>CM076581.1:35688926-36888926 GCA_034641835.2 Pinus albicaulis | reverse complement strand
GAAAGTTCTACTATGATAAATTGAGAAGAAACATCAAGTTGTCTGAAAGACCCCGCACGTTTGTATTTACTTATGTACACTTGAAAGTTTATTACTAATTGGGGTTGTGTTTGTATAGGTAAATCTCTCGGAGGTTTGATAGCATGTTTTACATGTTGGTTATTGATCAGTTTGATCAGGAGAGAATTGTCGTTTCTGATCTGCTTGATCGGGGAGGAGTTGCTACCGATTGGAATAATCGGGAGTGTTGAGGCTTTGTGAGTGAAACATTTCCTGGGAAGACATCAGGTCGGCACTATGTATTGATGTTTGGATCCCAAAGTAGGGAGGGTGGTGTTGGTCATAGAGTTATGACCTTGGATACGCACATGGATTCTTGGGTTGATGGTTAGCAAGTAAGCTCGATGGCACCTAGAGAGGTTGAAAGCTTTAGTCCATCTTAGTCCCATCTGGATAGATAGCCCTGGTCAGGAATCTAGTCCATGGCATTGCAGTGCCTAAATTGTTGACTATCATTGAATAGATTTCCCTGGTCAGCAATCTAGTCCATGGCAATGCGGTGCCTAAATTCTTCGTAGATAATGTGTTTTGAGATCTTCCATGTACCTCTAGAGATATATGTAAGTATGAATTCCTCCCTAGTTAAGAGGGAGCGTTGAAGAATGTAACTAGGGTTGGTCTTCATATTTGTACTTGAGTCAAAATTAAATATATTTATCAAAAGAAGGCAAAAGTAAATGTTATTATTAATTGAATTGACTTGTTAAAGCATGTGTTTCATGCTTGGGTCAACTTGTCATAGGCCAAGCCTCCATTGCAGGCCTTTAGGACTTGTAAGTCAATGTCAAAGTCTATTTTGTTATGTAAAAGTATTCCTCCATCAAGTCTCCTTGGTGTCGGCCTTCAAATTAATTGTCAACAAGTCGGCTTCACTAAATGGACTCATGTCGGCTCATTATTGTGGTAAACAACTATATTTAAGCATGTAAACTTCGGTCAAAATTACATAGAAGAGTTCGGTATATCTCATAGACACAAGTTCGGACATTGCAGAGAAGATTTCAATGAATTTTAGATATACAAGTTCAGTGTACCTCAGTGATGGAGTCGGAAATTTCAGTGAAGAGTTTAGTGTATTACTGCTAATTTTATTTAACAATGGTATGTTCTATGCCTAGCACAAATTACTTCAATGTTACTTTAGCAGCCCAATGAATTTTTCCAATTATTTCCATTAACAATTACATTAATTTAATCACATTAACAGTGAATGCAGAAGACAAGCCAAGACAAGAGAACACCAGATATGGCAGATGCCAAGGAAAAACCCCAATGTGGAGAAAACCCTTTGATCAATTCTTCTTATTATTATTCAATAATTCAGCAAAGTGAGAGAGTACATAAATCAAATTCACTTGCCCAATACATAGTCAAATCAACCCTATCAAATTCTGCAGTCAATTGCAGTCAAACTTCAGCCCTAACCAAAAATTCAACATTGGTCAAAATAGCAGTAAACCTTCCACAATGCAGCTCGGTCTTACTTGGTCAAACTCGACCTGAACAAGAGGTCAAATGCAGCCCAAAATAGCTTGGTCAAACTTGGTCAAAGGAGAGAGAAATTTTGTTGTACTTTTCTGCAGTCAATGCTGGTCAACAAGCCCAGAAAATCTCAGTTTTAGTGCCAGTCAATGTGGCCTCTCAAAATCAGATTTTTTCCCTCAAAACCGTAGTCAAACTTGATAAAAATAGCCTCAGTCAACGTTGGTCAACGCTAGTCAAAATGCCTGAAATTTGGTTTTGTGATTTAACCCATAAATTTGTTCTTCTAACCGCACGTGTGAGAGAGAGAGGTTGGCCAAGCTATACGAACCAATCTAATGAAGAGAGAGAAGAATGTGTGAGTGAATCATGTCCAAATGAGGTGAGAGGTCACTCCTATTTAAAAAATTCATTGAGGGTGAAGAGACACGTCCATTGGGCTCCTTGAGCCTACATTAGGCTGAGGTCGACCTGAACAATTTGCAAATGTGAAAGAATAAATTCAAAATCTCATTTTTTCTTGTCCAAATCCGATGATCTCTAGATCAATCTTGGACCTCTCGAAATGAGGAATCCAATGCAATCATCATCTCCATCAAATGCGTTGTCCCAATATGGAATTTGGCCCTAGTTCCCAAATTTAACAATTACAGTGAGGGAATTTGGTGTAGTTGTAGTCAAAAACAACTCAAAGTCTCAAGGAAGTGAAGTGTCAATACAAGTCGTAATGTTTAGGGCTACCACCACCACAGACAGAAGTCAAGGTTGCCACCGCAGGACCGAAACTTGAGCTATCATCACAGGACTAAGGATTGAAGTTAGGGTTGTCACCACAAGGCCGAGGCAAAAGCTTATTGCAGTGTTTGTCATCATTGTTGGACAGAAACTTGGGCTATCTCCACAGTATCGAGGACTAAAACTATATTGCAGAACAATGTGTGCTATCATTGCAGGGCCAAAGTTCACTAAAGCACTAACTCTACAAGACAGGTCACAGAAGTTTATCACATGACTGAAGCTCGTTTGGAATATCACAGCACTGAAGTATTGAAGTTAGTTTGGCACTGTCACAGGACTGAAATATAAATAAGATGCCACATAACTAAAGCATGATGTGTCAAGGTTGACTTGATGAATGGAAGTAGTCTTTGGTCTAAGTTGTGAGGGTCTTGGTCGTCTCAATTGTGTTTTGAACTACAGAAGGAAGAATTACTTGACTGGGTTTTCCCCTCCCTAGGGATTTTGCCCTAGCTACGTGCCTTAATCTCGTGTCCTTTTCTATTTGTTGCTTGGCATTAGTCTTGATGATAAGAAAAGATAGATCGAAAGAAAGAAAAATAATAACGAAGCATCACAAGATAATTTCATAATAAGAGAAATCACTTAACTTGCCACCCTATTGGATTTCTCAACATAAGGTTGAAAAGGACATGGCACTTATTCTGGTCTTGTATGTCGATGATCTATTTCTGACTAGTGCAAACCCTCTCATTTATCAACGCAAGAGGGAATTGAATTCCGAATTCGAGGTGAAGGATCTACCACTGATGCATTACTTCCTAGGCCTATAGTCTAGCAAAAGCCAGGCGAGATTTTCCTTTCTCAAGGGAAATACATTGTTAAGCTCTTAGAAAGATGTCGTATGGTGGAACGCAAATCTGTGTCTACTACGATGAAACTAAATTTCAAGAAGCTATGTGGAAGTGTTGCTGCCAGTGTAGCACCACCCGCATAAGACTCGCGAGTACCCAAGTCGTGGCGGGTTCTATAAAGAGACAGGTCACTCGCATAGAACTCGCGCTTAAGACTCGGACTCGGCTAAACCCTTATTAAACTCGGCTACCCGTATAAGACTCGCAGGTTTGGCATAAGACTTGTGTCGGACATGCATAGGACCTATTAACCCTCAGACTGCAATTTTTTTTCTTTTTCTTTTTGGAAATGAGGTGGATGGAAAGGGAAATTGGAGGCAAGAAAATGCTTTATAAGCACCTCTCTCCCTTCCATTTGTCATTCACTTGTCATTTGAGTGATTGGCTCATTTCTATGAGTGTTGAGTGACTCCATTGACAGTGAAGGAGCTCTTGGAGGAGGCTAATGGAGGCTTCATCAGATCAGACCCAGTTTCGGGTAGGCTTCATGAACCTTGTTCGAATTTTTTTTAATTTGCAATTTTTTTGGGATAGTGTGGCTGAGTTTCTCAACCACACAAGGCCCTTGTGTGGCTGAGAAACTCAGCCACAAGGCCTGCAGGCTGAGGAGACAGTCCACCTCAGCCCACAGGCCCTGTGGCTAAGTTTCTCAAACACACAGGGCTCGTGTTATTGAGAAATCCAAAGTGTGGCAATTAATTGATTTCTCTTATTATGACATTATCTTCTAATATTTTCATTATTAATACTAGTTCTTTCAAATTATATTTTCTTATCATCAAGAATAATGCGAAGCAACAAATAGAAGAGGACACAAAATGTAGGCACACAGCCAGGGAAAAACCCCACTCTAGGGGAAATCCCGGTCAAAATTCTTCCTTTAGTAGATTCAAAATGAGATGAGACGACCGAGACCCTGACAACCTAGACTCAAGACTACCTCCATCCATCAAGTCAACCTTGTCATGTCATACTTCAATTCTATAGTAGTCTAACCATTCTTCGCTCCTATAGCAGTCAACCTTCTTCACAATTCAGTCCTTGCAATGGCACTGAACTTGTATCTTGAGATAGCACCAATCATTGAACTTCTTCATTGTGATAGCACCGAACTATATTTACTATGATAACACCGAATTTATTCACTCATATAGCACCGAAATTTATTCACTGTAATAGCACCAAAATGTAGTCACTATGAACTGTAATAGCACCGAAACTCTGGTCACTATAATAGCACCGAAATTGTGGTCACTGTAATAGCACCGAACCTGTGGTCACTGTAATAGCATTGAACCTGTGGTCACTGTAATAGCACCGAGACCTATCCATTGTGATAGCACCAAGACTTATTGTGATAGCACCAAGACTTGTTCACTGTTATAGCACCATTGTAATGGCATCAAGACTTATTGTGATAGTACCAAGACTTATCCACTATGATTTATCTGAACTTGTGCACTGTGAATTAAGCGAAGTTCATACACATATATATAGTTGTTTGTCCATAAAATACATCGACATGAGTCCATGAACAGTTGTGTCTCCATTTAATGTAAGGCCAACATGAGTGCATTTATGGAAGTCGACTTGATGATGATTCTTTTAAGGCTGGCATCAAGGAGACTTTGATGGAGGAGGAGTTTTAACATGACAATATAGACTTTGACTCAAACAAACAATCCTAAAGCCTTCAATGGAGGCTTGACCTATGACAATTGACCCAAGCATGAAACCCATACTTTAACAAGTCAATTAAAATAATAATAAATTCCGTTTGCTTTCTTTTGACAAATGTATTACATTTTGACTCAAGTAAAATTTATGAAGACCGAACCTAGTTATATTCTTCAACATGTGTGTGGCTGATAAACTCAGCCACAGGGCCTGCGGGCTGAGGAGACAGTCCTCCTCAACCCACAGGCCCTGTGGCTGAGTTTCTCAACCATACAGGGTCGTTGTGTGGCCAAGAAACTCAGCCACAGGGCTTGAGAGTTGAAGATACAAGCTGAGTTTCTCAACCACACAGGGTCGTTGTGTGGCTGAGAAACTCAACCACACAGGGTCGTTGTGTGGCTGAGAAACTCAGCCATAGGGCCTGCGGGCTAGGGAGACAATCCTCCTCAGTCGGCAGGCCCTGTGGCTGAGCTTCTCAGCCACACACGGCCTCCTAAGCTGGCAGGCCCTATGGCTGAGTTTCTCAGCCACACATGAGCCCTGTGTCGCTGAAAAACTCAACCACAGGGCCCTAAAAAAATTGTAAATCAAAAAAAAAAAAAACCAAAAAAAATATCAATTAAATTTAAAAAAATTATTTTTTTTCTTCCAGATTTTGTCACCATGCCACCAAAGGGTACTCGAAAGTCTCGTGATCCAACATGGGCACATGGTCAACAAATCATTGTCGGTAATGACCACCATGTCAAGTGTAATTATTGCAACGCCACAATGGATGCATGCATAAACAGGCTAAAATACCACCTAGTTAGAATTCCTGGGAATGGTGTGGGATGTTGTCAAAATTTCCCTGATGAAGTCACTACTGAAATGGTAGCTACTTTGGAAGCCATTAAAGAAGAAAGTTCTAAGAGAGAAAAAGGAAGGATGAGATTGTTGGGATAGGTAGATCTTTATCTCAGAGTGAAACACAAATTCAAAGTCCAAGTATTGGTAACTCCTCTTCAATTGATGTGGCAAACAGGAGTATCACCTCTTCTTTCTTCAATCCTCGTACAACTCTAGGATCTCAACCAACCTTGCATAGTTTTAATGAAAAGAAGAGGAAGGACGCATATATGGCAGTGGGGAGGTTTTGGTACCATAATAGTCTTTCATTCAATTATGTGAAGTCTTATTTTTATCAGCCCATGGTGGATGTCATTGCAAGCGTTGGCCCTAGATACAAAGCCCCATCTTATAATGCACATAGGGTGAAAGAGCTAGATGAGGAGCTTGAGTGTGTCAAGGAACAATTGGAGAGCATTTAAAGCGCATGGAAATTTACATGTTGTACAATTATGTCTAATGGGTGGTTAGATCAAAGGGGTAGAACAATAATAAAATTTGTTGTAGCTTGCCCTAGCAAAACCATGTTCCTAAAATCCATTGATGTATCTGCACATGTAAAAGATGCACATTTGTTACATTGTTGGTTGATGTGGTGAAGGAAGTTGGAGTTGCAAATGTTGTCCAAGCAATCACTAACAAAGCAGCAAATTATGTGGCAGATGGAAGGTTGCTTTGTGCCAAATATCCCACCATTTTTTGGACCCCATGCATTGCCCATTGCATAGACTTGATACTAGAGGACATTGGGAAGTTGGAGTGGGTGCAAGTTGTTGTGCAAGAATGCAAGCAAATTACCAAGTATATTTATAATCATGCTTGGGTGTTGAACCTTATGAGGGAATTCACACAGGGTGAGCTTAGTCGCGCAGCTATCACACGGTTTGCTACAAACTTTCTTTCCCTCCAAAGCCTTTTGTATGAGTACCAAGCTTTGAGGAGAATGTTTTGTAGCCAGAAATGGGTATTTTGGAAAGATAGCACAAAACTAGAAGCATTGCTTGTGAAAGTGTCTTTGGTGATAGTTTGTGCGACAAAGTCACTGAGATTGTCAGCTTCATTGAGCCCCTTGTGAAATTCTTGAGCTTGATGAATGGAGAGAAACCTCCAATGGGATATATTTATGAGGGCATGGACAGGGCCAAAGAGGCCATCAAGACTTTCTATAAGGGAAATGAATCTAAATATATCCCTTTATGTGAAATTATTGATTCCAGGTGGGTCAGGCAACTACATTCACAATTGTATGCAGCAGGAGCATATCTCAATTTGAGCTTATTCTATAATAAGGGGTCTATCATTCAAAAAGATCATGAGGTAATGAAAGGTGTCATTATATGCATTGAGAAGACGTTCCTGAATCATGATATTCAAGACAAAATCAACATACAACGAGATATGTACAAGGAAGCCTCTGGCATGTTTGGATTCAACTCGAGCCAACGTCTCAAGGACAAGAAAATGCCTTGTAAATGCAAATTGTTAGAACTTAGCTTGTAATTTTGCTAGTTCTCTTTTATATGTTTGGCATTGCAAACTAATAATCTCTGTTGTTATTTTTTTACAGCTCATTGGTGGATAGACAGTGGCACTAAGGCACCACAATTACAAGAATTCGCCATCAGAGTTTTGATTCAACCCTGCAGTGCTTCTTCTTGTGAGCGCAATTGGTCAGTGTTTGAGCACATCCACAGCAAAAAGAGAAACAAGTTGGAACATGAGAGGTTGGAGAAGTTGGTTTTCATCTACAACAACCTTCGAATGCTCACAAAACAAGTGCAACCAAAGGATACAGATCCAATTTTATTGGATCCTATTGATTTAGTGTTTGATTGGGTTGTGGAGGAGTCCCCCGATTTGAGTTAGCTTGATGACGAGACTGAGAATCTCTCTAGTTTTCCATCTCAAATGGAGACTCCAAATACACATGCCTCACAGTTGCTTCAGCGTTCCGATGTTAGCACTAGCTCTACGAGGGCTTATTGTAGGCGCAGTCATCCATGAGTGATGAGACTCAAGATTGTCATGAAACAATCATTTATCATTTATGAAATATGTATTTGAATTTTGAACTTGCTGCCATTTTTTATTTTAATTATAGAATCATGATTCCATTTCTTATTCAATATCTAAATGTGTTGCTTATAAAAATCAAATATGTTTTGCACTTTTATAGATATGAGATGATGTGATGAATTATTGCGTATATTTTGGTTTTTTTAACTTATAAGGATTGGAAATTGTCATTAGTCTCTTTTTCGTGCTTAAAATTTACCATATTTTAATTTTTTTTTGTATTTTAACGAGTCTTATACGAGTCGTTCCCGAGTCTTATACGGGTCGGACCCGAGTATTATACGAGTCGACGAGTCAATAACCAGACGAGTCTTATACGAGTACGAGTCGTGCAGCATTGTTTGTTCGTCCCGAATTGGAAAATCCTTCTAAATATAGATAACACGTGGGGGACCTGATGTTTTTAGTGAACTTCAGACCAGACATATGGTTCGTTGTAAATACTTTGAGTCAATTTATGGTTGAGCCCCATCATATACATCGGATTGCTGCAAAGAATCTTCTAAGACATCGTCGTGGCACTATCAACTGGACTGAGATATACTAGCGGGAATTTGAGGCTACATGGATATTCTTATGTTGACCGAGTTAGCAGTGCGGTGGATTGAAAAAGCACATTTGGATGTTTTTCTTTGGGATATGCTACAATTTCATGGATGAGCCGAAAACAAAAATTTGTTGCACTAATCACTGCAGAGGCTGAATATATTGCAACTAGTATAGCTTGTTGTGAAGTTATTTGGTGGAGGAAGCTCTTCAGTGAGCTATTTGAGCATATGTTGGATACCACCGTTATTTATTGCGATAACCAAAGTGGGATTCTTCTTTCAGAGAATCTCGTGTTCCACGATAGATCCAAGCATATTGATATCAGGTACCACTTTATCCCAGATATGGTAAACGAGGAGCAATAAGTTTCCAACACATCAGGACTAATGAACAGGTTGCTTACATCCTCACAAATCTTTTGGGAAAGGCCAAGTTCTTAATCTTCAGATAGAAACTTGGACTCGTGGAAAGACCCTCTCATGAGGGTCTCACTTGAGTTGAACATTCAGCTCAAACTAGTAGCGGTCCTAGAGGGGGATCATATAGAGCAACTACTAGGTCAAGGCTACCAATGGAGCAACAGCCCACTGTCCCCTCAGCTAATGCTTCCTGCTCTTTATGGGCTTTCACCGATGGGGGGAGACCCGGTATAAGGGGAATCACTAGATGAATAGATCAATAAGAGGATAAAGAGTGATTCCTAAGGCCTATTCAGAAAAGAAACTCAATTGTATGGCTTTCTTACTTTGAAAGCAAGGTGATAGGCTCTCTAGGAAGGGCTATGAGGATTCTCCAGGCTAGGGTTTGGGAATGTATCTTGTAAATATGATTCCTAGGCCTAGAAATTATTATGGAGACTTGGTCTTTATGTGATTTTTGTGGAAATAGAGTTGTAAGGTTGTGGGACCACACGGGACCAAGTGGACCCAAAATTAGGTCAAGGATGTAGAGTTGATCAACCGAGGAGGGGCTTGACCTAAATATGAAAGAGAAGAGGATCAAAGGACAAATTTTCTTTGGATAAATGAATGCAATAATGCAAATGAGGACACTAGCCAAAGGAAACCTAGGGCAAGAAATGATCCCTGAGCTAGGGCTTGCTATATCTCGGGATCCACCATCGAAATTGCTTCAAATTTGGAGGGCCTCTAAAGGAAACCCTAGTGCAGTTATGGATCAAAAATCGAAGTGTTTTGATGGCTACAATGATATTTATTCGATGCACTAGGTGACCTATGGTGGCTAGGCCTAGAAAGAGAGAGGAGGCAAGAAAAATAGGCATTTAGGTGACCATTAGTGGATGGATTAGTGCCTTGCCTTTGGGAGATATGGAGTCAAGATGAACTTGTGATTTGGAGAGACTATTCACAATCAAGGAGACCTCTAGACAACTTCGCATGGCAATTAGGGCATGAGAGCAGCTACCAGAATATTTTATACTTCGATATGCAATAATTGATGAGTTATCAAGGTATTTTCAACAAAGATAACCTCTAGGAACATTCAGCCATTCATAGATGGCTCATGCAATGATGCAATGCTATAGAAGATCAAAATTTCCACAATTTTGCATAGGAAAGCAGTAAATTTCAGACTTGTATAGCGAAAATCACAGCAACATTCATGTGACAAAGTAAATAACAAGAATAATCATGAAAAGATTACTTACATGTACAAAAGAGTATATCCAATCATCATATTATGCCAATAATGAAGCTCCAAGACAAGAGAGATAGATCCAAACATCAAAATTCATCCATAACATTCAAACTCGTCCTCCAAAAGGGAACGTGAAATTATCAAGAGCTACTAAATCCTGATCCAAGTGATGATGATTAGAATGAATCAACTCACTTCTATTTATACAATCACTAATGAGTTTGATTTGCCTAATTTGGCCTGATTGAGCCCCAAATAATAAAATAATGTGCAATAATAACAGCCCTTGGTGACAAGCCCACCAAGATAGCTCAATAACATAATAAGAAGCCTCTCAATGTAATATTCCTAAATTAGCATGCAGCTAATTGGAATATTAATATTGCTCCAAACACATAGTTAGATGAATAAATGGGTAGGGGGACCCATAAATCTTTTTAGCAGCGATAAAATCCTTCTTAATGGGGAAAGGGATCATATTCACAGCTGGATAAAACACCTTCATGTGTGGACAAGGCTAATGCATGTGGACAAAGTCAAGTTGACCAAGTCAACAAAGCTAGTATGAAGGAAGTGGAACATTAATGAAGATAACTCAGTGGGAATATGGATCAGCTTAGATAGTTAGAATAAAGCCACCTTGAGTGTGGAAGAAGACAATGCATGAAGATCCAGTCAAGGTTGACCAAATTCAACAGGGTTGTTATGGAGGAGTGGCATTGATGATGGAACAACGCAGTTTTGGAGGGAGATTCATTGCATGAAGATGGAAACCCTACTGAGTGGGACCCAAGGTGAGAAGGCTCACATTGTTTATAAGGAAGAGGATGGCAGCCATATCGGGTTAGCTTATTATTATGATTTTCTAATATATGGTCTGTTTAGACATATTTCTTTCTCTGCTGTTTAGCTGAGATAGAGTGTTGTTTAGCACCGGGTGTTCCTGATCGGGAATCCCACCTCTTCCATTGAGTAGCTCTTAGAGGAGCCTTGCACCATATTGCCCACTATCTGGTTGAAGGCCAAGCTTCATCTTCCTTTGACAGCACAGATCCTGTTGAGGGTTTGTCTGTTTCAGTAAGCTGCAGCAAGTGGAGACTAGATCTTCAGATTTAGGCCATCCCAATACCCATTTTCAGTGGAGGAGGTTTCTAATCCATTGGAAGGACATTATTGAAGGTATTGAGCTTCATTTTCATATCTTAGATGCAGGCCAATCACATTTTGTCCCCTACAGCGCAGTCTTGATCCAGGTCTGCGTAATTTCTAAAGGAGAAGTTGCAGGGTGGTTCGGTGCACCATTTGGAGAGCTGATTTTATGAGTGTTGGGGATTTGCCCTTCACTTTGGAGATCTGTTGGAGGAGATCCTTTTATTGTTCATATCAGATCAGATCCACTTTCCAGATCTATAATTTTCAGTAAATCTGCAATCTTAGATCTCAGATCTACACTTTGTACATGGTGTTTTGCTGAAAACCCCAAGGGGGTTCATTAGAGGAGCCTGTATAGTGCATAGATTTGATCTAGATCTGACTTTTTATGCACATAGCACCTCTAGATCTAATGTACAACTTACTGCTACTGCAGGAGTAATAAAATAATGTTGTCAGGGTATTTCCAGTTTTATTCATGGTTGCAGCGCCTCTTTTTGCATGATTTTTGAGCAATAATGTCTTGGGAGGCTTGTTTAACTAAGCTACCATGATTTGTTTCAGATCTCCTTTTGTATATGGCTATTATAATGTGTGAATGAATGGATCCATGGGTTGCATTTAACTATTATTGCATATATTTCTGAAAAATGCGTTTTTACTGCATGTATTGTTGAGTTTCCCTATTTGGGGAACATTACAGTGGTATCGAAGCATCATCTTAGCTCAGCCTGTGAGTTTTCAGCCAATATGCTATAAGAAGAAGAAGAGAAGGAGAAAGAGATTAGAATGATGGGAGGAATGAGTTTCATCTCATCTCTTTTCATATCTAAGAAGGACCTCACCAAGGAGGTCAAGCAAAGAAAAATGGAGAAAAGAAGTGAAACCACATTAGGGTTTCAAGATGAGGAAGGTCCATGTACTTCCTATTAGCAAAAAGAAGATCTGGTATTGCATAGAGCTTCAAAGAAACATACTATGGCTTTTTCTTTTGAAGGTAAGAGGCATAGAGATGGAGAACACTTAGATCATGAGATTCTAAGTGAGTATCTTGCGGAATATAAGTCTCAACCTAGATCTTTCAGGGAGAATCCAACTCTCCCACAGTTCATTCAGCTCAAAGAAGAAAGGAGACCTTGCAGCAATAGAAGGAAGAAGGGCAATAGATTTCTATTGTCTACCTTTGATGGGTCATCCTCATGCACAGCAAGGGCTTGGGGAAAGAGATTTGATGCATTTTTCTTGCTACATCCAGTATAGAGAAAGAAGTTGTTGAGATTGCAGCACTGCACCTTGAGGGTGAAGCAAACATTTGGTGGTTCAGTCATTTGAGTCATGCAAGAGTGATTGCATCTGCAGATTTTACTCAAGGTTGATCAAGAAGTTTGACAAGAAGAAATTAGAGGAGAAGAAGCCTTCACCATTACTTGTTGCAAAAGCACTTACATCAAGGGAAAGAACACTTGCACCTTTGCAAAGTAGTCTTGACCTCTTGACATCTAGAGTCCCATGCACTACTCTGGAGATGCATGAGGAGGAGAAGACTTGTACCAGCGTTGATGAAGCCATAGAGGAGCAGCGATCATCATCAGTAGTTGGGGAAGCCTTCACACCGGAGGAAGGAACCCTTGTAGCAGTACAAGATGTTCCCAAGTTTTACCAAGGTATGCACATGTTTCCATTTCCTGTTATTTCAGCACATCATATGGAGGATTGTGGGAATATGCCATTGCATGACCAAGAGTCAAAACATATTGTTGATTTGGAGCAGCAGACTTTCATTGCGTTGAGCAACCTTGATTTGTTCAAGGAGGAGATGTACTTTCATCCTAGAGTACCATTGTTGAGCTGCACACAACCGTTGGGGTTGGAGTGTAGATTTTTGGAGGAGGGGATGAGTATTGTCCTAAACCATGCCATGCAGAACTATGTGTTCAGCATTGAGTATGATCTGAAGACAGCAGATGCACCATCATGGAGATCAGCAGCGCTGTCATTGAGCAGCAGTGATGAGTTGGGGGGGCAACCATTGTTGGAGCATTCCAATGACCTTCCCATATGTATGACAAAGGATGGGAAAATAGTTGTTGGGGGACATCTTATGATGAATAACATCTCTCATCGTTGTGATGGATATTTCTTGATGAATCTTTCACATCATGATGGGAGGGTTTTGCCTACCACCTATTTGGATCCTTATGGGGTCAACTTGGTCATTGATGAGTGGTCTTCATTTGGAGATCTCCAGGAGATTGCATTTCAACATACCATGAAATGCAAAGACAGAAATCTGATTTGGGAGGATGGTATTCTCCATTGGAGGAATGCCACTTTTGGACATGATGATAGACACTCACCATGGGTTGGATGGGTGATGTTGATGAGCAAGAGGTTGGGAAGCCACTTGCAAATTTATGATACCAAGCAGCAGGAGGCAAGACTGTGTTGGTTACTCTTGAAAGAGTTTGGTCATCCTGTGCCACATTCTATTTCAAACAGTTGGTTGGTGGATGGAACTTAGCATGGCACTTACATCATATGGCAGCAAGGAGTTTTGATGTATTGGGATGATGTGATATCTTTCATATCAACTATTATGATATTGCTCTAGGATTTATGTGATGATGGTGTGGGGAGGCAACTAGAGCTGTTGTTGCTTTGGTTGTTATTGAGAGAGTATGGGCTGATCTTCTCCCATACTTTGCATGATGTTGCAGGAGTAGGAGATGGCACTATCATGGTGCAAAGGGGCTACTCCTGAACCTTGGAGGATCAAGAGGTACTTCCACTTTGGAAGGAATCTCCCACATATAGCAGCATTATGATTGATGACTTTGGCATGGGGGATGTCAAAGGAAAAGACAGTAGTATGTGGGGAGCTTCACATTTCAGATCTTCAGTGCTGTCCCTTAGGAGGGTTGATCCATATTGGAGGTCTCAACTTTTGGTAGAGTACTCCAAGGATCTTAGTGCCTGCATGATTCTCGATGACCCGAAGGGAGATGATAGACACATGGTGGATGATGAGGTCATTTATTCTTATGGCAGAGTCTTCTTGACTAGAGCTTTTGAGCTCAAGGAGAAGCTACTACATACATCACATGTGGACTTTCTTTCCATGCACTTTGATGCATATCATTCCTTGATGGAGGAGTTCACTTGGGAGGGCATCCAATAAGATGTATATCAGCATATGGAGAGATGCATAGGCCAGATGATGATGGAGATGTTGTCACAACCACTTCCCTACTCATTGAGAGTGAGGGAGAACATCTAGTTGAGCCATTTCAGGTCAATGACCACAGTACATGATAGAGGATGTACATTTATGCATTATGACTTGTACTCCTTTACTTTTTATGAGCAGCATATTGTACCAAGGAGGATCTTTCCTTCTTGTATATTGTATTGTGATGTACTTGAGGCCATTTGCAGCATTGATGTTGGCCATTCTATTTGTGGTTTGTGGGGGATGCCACATGATTTTTGGTGTGCACCATTGGCACCAAATTTTACTTTCATGATCCCATCTTGTAGGATGATTGTGGCAGCAAATAGGTGGCTGAAAAGACACTTGTTACACTTTGCTTTGAGGCAAGCAAGGAATGCACTGCACTGGTTCCACATATGGAACTATGATCCACCTCCTGGTTGTCATATGGCAACTTGTTTTTATTTGTTTTTGCTTCCATGTAATGATGATGTTCTTGTTCTTATCGGAAGCTTGGTTGGGAGGATTGCACAAGAGCTGGAGTTGCCCATTGGGAGTATGATTCTTCATACTTCATATGTTGCATGTTTCAGGAGAAACAATGGGCCAACCATGATTGCCACACTACACCTCTTGTCTTCATGTGGGAGGAGCCATTTGGAGAACTTGAGTTCTTTGGAGAGGCACTTCATGGATGTTTTGATTGGTTGGGCGACTTGGGTCATTCTTAGAGACCATAATATTTCATCCCAAGATCAGCAGCAGCCCCATACATATCATAAGTGGAGAGAGAAACAACGTGGGATGGACAATTTAGTCCCACATATTCAGCTATGTAGCCCACCTTCTTTGCAGGAGCCTAAGGTGGAAGAGATGTTTCAGGAGTTACCATGTTGGAGGGTGACTCACTTTTTGTGGATGATAGTTTGGGGATGGAGGCCTCACATGGGGATGATGATTCCCAATAAATTTCTGATTTCATCCCTCAAGAAGGCCTCTAGACCACATATAGTTGTTTCCATGGATATCCCACTTTTGCATGATGAGAGCCATTTGGATTTTTCACCAAAGGCATACTTTTACACATGGGAGGAACAACTTGAGGACACATTGATGAGAAAGCATCTTGTTCTTTGGAGGAACTTATCACTTGTGGATGCTACAGGAGGAAGGGGAGAGGCTCTTTAGTTCTATCCTTGCAGTTGCTTGAGGACAAGCAACATTTGGGAGGGGAGGACTGTAATATTCTTAAATTAGCATGCAGCTAATTGGAATATTAATTTTGCTCCAAACACATAGTTAGATGAATAAATGGGTAGGGGGGGCCATAAACCTTTTTCGCAGCAATAAAACCCTCTTAATGGGGAAAGGGATCACATTCACAACTGGATAAAACACCTTCATGTGTGGACAAGGCTAATGCATGTGGACAAAGTTAAGTTGACCAAGTCAACAAAGCTAGTATAAAGGAAGTGGAACATTAATGAAGATAACTCAGTGGGAATATGGATCAGCTTAGATAGTTAGAATAAAGCCACCTTGAGTGTAGAAGAAGACATTGCATGAAGATCCAATCAAGGTTGACCAAATCCAATAGCGTTGTTATGGACGAGTGGCATTGATGATAGGACAGTGCAGTTTTGGAGGGAGATTCATTGCATGAAGATGGAAACCCTAATGAGTGGGACCCAACGTGAGAAGGCTCACATTGTTTATAAGGAAGAGGATGGCAGCCATATGGGGTTAGCTTATTATTATGATTTTCTGATATATGGTCTATTTAGACATATTTATTTCTCTGTTGTTTAGCTAAGATAGAGTGTTGTTTAGCACCGAGTGTTCCTAATCGGGAATCCCACCTCTTCCATTGAGTAGCTCTTAGAGGAGCCTTGCACCATATTGTCCACGATCTGGCTGAAGGCCAAGCTTCATCTTCCTTTGATAGCGCAGATATGGTTGAGAGTTTGTCTGTTTCAGTAAGCTGCAGCAAGTGGAGACTAGATCTTCAGATCTAGGCCATCCCAATACTCATTTTCAGTGGAGGAGGTTTCTAATCCATTGGAAGGACAGTATTGAAGGTATTGAGCTTCATTTTCATATCTTGGATGCAGGCCAATCACATTTTGTCCCCTACAGCGCAGTCTTGATCTAGATCTGCGTAATTTCTGAAGGAGCACTTGCAAGGTGGTTCAATGCACCATTTAGAGAGTTGATTTTCTGAGTGTTGGGGATCTGCCCTTCACTTTGGAGATCTGTTGGAGGAGATCCTTTTATTGTTCATATCAGATCAGATCCACTTTCCAAATCTGTAATTTTCAGTAGATCTGCAGTCTTAGATATCAGATCTACACTTTGTACATGGTGTTTTGCTGAAAACCCCAAGGGGGTTCATTAGAGGAGCCTATATAGTGCATGGATCTGATATAGATCTGACTTTTTGTGCACATAGTAGCTCTAGATCTGATGTACAACTTACTACTATTGCAGGAGTAATAAAATAACGTTGTCAGGGTATTTGCAGTTTTATTCATGGTTTCAGCCCCTCTTTTTGCATGAATTTTGAGCAATAATGGCTTGGGAGGCTTGTTTAACTAAGCTACCATGATTTGTTTCAGATCTCCTTTTGTATATGGCTGTTATAATGTATGAATGAATGGATCCATGGGTTCCATTTAACTATTATTGCATACATTTCTGAAAAATGCGTTTTTACTGCATGTATTGCTAAGTTTCCCTATTTGGGGAACATTACACTCAAGAGGGTCGAATGATAAATAAAATGAGTCATTGGACCTTTGAGGAGGCCTAATGAAGTCCATGATGTGCCATGTCGTGAGAATGGACCTCAAACATGGTGGATAAGGGGTTGGCCCCTTATTTTCAAACAAATCCCTGTGGTGCCCCCAAGTGGTTGTGAGGGCACAAGGACATCCTCATGTGTCTCCAAGTGGATCAAAAATGCCTATAAAATGTATGTAAGGGCTAGGATGATGTCATAAGCCCTTTGTGGTGCTCATCTGGACCCTGGATCATCTACCAAGTGTATGGTGCACGTGTGAAGTCAGCTGGGCATAGTGAACCATGTGCATCATTCTCATCCAAAAGGTGGAACACGAGCAATCAATGAGTGGTGTTGGGGATCCATGAAGTACTCTCTGCTATGGCGGAGGCCCGTGGCTCTCAATGCTCACCCTACAAGTGCCAATGTGGCCCTCTGGAAGGCTAAGACCTCGTATAGGGAGACCAAGCCACAAATGGAAACCCACCTGCAATCCTGCATAAGATCCAATGCATCCCCTTGCATTTCAATACAACAAATCATTAGAATAATCAAGTAAAAAAGCTTACAATTCATGGAATCAATGGGGCACTTCATGGTGGCATGCCCTTCCATAGTGGACTTTGGCATGTACAAGTGTCTCCAAGCTCAAAAAGGGGGTTAATCAATGACCCTTATTAGGTGGTTTCAACCTCTAAAAAGGGTGGCATGCCCATGGTACATCCTTCAAGAGGTAGGTGGCAAATGATATAGTAATGGAACGGAGTGGGGATCAAGGGAATCATCTAGAACACGTGTCATGGTACAAGCGAAGCTACAATAAGGGAAGCCCACACCTGGGTATATGAGTGTAGGAGGGATAAAATCACAGTACATGACTTACCCCGGCCTTTGTTTTTCCACCCTTCTCCATATGCCTTTTGCCTTTGACTGATTTTTCTTCATAATTGCTCAGGGCTCCAGGGGATGAGAGCATGTTGTGTACTATATAGCAGTGGATACCCCCTTGAGGTGGGGCAATTCATCGCCCACCAGGGGTTGGGACAATCATGGATTCCTTAATGATGGAAGGGGAAAATCCATTGGGCACCAAAGAAAACCATAGACAATGTGTCTGATCCATTAGGCTGCTGCCAACCTCGAAGACTGCAACCTGCAAACTATGCCCTGCAATCTAACTGACCAAAACTGTACATGCTGAAAACTGAAACTGAAAGATGAAATAAATACTTGCCCAACAAGCTTATTGCACACCATTTCCTATTCTAACCTGCTGAAGAACTGTTGAGATCAAGTGATACAAAAATGCCAATGAAGCCAATCAAGTAGTTGTTGAAATAAGTGGATTGTTTGATTGTGCTTGCACCATATGGGAATTGGACAATGTAATGGCGGTGCCAAATCATGATGCATTGGTCTCCATATTGAAAACACAACCTAACAAAACCTTCCATATAGTGAGCTACAAGATCATAAAAGACATGATTTGTTCGATGATCCTCAAGGTATTCAATGACTAGATCATCAAGGTTGAATTTTTCAAATGTATTCTCTATGTCAAACTGTGACTTCAACTTTGAATTGTCAAATTCTTGTTCAAAGACAAAACATTCTTCCAACGGGAGAAACGAGGGCAACACTACCTCTTTTTTTTTGGATGGAAAAAGCTTTCAAAATATTGAATATGATCTTGGAAGTTGTGAGATTGTATTTGAGCCTCTAAGACCTCAGAATCTCTCTCAAGTTTTAGAATAAATTCTCCAAGAAAATGAGCTTTATCTATGGAAGAACATTTGAATGAATTTAAATAAAAACTTTGAAAAAACTTCATCAATCTGATCATCATCAAAATTGCCCCAATATTTCTTAAAACCTTCAATAAAAATAGGATTTGCCACATACCATGTCATCTTGATTGATTAGGAAAATGGATTTGTACTTTAGACTCTGAATTTTTTGGAAAGTGGAGTCGCCATGGATGTTCTGAACTCTTGACTGTTTGACAATGGAGTTGCTCGGTGAATAATGCACAGCCTTCTTCTATTTGATCATTGTTCACCATAAGTAATCAAATCTAAAACTTGATGGTTCTTTCCAGGGGAAGATGGAACCTTTCGCTCCCTAGCAATGGCGCCACTATGTTAGCACTTCGTAATTACTCCAAGTTGAGGTGAGGAACCCAAAGGTAACCACAAACCACTTTAAAAATGGATTCTAGCCCTTCCATCTTCAGAGAGGGCTCTCTCTATAGAATCTTCAAGCACTTAGATGACTCATTGTCTTAGGTTTTAGGCTAGGTATTAAGATCATAGAGGAATAGGTTTCTAAAAGTTTGATGGCAGAGAAGAGGGAAAATCCATTGGGCATGGAGTCATATTGAGCTAATGATTTTCAGTGATATGATAGGGAAACTGAGGAATCCTTAGACAGGGGCAAGGTAGGCAATCCTTATGGTGTATTTGTCAAATTTCGTTGTGGAGAGGTGAGGAGAGGAATAGTGGAATTGATAATATCTAAAGCTTCTAGCTAAGGATGAATTTTACATATTACATGGAAGAAAAACATTAAAATGTTAAGTAACCTTTAATAGAACACTTAAATTGAATTCTGAAATAAATTTTGTTTAACTGAACATTGAAGACATGACATTTAAAGCATGGCAATAATATAAGATACTAAAAAAAGAACAAGAGATAAGCAACACCATAAGAAACTGACACATGAATCCCTGAACAAGTAGACCACTGCCTTCATCATTCACTGAAACTTTTTAATAAAAATGTGCAATGCTCAATATCATTTTTCTCACACACTGACCAACCAACCTTTTGCACACTAAAATTCATGAAATATATACAATTAGCTCATCCCTGGACCTAGGGGGTCGAGCTCAACCAATTCCCCAAAGATAGAGTCAGTTACATTACATTTAGAAACTGTCTGCTAGGAAATAGGGACCGAATTTCTAGAAAATAGGGGTCAAAGATTAGATCATATCTCTCGAATCATGACAGTTGTTACAAAACCAAAGGAGGTTTTTGTTGATGAGCTTGTGCTTGAGAGAAACCTCTCTCAGATTTCGAAAATTATTTTCCAGCTCCTCGAAATCCGTGCCCAAAAATCATGACTAAAATAGGAAATAACGAAATCTGAAAAACAGGTTATAAAGATTCATTCGGATCTTCCAATCTATGACACCTATGAAGAAACTGAAGGACGTTATTTTTTATTTAGCTCGTGTTTGACAAAAACCTCCTTTACTTTTTCAAAGTTTACCTCCATTTGGTCAGAAACCGATTTTGAAGTTAAATGCTAAAACAATCAAAAACGCAGCAAATCCCCTACAGCCAAAATGCAGTGAGTTAATGATTTTCATGCTTCTAATGACCTCCTAGGGTTCTCAATGTGTCACACATGTGAAATACAACCTGTGAAACATGAGATACCTATTGGATAACACATGTTCATACTGTAAACTCCCATCCTTGAAAATCATGCGCCTGAGCGCAGCGAACTTCATTAGTGTGAATTTGACCAAGTGTTGAAGTTTCAAACCGGGTAAGATGGTTTATGAATGGTGTTGAAAACCTCAAATACCTCCTTTGAACCTTTGTGCACCAAAAGGAATGCCAAAATTCTGACCTTCTATCAAACCTTAATGCCTTTGACAGTAGCACACCAGAAAAGTGCAGCGGGTTAAAGTTTCTAAGGGTTGCAAGTTCTTCTAGGCGCTCTACTTGGTTGTTAAAGATGAAACTAACAGCACACAACATGAATTACGCTAGAGAAGAGAAATTTGGAACCTGCAGATGATCGTGGTACACGAAAATCTCCAATTTGCAGAAGCGCAGCAAACCCCTGCAACCAAAGTGCAGCAACTCTCCTTTTGTTGTTCAAAGTGTCTGAGGAGGATGAGAAGATTGTTCGATGAATTTTTGGGAGCCAATGCATGTATTTGTCACCCTCCACGCAATCCAAGTTGTCCTTTAATTGCAATGATTGTTTTTTCAAATTTGGAATATTGAAGTGCATCGAAAGAGAGATGCGCAACAAAAAATGAAAGCACAGCATCAACTTGCAGATACAATGATATAATGAAATCTTTGATTTGACTTGGCAACTAACTCGAAAAGACACCATTGATTTGTCTTAATGATGAAAACTCAAATCCATTATGATCTCCACTCATGACTTGATTGACACATTCCCTTAAACTTACTAAACTTAGACCCTTTTAAAACTCTGAAAACTTGATTTTATTTACTAATCAGACTTTAGAATACCCTATTGACAATAAGGCTTGATCTCTATGAGATCTTAGCAGCACTTTACAAATTCACCAAAATGATAAAAGACCAAACTTGACTACTATAACATAGGACACTAACACCTTTAAAATGTTAGGATATTCCGACACATAGGAAATAGTTAAGTATAACTTGGTCTAGTGTAGAGTTAGGTAAAGTGTGTTTCTTTACTATGTACATTTGTAACTTATAATCCAATGGTCACGATTTGTAGTGATCCGACGGTTCTCTCTCCTCGGTATTAATGACACTTGATACGTGGCTTAACACCCAATTGGTCCATGATCTTTATTTAAAGAGCATGGAGGGTCATTTGTCCAGTAACCGTTTATGAGAGAAACATATGTAAATTTTCTTTTTTATATTAATAAATTTCCTGAAGTGGCCGCATTGGCTCGGGCTGTGGACTGTTTCCCTCTTCGAGGGTTTTAACCACGTGATACACTGGTGCACTGATTTATGATCTATTTGTGAGAGTTGACCTTTGGTTTTTTATCTAAGGAACTTACCGTGTAAATTCCTACATGGTATCAAAGCCATTTTGAGGGCTGCATCCGTTGTTGATCCAAATACGAAGCTGGTTTGACTACATGCGACTGTCGTTTTCCAGATCTACTATTTCTGACCACTTTCGGGCCAGGAGAACTGCTCTGTTGTGTTCGGAGCGTCTGTTATGGTGAGGAACCCCTTTCGTTTCATGCGAAAAGGTTTCCGGTTACCCGAATTATGTCATTTTAGATCTAGAGGTATAAAGTATTTTTTTTGTAGTTATATTTATTAATCGTTCTTCTTATTTCGGTTTCCTCTGTTTATTTCAGTTTATAGTTTTATTTATTTGTCGGATCTATACCCTTTTCTCTGTGTATGCTCTTTGCTCTACGTTGTGTGCGATCTCGGCAAATCAAAGACAGGAAGACGGGATTTTTTTTGCTACGTATGCTCTTTCCCTGCCTCTTTGTGCGATCTCAGCAAATCAGAAAGAGCGAAAAAAAGGATAGTTGCCGATAAGGTTAACCGAAAATCTAACGTTCTGTAGCAAGGCTTGCATTTCGTTAATTTTTTTTTTTTTTTTTTTTTTTGGTGAATGGATTTTGTGTTTTTTTTGCAGGAAAAAACACGCACATCGAAGAGTAACCAAAAAAAAAAAAACCTTCCTCCTTTCAAACAATTACAGAATCCTTTTACTAGCTCAGTTGGTGTAAAGTTAGTTTATGAGAATGGAGGTCTTGGGTTCAAGTCTCTCTCTCAAGCTTCTTTTTGTAAATTTTTTTTTATTAAGTTACTTTTTCTTATAAAGCCCTTTGGCAAGTTGTCGGTTTTAAGAAGAGGGTTTTATTTCAAAAGCACATGTAAAAGTAACATTGTAAAAGTGACTCTCACTTATTTATAAAAGTGGATCACAAAGTTTTTTTTAAAGTGAGCTTATTGTATTAAGTTTGAAAAAGGGGGGGACTTTTTTTAATAGTAGAACTTCATTATCAGCTTTCAACCTTTCACGTAACTATTCAGCATCTACAACACATTTTTTTCAAAAAGGCGTAACTTCTTCATCCGGAAGCCGTTTTCTGTGTAGTTTTTTTTAACCAGCCTATTTTTTCAAGATCTTTCCATTGGAGCAGTTAGTTTCAGCCCTTTTCAACTTCAGTTTACAAGAAAAAATTAAAAAAAACAAAAGTGCATGCCCGATTATTTTTAACATCACCAATTATTTCCAAAGGCTATCCTACATGATAGACTTACTTAGAAGTAAAGGGCTTTATAGAATAGTTTCAAGACAAGAAACTAAACCTACCGATGCAGATAAAGCCACTAAATGGGAAAATAAACAAGATTAAGCACGAGGGTTGATAGGAATATCCATTGCTCAAGATCTTTGATTTCATATCCAAGAAATTGACACCCCTGATGCAGCTATGAAAAAGCTAAATACTGTTTTTGGCATTCAAAATGAAATCAAGGCCCACCAACTTGAATGAGTTGCTTACTTTGGACCCCAATAATTTCTCCTCTATTGAAGATTATTTGTCCCAATTCAAGACCCTTAGACTTCTTTTAGAAGGTTGTAAGGTCAAAAAGGATGATGGCAATCTTATCTATTCCATTCTTGCTAAGCTTGGACCTGCATACTTTGTATTTGTTTCCACCTTCCATTCCACTAGAGAAGCCCTCATTTCTCAAGGAACAGCCTACAAGCCCCCCTCCTTTGATGCCTTTTGTGATTCTTTGATAAGAGAACAAGAAAAACTCTTACACCTTGGTCTTATCAATACTGGAAACGCTTCTAAGAAAGCCTTAGCAGCCCAACAGCAACCATATCAAAAGAATCCCAAGAACCAATATCCTAAAAAGTATGGTCCTAAACCAAACAAGGGTCTTAAGCAATTTCAGCCGCAAACTGAAAAAGCAACTCACCAAATTGATAAGGCAAATAAAAACAAAGGGAAGAAAACAGATAGACATTGCAACTTATGTAATCGTGATGGCTATGTAGCATTTAAATGTTTTATGAAGATGGAAGCCTTGGAAGCAGCAATGAAGAAGCACCACATCAATTTGGAGAACTCTTCAACTTCATCTTCAGGAATGGCACTTTTTGCTTGTGGATGTCAAGCATCTGGTTATGCATTAAATGTATCTTCTTCTTCTCATTCTCATGAGTGGCTCATTGGTTCTGGAGCTTCTTATCACATGGCCAAAAATAAAGCCATGTTTTCTACTTTAAATGATTGTAACACCAAACATATTTATGTTGGTGATGATAGATCTCTTAGTGTTGTAGGATCTAGAACCATGCATCTAGATAATGGTCAGTTTAATGATGTACTATGTGTTCCTACCTTGTCATGCAACCTTCTATCTGTTTATCAGATAACTCATTCAGGTGAAGGGAAAACAGTAGAATTCTCACCTCATGATGTTGTAATCAAGGACCTCAAAGATCCTAGACATATTTTAGCGCGCATTGTTGATGATTCCACCAAGGTTGTATAAGTTTGACAACTTTGGGTCATCATGTCTTCCCTCCGTTTTTGTTGCTCATAATGATGAAGTGAGCAAACTTTGGCATGAGCGATTTGGTCACTTAAAGTATCGCTCTCTTCAAACTCTATGTAAAGAAAATATGGTGATAGGTCTTCCAATGGTATCTTGTCGAGATGGTGTTTGCTCTAGATCTGTACTCGAAAAACATCATCGGGATAGTTTTGACAAATGTGCCTCTTGGCACGCTTCAGCCCCTTTGCAGCTTATGCGCAGTGATTTATGTGGTCCACTTCCTGTTGTTTCTTTCTCTGGTTGCAAGTACTTCTTAACTTTCATTGATGATTTTTCCAGACGCACTTGTGTATACTTCTTAAAACTCAAGAGTGAAGTTTTTAACATGTTTTTCGCCTTTAAGGCCTTTGTTGAGAAACAAACTGGACATCAAATTCTTAAGTTAAAATTAGAAAATGGAGGAGAATATGTTAACAACAAATTTATCAACTTTTGCACTGAGCATAGCATTCAATTGCAACATACTGTTCCATATACTCCACAACAAAATGGTGTAACTGAAAGGAAGAATCGCACCTTAAAAGAAATGTCTAATTGTATGCTTCAATCTAAAGGACTTAGTCTCAATTTTTGGGTAGAAGCAATTAACTGTGCAAATTACATAGTAAATCGCACTCCTACTAAGGTTTTAAGGAATATAACTCCAGAAAAAGCCTGGAGCTCAATCAAACCATATGTAAGTCACTTTCGTGTTTTTGGAAGTGATGCTTGGCCCCATATTCCAAATGGGAAATATAAAGCCTTAGAACTTAAGAGTGAAAAATGCATTTTTGTTGGATATTCTGAAGTTGTCAAAGGATATAGACTTCATCAACCTAAATCCAAAAATATAATGATGAGAAGAAATGTAAAATTGGATGAAAATATGTGTTCTTGGTCTGAACACAGCGGGTGTACCTGGCAACTGCAGGCACGATTCGCATATGTGCCCTCTCTCTGTCTCTTCCATTAACAACATTATCGATGAAATAAGTAACGACCTCAGCAGGGAACTCTGGCCCAAAAGGACTCAAAAAACATGAAAAAATGCCCAAAAACAAAAAGTGTGTATTCTATAACGCATTTCTTTTTTTCTCAAGGTCAATTTTCACCTTTTTATAAAATTATGCTAAAAACAAAATTGTTTCTTGAAAAAAAGATTGAAAAAACACCCTCAAAACAAAACCAGTTGATGCTGGAATAACAAAAAAAAAATGTGTCATATTTTTGACATTTTTTAAAATAGAAATAACATTTTTTAATTTTTAAAATTCAAACATTAAAAAAACCCTAAAATTTAAGAAAAAAAAAATTTAAAAATATACAGGAATAAAAAAATAGAATTCAAACATTAAAAAAAACCTAAATTTTAAGAAAAAAAGTAAAAAATAAATATTGAAGATTAAAATTTCAAAATATATAGAAATAAAAAAATAAAAATATTAAATTAAAAAAAACAAGTTAAAAAAAGAAAAAAAAAAATTTTGTTTTTTTAATTTTATTCATTTTTTTTTTCTCTAAATTTTGTTAATAATTTTTATTAAATTTTGTATATATTTTTTTAATTTAATTGTTTTATATATATATATATATATATATATATATAAAATTAAATTTTATGTTTAGTTTTTCATTTAATTTTTTAAAATTTAGTAAATTTTGTTTTTTTTTAATTTATTTGAATTTAATATTTTTTTTAATTTTTTCATTTTTAATTACACCAAATTTTTATATTTTTTTATTTCAATTAAAATTGTGTATTTAAAATTAGATTTTCTTTTTTAATTAAACTTAATATTTTCAAATTAATTTGTTTTTTATTTTATTTTTTATTTAATATATTTTATTTACTTTATTTTTTTTCAATTTTAATTTATTTTTGAAGTTTTTTAACTTTTTATTATAACAATGTGTGTTTTTTTTTCTTTTTATCTTTCTTTTATTCTTTTTTCTTTATATTTAAAATTTATTTTTTATTTCAAAATTTATTTGTTTATTCATTTATTTATTAAAATTTATTTTCTTTTTTAAATTTAATAAAATCTAATATATATATTTTTAATTTATTTTTTATTTCAAAATTTATTTGTTTATTCATTTATTTATTAAAATTTATTTTTTTTTTAAATTTAATAAAATCTAATATATATATTTTTAATTTAAGTTCATATATATATATATATATATATTATTTTTTATAATTTAAATTTAATTTATTTTTTAAAATCTATTTGTTTTTTTAATATATATTTTTTTAAATTTAATATTTTTATTGTATTTTATTTTTATTTTTTATTTTTAATTAATTTACTTTTAATTTCAATAATGTTTTTTTTTAATAATTTTTATTTTAAAGTTTTAAATTTATTAAAATTTAATATATTTCTTTAAATATATATATATATATATATATATATATATATATCAACATTTTCTTTTTTCTTTTTTAAATTTAATTTCTATATTTTATTTTTTATAATTTCTTTCTTTTTTTAACTTTTTTTTTTAATTTAATATTTTTATTTCTATATATTTTGAAATTTTAATCTTCAATTTTTATTTTTTATTTTTTTCCTTAAAATTTAGGTTTTTTTTAATGTTTGAATTTTATTTTTTTATTCCTATATATTTTTAAATTTTAAGCTTTAAAATGTTTTTATTTTTTAAATTTATTTTTTTTTCTTAAATTTTAGGGTTTTTTTAATGTTTGAATTTTTAAAAATATTAAAAATTAAAAATTAAAAATTAAAAATTTAAATATAAAAATTAAATTTTAAAAAAAATTAAATTAATTAAATTAAATTAAATTTTTTGAATTTAAAAAAAATAAATAAAAAAATAAAATCAAATTTTAAAAAAAAAAAAAATATATATATATATTAAAAATTAAAAAAAAACTTAAAAAAAAAAAAAAAAAAATTTGATCGTGGTGGCGCCGCCAATCAGCCTCCCGCCCAGGTGGCGACGAAGGCCGGCCACTGGGCGGGAGGTCGATTCCGAGAATCGGCCTCCCGCTGCAGCACGCTGATTCCGGGAATCGCCCTCCAGCGGCGGGAGGCCGATTCCGAGAATCGCCCTAAGGCCGATACTGGAAATCGCCCTCCTGTGGTGGGAGGCCGATTCCGAGAATCGCCCTCCTCGCCCTCTCGCGGCGGAGGACGATTCCGGAAACCCTCACTCCACAAGCCCTCGGAGTGACTCTTCGAATAAGCAGCCCTCCCGCGGCGGACGATTCCGAGGAATCGACCTCATTGCCGGAAGGCCAATCTCAGGTGGCGGAATCGGCCTCGAGTCGCGAGAGGCCGATTCCCAAAATCGGCCTCCCGCTCAAGTGGCGATCGAGGCCGGCCGCTGGGCGGGTGGGGAGGCTGCATGCAGCCCCCCGCCCGGCCCACTGGGCGAGTGGGAAGGCTGTCGCCGGGCACTGGGCCGGCGGGGGGCTGCACCCGCCCAGCGGCCGGCCTCCGTCGCCACCTGGGTGGGAGGCCAATTGGCGGCGCCACCACAATCAAAAAATTCTTTTTTTTTTTTAAATATTTTTTTTAATTTAATTTTTTTTTTTTTTAATTCAAAAAATTTAAAACTATTATTTTTTAATTCAAATTTTTTATTCTAATTTTTTTTTTAAATTTAATATTTTAGATTAATTTTTTTTTAAATTTATAATTTATTTATTAAATTTATTAAATTTTAATTTAATTTTTTTTTTTTTTTAATCTTTTAGTTTTTCATTTTTTTATATTTATAAATTGTTTCATTTAAAAAAATACAATAATTTTATGGATATTTGTTTTTTCATTATTTGCACGTGGTTTTTTTCATTTTTTTTGTTTTTAATGATAGTTTTTTTTATTTTAATTTTCTTTTTCAATTTTAAATTTTGTTTTTTTTTTTTAATTTGTTTTTTTTGTTAATTTTAAAATTTGTATTTTTTTCTTATTATTATTATTTTTTTAAATTTAATTTGTTCTTTTTTGTATTTTTTTTTTTTTATCTAAATTTTAATTTTGTAATTTTAATTATTTTTAAATTTTCTATTTTAACTTCTTTTTTTTAATTATATGGTTTTTTTTAATAACTTAGAAAAAAATGTTTTTGATGTTTTTTTATTTTTTATTTTTTTGGTTAATTTTTCTTTTTTTTTCTTTAAATTATGTGTTTTTTTTTCAAATTTTGTCATTTCTTTTGATATAATTTTCGAATATTTTTGTTTTTTTTTTGTTTTATTTATTTATTTTTGTTTAAATTTTTTATTTTTAGGAGTTAAATTTTTTTTTTACATTTTTATTGGTTTTTTTTATTGTTTTTATAGATATTTTTTTATCTAAGTTTTGTGTTTTATTACCAACATGAAAATCACCTCTTAAAAAAAAAGTTTGCATGAAAATCACCGCTCTAAAAAAAAGAAGTTGATATTGCATCAATATGTTTCAAAATTAGCATGAAAATCACTAACATTTTAAAACAAATATTCATACTTCATAAACAAAAATATTAGTGTCAAAAATGTGCTCAAAAAAAAAAAGGTGATTATGCATCACCACTTTTCAAAATCGGGGGCTTTTTATGCTACCAAAAAAAAGTAGGTAACAGTGCGGTTACCTATTTCATCGATAACAGTGTTCATTTTTTATAGCGTTCCTTCTAGTTCAAATGATGACAGCGAGGATGACAATCCTCCTCCACCTCTTGAAGATATTCCTTCAGCTCCACAGCTTCCAAGATGGGTTCGCTCTAGTCGAGATGCAGCAGGTTCTCTTGCTGGTGACCCTACAGATCGACATCGTACATGTTCTCATTTCAAAAGAGGCTCTTCCTTATTCGCTATAGTTCCAGAAAATCCTAATCCAAACACCTTTGAAGAACCTTCAAGTCATCCAGATTGGGATGAAGCTATGAATGAAGAATATCATTTCTTATTGGCAAACGATACCTGGGATCTTGTTCCTCTTCCAAAAGGAAGAAAACTTGTCAGATGCAAATGGGTTTACAAAACAAAGTTTAGACCAGATGGAAAAGTGGATAGACATAAAGCACGTCTTGTTGCTAAATGATTTTCACAAGTTGAAGGCATTGACTATACTAAAACCTTCTCCCCTGTTGTCAAAATGAATTCTATTTGCCTTGTTGTTTCCCTTGCTGCCTCATTTAAATGGGAAGCCCATCAAATGGATGTTAAATCCGCCTTCTTACATGGAGATTTGCATGAAGAAATCTACATGGAGCAACCCCCTGGCTTTATCCAAAACGACTCTAGCCTTGTTTGTCGCCTTAGGAAGTCTCTCTATGGTCTCAAACAACCTCCTCGGGCTTGGTATGCCAAAATGGATAGATTTCTATTAGATAATGGCTTTTCTAGGTGTCATTCTGACAATGTTGTCTACACCAAGAAAGTGGGTAAGTCCTTCACCATCCTTGTTCTTTATGTTGATGATCTTATCCTTACTGGTAGTGATCCCAACCATATAGACCATGTGAAGTCTAGCCTCAAAAATAAGTTTGAAATGACAGACTTAGGACACTTGCATTATTTCCTTCGCCTTCAAGTCTTGCAATCCAAAGAAGGTATTACCCTTTCTCAGTGCAAGTATGCCTGTGATATTCTACGCCACTTTCACATGGAACACTGTAAGTCCGCCCCTTCTCCCTTTCAGTCTAGAGTCAAGCTTTCAGTCACTTGTACTACCCCTGAAGTTGATGCTACCTTATACCGTCAACTTGTTGGTAAACCTCTGTATCTAACCCATACACGTCCTGACCTTTCCTTTGTCGTAGTCTTGTTGCTCGGTTTATGCACCAACCTCATGAAAGTCACTGGAAAGCAGCTAAAAGAATACTTCAATATATTCGAGGTACAGTTCAGTTCAGGATTCATTACAGTGCAAGAGCATCTCCATTGTTGATTGGTTTCACTGATTCTGATTGGGCTGGTGACCTTGATGATCGAAAGTCTACTGCAGGATATGTATTCACTCTTGGTTCAAGACATATTACTTGGTCCTGTAAGAAACAAAGTGCCATCTCTCTTTCTTCAGCAAAAGCAGAGTATCATGGTGCAGTTGAAACCAGCAATGAAGCCATGTGGCTTTGTCAAATCCTGTCTGAATTTGGTCTTCATCAGCAACATCCAACTACACTTTGGTGTGATAATCAGAGTGCCATTCAGCTATGCAAAGATCTAGTTCAGCATCATTGTATGAAACACATTGAGCTTCATATACACTTCATCAGAAAGCTCATTCATGACCGTGTTCTTGAAGTACAGTGTTGTTCAACCAATGATCAAGTTGTCGATATCTTTACAAAGGCTCTCACAGAAGCGAAGTTTACCAAACTTCGATCTATTCTTGGAGTTCAGGAAAGTTATCAATAAGGGGGGATAGGCTCTAATGTCTCCTTCCTTCTCCTATTGTGTCACATTTGTAAATACTTCAATCCTATCCCAAGTTGTTCTTAAGGGGAGATGTTAGGATATTTTGACACATAGGAAATAGTCTCATTTTGTGTCACCTTTGTAAATCCTTCAATCCTATCCCAAGTTGTTCTCAAGGGGGGATGTTAGGATATTCCAACACATAGGAAATAGTTAAGTATAACTTGGTCTAGTGTAGAGTTAGGTAAAGTGTGTTTCTTTACTATGTACATTTGTAACTTATAATCTGACGGTCACGATTTGTAGTGATCCGACAGTTCACTCTCTCCTCAGTATTAACGACACTTGATCCGTGGCTTAACACCCAATTGGTCCATGATCTCTATTTAAAGAGCATGATCTCTATTTAAAGAGCATAGAGGGTCATTTGTCTCATAACCGTTTATGAGAGAAACATATGTAACTTTACTTTTTTACGTTAATGAATTACCTGAAGTGGCCATGTTGGCTCAAGCCGTGGACTCTTTCCTGTAGAAATTTCTAAATCTTATACTTTATGCAGAAATTATTACTGTTAATCCGGTTATGCTCCTCCTACTTAGACAAGTTATTAACTGAATAAATTCAAGTTAAAATCGAAGCAAAACACAGAACAGATCTCTACTAATCCAGATCTAGAATAAGCACATGCACACACTGACAAAGTGACACAGTGATTTCTGGACAAATAGTCCCTGGAAAAACCCAATGTGGTAAAACCGGTCTCTAGCTACTGGAGGGTCTTATTATTAAGAATATTTCTGAATACACAAATTTGGGTTCCAAATCTAGAAAATCCGACAGAGAAAACACTAGATCTACAGCTCTCTGGCTGATCTAGGGAAAAAATAATGACTGATCCACACCCTCAAACGGGATTTACAAAACTCAGCCAAGATTAGGGCCTATAAACCCCAGCGCTGTCCCTAAAAGGCTCTGCGTCAGCCTCTGAAGCCCCTGAAAGCCTCTACGTCAGCCTTGGATGGCCTCCAAACCCTCGGCGCTGCTCCGGAAGGGACTGCGTTACCCGAGAATGGGTGACGCAGTCACTACACTACCCCTAAGGGACTTTGCGTAACCCCTGAAGGGTTTCTTGAAAATTATGTTGTCCTTGCTGCTGTTGTTGCTGCTACCTTCCTCTGTGCTGTCCTTGAGCTGATCTCTGCCTCTTGTGTATTCTAGACCCTAGGATCAAATCATCCCCTTGGTCTAAATTCCCCTCTCTGCAGCTGAAATACTTATGAGTATTCTTAGCAACCTCGCCCTAAAATCTCAGCTTAGCTTCAGTGCTCTGCCTTTGTGTGTCTTTACAAATGACCCCAAGCCTTTCCTTTATACTTTTCTCGTTGACAAATCAATGGCCATGATCAAATCTTGAATCAATGGCTAAGATTAAAAAAAATCTTGATCCGTGTGACTTAAGGTAATTTCATCACATGTTTAATTAAATTCACTTTAATTATTTAAGTTCCCTAAGTTTTATCTTAAGAAATACACTTAAAATAATTAAATAATTTAATATTTCCTAAACCAGATGAAATTTCCCAAATCCATTTATGGGTCTTGTAGATCAGGTGAACTCTAGTCCCTCCACAAAGTTTGGGAGCTACAGCACAACTGATGCTACCCCAAATATACAAAAACTCAACACTCCCTCTTAGCATCAAGGGTGTGCTCTAGCAATACATCACACTTAAGCATTACATGATTTTGGTCACTAGTTTTGTGCTGCTGAAGCTTGGCCTCCTGCCACTCAACTCTGCACTGCTGCTGCCATTCTGTATTGCTGCACATGACTCTGCCACTCCCACTACAACCTCTGTACTGCAGCTCTCTCTCAATTTGTTACATCTGCGCTGCTCATAGCATTGCCATTGTTGATCTGCTGCACTGCAACTTCAGTTGTTGAGAGAAACAATTGAATCTCCTGCCCAATCTTTGACAAACAAGTCTGATGGGCTACATCCTTATCACTGAAGCTCCATAGGCTACAGATCTGTGCTGGCATCTAAAGAACGATGCACGGCTACATCTCTGCCTGCGTAATCATCTCCCTCTGCACTACTAAAGTCTCATCAGCTCCTTGTGCTGAAATCTATCACGATGTTGTTGCACTACGTTGTCCCTCTGAAGCCTTTTGCGCTGCTGCAGCTCTGCACTGCATAAGCAGCACTGCTCTGCGCTGTTGAAGTCACATCAGCCTCTACACTGCTACTGCTTCTACGTTGTTGTTTCTTTGCTCTACACTGCTCCTCCTAGTCTTCAGATCTGCCTCTGCCTCTACCTCATCTGTGATCTATGCACCCATTGCTCCACTTGTCCCACTATTGTCTTAAGGTTGTCGTAGCTCGCTTGTGATCCAAGAGATGAGTTGCTCAAGGATCTCGCCTTTCTTCCATGTAGCTCCTCTACATGTCCATGTCACCCCACCTCCGTGGTTCATGAGCACTCATCGTTGCATCATCTCTTGACCCATCATCTGCCACAGCTGCTTTGGAAGAAGATGCTTCCTTGTCCTTTTTATTCTCTGAACAATGGCTGGCAAAATGTCCCATTTCACCACACTGGAAGCACTTGATTTTTGAAAGATCCTTCTTCTTCTTTGGCTACTTCTTAAATGCCAAGGCTGCATCTTCCTCATCTTCCTTCTTTACTTTGCTCAACGCAAGGTTGTGTTGCCTCTAGGTGAATCTGCGTAGTTCTTCTTGCCGCAGGATTGACCACAAGTTGTCCCAATCTGGAAGGTCCGCTCTGCCCAAGATACTTTGGACAAAGGTTTCCCACTCATCCGTGACTACATTGAGGGCAGTCCTGACTATCACTGCATCATCTACAGTTGCACCTGTTGCAGTCAATTGATCCCTGACCCGTTACAGTCAATTGATCCCTGATTGCCTACAGTCTGAAGAGGAAGTGTTCCATGCAAAGATGAAAAAATCGCTATCGGGATATTATCGCCGAGGGGAAAAAATCGGAAAAAATCATAATTATCGGTAAAAAATCGTAATTATCGGGAAAAAATCGGCACATGCAAAAATATTCATTTTTTTTCAATTTTTTTAATATCTAAAGCATCTACAGCATAAAATAAATGCATTGACACATAAATATGAAAAAAAAACTAATATATAAGATGTGTAATATCATGTCTAGTGCTACATCACACATAAAACTGAATCTTGTCCTGAATACTAAGTCCCGAGTCTCAAGAGTCAACTCAGCCTCAAAATATCAACAAAAAATATAATAATGTATCTCATATCATGAGTCATAATGTCAACAGTCATATACAAAGGAATGTCAATGCACCAGTGACCATATAACCTATGGTCATATACTATTGATTTCCTCTGCCCCTCTTGCGAGAAAATACAACAGCTTTGCCTTTCTCTCTAGATGAAGACGCTGGCGGGACTGGCAATGGGCTCTGTCGTGCTCTAGAAGAAAAAAATGAAGCACCAGAACCGGAACAGGAACCTGAACCACTAGGAGCTAAAGGAGGCCGACCATGTCCTCTACCGGTAGTAGTGGTAGGTGGTGTCACCTCCTCCTCCTACTCCTCCTCCTCGTCCTCCTCCTCGTCCTCCCCCTCCACTACCTCCTCCTCTATCCAATCAGGGGCTGACTCCATGACAGGCCTCTCAGCCTCAACCCTCCATTCAGCAGTGGTGTCAATCGCATCTAAAGAGATGGCCTCCATATCAGGAGTCCTCTCAAGTTGTCTCAGCCACAATCTAAGATTGTAGTAGACGTAAACCATGTCATTGAGCCGCTGACCCTCCAACCCGTACAAGGGTCATAAATTAATAAATTAAATATTTAAAAAAAAATATTTAATGAATTCAAAAAATCAGTTCGAAATTTGAATATGTTAAGTGTTTTACCTGTTGCGCCTTTTGGTGTGTATTTTTTCAAATACACTCCAGTTGCGCTCGCATCCTGAAGCGCTACATGTTTGGTTGAGTATTCTAATGGAAAGTTTTTGGAGTTTTGGTAATCTGCCACCGTAGCTCCTCCACCATGCATCTACAAGTTACAAGTTACAACAAATAAGATAAACTTATAATTTATAAAGTTACAAACATAAGAAAATTTTTAAAATAATGAAAATCTTACCTGGCATTTTAGCAGTCCTATCCTGGACACCCATGTCGAAGCTCAAGGTGCCACCTGCCATTCTGTATACCTCCATCTCTTTGGATATCTCCGCACGTTCTGATGGACTTGGCACCATCTTCTGAACACAAGTGAAAAAGCCATCCATGACCTCAGCATCAAATAGAAAACCACATGAATAAGCAAATGCGGTGTTCAGGAAGAGCCCTGCAGCATGAATGGGACGATGGAGTGTGTTGTTCCATCGATCATCAATCACTTCCCATAAAAGAAGTTGTCTCTGAAACCCATCATCACCCTTATCATCATAATAGCTGCGAACAGCTTCTTTGGCCCTATCCATGGCCTCATACAAGTAGCCCATTGCGGGCTTCTCTCCATCCACCAATCTAAGAACCTTTACCAAAGGTTCACTAATGCTGCACACCTATTCCACTCCAACCCATAAATCTTCCTGATATGACACCAACTTGCAGATGGCCTGTCCCTCTGATTTGCGGTTGATAGTCAAAGCACGCCACTCATCTGAAAGAAACATTCTCTTCAAATCCCACTTAGAATTCAAGAGGGATTGAAGAGAGATGAAAGTAGTGGCAAATCGTGTAATAGCAAGCCGCACCAACTCCTTATTGTTGGTGAATGTCCTCATCAAATGAAGCACAGATCCATGGTTATATATAAATTTTGTGATTCTCTTTGATGATTCTACAATATCTTTGACAAAATCAAGCTTTCCGATGTCCTCCAACATCAAATCAAAGCAATGTGCAGCACAAGGTGTCCAAAATATGCTCGGATACCTCTCCATAAGCATCTTGCCAGCTGAAACATAGTTTGCAGCGTTGTCCGTTATGATTTGGACAACATTTTGGGGCCCAACCTCCATAATGAACACATCTAATAAATCACATAATAATCTTGCATCTTTGACATGTGCAGATGCATCAACAGATTTTATAAACATTGTCCCCTTGGGACGACTGACCAAGAAGTTAAGAAGGGTCCTACCCCTTTGATCAGTCCAACCATCTGACATCACAGTGCATCCTGTGACTTCCCATGATGCCCTTAAGTCTTCCAATCTCTTGGTGCAATCAGCTTTCTCATTTTGCAGAATGCGCCCTTTAAGGTCATGATATGTAGGGGCTTTGTATCCTGGGCCAACAACAACGATAACATCAATCGCAGCCTGATAAAATGGATTGTTCCTGGCAACATTGAAAGGAATATCACTCCAAAGAAACAGTTTGCCCAACAACTTATCAGCTTCTTCCTTCTCCTTTTTTTAATAAGGGAGGAGATAGATGGTTGTGCCCCGGGAGTGGTTCTAGGAACAAAAAAATGAGGAGGCAACTGCGGGGCTGCCTATAGAAGAGGCTGACGCTGAAGAGCCACTACCACTCTCACGGTCAACTCCAAACCCTGATATTTGACTCTTCAGAGCTGCTTTGCTGACTTTAGCGGATTCCATTTCTCCCAATGAGTTCATGGCTCTTCTGATTATTTCTGGATTGGTTTTATTGCAAGGGCCTACTTCATGCCTAGGAATTTGTGCCAGGTGGTATTTCAACCTGTATACCCCCCCGCCATGTGTTGACCACATAATTTGCAAGTCAAGTTTAATCGGTCAAACCCCCCCATCAGGTTCACCAAATTCCCAGAAAGGATCTAATTTCCTTGGCATGTTGGAAACTTTGAACTTTGAATGTTGAAATTTGAACCTAGGGCACAAGAAAAATTGTCAGTTAAAAAATAAAATTAAAAAATTACAATTTTACATGCAACATTTTGATTTTTTTCACAAAAAAAAACCCTCAACTCAATGTAAAAATAATAGGAAAAAATACATGTTGAAACACAAGCAAAAATAATGGGAAGAACCTAAGAGCACAAGTAAAATATAAAAAAAAAAATTTAACAAACAATTTTTTGCATTTTTGACCAAAATAAACCCTCTCCTCTCAATAAAACAAAAACAAAAAAAAAAACACAACCAAATATAATCACAAATGATGAAAAATACATGGGTAATAGAAACCCATGGAAGAACAAGAAAAAAACAAAAAAAAATGGGTCAAATTTGATGCCCATACCTGGAAAAACGTTTTGCCGGAAACACTTGGTCCAAATTCGATTTTTGTTCGCTTGGCTTGCAAGAAATTCTTCACTTTTGTCCAATCTTGGGCTTGTAAATCACCTCCTTCCCTCCTTGGCTCTCCTCCTTCCCTCCTTGGCTCTCATAACCCACGCTGTCAAAGTAAAAATGAAAAAAAAAAAAACCAAAAATCGGCATATAACCGCGCTGTTGGAGGCAACAACGATAACTTCAAGTTCGAATCGCGATTATTTCGAAATTATCGCGATAATATCGCGCTAACGATAATTTCAAATTATCGTTCAAATTATCGCCGATAATATCTTTTGCTTGAAAAAATCGCGATAATTTCAAATAATCGTGATAATATCGCGATTTTTTCATCTTTGGTTCCATGTCTTCTCCCTCGATCATTATGAATGACCTCATTTGGGTCTCCAACAACATTTTCCTTTGGACAGATTTTCCCTCATACAGGGAAGTCAAGGCCTTCCACATTTCATTAGTTGTCTTCTTCTCAGCTATGTGTGGTACAATATGGTCCTTGATACTGTCCATTATCAGTCGCTTGGCATGCCCAACAGTTTCTCTATGCTTCCGTAGGAGATCCGCATCTGTCGGTGTGGCTACAGTCTACTTTGCATGGTCTCTTAGATTGCACGCCTCAAGGACAATCAGGATCCTTGCCTTCCAAACCGAAAATTTTGAGAGGCCCTCTAGCCTATCCTGATCATGCAGTCAATGAGGAGCCATCTGCTCAGAATGTGTTGGAACTTCCTTTTCTCTTTGCTAGAGAAATGGATCTAAGGCACTTGGTGAAACAAATGCCTTTTGTTCTCTCTGACAGTTGATTTCCCTTCTTGGAAATCTACCAAATCAACTACGATTCAGCTTCTTTGTTGATCCTCCGATCACTCTGCAAGTCTCCTTTGGCAAGAAACTTTTTTGAGAAGTTGATCTCCTCCTAATCTTTGTCACTTGTGCTAAGGCTAAAAATCTGAAATCTTCAGAGTTTTAACCCCACCATCTATTCTGAATTTCTGCAGACTTTTCTGGATCTAATAGATTCAGATCTGAATCACACTGGCTAGCTTCAAACCCAACCAGCGTTGTTTCTGAGTTGCCTTTGCACAGTAATTGCGTGGGCTTGCTAGGACACAATGCTGGATAGCGTCACCCTTCCCTCTACGTGAATCTGCTCCCGGAAACTGAGTTGTCCCTTCAGATCTGCTTCTCTGCTGCTTTCTGCAGCTAGATCCTTCAGATTCTTCAGCTGGTGACCCTCCTAGATCTGCAATTGCTCTGATACCATGTAGAAATTTCTGAATCTTATACTTTATGCAGAAATTATTACTGTTAATCCGGTTATGCTCCTCCTACTTAGACAAGTTATTCACTGAATAAATTCAATTTAAAATCGAAGCAAAACACATAACAAATCTCTACCAATCCAGATCTAGAATAAGCACATGCACACATTGACAAAGTGACAGTTATTTCTGGACAAATAGTCCCCGGAAAAACCCAATGCGGGAAACCAGTCTTTAGCTGCTAGAAGGTCTTATTATTAAGAATATTTCTGAATACACAAATCTAGGTTCCAGATCTAGAAAACCCGACAAAGAAATCACTAGATCTACAGCTCTCTGGCTGATCTAGGGCCAAAATAATGACTGATCCACACCCTCAAACGAGATTTACAGAACTCAGCCAAGATTAGGACCTAGAAACCCCAACGTTGTCCCTGAAAGGCTCTGCATCAACCTCTGAAGCCCTTGAAAGCCTCTGGGTCAACCTTGGATGGCCTCCAAACCCTTAGCGATGCTCCGAAAGGGACTGTGTTACCCCGAAATGGGTGACGCAATCACTATGTTGCCCTTAAGGGTCTCTGCGTAACCCCTGAAGGGTTTCCTGAAAATTATGTTGTCTTTGTTGCTACTACTGTTGTTGCCTTCCTCTGCGCTGTCCTTGAGCTGATTTCTACCTCTTGTGTATTCTAGACCCTGGGATCAGATCATCCCCTTGGTCTAAATTCTCCTCTCTGCAGCTGAAATACTTTTGAGTATTCTTAGCAACCCCGCCCTAGAATCTCAGCTTAGCTTCAGTGCTCTGCCTCTGTGTGTCTTTACAAATGACCCCAAGCCTTTCCTTTATACTTTTCTCGTTGAAAAATCAACGGCCATGATCAAATCTTGAATCAATGGCTAAGATTAAAAGAAAGCTTGATCTGTGTGACTTAAGATAATTTCATCACATGTTTAATTAAATTCACTTTAATTATTTAAGTTCCCTAAGTTTTAACTTAGGAAATACACTTAAAATAATTAATTAATTTAATATCTCCTAAATTAGATGAAATTCCCAAATTCATCTCTAGGTGTTGTAGATCAGGTGAACTCTAGTCCCTCCACAAAGTTTGGGAGCTAGAGCACAACTGATGCTACCCCAAATACAAAAAATCTCAAGATTTCCCTCTTAGAGGATTTTAACCACGTGATACACTGGTGTACTAATTTGTGATCTGTTTGTGAGCGGTGACCTTTGGTTTTTGATCTAAGGAACTTACCCTGTAAATTCCTACATAAAATATGATTTCCTTCTTTCAATGCCATATAAAATATGGCTTACAAAATTTATTTCGACCATGAATAACATGCTTGAAGGAATTAATAATAATTCATTTTTCAACTTATAATAAATATTTCACGAAGACCAACCATAGCTACAATTTCAACAGTTTGTTCTAGGGTTGATGGTACACATGTTCTCAGTATCAACCTTGGAGGATGATGGATATAGAATTTTGTTCTGGGATGGATAAGTGCTTCTACATTCAAAGGGAGTGACCTCGGATGCGGCAGTAGTACTTCACACAGACAAGGATAGTCATACAGGTTATCGAGAGGGCGTAGAGTTGTATCCGAGGGGATCTTAGATATAAGGGTAGTGTCAGTTACTGAGAGTGGACAGCTAACTAAGGAGAGTGATTCTTCAGGCATTTCTAGAAGACTCGATTGCATTGATATGACATTGATAGATGCTCAAGAGTGTGATAGGACTACTTAGAGCATCGTTGGTTGTGACAGGTTCGACAGGTTCTCAGCTCAAATTTCAAGCCAGGTAGTAGGATTGGCTCCAAGGTCAAAGGGAGCAGCTACAGATACAGAGATGGGCTTGGACACATATCTAGGTGGAGTAGGTTCTTCCGGAAGTACCTCCATCACTAAGTGGGAGTGTTGACTTTTGTATCTCGGGCAAGTACTTTCGTACCTGTTGAAGGTCTTCTAGCCACGTATCTTGACTAGAATGACTTTTTTTCCTCTTTAGAAGTTTGCATGCCACATGCAAAGTGTGCAAGGAAGTTGCATGCATGCAAATGTGTTGCATGAGATGTGCATGTAAAGCAAGCTAAATTTATGACTTGTACTTGTGTTAAAGTAAAGACAGCTAAAGATAGGATAGTTAACTAAAGTTAATTCACTTATCTTCAAGTAACTTGATGAGCTGATTTTGGCTGCCAATCTTAGCTTAGGAAAGTTATAAATTGAGCCTACATGTTGAGGCTAAGACACAACAACAGCGCAAGTTTGAGAGCGACACTTCAGTGAGCGTGTGTTGAGTCTGAGAGAGTGCACATTGCAGAGGGGTTGGAGATCCAGATCTGTAAGAGAGAGAAAATCTGTTGGATTAGATCCAGAGCTTTGTAATTTGTATTTTCTCAATTGGTCCATTATCCGAGGATGGTAACCCAAGTAAGTCTTGATTTTGAATTAATGAAAAAATGATTTTTAGGTAGAAATCTATGATTATGTGATCCAGATCGAAATTTGCTTCTGTTGAATTTTATGTGTTAGGAACTTAGTCGTGTATTGTTTAGATATCATTTGCTGGAAATTAAATATTGGGTGTTGGGTTTGGGTAAATTCTAACACCTAATCGACCTTTTTTGGTTTTGTGCCAATGGTCGGACTGATTAGGGTTTGAAAATGGACGAACCATCCAACTCAACCAGTTCCAGTCTTGTTCTGATAACGTGTGTGTGTGTGTGTGTGTGTGTGTGTGTGTGTGTGTGTCTATGATTATGTGATTCAGATTGAAATTTGGTTCTGCTGAATTTTATGTCTTAGGAACTTAGTCGTGTATTGTTTAGATATCATTCGCTGGAAATTAAATCTAGGGTGTTGAGTTTGGGTAAATTCTAACACCTAACAGGGCTTTTTTGGTTTTCTGCCAACAGTTGGACTAATTAGGGCTTGGAAACAAACGAACCATCCAACTCAGCAAGTTCCAGTCTTATTCTAATAATGTTGATATATATATATATATATATATATATATTATCCTGTGCAATTTTCCTTCCCCTCTCCTATTTGGATTAGATGTTTTAATAGTTATCAACAAAACTGTTTGTAGCATTCAATGCTTGGTTCACCACATCTTGTATGATGCAAGGGAACTACCTTCATATTCTTTTGGGCAAACCGTCCCTCCATGAAACAATTTTCAAACCCATTTTCTTCATAATAACCTTCAATTTCAAATAGTACAAATAGACATTTTGTCCATTCAATTGCTTCAAGTCTACATCTCATCTACAACTTTATTGTTGTCACCATAGTATTCAAAACCGGAACCAATGATCGGATCGGTCCACCTAATAAACCAGGTTTCAAACCAGGACTAGTCAGATCTCAATTAACCAGTTTTTAAAAAATACATGAAATAATGTTTTCAATGAAAATAACTATTTTTAAGATTTAAAACCATGATTCCAAACCAATAGAGACAAAATATGCAAAGTTTGTTCATCTATATACCATGTAAAGGTGATTATATCAAAATGGCACCAAGTGCAATACATATCATCGACAAAATACATAAGCAATGAGGCTCTAAATGGCCTATAAAGTCCAAAAACAATGCTACAAGCTATGTGGCCATTGGCCTACTACAAGACTACTAGTCTACATATCAATGATCAACACGATCATTCCTCATCATGATCAAACTCATCACCACTACTAGACTTAGGATCATCAAAAGGAGCTACATAAACATCATCTGGATCAGAGTCTGAGGATGCCCCAACCTCATCTATAAACTCAGTAGTAGCACTAGTAACAATAAAACTAGACCTAATGGAAGCACGAGTTAGTTGAGTTGCACGACTAATGCCTTACCTTGGTTGTTTGTCTTTGCTTGATTCGGCTACTAATTTTGGTTCCATTGGCGCTACCAGATCTACAATGGGATCAACCCCCCCAAATCCATGTCAATATCAAAATTAGCATCAAACTCAACTGCTTCAGTCTCCTCCACCCATTTAGAAATTGGATCAATATCGTCCAACACAATGGGATCTAGATCAGATCTTCCATTCATCATGTTGAGAAATTAGAGCGTCTAATTCAAATTTCTCTTTCATGATAATTACTTGTGATTTTGTTATGCTTCTTTCACTTAAATCTTATCTTTGATAGATTATTACGTTCTTCATCAAGTCAATTATCAAATGCTTTCCAGAGACACCCAACTGCATGTATAGGACGATGGAGTTGATTGTTCAATTATCATACAAGAGACACAATATTTAGGCTTTCCATCCAGGGCCAAAACCTCTGCCTCTTAGAGAGGAAAACCCGGTAATCATTCTTCTTATAGATCATCAAATGATGAGTAACATAACCATGACATAGACTCTTGACATTCGTATGCTTCCAACACCCTTGTCATTATTCCTTGTTGCTTCTTCTCGGCTTCTCTTAGTTGATCCTTCCTTTCTGCACCAACACTTCTTGGCATGTTCTTGAGGAGCCTTTGTCTTCTTGTTGCTACAATCCTAGACCAAAGGTTCAGTCTCTTTGTTGTTAAAACCTTGGATATTCCAATCTTCTTGTTGTTGCAACCCTTAGACACAGAAGTAGGTCTTCTTACTACTGCAACCTTAAGAAAGATTTAGGTCTCCTATCTCGACTTATCCTTCTTCTCCACAGCACTGATTAAGCTTCAACTTGTCTCTTCCTTGGATTCTTCTTTTCTCGTTTGGTACCCTAAATAGTGATGTATATTCTTCTGCAATACAACCTCAGTAAAGTCTCGGCCTTCCTGAATATGTGTGAGGTGTTATAGCTTAAGACAGAAACTCAGATTTCCCTTCCTTCGCATCCTTTTAAGGTCTCCTTTCCTTCGCTATTTGATCTTCTCTTTATGCATTGTTCTTTGCACCCTTTTTCAGACTTATTTGAATTGTCTATGTTCTAGTGAGGCCGCAGTCCCTTATATATAGTGATTGCCTTCTTGCTTGTAGGCCGACATGAGCTGGAGAAGGTAAGTCGACTTGTCAAGGAGTATATTCAACATATATGTTTAGTCGGCTTCTTGGAGCATAGTGACAAGGGTTTGGAGCATATCTTTATATCAATAATTGTCCTTTACACAAGTGCAACATGACTCCATCTACATGACTCTAATTATATTTATGACAAGATGCCAAACTCCTAAAGACATCAAGAAGAAGTCTTTGACCTATAATAAAAACTTCCTTGCTCATGTAACCCATGAGGCAAGCATTACAATATACATTTTATTACCTTTGTCTTCTTCATTACATAAATTCATAATTACTAGTCATTATGAAGACCGAACCTAGTTACACTTTTCAACATATCAATTGTTTGTGCCTTAGTCGAAGGTTGTATTGCATGAAGACAAGATCATTTAGTCATTTTTGTTCCAAACGGTTTCTCTTCTTCGTGTTTATGCGCTCAAAAACAGACCAATTGTGCTCACAACCTGAAGCACTGCAAGTTTGGTTGACTCTAACTACAAACTTTTGCAATTATGGACATTGGTTGCCAAATGACTCCCACCAATATGCCGCAAAGAAAAAGACATTAGTTGGTAACTTAGTTCATTTCATTACTTATTTACAAGTATTTACAATTTGATTTGTAAATTTGTAAACAATTGAACTTTAAAAGAAAAACAAATTGGAATTGCTTACCTAGTTGATCCACATCTATTGCCATCTTTGCCAAGTTTTTCCAATGGTACCTACTTCCATGCTGAAAAGAGCAAGTTGTTTATGTATTTCCAATTGGTCGGAATGGTTAGGGACCATGCACTCCAAGCAATCATACAACCCATCTCTCACCTCCCCACTGTGCACATATCCTAGCCCAGATTTATAATAATACTTTGGGTTCAAGAAACACCCAGCTGCATGTATAGGACGATGGAGTTGATTGTTCCATCTGTTATAACTGATCTCCCAAATATGCCCATATTTAGCTAATTTATCCTTGTAACTAGCTTGTATCTGCTACTTTGCATAATCCATAGCCTCATAGATGTAGCACATGGCCAATTTTTCCCCATCTACATCCTGCTGCAATAGCAAATGAATGGTTCTTTGAACGGATCTTGCTTGCTTCTCTATTTCTGGTTAACAGTAAACTCTTAATCCATCTACGAAGACTTCCTAGCATTCGTAGCACAGGGGCCCACCAATTTTCACAACCTCTACAGACTTTTTCCAAAAATAAATGTCAAAAAAATTCTTTTTGGTGTCTTTGCCATCTTGTCTACATGCCCACCGAGATGAAGTCCATTCATCAGAAGAAAACATTTTATGCAAGTTTTTTGGTTGAAAATTGAGACATTGCAACATAAGGAAGTGAGTTGCAAATCTCATAATTGCAGGCTTAACAAGCTCTTTGCCCCAAGTGTTTTTCCTCATTAGGCTCAATACTCATGAGTGATTGTCGACGTATTTTGTGATGCACTTGGCATGCTCTATAGTGTTTTTTACCCACTCCACTTTGCTAATGTCCTCAAGCTCAAATAGAAGGTTTGCATCCTTCACCTTATCAAATGCATCAACTAATCTCAAAAACATGGTTCCTTTAGGGAAAGAAATAAGGAAATTAATGATAGTGTGGTTCTTTCCATCAATCCATCCATCTGACATGATGGAACAACTAGTTTGGCCCATGACTCTTTATACTCAGTCAAATACTCATTGATGCAACAAAATTCTTTTTGCAAAAGAGTATCCCTCAAGTCATGCACACTAGGGCCTTTGAAAACATTTCCTGCAGCTATAACAAAGTCCCATATAGCTTAGTAATAAGGTGAGCAGGAAGCATCAAATGCGATATTTGCATCATATCACCATCTAGCAATGTATTGAAACGCAAATTCTTTGCATTGCTTTTTTCCAATGGTCAACCAAAGTGGGTGACATTGAATTAGAATCGGTTGGGAGGAAGTGGGATTAGTAGAGGCAGTGGCGACAGAGATTGAGAAATAACTTTGGATGTTCATCCTACTTTTTCCTTTAGATTGTTGGCCTTGATTATAAGACCCAACAGTGCACGAAATATAGTGAAAGGGGTCATTGGTGGAAGGGATAGAAGAGGAGCCTTGAATCTCAAAATCATCATACCCACCATCTCTCATGGCTTGTAAATTTTCCTTCTTCCTTGCAATTTCTTCTTGCATAGCCTTCTCCCTAGCCTTATTCTCAAACTTCTCAAACTTGGCAAGGTATTCTACCCTCTTATCCCAGCCAAGTGTCGTTTCAACCTAAGAATACCCCCCTCCCCTCTCCAAAAGATTTATTGCAAAATTTGCAGAACATTTTTCCATCAATCACATCACAGTGAGCCCATGCAGTGTCCTTGGCTTTTGGAGGCATGGCAGCTAGAAATATTTGAAATTTGCAAATGAAAGAAACATGCAAATTAAAAAAAAAAAATTGCATCTAAGTAAAATGGAAAACCTAAGATAAATTGGGAAAAAAGATGGGGCATATTTAGCCTACAAAATTTAAGACTTGAAAACTAACATTTGAACTTGAAATTTGATAGCATAGAACACAAAAAAATTAAATATATGGACAGCAATGAAATATTGAATTTTTTAAAGTGAAAATCCTTACCTGGAAATGCAAACTAGCTACCCTAGCCTCCTCTTGAAGATGCCAACTCCACTGAAAGCTCCAAACTAGCTACAAAGTAGCTCCAAGTCCAACTCCAAAACTCCAAGATGACTACCCCAGCAAAAACTCAACACTCTCCAAGCTCCCAATGAAGCTCACAAACTCTTCAAATGAGATGTGTGAGGCAAATGAGAGGGGAGACATCCTTTTATTGGCTTGGAGGGGCTGTTTTTGAAGGGAAACAACCCTTAGTTTCCCTCAAAACCACCTCAAAAACCGAGAAAAATGGGTTCGGTGGGTTTGCAGCCAGCCTGTAAATAAAACGGCCGGTTTATGATGGAAAACCGACCAGTTCCATCATAAATCGGCTGGTTTATGACCGGTTTGACCAATAAACTGGTGGGGAGGGCAAATCAATCATATTTTTCAACCGGTCCAGTGGCCTGGGCTTATGAACCAGCCAGTTTGACCGGTTTACGGTTTGAACCGACCGATTTTGAACACTATGGTTGTCACATAACAACTTGAACTTTTTTCAAGTTTCATATAATAGCTCCTGCAAAAGAAATCTATAAATAAAAATTGTCCAAGAAGACTGCTATAAAACCCAAATTGAAATCCTTACAGATTTCCTGCTGCTATTTTACGATGTATGATAGCATGTTTTGCAAATTTTTTTAATGTGCATAAAATATTTGCTCAAGTGAAACTCATGATTTTGTGTATTTTCAAAGTGTTATCAGCATGGTCAAAATTTTCATCAAATATTTCCCTATAAGACCAATTGTTTTTCTACATTTAGGCAAACTTTGTGGGCATAGATTAAACTCTCTTTCAAGGTTGCTACAATGCTTAATATTTCATGTTGCAAGTGTTTTTATCTCAGATACATTTTCTTGTGGGTTTTATGATTATCATTTTCAAATCCTTATTTTGCTGCATCTATATCCAACCGGCAGGACAAAATGACCTTCCCAATCCATCATTGTTTTCGTATCCATGAGCTGTTAATGAGGTTGTTAAAGGGAGATATCAAAAAATAGAGAAGAGTTTCAAATGGATCAAGTTTAAAATTGCTTACATGCCCTTTAGTGACCTAAATATACAGATTGCACCCAGGTATGCAATGAAATGTGTGTTAACAGGAAAAAAAAACAAAAAGGTGTAGAGGTAAGTAGATTGTCACCTCGAAAATAATGTCCTTCCCATACTGGGAACGAAGAAGTTCTCCTACATTTTGCATACACATTTCTGTAAGTTTCTGCAAAACAAACAGGAAAATAACTTCAGTCTTTTAACAGATAATGGATGGTTCCCACATTCCTATCAAGTATTTATCAAACATTTGTTAATGATAAAAGAAGAACACACAGGTAAGTTAAAAGGAGTAATTTGCAGAAGTGATCCAATAGTATCATATAACAAGATAACATCTAACCTGTGCGAATCCACTCCTAGTTAAAAGTTCAATTCTTCTCGTTGAAAAATCCTTTTTGGATATTTTCCCCAACCCTTCACTCTCTTCAGGATTCTCCTCATCTTTTTCATCTCTTTTGAGACCTGGGATATCTGTCTCAGAAGATGCCTTTTGACTTTCAGAAGGTTCATCATCTGCAGACTGGGGAGGCCCATCCTGTATGAAAATGAATATATTTTCATTTTTCTACCACTAGAAGAAATAATAGTTGAATCATTTATGCAATGTATGAAAAAAATAAATTGAATTTGTCTAGAAATAAATTCAAAGTATAATCAGAAATAGACGAGGATTGCCTGGGTACAGGTAGTAAGACAACTAATCGTTGATCTTAGAGTCTCCAGAACATCTGCAGGAAAGTAACGAGGTACATTTGGGCAAAGAAGATGCAAAAGTGGACGCCGCCCATACTGTTATTTGCAGACACCACATACAAGTAAATCTATAGGGCTACAAAAATGTCTCCTCTTTGATTTACAATCTTTAGAGAGACCAACACCCCATTTAGATAAGACCAGTAAACAAATCTAGAATTTTCATCGCTTCAAAAGGATGGTAAATTTAGTATTGAACATAAAACTTACCTTGTCCAATGCCAATTCCTTCAAATCTTTTTCTAGCTCGCAAAATATAAACTGCAAGAACATCACTCATCAGGAATCAGAAGCATAAACACAACTTGAGCCTTACCATCAGTGAATAGTAAACATCAAACAAAATAAAGAACCTTCACAGAAAACCTTAGAAACAAGACTGGTGTCATCAACAAAACTGAGAACGCACATGAGGATCTGCCAGAAAAGTAAACACAAAAAAAAGATTATCCAACATAGAATAATATCAGTAGCTGCTCATTTGGGAAAAGCACAAAGTATGTCGTACATAAGTAAAATATGCCAAAAAGATGTGACTTATATATTTGTGTAAAAAGCAGAAAAGTTTTCATTATATAAACAAAAGAGACGTCACAGCAGAGATATTAGAGATCAATATTTGTGGTTGCCTAAATATTTGCAATTCAACTGTCAAAAGTCTGAATCTAAAATTACCTACCATAAGGTATCTCAGACTCGTGATAAAAAGAAAACTACCCAAAGTGCCTATACATTTAGAGAGGAAAATCTATCTTGCATTTAGGTGACTTTATAGTGCATAGTAATAGGAGACAATCCACCCAACTTGGGACCAGCAGAGGCAGCAACGATTTTCACACCTTCGATCAAGGTTCCAATCTCATGAGTGATGAGCTCCACCCAATGTCTTAAACTGGCCATTGGGGGGCATTTGGAGGTAGGAATTGAACTTATAGTGCTAGGTGATTATCTGCATGTACATATTATGGACACAAACACAGCATCACAATCTCTTTTATGTGAATACCATTTCCCAAGTCCCATTCCTACAGGCCTTTACCTAAAACCTGAAGTACATATGGGGGCCCTGAAAACAGTTTGAACTTATGGAAATAGGAGGTCATGCCCTGCACATACATATTGCAGATCCAAGCCCACAGTGTTCTTCTTAAAACTTGAATGCTGCTCACTAGAAATTTCACTACATTGCAAGCTAGAGCTCACACGTATGACAGCAACTACTGCTGGGAGGGCCAAAACTTTCAAACCTGCAGTAGAGGCCAAAACTCTGAATCTGGGGGTCGAAGTTGTATCGCTGGAAGAGATTTGATTGGGTTTGACTTGGATAAAGGAAGCACATCATTCGAAAGGGTTGGACTTGGTCTTGGAGGGTATTTGTCTTGGTCTAGAGGTCTTGGAATTCGTCAATTGAAGAATCTATAAGAAGAGAAGAGATTTGCGGGTTTTACTCTCAAGTGGAGAGGTTTTGGCCCTGGCTTGCAGCCTACATTTTGTGTTCTTGTGTACTGTTGTTCTTCATGTTTTGGTAGTTGTTTGATTATATACAAACATAATAATACGTGAAGAACCTAATAAGTAAGAAAAAGTAAAAAGAGATCACAAGCAGTTATCAAAAAAAGAGAAATCCTTCTAACTATTGCCCTATAGATTTCTCAACATGGTATCAGGGCTAAGGTTGGCTAAGGGCATAACAAAAATCTATACTACATGGAAGAAGTTCATAAAAAAGCGTATGAAGGTGGCAAGTCATCTCAAGAAGGGCATCAAAGAATTATGGGATCTCCATTTTCTTCTAAGAAGCAAGTGATCAAGACATCTACCTACAAAGGATGAAGGATTATTCTCAGCACTCACTGGAAAATTTTAAGATGAGAATGTTTGGGTGATCGACGGTGGAGCATCAAGGCATATGACTGGTCAACATAAGCAATTGAAGACATTATCAAAAGGAAAGTCCTCTTCCTCTATAAAACTTGGAGATAATAAAAGCTACCCTGTGAGATAAATTGGATCACATTTGATTGAGCTGGAAAATGGAGGAAACATTCATCTCAACAATATCTTCTTTGTTCCAGGTTTGCACAAGAATTTACTTTCCATTTCATGCTTAGAAGACAAGGGTGATTGAGTTGCATTCATTGATGGAAATATTGTAGTATGGGGTAAAAACTCAAGCATAGAAGATGCTAGAATGATTAGGATGCGTGAAGAAAGAATTTATAGATTGATAACTCCCCTCGCTCAAGATTTGGTTCACAATGAAGTTAGCCCATGTGAACTTTGGCAAAGAATATTTGGTCAACTCCACTAAAAAATCTTACCAACCCTAAATACCATAGTAAATGGCATCCCCGATCTCAAGGAAGATCATGAAGGAGTTTGCAAGGGATGTGCATTGGGTAAGAACACCAAGAGACCATTTGGAAGCAGTGCTTCATGGTCAAAATAAATCTTGGATCTCATTCATTCTGATGTTTGTGGTCCTATGACTCCAAAGTCAATTGGAGGTCATCTACATTATCTCACATTTATAGATGACCACTCCAGAAAACTTGGGTTTACTTAATGAAATGCAAGGATGAAGTCTTTACCAAATTTCAAGAATTCAAAGCTGAAGTAGAGAACCTTACAAAAAGGAGAATCAAGATATTGAGATCTAACAATGGAGGAGAATACACTTCAAAAGAACGTATAGCATCACCCAATGCAATGAGTGCTAAGTGGACTATTCAAAAATCATGAAAAATTAGTCAGTTGCGACTACCTCTCATGGAAATGGTCATAGATGAATGACTTACTTAACGCAGTTGAATCCCAAAAAATGATATCTAGTAAAATGCACTGCGAAATCCCCTCAATACTTAAACTTATAGCTTTCTGTAAGGAGTCTGGCATTAAGAGGGAGTTGATAGTCCCATATAATCCCGAGCAAAATGGAGTTGCAGAACGAAAGAATCAATCCATTGAAGAAAGTGTGAAAGCAATGCTACATGATCAAGATTTGTCGAAATTCATGTGCGGTGAAGCAACAAAGGCAGTTGTATACATACAAAATCGAAGTCCCCATAGGTCACTAGATAACTTGACTCCTAAAGAAGTATTCACTGGGAAGAAACCAAGCATACATCATCTCCGAATTTTTTTTTGTCCTGTATATATTCATATAACGAAAGACAAGAGAAAGAAGTTACATACATCAGGCATGAATGGAACATTTGTTGGCTACAATAATTCCTAAAAGGCCTATAGGATCTACATAAAAAAAGGGCATCAAATAGAGGTTAGCCGAGATCTGATATTTGACAAAAATATTGCATTCAAGAAATCAAAGGATCTCCCTATGGACTTTGATGATGAAGAACTTTCGGTATTTGAAGAGAAGGTTATTAGAGAGAAGAAGAATCATATCATGAAGATGAAGGCCCCAGTGAACTAATACAACCTATGGTAATTCCCAAGACTGGAAAGAGACCTAATTGGTTGAAATATACTCTATTAGATGCAGAGGGACATGGAGCGACTAAAGGCTCATTTGAGGAAAGCAAGAAACCCAAAAGGTATTTTGGGTATGCAGCATATATGAAAACGTCAATAGAAGCAGAGCCATCGACTTTTGAAGAAGTTGTCAATCATCGAGAATGGGAAGATGCTATCAACGAAGAATATTAATCGATAATGAAGAATGGGGTATGGGAGATCATGTCGAGGCCTGAAAACAGGTTTGTAGTAACTTCCAAATGGCTTTACAAAATAAAGCATGCGGCAGATGGAAGCATTGACAAATATAAGGCAAGATTTGTGGCTAGGGGCTCTTTTCAACAAGAAGGCATCGATTATGAAGAGACATTTGCTCCGACAACAAGGTATACAACTATTCGATCATTGGTCTCTTTCGCAGCATCGATGGGATGGAATACACATCAAATGGATGTTAAGACAGCATTTGTAAATGGCACAATTGATGAGGAAGTCTATATAGAGCAACCCTTGGGATTTGAAGTCAAAGATAGAGAGGCATATGTTTGCAGGTTGAAGAAGGCATTATATGGCCTTAAGCAGGCACCAAGGGCATGGTATGCAAGGATGGATGCATACCTTCGAAGATTGGGCTTCTCAAAAAGTTTTGTTGGTCCAAACCTTTACTTCAAGGTTGTAAAAGGTGAGTCTGTAATCATTTTTCTGTATGTGGATGATCTTCTCTTCACAGGTGTGGAAGGTCGAATTGAAGAATGCAAGAAGCAGATGGCAGCAGAATTCGATATGAAGGATCTTAGGCTAATGCACTATTATTTAGGACTCAAAGTCTGGCAGAGACTTGATGAGATCTACCTAGGTCAAGGGAAGTATGTGATCAAGATGTTAAAGAGGTTTGACATGATGGATTGCAAACCAATGACAACCTCGATGATCACAAACTTGAAGAGACTAAGGAGTTCTGAATCTAGCCTAGTGGATCCTACCAAGTATAGGCAATTGAATAGTTCACTTATGTACTTGGTGAATACTCGACCAGACATATGTTTTGCATTGAATGTTCTCAGTCAGCTCCAAGTGGAGCCAAAGCATGATCATTGGATAGCATCCAAGCACATACTGGGGTATTTGCAAGGAACAATCCACTACTGCCTAAAATATGATAGGAAGAATGATGTCCACTTGATCGGATGTTAGCTTTTGTAGCATCGGATGTGTTCTAGCCACGAAACATGGTGGAGAGGCTAGAATACATGAGATCTCTAAAACCTAGAAATCGTTTCAGGAAATTCCACCTAGAGATGGCTTAATTAGATTATTAGTCGATTTTTAAATATTTCCTACATCTAACCTTAGGGAATGTGGTTAATTAATCGGAATTAATTAATTCAAGGTGAGAATAGTCTAGGAATTCACACGGATCGACTTCAAGATGATCCTAACCCTTGATTAAGATTTAATCTTGATCGTTGGAGTCCCAACATAGGATTATAAGAAGAAGTCAATGGGCACTTGGAGAATACACTTGAGCAGTTCGATTTCCTTCGCAGATCGATTTCCAGAGAACAGCGGTAGTTGCCAATGTTGAGATTCAACAAGAAATTTTTGGCACCCATGACCCTAGTGACTTGAAGCACCTACAATAGGGTGGGGCCCACAGGCTATTTTTAGGTGCATGTCTATTTTTATTATCCCTTAATTTAGATGGACATTAAACTATAATATATTCTCAGTGTGGACTTGAAATAGTTAACTGAAGTGGCAAAATCAGTTAGCTAAGTGAATTTCGAGTTAGAGGTTGGTTTGTGGGACATGCAGAGTAATTCTATTTGTAATAGAGTTCGAAGTGCAGTGGTGCATGAGTTTGTGCAAGTTGTAAATAGTTTAACTCAGTTAAGTGAGTTAAACTCAGTGGTGCTAGTTGTAATTGAAGATACAAGTAGTAAGAGATCAAGTGAATTAAATATTAATTAATTCGCATGCAGTGATCTCACATGCAACTAAGGATTTACTAATATTAGCTACATGCATGTCAGATCCAGTGGAGACCCAGTTGAGTTCTAGGTGAAAGGGAAGTTGACTATCAGTTGTGACATTATCTGCTTGCACACATGCAAGCACACACACATTGAATGTGCCCATGATACTTGCACAGACAAGGCAGGCAGGATTGCATTGATTCAGGGATTGCATTCAGCAGGGATTGCGCAGTGAAGGCAGGTTGTCTGGAGACAGTAAATTGGCTAACGAATTTGCCAATTTTTGTATGACAGTGTGAGACAATTAATTGATGTACTGAGGGCTCTTGTGAGAAGAGTTTTTGTATGTAATTATTTCATGATCCATGATATAATATACAATAGAAGATAGTGGGGTTTTTAGCTATAAGCTTTCCCCGAGAAATTATCTGTGTTGTGTGTGATTGACCTTTCTTCATGTTCATGTGATTAACGAATGTGTTTTTTTAATTCCGCAAAAGATCTGTAGAAGCGATTCAGTATTTAACTTTAGAACATTGTTAGATCAGGTGAATCCAAGATATAAATGCATATTGTATAATTTCTACAGCCAAAGAGCCTGAGATCGAAGCAGAGATAGTGAGGGGCAGGGGTTGTGACGCTGAAGTAAGTTTTCCAGATCCAGTGAGTACATCTGCAGAGAGGCCGAGATATCTCCAGGAGGCTGCGCAGAGCCTCAAGAAGGCAGTTCAGTTTTCTGAAGAGGGCAAACGTTTTCAGTTCCAGAGGCCGAACAGAGGTTCCAGTGTGTCGGAGAGACGTTTTCCTAGCCAACAGCAGGCGGGACGGCTTTATTAGCAGTTAGTTCGGGCAGCAATAGCAGCAGGCAACTTCAAAGTGACATAGTGCCTACGCAGGCCCAGTAGGACTGCTTGCTTTTCAGAGGCAATCCAATGTCAGAATTGCTCAAAGAGGGTAAATTCCCTGTAGATATTTTTGCTAGTATTTTCTATGCAAGATATCTAGATTTCGGCATCCAAATTATTGTACTCAGAATTTCCCATTGTTGCATGGTAATAAAAGCCTCAGCTGTTGCACCGGTTTTCCCAAGTTGGGTTTTTCCGGGGGCATTTGTCCAAAAATAACGATGTCATTTTTACGTGTGTGTTTGTGTGCTATATTTTCTCAATTTCCAGCGCTATTATTTTCCACAGTTTATTTGTGAAATTCACAGTGTGATTTATTTGATATTTGTCGTAGCAAACAACAAATAAATTGTTAAACAAATTAACAATTAGGAAAATAATCTCTAGTTGTTGTGATAGATGAAATTTTCACATGGTATCAGAGCGTGTGTGATCATCTGAGAAGCTCAAAAGCAGAAGAGATAATTTCGTTGTTCAAAAGGAGCAACAGACCAAAATACTCAGAGGTTGCGTAGTACCCAAACAAGCAGGGCGAATTACTAGGCCAAGGGTTTGATTTTCTGTTGCAGGTTGGCAGAAAAGTCGATTTGCCAGAGATAGTGATTCCAGCAATCACGAGGAGCAGCAAGAGCTCCAATTTTTTATGCGCAGATTCCTTGGTTGGACGCAGAGGGTTTTGCAACAATTTCAGTGACAGAATCAGCCTCGGGTGGAAGAGAAAAGCACACACAGAGGGAAAATTTCTCTCAGGGGATCTTGAGTTTTAGAGATCTAATTTTTCCAGTTGCACATTGGTAGTAGTTGTGAGCAGATCTTCTCACTCCAGATGGGAGTGAGTAGAAGATCAAATAGCTGCGCAGAAGAAAAGAGGGAGATTTTCAAGTTTATTTTCTCCAATTTTGAGTTTCACATAATTTGCGGTTTTGCAGGGATGATCCTACGAGATTGCTAGAGGAGGTTGTGTGAGTTACCAAAATGCAGATCTGGGCAATAGTTCGACTTCTAGTTGCCGGAAATAAGGTCAAGGGTTGTAGCCACGGACTAGGCTTAAAAGGGGATAATGGGGCACCAAATCCAGAAGGATGAGGAGCATGAAACTCCAGTGTGTCGAATGGGCAGGGTCCAGCGTAGTTCCAATAAGCAGATTGGTGAGGTCAATACCAGATTGTTGCACTAGGACCATCACCTTTGCTACAGGAGCCCACAGTATCATAGTAGCATGTTCAATGTCAGCAGATGCAATCTGTCATTAAACAATTGCAAGGCTAGTTGCAGTCAGTACTAGGGAGACAGTTGTGGAACTAGTTGTAGTAACACAGGAAGTGTGAATTGCCCAGTTGCAGTATGCAGGTGCAATTCCATCCAGGAAATTCCCAACACAGAGATACGCAATCCAATTTCCAGTGTAGGAGGACAATGTGAGTTGTCAATAGGGAGCAGACACATTTCACATATGGAGATCGAGACTCAGAGGGACTCTAGTTTCAAAGGAAGCATCCCTATGGAAGCTAATACTTCGGGATCCGGGGAGATCAAACTCATTATTGCAGTTGTTGTAGCAGTAGTGCAGAAGGGTCAGCAGACAGTATGAGTAGATTAGATTTTGCTATGTTTGCATAAATACCTCCAAGAGAGTAGTTGGGTGATTTGGTGATGTAGCCCCAGAGAGCTACAGAGATGGGAAAGGTACTTGAGGAGTCCACCTCATGGATCATTACCTGGCTACAGGGGCCCACAGTGTTCAATAGCAGGATGGATCAGTGTTAGAGATGCAGTCAAAATTCCAGAGTGACAATTGCAGACTAGTAGCAGTCAGATACTGATGAGCGCAGTGCAGAGTTGGCAGCAGTGTAGAGTGACATAGTGCAGAGTCAGCAGCGACGTAGATTCTTCGGTGACAGTGCAAAGGCTAGTGGCAGTGAGGACTCAGGAGACAGTTGCATCATACTGAACATAGTTGATTCAGTATTTTGGATGCTTCTCAGTTGCAATTGTTACAGTAGCAGTAGCAACAAATGAGAGGGAGTTGCATGTTGGAAATACTGAGAGGGGGGTGAATCAGTATTACTTTTCAACTAGTTAGATTATTCACAATTATAATCAAAGAAATGTATAATGATAATTTTATTAAGAAACAAGAAGGATTATAATCCTTTTTCAAATGAACGAGTACAATAAGATGTGAGGGTACCAACCCTTCAATAATCCAAGTACCAACATGTTGCCAAGCACCAACTTGGACTTTGATGAGGCTCCGACCTCTAGGGCTTTGATCATATCTTTTCCAAGGCTCCAACCTTGCGTTTAGGGGCACCTACCCCAAGGACATCAATCCTTCTTATCTTCTTTTGATATGAAATGAGAGCTGTAATTACTTCAGTGTCCTTGACATAGTCTTCACTGTACAGTCAACTCCAAGGATGCTCCATTGCCCAATCACCTTGCTGTGTGTTGACTTCAATTTCAGAATTAACTTGCCTCACTATTCAGGTGTAAGTATCTTCACTGTAAGTCCTTTACTATTCAAAGTGTTTACTATACTTAGTCTGAATTCTGGACCATTAATCTTGCACCATCAATTCTGCACCACACTGCACCATCAATTTTGCACCATACTGCACCAACAGTGGATCTTTACCACAGCAGTATATGTAGTAGCTACACCATAGTCATGAAATGTCACAACTCCATAGTTCAAAGGCCACACAATCACCTTGTTGTGTGTTGACTTCAATTTCATAATTAACTTGCCTCACTATTCAGGTGTAAGTGTCTTCACTGCAAGTCCTTCACTGTTGCAAGTGTTTACTGTACTTAGTCTGAATTTTGCACCATCAATCTAGCACCATCAATTCTGCACCATTCTGCACCATACTGCACCAACAATAGATCTTTACCACAGTAGTATATGTAGTAGCTACACCATAGTCCTGAAATGTCACAGCTCCATAGTTCAAAGGCCACACAATCACTGAAATGTCATGCACTATAGTAATAGCCAATCTGATGCCCACAAATTTGAGCTCCACCAAATTAGAATAGTCACAAATCCACCTCGGCACCTATACTTCAATGAAGGGCACCTTATAGTTCGAAGTTACCACAGCTCAAAGCATCACCACCCAAACCTAAAACCACAACGAGTGCTGCAAGGATCCAAGCCTCTATAGATACTGCAATTAGGTTCTGAGACTGTTATATACCCCACACACTTCCACATGTTCAAGACTGTTGTATATGTTGAGAATTTGTAGGGCTAGTGATTAATTCAAATTCTCTTCTTGATAATTACTTGTGAGCTTATTTGAGTTACTTATGTCTTCTCTTAGCTTTTTTAGTCTTTCATCAAGTCAATTACCGAAATACAAAAGACACAAAGTTAGGCTCTTCGAGCTAGGGAAAAACCTCTCCCTCTTGGAGAGGAAAACCCACGAGAAATTCTTCTTATAGATCCTCAAATGACAAGTACCATGACCAAGACTAAGACCCTTGACCTATGAATGCTTCAAAGACCTTGTCACATCTTCTTTGTCTGCCTCCAACGTTGATCATTCATTTCTGCACCAAGTTGCTTTGAACCGCACCAACACTAATACTTTCACTTTGCATAACTCTGAAGCCTCTTCACTTGAGGTGTAATCCTTCCTTTTAAGCACTGTAGAACAGGAAGGTGAATTACAAGTTTACCTTCCTTTCTTTCTTATACTGTAGTATATCCATATTGCTTATGTTATGTTGTGGAGACTTAGAAAAATTTCGCATTTTGATGGTCTCTGAAATCCACATTTTCTTCCACAGGACAGTCTGCAACCTTCACTGTATAAATCACAGAGGGATCCGCACTGCAGCTCCTGCACTTATCCACACTGCAGCTCCTGTACTTATTTGCACGGCAGCTCCTGAGATGTCCGAAAAACTTCTGTAATTTCTACGAGGTTTGCTGAGGTATATATAGTGGTTTGCCCCTGTATATAAGCCGACATAACATGTGAATCAATGTGACTATTTAGGGAGCCGACATGGCTGTTATGAGGCCGACTTCTCCAGTTGTTTGAAGGCCAACTTGACACATTATTTAGGCTTGTTTATCAGCGTTGTATGAGGGCTGAATAATAGCCATTCTTCCACGCTTATTGGACTAGGTCTTGGAGCATTCCATGACTACTAGGTTCTTCATATACATGACATTAAATACATTTATAAACCAAAGATAAACCCTAAATAGACATCAAGAAGAAGTCTATTAACCTAAGATAAAATCTTGCTCATGAAACCCATGAAGCAAGCCCAACAAATATACATTTTATTATCTTTGACTTCTTTACATAAGATACATAATTACATAGTCAATATGAAGACCAACCTAGTTACACTTTTCAACACTCCCTCTTAACTAGGGAGGTATTCATACAGGTACATGGTTACTTTCAAACTGAAGAATCTCATAAGAAGAATACGATTAGTAATCGCATCTGTATAGCATCATATCAACCAGCATTGTCCTAGTGCAAGGCCTTGACTAACAAGCCCCATCTCTCAATGAGACAATGGGCTACAATGTTGGCGAGACACATGACTAATAGACACCATAGTCATTGTCTCTCCAAGGTACATACCCCACCTAGGTGTTCCCAGAGTACGACCTTCTTGGACTATTCTTCTCTTGGGTAGCCAGCCCTCAAAGAATATCGGTCCACGACTACTCTTATCTTGAATGCCCTATCTCATTCTCAAAGAGTATCGAATGCCAGATGATTACCCAATCCTCCATTATGTCTTCCAGGTGAAGACCAGAATGATGTGTATATCCATTCTCTTCACATGGCCTTCACTAAGACTTACGTCTGTTAGTCCTGGTCTAGTGCATGACACATGTAATAGAGAATCACATACGTCACTCCCTCTTAACACAAGAAGGACATATTTCAAGTTTCTTTCACGCAAGAAACTTACCACCAGGCTCCTCATCAACCAAGGTCCTGCAGCAGCAATCCAGCTACTCATGAAGAGTTCCTCTCCTCGATGTCATGGATTTCGATATTGAGGAATCTTCAACTTTTGGCTTCATAGGGCACAGATCATCCATCACTTTCAGTCATGTCCACTATCAGAAAGTGATTCATCAGTCTTTCTCATCTGGTCCACCGTTATGCCATGCTGCTTTCCTTCGAATCATCCCCAAGGATCATAAATCCTTTCTTATGATTAGCAGCCCTGCATAAATTCATCCAGATAAACATATACATATGAACTTTTAGAACAAAAGTTACCTTAGTGATGATCTTTCACCATGACATCTTCCTTTAGGCATCGACATCCTTCATACAAATTGACACATCTCCTAATTATATGTTTTGTCAAGGGTCTTCTTATTTACCAGACTTCTGTCAAAGTCTACATATCTTCCCAGGAGATCTCCAAGTCACATCCTCTGAGCTTCTAGATGATAACTGCCTCTTGACATGGTTGCATTTCATGATCTCTTCCTTTCTGCACATTCTCCATTCCCAAGAACTTACAACCTTTCTAGTTTCTCGTTCATATACAACCACCTCATATTCCATGAGGACATATTATGTTGATTTCATCTGTCCGTGCATTGAGAGATACTCCTCCATAGATCATACTTCTAAATAAAGAAGTTCATTACCTGCAACCATATGACATGACTTCACAGCATCCAATGTTAGCATATAAATATATACATACCTCATACCCTTTTTCCCTAGAGTTATCCTATAGCAATTTCTCAAGAATGAAGAGCTTCATTCTCTTGGCATGCTCCATCAATATCCCAGAAATCTGCTTCCATGATGACCCTTGCTCTTGATGATTGCTTTCCATTAGTAATGTTATCAGAGAGGTTTTCCCAAAGCTGATTCACCAGGAGCTCCTACCATGCTTCAATCAGGATGCTACACTGCTTCCTATCATACAATCAACAAAAATCACCTAAAGTAGAAGATGATCTCAATCGTAGTGGAGATCACTCGCTTCTTCTTTCTTAGATTTCTTTGCATCAGGTTCTTTCCTCATTCTCAGAGACATGGGCTTCTTCCCTATTTCTCTTGTTCTTTTTCCGATTAAGGACAATTTCTATTATAATGCCCAAGCTCATTACATCCAAAGCATCGTGCTTTCTCCATACTATTTTGAGGACCAAACTTACCGAATCTTCCTTTCTTCCTTGACGTGGTTGTAAAGGCTTGATTTCCTTGATCCTGTAACACCTTTGGCTTTCAATCTTGTTTCTGCTATTTTACATAGAGACTTTAAATTGTGAAATGGTGTGGCTTCTTTCTTCTCATATAAACCTGAAGTGATGTTTCCCCATTCATAGAGCTTCCAACACCACTTTAGTCATCTCAGTGTCAGACATTTCTTATCACACTTCTTACAGACGATCTTAGAGAGATTGTTTTTTCTGCATTACTTACAGAGAATAGCTCCACCAATTTCTCATATATTCCTTTTGATGATTCTAGATTTGATACATCCGAGATGAGAGAGTCTTTTATGGATTCTGTAAGAATCCTTTGGGCTCTTATATCTCCCTTCATATATTTGGCATGACTTCATTGTCCTTGTCTTCCATAAAGGAAAGTTGAAACCCTAACCAGTTTGTTGCTTTCTTTGCAAAGAAGATATTTTTGATAGATTCACATGAAGTCATAAAGATACTTACTTGAGTAGATGCTTTTCTTCTTCTATCAACTTCCTTGTTGAGGATGATGGCAGGAACTCCCTCTTAGATTGATTTCAAAGTAGGTGATCTTGGATACTCGATGATCAAGGATTACTTCAGAATGAAGATGTCTTCAATAGTGTTGGCTGGTGCTTAATGATGTGTCTTCCAACAATGTCTTCAATATCAAGAATCATTGATGTCAAGATTACCACCTCGATGTGTAGATCCTTTGAATAAGGTTGAAAGTCTTCTTGAGATGGCTTGAGGATTTCCTTGCAAACTGATTTGATTTTTCAATGTAGACTTTGAATTTTGCTTCTTGTAGTGTCTCCTTTGTCAAGCAGCCCTTGCATTCAGCACCTTGGCTCTGAAACCATGTTGAGAATTTGTAGGGCTAGTGATTAATTCAAATTCTCTTCTTGATAATTACTTGTGAGCTTATTTGAGTTACTTATGTCTTCTCTTACTTAGCTTGTTTAGTCTTTCATCAAGTCAATTACCGAAATACAAAAGACACAAAGTTAGGCTCTTCGAGCCAGGGCAAAACCTCTCCCTCTTGGAGAGGAAAGCCCACGAGAAATTCTTCTTATAGATCCTCAGACGACAAGTACCATGACCAAGACTCAAACCTTTGACCTATGAATGCTTCCAAGACCTTGTCACATCTTCTTTATCTGCTTCCAACGTTGATCATTCATTGCTGCACCAAGTTGCTCTGAGCCGCACCAACACTAAAACTTTCACTTTGCATAACTCTGAAGCCTCTTCACTTGAGGTGTAATCCTTCCTTTTAAGCATTGTAGAACAGGAAGGTGAATCACAAGTTTACCTTCCTTTCTTTCTCATACTGTAGTATATCCATATTGCTTATGTTATGTTGTGGAGACTTAGAACAATTTCGCATTTTGATGGTCTCTGAAATCTGCATTTTCTTCCACAGGACAGTCTGCAACCTTCACTGTATAAATCACAGAGGGATCCGCACTGCAGCTCCTGCACTTATCTGCACTGCAGCTCCTGTACTTATCCGCACTGCAGCTCCTGAGATGTCTGAAAAACTTCTGTAATTTCTGCGAGGTTTGCTGGGGTATATATAGTGGTTTGCCCCTGTATATAAGCCGACATAACATGTGAACCAATGTGACTATTTAGGGAGCCAACATGGTTGTTATGAGGCCGACTTCTCCAGCTGTTTGAAGGCCAACTTGACACATTATTTAGGCTTGTTTATCAGCGTTGTATGAGGGCTAAATAATAGCCATTCTTCCACGCTTATTGGACTAGGTCTTGGAGCATTCCATGACTACTAGGTTCTTCATATACATGACATTAAATACATTTATAAACCAAAGATAAACCCTAAATAGACATCAAGAAGAAGTCTATTAACCTAAGATAAAATCTTGCTCATGAAACCCATGAAGCAAGCCCAACAAATATACATTTTATTATCTTTGACTTCTTTACATAAAATACATAATTACATAGTCAATATGAAAACCAACCTAGTTACACTTTTCAACAGTATACACTATACTTCAACAAGTCCGAGATTGATATAGATCTGAGAGTTACAGATCTGCAATGATCTTCCTTTATTTGTCACTATAAGAGTCTTGTTCATGAGATGTGAACTAATATACATTATCTGTGTATGTATATCCGAGTTGTGTTTTGAAGAATAAGTACTGAGCTGATTATCCAAGAAGGGTGTCTGAGCTCGTTTATATAGAGGTATTGCTGCTAATGTGAAAATCCACCACTCCTATAGGCAGGCTGACATAAGAGGCCAAGTACAGGTCGGCTCCAATACTTAATAATTACATTTCAACTTAAAAATTTGTTTTCTCTCTCACCACAGAGAGTTTGGAGGCATGTGAGGGCTCGTTGGAAAGAGGAAACAATCCTCTTTCAGATGGTATAAGGTTCATAATGAATGGATGTCTCTAAGATGGTGAGAAACTCATATTTATTGTGACTGTCCTTCAAATATTTAGTGCAGAAGATGATGGACAGTGTGGCTTTGTCATAAGGATCTGTCATGAAACTAGTGTGATAGAGTAGCCTTCATTTGGAAAGCTCCTCAAGTATATTTTCATCAATGACAATTCATCTTACAATTATTGACCAACAATCTCCCCCTTTGTCATTGATGGAAATATTCCAACGTTTTCTCCCCCTTTGACATCAATGGCAAATGGGGTGCCCAAGTATTCCCCCTATCGAGTTGCTCTCCCTGTCATGCTGCTTCTTCTCTTGTGGTGCTTCTCGTGATTTCTTAATTGATGCAAGAGCAATGAACCCCATTTTTTGGCGAAGATGTTCAAATGCTTCTTGTGGAAGGGGTTTTGTAAAGATATCTGCAATTTGCTCCTTTGTATTGACGTATTCCAACTTGATATTTTGTTCAGCAACTTGTTCACGGAGAAACTGATACTTGATTAGAATATGTTTGATCTTTGAGTGCATTACTGGATTCTTGGAGAGATTGATGGCACTAGTGTTGTTACAATAGATGGTGATTGGTTGTTTAGTTTCTATTTTGACATCATTCAAAGCTTCCTTCATCCATAGTATTTGTGAACAACAATTTGCAGCCGCTGTATATTCAACTTCATCTATAGAAAGAGATATAGATGATTGTTTTTTGTTGAGCCAAGATACTAGACAATCTCCCATGAAGAATGCATTTCCGCTAGTGCTTTTTTCGATCATCCACGCTTCCAGCCCAATCAGCATCGGAGAAATCTATTGAAGTAAGAGTTGAGCTCTTAGGATACCAAAGACCGAAATTAGAAGTTCCTTTCAAATATATGAGGATTCTCTTCACAGCTACTAGATGGGATTGTTTTGGAGCTGACTGAAATCTTGCCACCATTCCTACTGCTTGCATAATATCTGGCCTTGTAGTAGTTAAGTATAGGAGAGCTCCAATTATTGAACTGTAAAGAATTGCATCTACGAGAGGGGAATCATCATCTTTGCTTAATTTGCAATCTGTGGTCATCGGTGTGCTCATAGGTGCACAATCTTCCATCCCATATCTTTTAAGCATGTCACTAAGATATTTTACTTGAGATATGAACATGCCTGCAGTGGTTTGAGATGCTTGTACCGCAAGAAAGTAGGATAACTCACCAATCATTGACATTTCGAACCTTTTTGACATATTTACAGCAAATTCATGGCTCATCTTATCATCATTGCTGGAAAAATTAGATCATCAACGTATACAAGAGTGACCAGTAATTTATCTTTATCTATTTTCATGTAGAGATTACTTCTTGCCACTCCCTTTTTGAAACCTATTTGTTGTAGATAGTGATCCAATTTTGCATACCAGGCTCTAGGAGTTTGTTTTAATGCATACAAAGCCTTTTTCAACTTGCATACAAAGTCCTTTCCTTCCGCTAGGTCAAACCCTTCTGATTGCTCCATGTAGACTTCTTCCTTGAGTTCTCCATCCAGAAATGTTGATTTTACATCCATTTGATAGACCTTTAATCCTTTCGAGCAAGTAAATGCCAAAAACATCCTTATGGCTTCCAATTGGGCTACCAGTGCAAAGGTTTCTTCAAGGTCAATTCCTTCAATTTGTGAGTATCCCTTGCAAACGAGTCTTGCTTTATTTCTGATTATTTGTCCATCTTCATTCATCTTGTTTTTGAATACCCATTTGGTTCCGATTATATTTTTATCTTCCGGACGAGGTACCAGCTCCCATGTTTCATTCTTCTCAATTTGAGACATTTCTTCTTCCATGGCCTTTATCCAATGAGGATCCTCACTTGCTTGAGTAAAATTTTTTGGTTCTATCATAAATAAGAGAGCAACATCATCTTTCCTTGGTGTACTTGTCATCCTTCTTCGAGTTTGTATTCCCTCGTCTACATTCCCAATAATTTGTTCTTCCGGATGGTGTTTTTGAAGGAATTTTATCTTTGAAGGAGTTTGTGAAGGTTCCTTTTGAAGTTTTTGATCTTTTTCTTATTTTGGAGGTTCTTCTTCATGGACTTTAATTTTTTGAAAGAGCTTCACCAATCTTTACATCAATGCTTTCTACTATTTTTCGTAATCGATTATTGTAGCATTTGTAAGCTTTGCTCCTTACAAAAATCATTGATCTTCATGAAACATTTGCTTCCAAAAATCCTAAAGTATTTTACTGAAGCAGGTCTCCCTTTCCATAATTCGTATGGAGTTTTATCATTATTTGGTCTTAGTTGTGTTCGATTCAGGGTATAAACTGTTGTCCTGACTGCTTCTTTCCGAAATTTGGGCTGCAAGTGAGCTGCTAGTAACATTCTCCTTTCCATTTCTTGAACAGATCGGTTTCTTCTTTCAACTACTCCATTTTGTTTGGGAGTTCTAGCAACAGAGAGTTCTCTCTTGATTCCATGCACTTACAGAATTCATCAAATTCTTTTGAAGTAAACTCTCCTCTATCTGTTCTAAGACATTTAATTTTTGAATCTTTCTCATCTTATACAAGAGCTTTAAAATTCTTGAAGCATTCAAATGCTTCGGATTTGAACTTTATAAAGTATACCCACATCATTCTAGTACAGTCATCAATAAATAAAGCAAAATACGTTTCACCTTGTAGAGCTGGAATTCTAATTGGTCCACATAAATCTGCATGTATGATCTCCAAAGGTTTTGACATTGAGAACTCCTTAGTCTTGAAATTGGTTCTAGTTTGCTTTCCATGTTGACATGGGCCACATACAACTTGATCTGGCTTGATCACTTTCGGAATGTCCCTGACTACATTAATTTTATTGATATTAATCAAGTTATCAAAACTTGTATGCCCCAATCGCTTGTGCAATAACCAACTTTCATTTGTTCGACTCATGTAACATTTATCTTCTTGAATTTTGTTCAAATTGTATACACTGTCTGGAGTTCTTACTCCATTTGCTACAAGTTCACCTGAGGAAGAATTCCTTATCTCACAATTTTTTGTACTAAAGACAATTGTGCGTCCTTGGTCACAATTTTGGCTTACACTCAAGACATTGTGTTTGAGCCCTTCCACCAATAGTGCATTTCGAGCTTTTCCTTTCCCATTAACGAGAGCAATAGTTCCTTTTCCAGCAATCTTGGCAGATCCACTTCCAAAAGACACATTTCCATCCTTTCTGATTAATGAGATAAACTTCTTTTGATCACCTGTCGTGTGTCTTGAGTATCCACTCTCCACAAACCATTGATTTTCGTCACTACGAGCACATAGAGCTAGGCCACATCTATTAGTATTGGGTTCCTCCATTTTTAATCCTTCTTTTCTGAGTGGACAATTTTGTTCATTATGTCAATAATCATTACATATTGAGCAAGTTGGATCAAACTTAGCCAAGGGATCAAAAGAATTGTAAGTCTTGATTTCTCCTTGTTCTCTGAAACTAAATGGCTTGCTTGCTTGACTCTTAACTCTTGATGCATTGTCCTTATGAGCCTTGTAATGGTTAGCTTGATGACCAAAGTTTTTACAATAGTTACAATCATAGTTTTAAAAACTGGCCGGTTTGAACCGGTAACCAGTCAAACCGGCCGGTCAGCTAAGGCACCGGTATAAACCGCTCAAGCAATCGGGTTAAGGGAGGCCTGTCACCTAAAATGGCCGGCTAACCGGACCTAACCGGCTGGTTAGGTACGGAACCGGCCGGTTAATGCATAAACCAGTCGGTTCCGTACCTAACCGGCCGGTTAGGTGTCCCATGCTCAAGTTTGTGCTACCATTTCAGGAGGGCAAGGGGGGCTTCACTTGACTTTGCCTACCCTCTCATTTTCCTGACACGTCCTCTTGACATTTCCTTTATTTTTCATTTTCATCCTTTTACTTAAATTTTTAACATTACCATGAAATGACTCAGGATGTTTAAGAGTGGTTTCGTCCTCATTGGATTTCATATGGAGAAACTAGAATTTTAGATTTCACTCAAAATTCAACAGACTTAATGGTTTTCAGGGTTTCATGGTTTGGGGGTTTGCAATGTTTCCATTTGTTTCTATCATGTGTAAGGGTATGAGATTGGCATTTGATCAAGAGCATGAAGTCATTTAAGAACCTTGATGTTGGTGGCATTGATTGTTGAACTTTGTTGATGTTGGTGGTATTGATTGTTGAACTCCCCTACCGTGGCCTTAATAAGAATGTACCCTTCACTCAAAGGAAAACAACTGGTTAGGCATGTTAATCTTTTTCTACCGCATTTTAAGGTTGAGGAGATGAACCCTTCACTCAAACCAAAATCATTGGTTAGGCATGTTAAACTTTTTCAATTTCTATCATGTTATAAGGTTAAGCAATCCAAGTCTGAAGACTTTGAGCTAGATGATGTTTATGTATCTCTTGTTGATGATCCCATTTCTAGTAGCGATGAATCAATGATGAGTTTCATGAGAGACCATGTTGCTCAGTGATTTGGAGTTTTGATGTCTATTTTTGTTACTACTACTACTACTACTAAAGTTGTAGAGAAGTTTTAGGAGTCCTCAAACTCTGAGCCATATTATATATGTAGCTCATGTTGATGATCCCATGTCTAGTAGTGGTGATGATTTTGATCATGATGAGGAGTGATCATGTTGTTGATCACTAATATGTAGTCTTGTATTAGGCCAATGGCCTCATAGCTTGTAGCATTGTTTTTGGACTTTATGGGCCATTTGGAGCCTCATTGCTTATGTATTTTTTGATAATATGTATTGCACTCAGTGCCATTTTGATATATTCACCTTTGCATGGTACATAAATGAGCAAACTTTGCATATTTTGTCTCTATTGGCTTGGAATCATGGTTGCAAATCTTTAAAATAGTTTTTTTTATTAAAAAATAATTATTTAATGTATTTTTTTTAAAACCGGTTCATTGAGATCTGACCGCTCCCGGTTAGACCGGTTCCGGTTAGAAACCCGGTTCATTAGGTCCACCGGTCCGGTCACCAGTTCCGATTTTTAAAACTATGGTTACAATAACCAAGAAATATTGTTTGGTACTCATTAGAACAGCCTTGACTTGAAGTAGCATTCTTCCTTGGAGTTGTCCTTCCTTCTGTTAGAAAAGACTTGACTTGAAGTAGAGCATTCTTCCTTGGAGTTGTCCTTCCATCATTCCTTGGATTGCTAGAGGTGGATATTTGTTCTGTAATATTCCTTTTCTTGGTATCACCCATGACAGGGCTAGGAGGGACTTCCAGAGTTAGGAGCAGACAGGTCACATGTACAGATTGGTGCTATCAGTGGGCTCAGGAGCTTTTTGGAGGAGTTTTGAGGAGTTTCCATGGTGTTCGGAGGCATTCGCTTGATATACTCCACCATCCGAGCAGTTTGGCTTTCGTTCCGATGCATTCCGATAACTTTCGGAATTTTGAGTTATTTATGGGCTTAACTCAGCTGATTATGCTCAAGGTGGCATTCCAGGAGGAATACACGATGGAACACCTTAGTGTAATAGCTCATTGGAACCGGGACGAGGAGACCTACACGATGGGACAGTTAGACATAGATTTCAGTGACTGAAGGAGGCATGGTAGCCAATTTACCCTTTTATGCATTAAAAAGGAATATTTTAACAAAAGGGAAAAGTGCACCATGAATAAAATAATAATAAAATAATGCTCTAGAAGACTCCAAGAGATCTACAAAAGAAAGGGAGGAGGCCATTGGGAGATATCTTTGGAGTAGATCGTTTTCTTGTGTATGAGAGGTTTGAGGACGTGGTTCTCTACTTTAGCCGTAGCCCTAGGACAGAAACCCTCGGGTGATTTGTGAGTGTTGGACGGAAACCCAACTCTCTTGAGGAAACTTCATTCAGAAGTTTCGCCGTGCTTCAGGGATTGCTACGAGGATCATCTGAATCTTCAACTTGTGCTTCAGTGGGTTCAGTAGTCGCTGTTGCCGGAGGGAGAGTGCAACAGTTCGATTTTGGAGGTCACAGCAGTGTAGCAGTGCAGCAGATTATCTTGGTGACCAGTTTTACTTCTCAGCTCTTTTTGGGTTAGATCCATGTGTAACCCTCATTATTATTTATAATAAAAGCTGAGATTCTTCCTATTCTATGTGGTATTGGATTGCAGTGTTTCATGTCTTTTTATTTTACATGGCAATCTTCTGTTGAGTGAATGTTTATTTTACGACAAATTGTGGCATTCAGTATTTTTCTGCATTTTTAGTAAAAATATCCCTTTAGGGATATTACAGTAGTATCAGAGCCTTGGTCTTGGCTCAGCGTGAGAGTTTTTCAGTTTGCAGTTGTGGCTATTATTGTTGGAGATATTTTCTGAAAAGAAGTTTTCATAAGACGAAAATATCAAGGACGGTTTGTCAAACTGCAGGGATCGAGAGCTTATTTACAATTTCAAGTGGCCTGAATTGCAATCATTTTCAGTGGCCGAATTAATTTGAGTAGCAACAGTGACTCCAAGGTCGAAATCTATTGGGTTTCAGTAAAATCTCGAAAAGACTGAATTATTTGTTTGATATCAGTTGTATAAGGAGGCCAGACCAAACGCTTTACATAACTGATAAATCGATCTCAAAATCATTGTCTCACTAGTCGTATCATTGACTACAGCAAAATGATTTTCTCAGAAATAGAATGAGTCTCTGTCCGTAAGAGAGGTCGCATCAAAATCTGGAAGTGCCAGGACAAGTCAAAGGGCCGCATATCATTTGGGCCAACGAAATATTTCAAATGGAGAAATCTGTGAAATAAAAAAATTTAAATTAAGAGATTATCCAAGCTGTAGAAGCCGGTTTGAATAATTTTGAAGCTGGACGTCTCTGAATTCAAAAAAAAAATTAGGGGCTAAAAATAATTTAATAGGAGCTGCAAGAAAATTGAGTCGAAGAAGCTACGTGAAGTCAAAGCCATCGAAACGGGGGGTCGAGATCGCTTTGAAAGGGACAAATTACGTGCTTCATGACTGCGTGAAGATTCCAAGCACGACGCTGTCGGGGCCGAGTTAGCAACGCGATTGGGATGATCTGAGGTTGTGGGATTTGGTCATCCTCTGACCACGAGCCATAGCTAGGGCGAAGTTTTACTGCAGATCGGGCAGACAAGTTGTGTGGTCGGGTGAGCCGCTAGGAGGGCCGGATTTACTGTGGGTGACTGAATACGAGTCGGTCACTGACTGTGGCGGCGAGGGAGTCAGAATACGCCGACGCCGTTGGAGGTAGCCACCTTGCCAAGACGGATTGTTGTGCATATATATATATATATATATATATATATATATATATATATATATATATATATATATATGGAAAGAGCCGACCGATATATATATATGGAAAGAGCCGACCGAACAAAGCCAAGCCACGAAGCCAAGTGAACATTGCAAGAGCAGTGTGCGTGGATTGCAAGCAGATTAGGGCAGTGCTATAAAGTCGTGGTCGACGACGGAAGCCCTGCAAATCAACATATAAATCGATGGAGCGATGCAAGTCATCATGCGAGCATCGACGCAGAAGTATTTTTTTTTGTTTGCCACCCGTAACATGTAGAGCCTCAACCAGAGAACACGCATGGTCGTTGTTGGGAGTCACAGACAGACTATGGGGACTGATATAAGCTGTCGAAGACACATTCCAGAGTTTGATTAATTCCAGAGTTGCGACGGCAGCATGATGGCAATACAAACAATCGTTGAGCCTTGTGCCAAAGATTCAATGCCATATATAAACCAGGTTTCCTCATTCTAATCCCTATGCCTTGAAATTGACAAATTAGCTGCTATTGCCTATTATTTCATCACTATTGGAATTGTATTCCATACAAACCAGATTCGGTAGTTTTAAGGTGTTTTCCATATGGGGAATTGGTACGGTACGAGTTGCGTGGATTAAAATTGTGAAATAACACCTACAGCAGCATGGAACCAAATTGGGTGATTGAATGCCTAGTTGAAAAATTCACTGAAGACAGAGCATTTTCAGCGTCATTTTCAGAAAATCTTCAATTTGAATTTCTTTGTCCATAAGGACAGCGTCATAAGCAAGTAGCAAATGAACTTCATATAGCTTATACAAGTCCCTGGTAAAAGTTGTTGACTGGAAAATTGTTCCTTTGTCAAGTATCTTGCTTACTGGATCTATGTGAAGACTCTACCTTTCTAGCCTGATGGTAGTGTACACATTTATCAGCAAAGAGTGCCCTTTTGAATATTGTATGGTATAATAAGTGCTGGTTAAAGTTGGCAGCACACTTATATCACTGAAAATCGCACCTACAACACTATAAAATAGTGACCACGTCATTGGCTGAACCATGGAGGGATTCCTAAACAGATTGATGAAAAGAAAAATAGAAGTTGGTTCCTTAAACTACCATGAATCAGAAGACCAAAAAACAAAACCAAACAGTAGACCCTTTTCAAGAGGAATTTATGCCATCCTTCAAAAAGGACAGCCAAAAGATTTACAGGAAGAATTGGGGATTGGACACAAAATCCTTGCACTTGGGACAGATTTGAAACACATGAAGATGACATGGAAAGTTTATGTCCAAACTTGATGAACTTAATGAACTTCTATCCAAAATAAGCCAAGAAGAAGGGAAGAAACTGATTTGGGCTCTAAAACCAGCTATGCTTGCTCTTATACAGCCCAAATTCTTGGAGGAACCTTGTGAAGGGGTCACACTTCCAGTTGCAGCTTGTCTCTATAACATCATGAAGTTGACCGCACCTATAGCTCCATATAATGATGATGTTATGAGGAGGATTATGAGGCTGATTTTAGAGACTTTTCAGGATTTGGACAACAGCACAGGCTCTACCTTCGAGAAGAAGCTTGAGATTCTATGGAGTATGGCCACAATCAAGACTTATGTCATCATGATTGACCTTGGGTGTGATGACCTGATTTTGCAGATGTTCTAATGCTTCTTCAGCATTAGGAGACATCATTGTGATACTGTCATAGCACACATGCAGTCCATCTTGTCATCATGTATGAGAGACCATGAGACCATTGGCCGAGAGTTGCAGACTCGGTTGTTGAGCATTAGGAGGAGAGAGCAGTTGGTCTCGCCCGCTGCTTATGAGCTAGCCCAAGGGCTAGTTGAGCAGAACATTGAGTTTCTCAGGAGACAGTTGACCAGGGAGGAGCGGCTCTAGTTTGGTGGGTCAGGCAGCAGAAATGAGCTGAGAAGGAAGGGACTTTGCTTCACTTGCAAAGAACCTTGGGGGCCTAATCACTCATGTTTGAGAGAAGCAGATGATGTGGCAGAGACAGGACAGGAGGGCATTCCTTCTGTATGCCAGGGTGAGGGCTCTTCTTTAGATGAGTCCATGGGATCAGTTGAGGATGCTTCTGGGGAGCGAGAGCGGTCGTGCAGAGAGGATGACAATAGATCGGAGTTGTGTTCCAGTGTGCAGGGCGAGCAGTCACGGGACTCTATGAGAGATACTCTAGGTGTTGAGTCACTTGTGACAATTCAGCCGGAGCAGCATATGATGGAGCCTGAGTCAGCAGAGGAGGGTACTATGGACATCAGGCATGACATTTCCTTGGGTGAGATCCAGATGGGCGCCCACATTGAGCCTATGATAGATATGCGGCTAACATTGGGGTCAGCTTTTGAGGAGGAGCAGTCAGATGCACAGACACAGAGTACAGTGACGGCAGTTGCAGATCCATATCCTCTAGAGATGTTGGAGGTTGATGGGATAGTTTTGCAAGGAGCTAGGAAATAGCAGGAGTTTTACATTCTCGATGAGAGGGATGAGTTGTTGGAGATGGAGGAGCATCCATCTTTGGGCCGACACATTGATGAGGTACAGATAGATGTACATATAGTCAGCCGAGCTGCAGTACTTTTAGTGAGTAGTACTCTCCAGGAGTACATCGATGGGGCTTGCAGCATGTCTTGCCCACTTTGGCCCACTATAGAGAGAGGGGCTTCCTTCTACAGGCAGCTTCCATTGGCAGACAGGGCAGAGCAGTGGGAGTTGATTATGGGCTGGCGGCAACACCCCGGGCATGTTCCATGTGTAGTTGTTGCTACATTGGATTCTTCTTCCAGGATGGACTAGCGGGAGATCATGAGTTGGTACCCTCTTGATGGTACGTTATTTTTCGTGGGGAGCACAGCGGAGCAGGGGCCCTTAGACATAGTAGATGTTACAGACTCCAATTGGCAGGAGGGCACCGGTCGTCGTTTCTTCAACACTCCATCCCGATTTCAGGAAAGCAGGATCAGCGTGGGATTGAGTCAGGACTTGGATTGGAGAGAGGTGATGAGTTGGTACACAGTTGATGGGACAGCTTACACAGTCACAGATACAGCACAGCAGGGGTCATGGTCTTCACCTCTTAGAGCATCAGTCATAGCCAGAGGCAGTGCGCAGTCCGAGTCGTGGGACTTGGGCGATGATTGGCCATGGTGGCGATGGGATCCGAGAGGAGTGAGAGATCAGTTTGGGATCCCGACATTGAGGGGACTATTGCAAGTGGTTTGGCACAGGTGCATAGCAGCAACCAGAGATTCGTATGGGATCTGGGCATTGGGTCTCAGTTGCGGCGGGCCAATAGAGTGGCCCACATATTTCGATTGCTTGAGGGCAAGCAATCTTGGGGCGGAAGGTCTGTAATATTCCTTTTTTTGGTATCACCCATGACAGGGCTAGGAGGGACTTCCAGAGTTAGGAGCAGACAGGTCACATGTACAGATTGGTGCTATCAGTGGGCTCAGGAGCTTTTCAGAGGAGTTTTGAGGAGTTTTCATGGTGTCCGAAGGCATTCGCTTGATATACTCCATCATCCGAGCAGTTTGGCTTTCGTTCCGATGCATTTCGATAACTTTCGGAATTTTGAGCTATTTATGGGCTTAACTCAGCTGATTATGCTCAAGGTGGCATTCCGAGATAAATACACGATGGAACACCTTAGTGTAATAGCTCATTGGAACCGGGACGAGGAGACCTACACGATAGGGCAGTTAGACACAGATTTCAGTGACCGAAGGAGGCGTGGTAGCTTATTTACCCTTTTCTGCATTAAAAAGGAATATTTTAATAAAAGGGAAAAGTGCACCATGAATAAAATAATAATAAAATAATGCTCTAGAAGACTCCAAGAGATCTATAAAAGAAAGGGAGGAGGCCATTGGGAGATATCTTTGGAGTAGATCGTTTTCTTGTGTATGAGAGGTTTGAGGACGTGGTTCTCTACTTTAGCCGTAGCCCCAGGACGGAAACCCTCGGGTGATTTGTGAGTGTTAGACGGAAACCCAACTCTCTTGAGGAAATTTCATTCAGAAGTTTCGTCGTGCTTCAGAGATTGGTGTGAGGATCATCCGGATCTTCAACTTGTGCTTCAGTGGGTTCAGTAGTAGTTGTTGCCGGAGGGAGTGTGCAGCAGTTCGATTTTGGAGGTCACAGCAGTGTAGCAGTGCAGCAGATTATCTTGGTGACCAGTTTTACTTCTCAACTCTTTTTGGGTCAGATCTATGTGTAACCCTCATTATTATTTATAATAAAAGCTGAGATTCTTCCTATTCTATGTGGTATTGGATTGTAGTGTTTCATGTCTTTTTATTTTACATGGCAATCTTCTGTTGAGTGAATGTTTATTTTACGGCAAATTGTGGCATTCAGTATTTTTCTGCATTTTTAGTAAAAATATCCCTTTCGGGATATTACATGTTCTTGGTGAAATGACTTCTCCTCTTTTGGATGACTAGAAAGGATGTCGGTATAGCTTCTTTAAGGTTTCTCATTTGCATTTTCTTTTGTACTTGATGATTCTCCTTTGAATCTAATCCCAGATTTGGCATATTGAGGTCTTTGAGTATTAAGGATGTTAACAAGTGTTTGAGACCTTTGCCAACCCTTTTTGACTTGATCCAGCTCTTTCCTTAGAGATACTATTTCAGCTTCACGTTTTTCACAAATTTCTTCTTTCTCTTTTAGCTTATTGTTCAAGAAGTCTTCCCTTCTATTTGCTTCCTCATTTTCTACTTTGAGAGAGATAATTTTCTTTCGTAATTTCTCATTTTCTTCAATGGCACTTATTAGTAATTTATCCATATTTCCTTCGCCTTCTTGTTCTCAGTCATCATCATTTGTAAATGCCATGAACAATACTTATTTGCTTCCAGCATAGTTATTTTCTTCATCTGATTCATCATCATCTCTTTTGTGAAGAGGGATATACTTAGTTGATTCTTCTTGGTGATCACAAATTCATCTTCATCAGAATCATCTTGTTTAGAGAAGAAGTTGTTCTTATTAGATCCTTTCTTTTTGGACACCACCTTCTTAAAATCCTCATCATCATCACTAACATGCTTATGAAGACATTTTGCAGCATAATGACCTATTTTTCCACATTTGAAACAAATAAGAGGATATTTACCTTTTAGCTTGGATCCTTTTCTTAGTTTTCGTACAAATTGTGCTAATTCGGTTTCAGTATAGGAGTCATCACTGCTGGTATTAAAACCTTTCCCCTTTTTTGTCATTTTTGAAGCTTTGAATGTTGCTTCTTTGGAACTTGGGATTCCTTTTCTCATTTCATAGGCAATGAGAATTCCATGAAGTTCATACATTTTTAGGATATCCAAGTCCTTTATTTCTTCTATGGCACTTACTTTGGAGTCAAATCTGTCTGGAAGAGATCTCAGGACTTTTTGAACGATTGTGCTTTCTTCAACATTTTCTCCTAACCCTTTAAGTGAGTTGACAACTTCAGCTACTCGGAGAAAGTATGATGCAATATCTTCTTCGTTGTCCATTTTAAGACTTTCAAATTGCCTTCTATAAGTTTGAAGTTTTTCCTTCTTAAATTTGGAATCCCCATCATATAAAGCAATCAACTTATCCCATACATCTTTGGCATAGTCACAATTCATGACTTTTGTGAATTCAGAATCAGTGATTCCACTAGTTATGGAATTTAGTACTTTGGCATTTGCACTGAAATCTTTCCTTCCATCTTGATCAATTGGGGGAGTGGGAGGAGCTTTGTACCCATCCAAAACAGATTGTAAAACTTCGGGTCCAAGGGGCACTAGATAGTAGGACATCCTCTTCTTCCAAAAACCAAAGTTTGTACCATCAAACGAGGGAAGCTTCCCTATCACTTCCTGATTCTTCATTGTGACTCAAGAATCCTTCTTCCAACTATTAGGATGATTATGAAGAAGTTGGATTTGATTCCAATTGTTGGAAATACTGAGAGGGGGGTGAATAAGTATTTTTTTTCAATTGTTATTTTAACCAATCAAATTCTTCACAATTATAATCAAAGAAATGTATAATGATAATTTTATTACGAAATAGGAAGGATTATAATCCTTTTTCAAATGAATGAGTACAATAAGATGTGAGGGTACCAACCCTTCAATAATCCACGTACCAAGTTGTTGTCAAGCACCAACTTGGACTTTGATGAGGCTCCAACCTCTAGGGCTTCGACCCTGTCTTTTCCAAGGCTCTAACCTTGCGTTTAGGGGAACCTACCCCAAGGACACCAATCCTTCTTATCTTCTTTTGATATGAAATGAAAGTTGTACTTACTTGAGTGTCCTTGACATAGTCTTCATCGTACAGTCAATTCCAAATATGCTCCACTGCCCAATCACCTTGTTGTGTGTTGACTTCAATTTCATAATTAACTTGCCTCACTATTCAAGTGTAGGTATCTTCACTGTAAGTCCTTCACTGTTCAAGGTGTTTACTGTACTTAGTCTGAATTATGCACCGTCAATCTAGCACCATCAATTCTACACCATTAATTTTGCACCATACTGCACCAAAAGTGGATCTTTACCACAGCAATATATGAAGTAGCTACACCATAGTCCTGAAATGTCACAACTCCACAGTTCAAAGGCCACACAATCATTGAAATGTCATGCATTGTAGTAATAGCCAATCCGATGCCCACAAATTTGAGCTCCACTGAATTAGAATAGTCATAGATCCACCTCACCACCTATACTTCAATGAAGATGGCACCTTATAGTTCGAAGTTACCATAGCTCAAAGCATCACCACCCAAACCTGAAACCACAACGAGCGTTGCAAGGATCTGAGCCTCTATAGATACTGCAATTAGGTTCCGAGACTATTATATACCCCACACACTTCCACAGGTCCGAGACTGTTGTATACCCTATACTTCCACAAGTCCAAGATTGATATAGATCTAAGAGTTACGGATCTGCAATGATCTTCCTTAATTTGTCACTGTTATAGTCTTGTTCACGAGATGTGAACTCATATACATTATCTGTGTATGTATATCCGAGTTGTGTTTTGAAGAATAAGTACCGAGTTGATTATCCAAGAAGGGTGTTCGAGCTCTTATATATAGAGGTATTGCGGCTAATGTGAAAAGCCACCACTCCTATAGGTAGGCCGACATAAGAGGCCAAGTACAAGTCGACTCCAATACTTAATAATTACATTTCAACTTAACATTTTGATTTCTCTCTTACCACAGGGAGTTTGGAGGCATGTGAGCGCTCGTTGGAAAGAGGACACAATCCTCTTTCAAATGGTATAAGTTTCATAATGAAGGGATGTCTCTAAGATGGTGAAAAACCCATTTTTATTGTGGCTATCCTTAAAATATTTAGTGCAGAAGATGATGGACAGTGTGGCTTTGTCATAAGGATCTATCATGAAATTAGTGTGATAGAGTAGCCTTCATTCGGAGAGCTCCTCAAGCATATTTTCATCAATGACAATTCATCTGACAATTATTGACCAACAAATATACCTCTAGGAGTGTAATGAATAAAATAGTGTAAAAAATGATTAATTAGTTAATTAATAACTAGGTTGAAAGGGCATGTTTGATAAGACATGACCTTAAGTGAAGAGGCACCTGCGTAGGTATAAAAGAAAACCTCATTTGTAACATTCAAGCATCTATCTCATCTTATTCATCATAATATCTAATATAATATTTGTATCCTCATGGATATCTTTGTATTCCAAGTCTTTTGGAGTATTTAACTGAGAAGGAAATTTGTTCTCTTCATTTGGTATCGGAGCAATTTGATCTTCTAGCCGCTCACGCTGTACAGAGCTACGCTTTACGATCCAAGTCCTTGACCATAAAAATCGTCAACTTTGTTGCCGTCGTGACTGAAGCATTCGCTACAAATCTTGGATTTTCTCTGTTGCTGAGTTTGTTCGAGGCCTTTGGCCATAATAAAAAAATTTTAAAAAAAAGGAAGAAATATATATATATAATAAATAAAAGAGAGAACGAAAGTTTTTAAAAAAGGGGAAATAAATTAAAAGGAAAAAAAAAAAAATTTAAAAGAAAATAGTTCTAAAAGAAAAAAAATAAAAAATGGTTCTACATTATTGATAAAAAGTGCATGATAAAAAACTATACGTAAGAGAAGGAAGAGTAGATAAGGTTATTTTGATTCTTCTTTAAGTGTTTTACAAGCTCGTGGTTTTAGAAGCCCATGGTAATTGCCCATTGTATTTTCAAGATAAAATAAGAACAAAAGGAATAAAAAATCTCTGTGTGAATGGTGAGTTTACTTTTATGTGAATAGCCACGTTTCACTAGGGTTGTAACTTTTCAAAAAAAAAAAGTATTATGAAAGTCAAACATCTTCTTAGTAATTAAAGAAGATTTCATAAAAAGAAATCAAGGAAGTAATTTTCAAAAAATCGGAAGGAAAAATATTATTAAGGATTTCTTAAAATATTAAGGAATCATTATTAAAGCTCGAAGGTATATAAAAGGAAAAGAGGTTATTAAAGGTTTAAGTATTGGAAAAGTGGAAAAGGAGATAAATTATTATATTCTAAAGATTTTATTTTAAAAAGGGATATATACATATATAAAAGAATTTGAACCTCTTTTTAAAAAAGAATATTAGTGAAGGATTCATTACCAAAGATTGAAGGAATATTAGTGAATGATTCATTACAAAAGATTGAAGGAGTAATAAAAGTTTGAAGGTTATATCCATTATTTAAAATATAAAAAGGAAAATAATAATATTTTATTATAAATATTAGGAAGGCTCACTTTAAAAAAAAAAGAACCCGAAGTTATCTTGACAAAATGGCATCCAAAATAGAACTAAAGGAGGGACGATTTCCTAAAAATTATAGTATGTGTGTCTATGCGCTAATTGAAATCAAAGGGTCACTTGCGGGAAAGGAGCTTCTCATATCTATCGATCTTACTCAAAAGAATAATTATGTTAGTACTGAATGTGCTAACCAATTAGTGATCCTTGAAGCAAATATAACTGAAACAAATTCATTTCATGCAAATTACAAACAATACGACATAGAGAATTTACACCTAAGTATTGGGGAGTATTCCTTTGTCTCGCAATTCTCCGTTAAAACCTTATTTTTCAATGATAGGATATAGTTCTTGGTTTGCTCTGGATGGAATCACTATGGTCATTCATCCTTAATACGAAGAAGAAGTTTTTGACATTTTCTTATAAAAAGAAAAAAATAACGTTACAAGATGTCATAGTGAAGCCGAATTCAGTAACACTGGAAGATGTGTTAAATATCTCAAAAATAGTTCTTCAAGAAAGTAAAAAGGCGATCCAAAATATGCAAAAAGAAATTCACAAAATCACCACTAGCAAGAATGAAGAAGTTGCCCGCCTCAAGGACCACAACAAAAAATTACTAACGCAAATTAAGAAATTGAAGAAAGACAACGCCATTAGAAAACAAGGTGCAACAACTTGTCGAAAATAAAGCATTGAATGTAGAAATCCAAGTTGAAAAGAAACAAATTGGTACTAACGCAGTGAATGTCATAGCAGTGTGGAAAAAGTCGGCAAAAAGTCCCGACTTTTTGAAAAAATCCCGAATTTTTCCCAAAGCCAACTTTATCGGCCGACTTTTTGCCAACTTTTTCATCCCTGAAAAAGTCGCGATTTTATCCTCGAAGTCCCGACTTTTTGTCGACTTTTTCGAAAAAATCGTGAGTGGTAGTTTCTTTAATAATTTTTTTTTTTTGAAAAAATCAAGATTTTTTCCAAAAATGAATATTTTTGTATTTTTTTAGTTTTGCCGACTTTTTCAAAAAACTCCCGACTTTATCGACTTTTTCAACTTTTGGACCCTTGTCGATTTAATCCCGACTTCAACTTTTTCCATATTGTGTCATAGCTCAAGAAGCAGACAAGCAAGTTGCAAAAGATACAAACTTAGATGTTGCAGTTCAGATGAGGAATATACTAAGTGAAGGTCCTGTAACCAACTCAATAACATCCTCGCCAAAAGCAAATCAAAGAAGTCAAACCAAAAAAGTTCTCTATCGACATCCAAATCATGGGAGCAGACAAATCGACCAAGCTATGTATTCATAACCGAAACAAGCTGATATTCCAAAGAATACTAATGTCGGTGCAATCCACTCAGGTGATAACAAGTCGTCACAAGTTCCTAGTCATCGCAAGAGTCCACAGAATATTGATTTAAGATGGTCTGATCCATTCTCAGTGCAACACTTTTGTTTGTCACTTAGAGGATCATATCAACTTGTATCGACAAGGATGACTACCCCGAGACAAGAAGATGTTCGTAACAGGAAAAGAAATCAAGGCCTTTCATCAACAAGCTTTGAGGACAAAGCTTTTTGAGGAGGAAAGCAATGTAATGAATAAAATAGTGTAAAAAATGATTAATTAGTTAATTAGTAATTAGGTTGAAAGGGCATGTCTGATAAGACATGACCTTTCGTGAAGAGGCACCTGCGTAGGTATATAAGCAGGCCTCATTTGTAACATTCAAGCATCTATCTCATCTCATTCATCATACTATCTAATATAATATTTGTATCCTCATGGATATCTTTGTATTCCAAGTCTTCTGGAGTATTTAACTGAGAAGGAAATTTGTTCTCTTCAAGGAGACAAACAAATGAGTCGAACAGATGACTGGTTTTCCCAAGTTGGATTTTTCCAAGGACATTTGTCCAAAAATAACGGTGTAATTTTTACATGTACGTGTGTTAGATTTTCTCAATTTCCAGCGCTATTATTTTCAACGGTTTATTTGTGAAATTCACAGTGTGAGTTATTTGATATTTGTCATAGCAAACAGCAGATAAATTGTTAAATAAATTAACAATTAGGAAAATAATCTCCAGTTGTTGTGATAGATGAAATTTTCTCATTGAATATACAGATTCTGACTGGGGAGGCAGTGAGCAGGATGGAAGGAGCACTACAGGAGGATGTTTTAGTTTGGGCTTCTCCATGATCTCATGGATGAGCAGAAAGCAAGATACAGTTGCTTTGAGTAGTGTTGAAGCTGAACATATTGCAGCTGTGAAATAAGCAGAGAAGTTGTTGACCAACTTATTCAAAGGAACAATGGACCCTGTAGTGATACATTGTGATAACACCAATAGTATAAGATTGTCTGAAGACCCAGTGTTTCATGGAAAGACAAAGCATCTAAACAACAAGTATCACTACATTCCTAGTACAAAATGGTGTGTTGTAGCTACAGTATATCTCCACCAATGAGCAGGTAGCTGACATACTAACAAAATCACTTCCTAATAAGAAGCTTGTGTATTTGAGAGACAAGTTTGGTTTGGTTTATATATACTTCCCGGTTGAGAGGGAGAGATAAGCACATCATTCTTGTCTTCACTTGGGAAGACATAATGGAGGATTAGGTAAGCAACTGGAATCCGATACTCTTTGAGGATGAGGAAGGGCATCCAAGATAAGAGTAGTCGAGGACCGATATTCTTTAAGGACTAGCTATCCAAGATAAGAATAGTCCAAGGAAGGACATACTCTCTGAACACCCGAGTGGGGTATGTACCTTGAGAGACAATTATGATGGTGTCTATAAATCATTGACCTCGACGGCATTGTGCTCTGATCTTGTGGAGAGATATAGTTGTTGGTCAAGGCCTTGCTATATGACAATGCTGGTTAATAGTCTAACTCTTCTTGTGAGATCTCTTCAGATTGAGAATGTCCATGTACCATTTAAGAATACCTTCCTAGTTAAGAGGGAGTGTTGAAAAATGTGTAACTAAGTTCGGACTTCATAAATATGAAATGTATTTTTTATTCTTTTATATTGTAAAATGAAAGAAAAATTATTATTAATATTATTATTATTATTACTGGAGCATGGGTTTCATGCTCAAGGTTTTTAACTTTATAGGTCAAGCACCCAATCAGTGCTTCTAGGATCTGTCTTAGGTCAAGAAGTCAAAAGAATCATTATCATAAGTTGAAGATCCCATCGGGCACATTGTAACTAGTAAAAAAAATTATTTTTGTCATTAAAAGTGTCAAAATACCCTTCAAGTCCAAGTCAACCTGAAAGCTCGGAAGTCGGCCTATTTTGAGGAGCCACATCCACCTTTAGAGGCCTATATAAAGGAGGGAACTCGACCTCCTTGGTAGACATTCATTCAAGTGAAGAAGAAGAGAAAGAAGGCAGCGAAGAAGGGAGAGGACAAAGAAGACTTGTTTCTGGGCTATTTCTCTCTCACACATTCAAAGGAAGGCTAGGTTTTCTGCAGTAGAACTAGGGTTTTTCTTCTGCAAGTTTGATCTTGAAGGAAGAAGAGAAAGAAGATCAGTGAAGGTCACATTAGGTCATCCTCAAGCACCAGAAGAATGAGAAAGCTAAGCAAAGGTTTGAAGAAGCCTAGGGAGGCCAGAATAAGCTCACACATGTGACAACAGTTGTTGCTGGGAGGGCCCAAAATTTCAAACCTACAGTAGAGGCCGAAATTCTGAAGTTAGGGATCGAAGTTGTACTGCTGGAAGAGATTTCACTAGGTTTGACTTGGCTAAAGGAAGCACATCATCTGGAAGGGTTGGACTTGGTCTTGGAGGGTATTGGTCTTGGTCTAGAAGTCATGGAATTCGTTAATTGAAGGATCTATAAGAAGAGAAGAGATTTGCGGGTTTTCCTCTTACGTGGAGAGGTTTTGGCCTTGGATTGTAGCATACATTTTGCGTTCTTGTGTATTATTGTTCTTCGTGTTTTAGTAGTTGTTTGATGATATACAAACATAATAATAAGTGAAGAAGCTAATAAGTAAGAAAAAGTAAAAAGAGATCACAAGCAGTTATCAAGAAAAGAGAAATCATTCTAACTATTGCCCTATAGTTTTCTCAACACTAGTCATATATGTAAATGGCATCATTATTACAACTATTGAGGCAAGAGTTATTGAATGAATCGAGAATACTAAGAGTAAAGCTTTTGACATGACTAATTTAGGCCTCCCACACCACTATCTGGGTGTAAAACTCTGGTAAACATGTAGAAGCATATTTGTCTCACAAACAAAATATACAAGGAGTTTGTCTAATAGGTTTAGAATGATAGATTGCAAAATCTCAGCTACAATATTGAGAAAGGGTTGAAGCTTTCAGCCAAGAATAATTTGAAAGCAATTGATGAGTCAATCTACAGCCAAGTGGTTATTGATTTTGTAGCATCCAAGGGTCTTCCACATTGACTTGGTGTCTTAGCATGTAGAAAATATTTGATTGCATCTTTAGGTGCTTGCTTGGTGGGGTAAGTGATTTTATGATTTCTTTCATAAGGTTAACTTAGGAAAAGTACAGTAATTCATTTAATTGATTATTGTGGACTGTTAGGCCAAAGTTCTAGGATAATTAATTAAATTATTTAAGTGATTTAGATATAACCTCAACCATTGATCTCAAGTGAGGCTTAGTATTTAATCTTAGTCATTGATCACTTAGGAGATTAGCATTAGTGATTTTGGTATAAGAAGAAGTTATTTTAACATCCACGAGGCTAAAAATACCTATGGGACAGATTGCTTCTCTATCTGGCTCTTGTATTCTGCCATTTTCCTGTGAAATTTCACAATAAACTCTCCCAACTTCTCGACAAAGTGCTTGCTGAATAGAATATCCCAAGAGCTAGCTACCAAAATATCTACATAACTTTCCCTGTTGTCTTTGAAGGCCTCACATTCTAAAATGAAATGTTTTTCTATTTCCACTTTTCTGGAAGAGAAAAAAATACATACTCCTTCTTCCCACACTTCTTTTGGCCTTTTCCAATGCCCTATTTCACAACGGAGTTGATGCGAATTAGTCCTGAATTGAGCAATAAGAATTTTGGCTCTCCAAGAAATATTGGCCCCTATGTACACTTTTTGTTGATGATTATGAGAGGGATTAAACTCCTCAATATATTACTTTTTCTTTCTCCCTAACTCCTTCTCCCAAGTACATTTTTGAAACTTATCCATAACAAAAAAAATTACCTCTTTACTTTTTGTGGGACACATGCTCAAGCAAATGCCCCATTTGCTAATAAACCATTTGTTATTTTGTCGCATCCAAGTCTTCTTTCTTGTGCACAATATGTCATTAAACACAACCTTAGGTCATCTGTCCTCTTCCATTTGCTCATTTTTTAAATACCTTATGACCCGCACCATAGCTATTGCTTCACTAGGAGCAACCCCTGTTTCACTTAACAAGATAGCATAAGGAACTGCACTTTTAATTTTGAATTTGTTTGTAATCAAACGCTTCTGAATTTTCTCAATTTGTTTCCACTACATATCGGATGTACTGTTGGCCCACAGTTCACAACCGTAGAGAATCACTAGAATCCCTAAAAGCCCAAAAAGAGTTAGAGTGGTTTTCCAGTCCCATAACTCTGCCTCTCTACACCTATTTTGAAAAGCATAATATGCTTTCCAAGCCCCCAAATTTCTTTTCTTTCTACATCCATCCCAGGTTAGATATCTCTTGAAGTCAACTCCGAGGTATTTGTAGTCCGCAACTTCTTCCAGAATGTTGCCTTCAAAGTAGAACTTATGCTGGTTATGTTTTCTTTTGTTAGAGAAAACCACTACTTTCGTTTCGCTGATATTGACTTGCATCCCCGCATCTCTACAAAAATGCTCAAGGGAAAGTAAGTGCTCTTGCAAACCAAGAGCAGATTTAGCAATCAGAATAAGGTCATCTGCGTACAAAAGAAGCCTTATAACAAACTTGCCCAAATGTATACCGTCACCCCCTTGCGAATTTAGTCACTCTTCAAGTTTGTCAATATATAAACCAAAGAGGGTAGGAGACAATGGGAAACCTTAATGAAAATATAAAATAAGCCTAAGGGAGAGGTGAAGACACATTATGTTGAGGAAGTGTGAGAGGCTTGATTTGACTGAGGAAAACAAGGAGAGAATACTGAGAAGATTTCAAGTTTGTCGATATATAAACCAAAGAGGGTAGGAGACAATGGGCAACCATAATGAAAATATAAAATAAGCCTAAGAGAGAGGTGAAGACACTGTTGAGATTTTGTGTATTTGGGGTAGCATCAGTTGTGATGTAGCTCTCAAATTTTGTGGAGAGACTAGAGAACGCTTGATCTACAAGACCCATAAATGGATTTGGGAAATTTCATTTGGTTTAGGAGATATTACATTAATTAATTATTTTAATGTATTTCCTAAGTTAAAACTTAGGGAACTTAAATAATTAAAGTGAATTTAATTAAACATGTGATGAAATTGTCTTAAGTCACACGGATTAAGCTTTCTTTTAATCTTAGCCATTGATTCAAGATTTGATCATGGCCGTTGGTTTTCCAACGAGAAAAGTATAAAGGAAAGGCTTGGGTCATTTGTAAACACACAGAGGCAGAGCACTGAAGCTAAGTTGAGATTCTAGGGCGGGTTTGCTAAGAAATCTCAGAAGTGTTTCAGCTGAAGAGAGGGGAATTTAGACCAAGGGGATGATCTAATCCCAGGGTCTAGAATCAACAAGAGGTAGAGATCAGCTCAGAGAGGCAGCGCAAAGAAGCAGGAGAGCAGCAGCAGGAAGGGCGACAACCGTGCTACGCAGGTGTTGTAAAATCCCTCAAGGACAGCGTAATTGCTGCAGGAAACCCTCAGGGGTTACGCAGAGACCCTAAAGGGCAGCGTAGGGACTGCGTCACCCACTCTGGGGTAACGCAGCCCTTTCCAGAGCAGCGCTAAGGGTCAGAGGGGCTTCAGATGCTGACGCAGAGGCTTCAGGGGCAGCAGTGGGGTTTCTAGGCCCTAATATTGGCTGAGTTTTGTAAATCCCGTTTAAGGGTGTGGACCAGTCATTATTTTGGCCCTAGATCAACCAGTGAGCTGTAGATCTATTATTTCTCTGTCGGGTTTTCCAGATCTGGAACCCAGACTTGTTGTATTTAGAAAATTCTTAATAATAAAACCCTCCAGCAGCCAGAAGACTGGTTTTCCCGCATTGGGTTTTTCCGGGGACTATTTGTCCAGAAATAATTGTATCACTTTGTCTATGTGTGCATGAACTTGTTCTAGATCTGGATTGGTGGAGATCTGTTATGTGTTTTGCTTCGATTCTAACATGAATTTTATTCAGTTAATAATTTGTCTAAGTAGGAGGAGCATAACCAGATTAACAGTAAATAATTTATGCTTAAAGTGTAAAGATTCAGAAATTTCCACATGGTATCAGAGCAATTGCAGATCTAGGAGGGTCACCAGCAAGAATCTAAAGGTTCTAGCTGCAGGAAGCAGTTGGAAAAGCAGCAGAAATGCAGATCTGAAGGGACAGCGCAGTTTTTAGAGGCAGATTCAAGCAGAGGGAAGGGTGACATTGTCTAATGTTGTCTCCTAGCAAGCCCACGCAATTACTGCGCGGAGGTAGCTCAGAAACAGCGCTGGACTAGTCTGAAGCCAGCCAGTGTGATGCAGATCTGAATCTGTCAGATCCAGAAAAGACTGAAGAAAAGCTACAGAAATTCAGAAGGTGTTGGTGGGGTTAAATTTCTGAAAGTTTCAAACTTTTAGCCTTAGTACAAGTGACAAAGAGTTGGAGAAAATCAGCTTCTCAAAGAGTTTCTAGCCAAAGAAACTTGCAATTTGATCAGAGGATCAGAGAGAGTTGAATCATAGTTAATTTGGCAGATTTCCGAGGAGGGAAATCAGTTGTCAAGGGGAGCAGAAGTTGTTTGTTTCACCAAGGGCCTTAGATCCATTTCTCTAGCAAAGAGAAAAGGATGTTCTGACACATTCTGAGTAGATGGCTCCTCATGGACTGCATGATCAGGACAGGTTGGATGGCCTCTCAAACTTTTCAGTTTGGAAGGCAAGGATCCTGATAGTCCTTGAGGCATACAATCTTAGAGACCATGTAGAGCAAACTCTGGCTACACCGACAGATCTGGATCTCCTTCGGAAGCATAAGGAGGCTCTTGGGCATGCCAAGCAGTTGATTATGGTTGGAATCAAGGACCATATTGTAGCACAATTAGCTGAGAAGAAGACAGCTAATGAGATGTGGAAGGCCTTGATCTTCCTATATGAGGGAAAATCTATCCAAAGGAAGATGTTGTTGGAGAGACAGATGAGGTCATTCATGATGGCCAAGGGAGAAGACATGGAGCATTTCCTCTACAAACTGCAGTCAATCAGAGATCAGTTGACTGCAACTGGTGCTAAGGTGGAAGACGATGTGACGGTTAGGACTGCCCTCAATGCAGTCACAGATGAGTGGGAAACTTTTGTCAAAAGTATCTTGGGCAGAGCAGACCTCCCACATTGGGACAGCTTGTCGTCAGTTCTGCGTCAAGAAGAACTCCGCAGATTCACCAAGAAGCAGTATAGCTTTGGATCGAGCAAAGTGAAGAAGGAAGATGAGGAATATGCAGCCTTGGCATCGAAGAAGCAGCCGAAGAAGAAGAAGGATCTCTCAAAGATCAAGTGCTTCCAGTGTGGTGAAATGGGACATTTTGCCAGCAATTGTCCTCATAAGAAAAAGGACAAGGAAGCCTCTTCTTCCAAAGCAATTGTGGCAAATGATGGGTCAGAAGATGATGCAGCCATGAGTGCTCATGAACCACGGAGGTGGGGTGACATGAATATGTAGAGGAGCCACATAGAAGTGAGGCGGGATCCTTGAGCAGCTCATCTCTTGGATCACATGCGAGCTACGGCAGCCTTAAGACAGTAGCGGGACAAGTGGAGCAGTGGGTGCATAGATCACAGATGAAGCAGAGGTAGATCTAAAGACTGGGAGGAGCAGCGCAGAGAAGAGCAACAGGAATGTAGAAGCAGCAGCAGCACAGAGGCTGATGTGACTTCAGCATCGCAGAGCAGAGCTGCTTACGCAATGCAGAGCTATAGCAACGTAGAAGACTTCAGACGGACAGCACAGTGCACCAGTGGTGTGAGAGATTTCAGCGCAAGCGGCTGATGTGACTTCAGTAATGCAGAGGGAGTCTGCTTACGCAGTGCAGAGTTGTAGCTGTGCATCATCCTTCAGATGCCAACACAGATCTGTAGCCTATGGAGCTTCAGTGATGAGGATGCAACCCATCTGACTTATCTATCAAAGATTGGGCAGGAGATTTAGTTGTTTCTCTCAACAACTGAAGTTGCAATGCAGCAGATCAGCAGTGGCAATGCTATGAGCAGCACAGATGCAGCATATTGAGAGGGCGCTGCAGTACAGAGGTTGCAGTGGCAGTGGCAGAGTCATGGGCAGCAATACAGAATGGCAGTAGCAGTGCAGAGTTGAGTGGCAACAAGCCAAGCATCAGCGACACAGAACCAGTGCCCAAAATCATGTAATGCATAGTGTGATGTATTGCTAGAGCACACCCTTGGTGCTAAGAGGGAGTGTTGAGATTTTGTGTATTTGGGGTAACATCAGTTGTGCTCTAGCTCCCAAATTTTGTGGAGGGACTAGAGCACACTTGATCTACAAGACCCATAAATGGATTTGGGAAATTTCATCTAGTTTAGGAGATATTAAATTAATTAATTATTTTAATGTATTTCCTAAGTTAAAACTTAGGGAACTTAAATAATTAAAGTGAATTTAATTAAACATGTGATGAAATTGTACGGATCAAGCTTTCTTTTAATCTTAGCCATTGATTCAAGATCTGATCATGGTCGTTGGTTTCCCAACGAGAAAAGTATAAAGGAAAGGCTTGAGGTCATTTGTAAACACGCAGAGGCAGAGCACTGAAGCTAAGTTGAGATTTAGGGCGGGTTTGCTACGAAATCTCAGAAGTGTTTCAGTTGCAGAGAGGAGAATTTAGACCAAGGGGATAATCTGATCCCAGGGTCTAGAATCAACAAGAGGTAGAGATCAGCTCAGAAAGGCAGCGCAGAGAAGTAGGAGAGCAGCAACAGCAGCAAGGACAACGTAGTCCGTCAAGGACAGCGTGATTTTCAGCAAGAAGCCCTCAGGGGTTACGCAGAGACCCTAAGGGGTAGCGTACGGACTGCGTCACCTAGTCTGGGGTAACGCAGCCCTTTCCGTAGCAGCGCTGAGGGTCAGAGGGGCTTCAGAGGCTGACGCAGAGGCTTTAAGGGGCAGCGCTGGGGTTTGTAAGCCTTAATTTTGGCTGAGTTCTGTAAATCCCGTTTGAGGGTGTGGATCAATCATTATTTTGGCCCTAGATCAACCAGTGAGTTGTAGATCTAATATTTCTCTGTTGGGTTTTCCAGATCTGGAATTCAAGCTTGTTGTATTCAGAAAATTCTTAATAATAAACCCTCCAGCAGCCAGAAGACTAGTTTTCCCGCATTGGGTTTTTCCAAGGACTATTTGTCTAGAAATAACTGTCACTTTGTCTATGTGTGCATGAACTTGTTCTAGATTTGGATTGGTGGAGATATGTTATGTGTTTTGCTTTGATTTTAACTTGAATTTTATTCAATTAATAACTTGTCTAAGTAGGAGGAGCATAACCAGATTAACAGTGAATAATTTCTGCATAAAGTGTGAAGATTCAGAAATTTCCACAGAGACATTATGTTGAGGAAGAGCAAAAGGCTTGATTTCACTGTGGAAAATAAGGAGAGAATACAGAGAAGATTTCAAGTTTGTCGATATACAAACCAAAGAGGGTAGGAGACAATGGGCAACCTTAATGAATATATAAAATAAGCCTAAGGGAGAGGTGAAGACACATTATGTTGAGGAAGAACGAGAGGCATGATTTGACTGAGGAAATAAGGAGAGAATACTGAGAAGATTTTGAAAGGAAATTCAAGGAAGCCAAGTTGGAAAAAGGAAACGCTGAGTACAGCAGCCAAGAAGCTAACTTTGGAGGAGGACGAATTATCTAGAGACGCCAAGTTGCACAGCTGCACAGGCTGTACCACAGGTTTGAGGAGGCCATGAGCAGAGTGAGGAGGTCGAGCAGCACAAAAGTCAGCCGAGAATTTTTTGGGGCCGATTTCCAGCTGACAGGTTGAATTTCAGAATACTGATTTCCTTAGGGGCGAGTTATAGACTCGTACAACTGAAAATTTCTCTGTATATTTTCTCTGTGGGTCTAACCAGAATTTTCCCGAGTTTAATAAAGTGAACGAAGGTTGTTATTGGGTGAATTTTCTGCTGTTATATGTCTGATTTCTCATGATATTTTCCATTGCAATTTAATTTTCTGAGTTGATATACCAGTGTGTTTGTTTTATCAACAATTTCAGAATTTATTTGAGATAAATATTTTATGGGTTTTGAACAAAATTGTTGAAGAAAAATAAATCAGATCTGTTATAAAAGAATCAAACAGTGGTGAAGAGCTTCATATATCTTACAGCCACTAAGCCTAATTTGAGCTATGTTGTGAGCTTCATTTCCATATTCATGACAATGCCAGCAGTTGAACATTGGACTACAATAAAGAAAGTGTTGACATATGTAAAAGGGACACTTGACTTTGGCATTTTGTACAACTGGAGCAAAGACCCTAGGTTGTGTGGATATACAGATTTAAATTGGGCGAGTTGTGTGAATGATAGAAAATTGACCTCTGGATATGTTTTCAACCTTGGCACAAGTGCAATCACATGTATCAACAAGAAGCAGCATGGAATAGCCCTTTCATCAACAGAAGCAAAATATGAAGGAGCCAAAAGAGCATGTGAGGCAATTTGTATTGGGAGGATGGTTTCAAACAAGAAGATGCAAAAAGTAGAGCCAACACCTTCATTCTATGACAACCAAGGGGTGCTCAAACCAGCTAAGAATTCAATCTTCTGCAGGCATACCAAGCAAGTTGAGATATATTGTCATTTCATAGACAAATTGTAGAGGATGGATCTATTGAGTTGCAATATTGTCCGAAAAAAAACCAAACTGCAAACATTTTTACCAAGTCTTTGGGTCCTAAAAAATATGAAAAGTTTCAGGATAATCTTGGTGTGGTTAGTACATTGACCATTAAGAGGGGGTGATAAAGTAAATATCATATTATAATGGTCAATTAAATACCAGACATAGGCATTAAAAGTCACTTCAACTTTCAGTTATTTTATGTTTTTATGCTTTACTTTAGTGTGTTTCTGAGTCTACACCGCATTCATAATGTGGATTGACTAGACTAGTTTGTAAACCTTCATAAGAAAACTTTGGTTTCCTCATTTATGTAAATTCAATATGAAGAACGCTGCTGAGTTTATCTTGATATCTCTTTACGTGCAATTTCTGTGATAACTGCAAGGGATTTACCAAATGTGGCTATTGCTTATATTGAACATTGCTGATGCAGGTTTCAAGCAGATTATTGCATGGCACTGGCAATGAGCCCTCTTCTTCATTCAAGCATCTCAAGGTGGGGGTTGAGCTTATTTCTAGGTTTAGCATTTGTAAAACGTTGTGTTCCTATGTGTTACACTCTTCCATGTTCTGAATCAGAGGCCTATGTGTCCCATATCAAAGACCCATTTTTGCATGTCCCATTGTCAAGTGACTTTGATTTTTTTTTAAACAAACAACTTATGCAAATGGACATACAGATTACGGATAAATTAGCTAGTCACTTGTAGACTAGATGGCATTCGCTGTTGCAATACTGATACATATATAGTATATACTCTTTGGGTCACATTAACCAAGGTTAATGTCTAAAGCTGAGACTTTAAAAGCTTCAAGTAAAAGACATCCACAGCTTGAAATTAAGTGATGGGCACTCACCACACATCCATATTCATCGTGAGCAATCTTTACTACATGCCCTTTCATTCCTTTCATAATCTTCTTTCTTTCCTGAAAAAACAAAGAACTGAATTAGAATGTTAAATGGGCAAACATGAAAGACTAACTTCTCAGCCAATGCCAAACAGAATTATCAGATAAATATAAAAGACTTTAGAATGCATTATATATATATATATATATATAATTGTGGTAAAATTTATCCTATTTTACCAGAAACTCCTTCCCTCTAATTAAAAGTGGGCATTAAGAGACGTAAATACTCCTAGGTTTGAAGTTTGAAGAACTGACAATGATTAACAGCTTTCCATTTCATTCAAAAAGTACATGATTGCTGCTTCAGAAATTCAAACAAGAAGAAAGAGAACTGTCAACAAACCTTAGCACCACTATGTATAATACAAAGTGCGCCAACCTTTGAACCATCTCTTGTATGGATCATTCGTACAAGAAGTGACCCAGATAGCTGCTGAATTATATCTGTCACAGATGACTTTTGCCCTAACTTTAAATCAGTTTATCAGGAAATCGTCTACAAAAAGTGCACATCATAGATTTTGCAATGATCTTCTCTAGCTATACAGAGGTTTTCAGTGAAATAACGAACTGTATTTTCATTTTCTCACCTTGTTTGCTATACACATGTACTCCAACAAAGTTCTGTGCACAATTGAGTGGTCAACAATTCCTTTCTCAAGAATTGGCTGTAATGCTAATGTCATGTGCTCCAAAACTGCAGACTTTTTTGATGGACGTTCATCAGATAACAAATCCACTAATCTGAATCCAGCAGAAAGATAGTTAAAAACTAAGTTACTGCAATCAAATTCTAAATCCAAATACAATATGTCAAGTTAACATCAAAAACCATTGTACCTCAGACAATACCATTTTTTTTATGTGGTTCACGGACACTGACACTGACATTGGCAATCTCAACAACTTATTACAAATGAATAAAAATTAAAAGGACCCACCCTCTTTGGTAAAGACATTTGACCAGCTAGGTCAATGTGAATCATTGTAGTTAGAAACCGAATATAAGCAGATCTCAACTGTACCCCAAGTCAAAGCTTGTTTGTCTAAATCTACAGAAAACCAAGACATTCAAACTGGTTCAGTTCCAGTGGATCACCTAAAATCTACAACAAAACAAGCTATTCAATGTGGTTCAGTTCCGATACAACAATTTGGCATGGAGTTATTGAATGTAAACAACAGTTTGTCAGATTTAAGGTATGGGGAACATGAACATAATTGGACTGGCATAAAGGAAAATGGGACTGGGAACATAGGAGCAGGTACTCCTCTGAGTTCTGGGATCATGAATGATGCAATAAATCGGTCAAATTTTGAAAATGATGATGAATCTTCTAATGATTCTTTTGTCTCTGCCCCTTTAGTGGCTGAAGATCTATTTGATGTGAATGTTGCTAGTAGCAGTGATTCTCCTTTGCAGTCTAGCCCACAACCAAGTCAAAGAGCTCAAGACAATGGGAATTTTACAAAGCCAATGCTAGGCCATGCATATAACTCACATATCAATCTTGGTGAGGTTATGAATATATCAACGTCTTCTGTATCTAAATGCAAGGCTCTACACACACGAAATGGAAGCCATAGTTCTAATAAAAGTTCATCTCAGGAAATTCCCTTTACAGGAACTGGGTCTGCATCAAAGGACAGGTATTCCAGGAGGCCCTCAACCAGAACTAGTAGATGCAACCTTGGTAACTCTGGCTGCAAATCAGCATCTGATGCACTTCCATTTAATGTTTCTACATCCTACAGCCGAAGATATGATCCAGGTAGGAAAATAATTGATGGACATGATTCAGCAAGGAGAGGACGCTTGGCAAAGGCGCTAGTGGCAAACAGTACAGGTGGTTCAGTGTCCCAGAGAACCATCCGTGCTGGAGCAAGAATTGGCCCACACCTTATGACTTCAAAGACAAACTCTATTTCTCAAGCATCTAGAAAAACAGCTTGTGCTACGCAACCAAGTAATTTCTGTTCCCTAGGAATTCTAGGAGGAATTCCAACTGGAAGCAACAGTTATAACAGGCCAGCATCAAACTGATCTGAACTTCTTTGTAATAGACAGGAGGTACCAAGCCCTTCCTCTTTCCAGGGGCGTAGTGTCCATGCTGTTTCACAAATGCAAGATGAAGTATCAAATGTAGTGGCCTCCACATCAGGGGAGAGGGCTGCAAACCGATTTGCTGGTAGCAGCAGAAGGGGCACATCAAATAGTGCAACAAGTGCACGACTATTTGCATTAGCAGGATCTTCAAGTAGACTTAATAATACTTGTAGTGATACCAATTGTAGTTCTCACAGCCTTCTATTGGAGGATAATGTTGGCATTTCTTCCTTTGTAGATGCTTTTGAGAGTACCAATGTCATGCAATTTGGTGTTTCAAACCATGCTACACCTGCAGCTGAAGATAGAACACGTGCAAATAAAAGTGGAGGTTTAGAGACCTTAAAAGGGAGAGATCCCATTTTTCCTTCATTGGAGTAAGTTTCATCTTTTCATGATAACCCTCTATCTACTGAAATGGATGTGAATGTGGACTATATGCTTATATCAGGAATTATGGGTAAAGAACAATGTTGTCAATACTGTCAATCTGATGCCAAATTAATTGTAGAAACACACGGACAAAGACATTCTTGTACTGAAAACGGTGATTTGTCTTAGAATGGATATTCCTCTTCTGAACAAGCAGGAGAGAATGCATTCAAAGATTTCAAGCAGGCAGTTCCACAGTCTCCTGAACAGGATAAAGAAAGAGCAGAAAATGGTTGTGATTTGCTGTTGGTTAGAAATGATAGCTCTTTGCAGATCTCATCTGATACTGTTATTCCAAACAATGAGAGTAATTGTCAAGATAGGGTGGCAGATCGCCTGCAAGAAGGTGACAGGAGCTGTCAGACTGAAGCTACACCTTCCCTTGTTGATCAAAGTAATTCAGAGATGCTGATAGAGCCTTCTACGTTGACCACATCAGAAGAGAATACTCTGAGTAAATATGTAAGCACAAAACGTCCTAAGCCAGAGAGTTGTAAGGATGAACCTGATCCAGTTTCACAAGAACAAACTATCAAGTCTGATCTTCCAAGGGGGAAACTTTCAAGAAATCTCACTCTAGAAGAAGCCACAGAAACCATATTGTTTTCCAGCTCTATAGCCCACAATTTTGCTTACAAGGCAGTGACTATTGGTGATAAGGATGCTTGTGTAAAAGATATAAACACCACTAAGGAAATTACCGGAAGCACCAAGCATGGATTGGACAAACAATCTACCAAGGATGCTATAGAAATCACCCATAGTGGTGACTCTGAGTTGGATGGTTATGATGATGAATATCTTTCCAATCTGGAAAGAGGTTGAAAATAAGCATCACGCTAAAGAAGGGAAACGAAGGGGGTAGCAGGGGAACTTTCCATTGCTTGGGGACAAGCAATGTCAGGAAGTGGGGAACATAATGTTTCCGGGAAATTAATTGCCTATGAGACGAAGTAGCCTATCAATCCCCGTAGGCTATCTTCCTCCAAAAAAGGGAAAAAACCCAAAAATTCCCATTAATTGGGCAAGTTTTGGGGCAACTGGGTGAAGAAACCCAAAAATTGGGGCTTGAAGTAAAGTTTACTCTATCATTTTAGAAGAAGAGGCCCTCTAAGAAATCTATAAATATGAGAGGGAGAAATTCATTTTTGGCATCAATTGTTGATCAATTTATCTCTGTTTTTCTTGAGCCTAAGGCTATGAGGGTTTCAAGGCCCCTTTTTCTCTTGTCAATTTTAGTGGTGAAAGATTCCAACCTAGTTGACACCTCTTCAATTTTTTCTTTGTTTTGGCATAAGTACTCTGGCTGAGGACGACAAACACTTTGAAGATTGATCTTTATTCTTTGAGGCCGCAAAAACTGTTTAAGAAGGCAACGAAATTTTGGTGGTTTTAATGTCTTTATCTGGCACAGGGACAAGTGGCGAAGCTCTTTGGTGTTGTTTCTTGTTTGGAACAAGGATTCTCTTTGTCCTATACAACGAGCTCTCTGTTTGACTTCATATTGAATATAGAGGGTTGCGTAGAAGTTGACCTGAATCATATTACATGGTAAAACAACCAAATTCCAAGAACGAATTGTGATCTAGTGAGTTAGAATTAGTAAAAGAACGTGAATTATAATATTTGTGATACTATTTGGTGACAAGAGGATTGATTGAACGTTTTATCGTTGACCTTTAATCACAAAGAAACTTTGGTTGAATCTTGAATCTTGACAAAAATTATATTATTGAATGTTCTATGGTTGTGTAGAAATTTGATAACCCAACCCCGGTTTTCAGTTTCTCCTTATTTCTCCCATAAAGTTAAATGTCCATTCCCATAGCTATACATTCAACTAGCTGGAAGAATAAATATTTTCTGAAAACACAAATTCTGGAAATCTCAGAGTGCTGAAATGCAGAAATAAAACTCAGAAAAATAAATCAGCCACACACAGAATTTTGACATGCTGATTTTTTGTCAATACGACCCTGGAAAAACCCCCTACAACTCTTGGGGAAAACCAATTTGAAAGTTTCTCTTTATTTTCTGAATATTGCTTTTATAGTGAAACAGAAAAACACAGTAAAAATTTCAGCAACCAAATTAACAGACTTATCTAGATTTTTGTGCTTGCACACTGCCTCGAAAATTGTGCCAAATCAGCAACTTGCAAAACAGAAAATATTACAGCATTAATGACAACAATAAATGATGTACGGCCACCTCGAGAAGCATGCCAGAACATGTTGTATGGTGTTGTACGGCCATCTCGAGAAACATGCTAGAACAGACTATATAGTGATGTACAAACTGTTCGGATTTGTACAGCAGCCCTCCTCGAAATCTGAGCCCAGAAACTGCCTGGAAAACCATGATATTGCTGCTGTACTTTTTCTCAGTTTTTGTGCCAAAAAATCAGTAGCTTCTCTCCTCGAAATATGTGCCCAGTTTTCTTCATTGGACTGTGTGCTTACTGTTGCTGCCCTCTTCCTCGATTTTTGTGCCTCCTTTCTTGGAAATCATGCCTCTCTCTCCTGTTGTATGGATTTTTTGCCTTGGTATTTGTGCCAATAAATGTTGTTGTATTTTTTGTTGAATCTCCTCACTGCTACCCTCTTTCTTCTCACTGCTCAGAAAATCTCCTTAGTTTTCTCTTCTCCTCTCTCAATCTGCTCATGAAAGAATGAATGACCTTTTCCCTCCTTTTCCTCCTTTAACCTAACCCTAAGTGACTTTTGGGGAATCCCTAAATCTAATGGCTGAGATAGCTTTAGATCTAGGGCTGAGATTAAATGCTCATTTAAATCTCACTTTCTTTTTTTTAATTCACCCCACTTTAATAAAGACCCACTTAGTCATTTATTTCCAAAGTCACTTTTCCTTTCTAATTTTACATTGACTTTATTAAAGTCACTTTAAAATTAGACTTTAGTAACTTTATCACTTAAAATCACTTTTAAATTAGATTTGACTTTATAAAAATTATAAAGTCACTTTAGGAGAAAAATTAAATTCTTTTGGACACTTTTCCCTAGGCCAAAGATCAAAGCCTTAGAGAACCACCTGTCCTCCGGTACCAAATTTCAACACTCCCTCTTACCGAGGAAGGTGTTCCTCACCACACCCATCTTGTCTCTGAAGTAGACATGCTTGCCCCGTGGTAAGGCTTTGGTAAGAATATCTGCAACCTGCTCATCAGTGGGAATATACTCAAGCTTCACAACTCCCTTCTAAACATAGTCTCTGATGAAATGATATTTGATCCCGATATGCTTTGACCTGTCATGAAATACTGGATTCTCCGTGAGTTTAATGCAACTCTGATTATCACAGTAAATCACTGAAGGTCTCAACGGCTGACCAAATAAGCCAAACAACATCTTGCAAAGCCAGATGGCCTCACAACTAGCTAGACTGGCTGCCATGTACTCTGCTTCCGCTGAACTCAATGCTACTGATTGCTGCTTTCGGCTGAACCATGACACCACTGCCGAACCCAATCCAAAACAACGCCCTGAAGTGCTCTTCCTATCAGAAGCACAACCTGCCCAATCAGAATCAGTGTAACCTGCCAATCTCACTCCATCCCCCTACCTATAATCCAGACCATAATCCACTGTCCTTTGCAAGTACTGCAAAATGTGTTTTGCAGCAACCCAGTGCACCCTCCTGGGCTCACACATGAACTGGCTCATCGTGTTGACTGCAAAACATATATCTGGTCTAGTGTTGACCAAATACATCAAGGAACCAATCAGCTGTCTATACAAAGTGGGGTCCACCAACTCGGAATCTGAAGCATGAAGCTTCTTCCAGTTGGTGATCATCGGTGTCGACATGGGTCTACAATCCTCCATGTGGAATCTGCCAAGGATGTCCACAATATACTTCCCCTGTCCCAGGAAGAAATGCCCCTCCTCCTGCCACACCTCCAAACCCAAAAAGTAATGCATCAAACCGATGTCCTTCATCTCAAACTCCGTCGCAAGATCTCTCTTGCAGTGCTCTATGAGTCTCTCTGCACCTGTAATGACTAAGTCATCCACATACAACACCAGAATGAGAGGCTCCTCACCTATCACAATATAGTAAAGGTTCGGATTTGCCTCACTCTTTGTGAAACCCATCCCCTGTAGTGTCTGTCTATCACAGTGCTAGCTACTGGGAGCTTTCTTCAAGCCATAAGGAGCCTTCTTGGTGCCCCGCACATAGGACTCAACCCTGACACTACGGCTTCTTGTGTTGCTCAATGTACACCTCCTCCTATATGAAGCCATTGAGAAACACGGTCTTCACATCCATCTGGTGGATCTTCCAACCCATCTCTGCTACTATCGATATGATGGAGCGAATTGAAGTATATCGAGCCACGGGAGCGAAGGTCTCCTCATAATCAACTCTCTACTGGAAGAACCCTCTGGCCACGACCTTGCTGATTTTCTCGATGCCATCTCGACATGCTTTCGCCCTAGCCATCTGAAAACGACAAATTTACCCTGCGAGGCCTCGGCACCACCTCCCAAACATCATGCTTACGTGGAAATATTGTCATTGATAGCAAAGGAGCACAAAGAAGCGACATGAACGAGGAGCGATCAGATTCAGATGGAATTCTTGCAGAGAAAGAAAGTAAAGTGGCAGAGTCTACAAGAGGAGGGTTTAGACAGGAAGAAGTTTTTTTTGAACAGTTAGGGTTTTGTTATTACAGAGAACAGGTTCCAAATTCATTAATTGAATGCTTGATTTAGTTTTAACTCGAGTGAAAATTAGGGTTTGGCACAATATATATGTATGCAGATGAATCGAGCAAATTCAAAGGGAAGGTATGAGACTGTGTATTTAAGAAGTGTAACATTCAATGAATAGTGGCAGAAGCAGAAATCTCTAGTTATCGGCATAACTTAGGGAACAGTGGAGCGGAATGAAATGAAAGCACAGCAATCATTGGATACGAAGGATAGGACAATCGAAAGGCGAAATACGCGGCGCTTGGTGGATATGATTGAAACAATGGAAAAGGAAGGTTCGAAGAGGAATTGAAGTAAAACAGCAAAAATCGGGTGAAATTCCATATTAAACGCATTTGAAACGAAAATTTGAAGAAAAGCAGTTTTGGAGAAAATCGTCCACTGTGTTCACACCGCTTTTGAGTCGTGAGCAGTTTTAATCCAATCAAACGTGATCGAATGATATTGTGACATGTCACGAGCACAATACCACCCATTTTGCGTCGCTTTTGGTTGATAAACTACAGAGGTGGAATGAATGTGATTGCCGTCCGATTAGATCTGTGGGAGATCCGACGGTGTTCGCGTCGGTAATTGCATGGGGTTTAAAACAAGGTATGGACCCAACATTTTATGCAGCAGAGATTTATTAAGGTTTGGAATCCGGTTATATGAGGCCGAAAGGCTTTAAACATTGTTTAAAGCACAGTATAATATTACATTTCCGAGGGTTTTAAATATTCATTTCCGAAGGTTTTAACGTTATTTCTGAAGGTCATTACATATTGTAATGTGCATTATAATATTTCTGAAGGTCTAAGGATTCCGAAGGTTTAACATTTTTTTAAGGGTTAACATTGTTTTAACATTCATAAACAATGTGAGTGGTTTTTGCAAACCAACAAATGGTTTTCGCGTGGGTAAGACCCGGTACATGGTAATTCTTTGAATGAATACGATACACCTCCACAAGCGACACGTGGATGTCCAAAACCACTTATTTCGCGTGCCTTGGAGCCATTAACTTTTGAAGGTTATTTGGACGTGATATTCGTTGGATTAGAAGCATTGCATTTTGGGTGTGCGTCCACCGTTAGATGAAGGAAGCGGATAGATCGATTAAACAAAGTGGAAGGGTGAGTTGGAAATGCTGTGGGACCTGGACATAATGTTATATCGGCAGTTGATATTATAACCAAGGTAAGAACTTTATTAAGTGGAGGTTATATAATATAATTGACGGAATAAGTGGATTGGTAAAGCTGTGGCCGAGAACATTTATGTATATTGATACCTTTGATAAACTTTATCAAAGTCGAAAGTATAAAACACATTTCCATATGATGGTTGGTAAATGTGGGCCGAAACCTTTATATTGTTATTATTGTCTTCTTTGGTAATTTAACCAAAGTCGATATATTGATTTGAATTTCATGAGACGGGTTTATCATGGTTTATAACCATATTTCTTTGAAAAGTAATATTGACTGTCAGGAATTCTGTGGGCCCGGATATATATTATAATGTTGATATCTTGTGTTTAAACTAAAGTATATAAAAGGGTGGAATGATCAATGGTGTGGGACCGACGCGATCAATGGATGAGATTAAAGGAGATAGATGGCAGATATTATATCGGGCATCGCAAGCGAATGCGATAGCCGCTGGATAGATGCGATGTGATGGATGCGATGCGATGCGATCACATATCGCAATTGGCGATGCTCATGTGATAAGAATTCGTAAGTCGTAGAATTTGCGATGCGATGCGATGGATGCGAAGCGATGCGATGCGATCGCATATCGCAATCGGCGATGCTCATGTGATAAGAATTCATAAATCGTAGAATTTGCGATGCGATGGATAGATGCGATGCGATGCTATCGCATATCGCAATCGGCAATACTCATGTGATAAGAATTCATAAGTTATAAAAGTTGCGATGCGAAGTAGCGATAAAGTCAAGTGGGACCCATCGCATATCGCATATTGGGAGATCAGATGGACAAAGGCACATATCGCCGCAGTGCAATAAAGAGAGCGGACGCAATGAAGACCAAAGCTGAAACCTAAAGCTTTTCAAGTCCGGAAGTATGTGGATTTCCTTTGTTAAATCGTTTCGGATAGCAAAGGAGGATTATAACGTAAAACAAATAGGAAAGTATGAACACGGGTAGAAAGGTTGGGGTAACGACCCGACACAGAGAAAAGGGCAGAATCATGTGTTTAGAAGATCGATGAAGGTTGATCACGGCAAGGAAAGGCTCACGCAGTTAAAAGGACCCGTTCCTGTGTAGAACAGTTAGAAATACAACAGCAGGTACAGAAGATAAAGGGACAGCAGGCAGAGAAGACAAAATAAACAGAAAAGCAAGAGGCCGAAAGGGTTGAATTGAAATGTTTGATTGTAACTGTAAATGTATTATTGAATTTCAATTGTTTGTGATGTAAAGGCAAGTCTCCGTAGGCAAAGCAAAACTCAACTGTAATACACAAATGTATACATTCTGTTATATTATTCTGGACAAGAAAATGAGAAGGGGGAATGCAAAGAGTCATACCTGTTCATTTCGAATTCCCTGTGGAATGCAAACAGTTATGAGGTGATCCCTATAAATAATGTTACCAGCATATGCATGAGCGTGAGAGAATGGAGAAAGGAGTGAGAGAGAGTAAGAAGAAGAAGGAGCAGACAGAGAAGCTGTGAAGATCCACAGATAGTATAAGGCAGATATGAAGGGTGGAGGACAGTAGTGAAGAAGGAATATAACAGAGCTGATATCCAGGTAAATCAGCATGTGTTTTCATAGTGGTGTGAGGAAGTTGGTGCTTCCATATCAAGTTGTAGCTTGATAGATGTCCAGTTGGAGCTGGCTGAGGTAGGAGCCTCCTGTAGGTTGTAGCCTGCAGAAAATAGATGGGAGTTGGAGCTTCCTTGCAAGTTGTAGCTTACAAAATTGAGGTAGTAGCCTCCTGTAGGTTGGAGCCTACAGAAAATCAATGGTGAGAGGGAGTTGGAGCTTGCCTTTGCATCACAACAATAATAAGATGTGGTTTTCTCCCTTATGGGTTTCCACTTATATCTGTTGTCTCAGTGCATGATGATTATGTGTTGATATTCTGTATTTAATCTGCTTAATACCTGTTGCTCACTTTTAGATTGTTGTTCCATTGTATATTAAGTTGATCACGAAATGAAGATGTAAATAAGTATAAAAGAAAGTTTTACAAGACCATGACTGCATTAAACTGATTCACCCCCCCCTCTCAGTTTAACCAAGGGTTCAACATCTTCATGATAGAAGAATACTCCTCCTACATGGCCTCTCTCCAGACCTGCTGGCTAGCTGCCTCCTCGTAGCTAGAAGGCTCAGAGTCAAGGATGTTGGCAACCATTGCCATATAGCTACAGAACCTATCAGGTGGTCTACTCTCTTTGACTGGCCTCTTTGGCCCAGCAACAGATGTGGCCTCTCTCAAGGTATCCTGAAGCCACTTGGGTTTCCTCTTCCCTGAGCACACTTCTCCCACTGGAGAATGAAACTCCTCCTCCTCATCATCAGGAGCCTGAACTCCTGATTGTCTGTCTACTGTCCTCCTGCCTGAACCTGAACCTGTAGACGTTGAAGTACCATGTGAACTGTCCATCAGTGGACTCCCTAGTGAACTGCTCTGCGGACTACTCTGCATGCTACCTAAAGCACCACCCCTCTGACTCTGCGAGCCACTGCTCACTGATGGACCTAACACCGTAATCGATGTAACTCCGGATCCTCCTGATCCCTGCGACTGACTCAGCTGCTCCTGAGGGTCTGGCTGATCCAGATACTCTAACTCCCGTGACCTCCTGAAAGCCCTGTCCTCCTTGAACTTCACATCCCGCCTAACAACAACTCTCCTCTGTGCGGGAATATAAATTTGAAAGGCTTTCGAGGTCTCACTGTAGCCCACAAAGATAACCTTCTCTGTGGTGGGCTCTAGCTTGGTCCTCTTCTCCTTGGGTACGTAGGAGTATGCAATACACCCAAAGATACGAAGATGACCACCATCAGGCTTCTTTCCAGAAAAAGCCTCCTCCAAAGTCACATGCCCCAAGGCACGATGCGAACTCCTGCTCTATACAGCAGTGTTGCAAGCCTCTGCCCACAAAAACAATGGTAACCCCTGATCATGTAGCATGGCTTTGGCAGAACCTCCGATGGATCCATTCTTCCTCTCCGCAACCCCGTTTTGTTGGGGGTTGTAAGGAACTGTGAACTCCCTCTTAATGCCTGCCTCCACACAATAATCAACAAACTCACCAAGGGTGTACTCCCCTCCATTGTCCGACCTCAGGGACTTGATCTTCCGACCTATCTGAGTCTCCACAAGAGCTCTAAACTCCTGAAACCGCTTGAAGACCTCACTCTTGGTCTTCACGAAATAAATCCAAGTCCTCCTAGAGTGATCATCAATGAATAAAACAAAATACTCATATCCACTCAAGGAAACATGAGACATCCGACCACTCACATTGGAATGAATCAAATCAAGTATCCCAGTCGATCTGCTGTCACTGCTGGGAAAAGGGGATTTGGCAAACTTGCCCATCGCACATCCTCTGCATGTATCAAAGTGATCAGTACTGAAATCTGGTACACCTGTAGTGATCTCCCGCAATGTCCTTAAGGCTCCATGATACATGTGCCCCATCCTGTGGTGCCAAATTTCACATAGCTCTGAACTGCTAGCTCTGCTGCCGGTACTACTACTCAATGCCAAAAGGCGCTAAAATGCAAACTTGTACACCTTTGCATGGCGTACACCTATCAATCTAGCTGAATCAACTGGAGCGCCCCTGGGATATATCAACACCTGTCTTCTCCTGAACAATATCTCATATCATCTGTCCTCCAATGCTGAGACGGATATGAGGTTCTTCCTCATCCCTGGCACATATAGAACATCTAACACCTTCAAGGGAGGTTTGGGTTCCCTATCAAATGTCAAAGTCCCCACACCGACTGCTCTAACAACGCTGTCACCTCCGAGTACTACCTCTATATCAGTGCCACTCTCTAAAAGCTCTGAGAAGTACTCACAGACTCCTGTCATATGACGTGAAGCCCCACTATCAACATACCAGATACCTGAAGATGCTCCGCTAGTGGAGGGAAATGCACACTCCTTCTCAACCTCTGTGGCAGGTGATCCTACACTAGTGGACTCACAAGCAATGAACCCAAACTCCCGGTCAAAGCTATCTGTAAAGTCCTCTATCTCTGCTGATGCTGCCATGCTTTGGTTTTTCCCCTTCTTCTTCTTCTCCGAACACACAACTGCATAGTGTCCCATCTTCTGACAATTCCAACACTTCACCTTGGAATAGTCCTTCTGCGTATTCCCTTGTTTACCTTTACCTTTGCCCCCACCACTGCTTGTGGAAGCTTGCTTCTTTCCCTTGCCCTTCTTGCCTCCTGCCAACAGTGCTACATCCTCATCCTGCTCAATTGGTTTGGCTGCCCCAAGTTGGCTCTTTCTAATTTCTGTCTGTATGCAATCATCCCAGAACCTCTCCCAAGTGGGAAGGGTCTCACGTGCACAAACCCCATCAACAAAGTTCAGCCATGAACTGGGAAGGTCATTCACTGCAATCCACACCAACTCAGTGGGTGGAATGACATCTCCAACTGCTGCCAATGCATCTCTCACACTAGTAATCTTTGTGAGATATCCAGCTGCACTATCAGTCTCACCCATCTTATTGGTCTTCAGCTTCTCCCTTAGGACCATTTTTCTGTTCTCATTGGTACTCTGGTAGAGATTGGTCAATGTTGTCCACATCTCATAAGCATATCTCTTTCCTCTCAGATGAGGAATGCAATGATCTTTGATTCCATCTAGAATCAGTGCTTACCCTTGTTATTCTTCTTATTAAAGGCCGCCAACTAAACAGCATCAGTAGGCACATTAACAGGGTTCTGTGCGGTATGCACCATGATATCCCAGACTTCTGCCTCCTCAAAGATGCTCTGCATTCTCTCCTTCCATACACTGTAGTTACTATGCCCATCCAACCTATCCTCCACCCTCAAGCCCATAGACATGCTTGTTGTCCTAAATAAGCTGAAAATAACACTGTTGTAGTAAAGTTAATGTTTTCTGTGTGAAAAATCAGTTTGTTGTAATTTCTGAATGAAAAATCAGCTTGCTGTAATTTTTCCTTCTTGCTGTCCCAAACTGCCTTTTTTAGCAAATTAGCTCTAATACCATGTAGAAATTTTAATACCCAACCCCGGTTTTCAGTTTCTCCTTATTTATCCCATATAGTTAAATGCCCATTCCCATAGCCATACATTAACAAGCTAGAAAAATAATTATTTTCTGAAAACACTAATTTTGAAAATTTCACAATGCTGAAATGCAGAAATAAAAACTCAGAAAAATAAATCAGCCACACGGAAAATAGACACGTTGATTTTTGGTCAATGTGACCCTGGAAAAACCCCTACAACTCTTGGGGAAAACCAGTTCAAAAGCTCCTTATTTCTGATAAATGTTTTTACAGTGAGAAAGAAATTACACAGCAAAAATTACAGCAACCTCATAAATGTACTTATCTCGAAAACCGTGCAAAACTTTGCCTCGATTTTTGTGCCAAATACAAACAGAAAATATCAGCAGAAAGTACAGCCTTAAATGTTGTATGGACACCACCAAAAATAGTGCCAGAACAGTTGTACGGCCTCCCTCGAAATCTGTGCAAATGCTGCCTTGATTTCTATGTTGTACGACTGTTGTACGGACCTCGTTTTGCGTACTATTTGCTGTTGTACGGAATCTAGAAAAATTTCTCTTTTTGTTGTACAGACCTTGATTTTCGTACCTCCTTGCTGCTGTACGGACCTCGAAAAGCGTGCTGCAATAAATGTTGATTTTCCTCCCTCGAAATTCGTGCCCACTTGCCTTGAACTCGTGTTCTATTCTTGCTGTACGGATTTGCTGAATATAAGTGTTGCTGCCCTCCTTCTTCTCACTGCTCAGAAATTCTCCCTTCCTTTCTCTCCTCCTCTCTCAATCTGCTCATGAAAAAATGAATGACCTTTTCCCTCATTTTTCTCCTTTAACCTAACCTTAAGTAACTTTTGGGGAATCCCTAAATCTAATGGCTGAGATAGCTTTAGATATAGGGCTGAGATTAAATGCTCATTTAAATCTCACTTTCTATTTTTTAATTCACCCCACTTTAATAAAGACCCACTTAGTCATTTATTTCCAAGGTCACTTTTCACTTTATAATTTCACATTGATTTTATTAAAGTCACTTTAAAATTAGACTTTAGTAACTTTATCACTTAAAGTCACTTTTAAATTATGTTTGACTTTATAACTTTATAAGGTCACTTTAGGAGAAAAATTAAATTCTTTTGGACACTTTTCCCTAGGCCAAAGATCAAAGCCTTAGGGAACCACTTGTCCTACAGTAACCAAATTTCAACACCAAATACATAAATGGCTTAAGATATGACATACAGGATGAAATCAGTTTGTTGACTTTGAGGACTATTGAGGACACTTACCAGGCAGCCTTGAAGGCTGAGGAGAAGATGGTAAGGAAGCAGAATCAGAGAAATAGGGGGAAGGGTCCAGCAAGAGGAAGAGAATCTTCTAAAACAAGATTTCAAAATGCTAAGAATGGAGCAGAGGGTACTAGCAGTCAATCAACACAGAGAGGAGACTTTGGTGGAAGAAAATTTGGCCCTAGAGGAAGAGGTAGAGGAAGAGAAATCCGGTGTTATACATGTGTTGAATTGGGACATTTGTCATGGCACTGTGCTAAAAACAAATCAGCAAATCAGAGGAACGTGAACATAGCTGATGCTAAAGAAGAAACCCATCAGGTAGTAGGAAAGGAAGAACCACCTGAGGCAGGAGAATCCTTGTTGTTGAAAAGAGTTTTGCTAAAGGCAGAAAAAAAGGTGAGTGAACCAACTCAAAGAAAAAGTTTATTCAGGATTATGTGCAAGTCTAAAGGGAAATGCTGCAAGGTCGTGATTGATAGTGGGAGTACTGATAATCTAGTCTCCACAAAGATGTTAGAGAAATTGGGTTTGGTGAAGATAGTACACCCTACTCCTTATAGAGTGTCCTGGTTGCAGAAAGGGCATCAGCTCTTGGTGACAGAGCAATGCAAAGTGGAGATACAGATTGGTACATACAAAGATTTTGTATTATGTGATGTGATGCTGATGGATGTTTGCCATGTGTTGCTGGGAAGGCCTTGGAAGTATGACAGGAAGGCCATTCATGATGGCAGAAGGAATACTTATTCCTTAGCATAGTTTTAAAAACCGGAACCGGTGACCGGACCGGTGGACCTAATGAACCGGGTTTCTAACCGGAACCGGTCTAACCGGGAGCGGTCAGATCTCAATGAACCGATTTTAAAAAAATACATTAAATAATTTTTTTTTAATAAAAAAAACTATTTTTAAGATTTGCAACCATGATTCCAAGCCAATAGAGACAAAATATGCAAAGTTTGCTCATTTATATACCATGCAAAGGTGAATATATCAAAATGGCACCGAGTGAAATACATATCATCGAAAAATACATAGGAAATGAGGCTCCAAATGGCCCATAAAGTCCAAAAACAATGCTACAAGCTATGAGGCCATTGGCCTAATACAAGACTACATATTAGTGATCAACAACATAATCACTCCTCATCATGATCAAAATTATCATCACTACTAGACAAGGGATCATCAACATGAGCTACATAAATAATATGGCTCAAAGTTTGAGGACTGCTAAAACTCCTCTACAACTTTAGTAGTAGTAGTAGTAGCAAAAATAGACATCAAAACTACAAATCACTAAGCAACATGGTCTCTCATGAAACTCATCATTGATTCATTGCTACTAGAAATGGGATCATCAACAAGAGATACATAAACATCATCTAGCTCAAAGTCTTCAGACTTGGATTGCTCAACCTTATAACATGATAGAAATTGAAAAAGTTTAACATGCCTAACCAATGATTTTGGTTTGAGTGAAGAGTTCATTTCCTCAACCTTAAAATGCAGTAGAAAAAGATTAGCATGCCTAACCAATTGTTTTCCTTTGATTGAAGGGTACATTAAGGTTCTTAAAGGACTTCATGATCTTGATCAAATGCCAATATCATTCCCTTATACATGATAGAATCAAATGGAAACATTGCAAATTCCCAAACCATGAAACCCTGAAAACCATTAAGTCTGCTGAATTTTGAGTGAAACCTAAAATTCTAGTTTCTCCATATGAAATCTAATGAGGTCGAAACCACTCTTAAACATCCTGAGTCATTTCATGGTAATGTTAAAAATTTAAGTAAAAGGATTTTCATTCATCCTTTTACTTTAAGAATTTAACATTACCATGAAATGTCAATGCTTCCCTTACCTCCACATCAGCCCTAAAACCCATTTCTGGCCGTGCGTGGGTCTGCATAGGGAAAGAGTAGCTAAATGAACCCCCCCTTATAAACAAATCAGCCCTAAAAATCAACTGTCGCCGAAAATGTGGGTCCGCGGAGGAGGTAGCACCTAACCGGCCGGTTCCGTTACTAACCGGCCAGTTAGGTCCGGTTTTTCTGAAAAATGGGCGAAATGCCCTAGGTAGCCGGGTTGCCTGGCCGGTTTCGACCGGTGGGCTATCTAACCGGCCGGTTTAGCCGGTTATTGGTTCAAACCAGCCGGTTTTTAAAACTATGTTCCTTAGAGAAGGATGGAAAAAAACCCACATTGCTACCCTTGAAAGATGAAACAGTCAAAGAAGAATCTGGAACTAGTGTTCTTCTGATAAGTGGAAAAGAATTGCTACATGAAGTCAAAAGGAAAGAGGAGCTGCATTTTGTTGTTACTGGAAAACCAAAGGTAATTTTGACTTTAACCAATTTAGATGATCTGCCTGCTGAAATTAGAAATCTGCTTGATAATTATGTTGATATTATTGTGGATGAATTGCCAAATACTTTACCACCAGTTAGAAGTATCAGCCACCATATAGATTTGATACCTGGTGCAAGTCTGCCTAATAAAGCAACTTATAGACTAACTCCTCAGGAAAAGGAAGATATTAAAAGGCAAGTACAGGAGTTAATAGATAAAGGACTGATAAAGAAGAGCCTAGGTCTGTGTGCAGTACTAGCAGTGCTCAGTCCAAAGAAGCGTGCTGAATGGCGCATGTGCAACTATTCCAGAGCAATAAATATGATCATTATCAGGTACAGATTTCCCCTACCACGTATGGATGATTTGATGGGTTGTTTGAGTGGGTCAAAGTATTTTTCTACGATTGATCTGAAGAGTGGATTCCATTAAATAAGGATTAGAGAGGGGGATGAATGGAAGACTGCATTTAAAACTAATAATGGGTTATATAAATGGCTGGTGATGGCCTTTGAGCTCACTAATGCACCAAGCACATTCATGAGGTTAATGAATGAAGTCTTAAAAGAATATACAGGAAAATTTGTGATAGTGTATCTGGATGACATTTTAATTTATAGCCGGAGCAAGGAAGAACATTTAGAGCATCTTAAGATGGTATTGGAAACTCTACAGAAGGAGAAACTGCTGATAAATTTAAAGTGTAGTTTCATGAAAAGAGAATTGATATACCTAGGATTTGTAGTCTCGGAAGAAGAGTTAAAGATAGAGAAGGTACAAGCAATCTTAAACTGGCCAACTCCAAGGAGTGTATTTGAGGTAAGGAGCTTTCATGGTCTTGCAAGTTTTTACAGGAGGTTTATAAGAAGTTTCAGACAGATTTGTGCACCTATAATAGAAACTATTAGGGACAGTAAATAGCCATTTAAGTGGACAGAGGCACCAGACAGAAATTATAAACTGCTGAAAAGAAAGATCACTAAGAAACCTGTTTTAGCCTTACCTAGTTTTGACAAAACTTTTCAAGTGGAAATTGATGCTAGTGGGACAGCAACTTGGGCTGTGTTGAGTCAGGAACAAAGACCTATAGCCTATTTCAGTGAGAAATTGAATGAGGCTGAACAAAAGTATTCATCATATGACAAAGAGTTCTATGCTATTGCACAAGCACTTAAGAAATGGACGCATTATTTGATGCCCAAGGAATTTGTTTATACTCTGACAACCATGCGTTACAGTTTATAAACAACCAAATGGGTGGAATTTTTGCGAAGTTTCACCTTTGTAATCAAACACACAAGTGACAAATTTAATAAAGTTGCTTATGCTTTGAGTAGAGTGAATTTGGTTTTTCAGGAGCTGAAATTCAGCACTTTAGGATTTGAGGAATTGATTGACATGTACCAAGAGGATCCAGATTTTAAGGACATATATACCACTGTTAAAAATCCTATTGTTCATAATAGGAGCCAGTGGTTGGATTACACGCTGCAAGGAGGCTTGTTGTTCAAAAACAATAAGTTATGCATTCCTAAGTGTTCCATGAGGGAGAATTTAATCAAAGAGAAGCATGGTGGGAATTTGTCTGGACACTTTGGACAAGACAAAACATATGCACAGGTAAATGCTTTCTATTTTGGCCTAGACTGCAGACTGATGTCAAGAAGTCTGTTGAGAAATGCAGGGTCTGTCAGCATGCCAAAGGAAGAAGTAAAAACACTGGGTTATACCAACCATTGCCAAATCCAAATAGGCCATGGGATGCAGTCAGCATGGACATGGATTTTGTTTTGGGTTTACCTAAAACACAAAGGGGAAATGACTCTGTCTACATTGTGGTGGATAGATTTTCAAAGATGGCCCATTTTAGTGCTTGTAAGACGACTAATGATGCAACACATATATCTGTTTTTCTCAGAAATAGTGAAATTACATGGGCTACCTATAAGTATTGTCTCATACAAAGACACTAAGTTCGTGAGACACTTTTGGAGGGCTCTATCGAGGAAGATAGGTAAAAAACCTCAATTTTAGCTCAGCCTATCATCCTCAAACAGATGGACAAACCAAAGTGGTGAATAGGAGCTTGGGAAACATATTAAGAAGCTTGGTTTATAAAACTACAAAACAGTGGGATTTTGAATTTGCTCAAGCAGAATTTGCTTATAATGATACTCCTAACAGGAGTACAGGAATGAGCCCATTCCAAATTGTTTTTCGAATACACCCTAGAGGAGTATATGAACTTAGAGATTTGGGAAAGCAAGAGATAAGGAGTGCAAAGGCTGAAGACTTCGCTGAGAAAACGCTGAAGTTACAGGAAGATGTCAAACAGAAATTGCAAGAAAGCAGCAGCAAGTACAAGCAAAGGGCTGATATGAAGAGGAAAGAGAAAGAATTCCAAATTGGTGATTTGGTTATGGTTTATTTGAGAAGAGAAAGGTTTCCTGCAAGGATGTACAACAAATTGCAGTTGAAGAAGATTGGACCATGCAGGATATGGAGGAAATTCTCTGCAAATGCCTATGAGTTAGAGCTGCCAAAAGGAATTGAGATTTCACCCATATTCGATATTGCAGATTTATACCCCTACAAGGAATCAGAAACAGAGACAATAGATGACCCTGTGAATGAGGAAATTCGGACTTTGGAATGGAAAAAACATCTGCCAAAAAAAGCAGAGAGGGAAGTTGAAGCTGTTTTAGATCGAAGAGTGAAACCCAAAGGACAAACATACTATCAGTATTTAATCAAATGGAAAGGACAACCAGCAGAAGATGCCAGTTGGATGTCAGCGGCTGAAGTGCAGAAGTACCAGGGTGATCCTGAAGTTTTGATGGAGCATTCTTTTCTTCCCCAGGAGTCTGATGCAGGAGCATCAAACTACAATTATTCACATTGACCTAATCAGTCAAATTTCTTTACCAAAGAGGGTGGGTCCTTTTAATTTTTATTCATTCATAATAAGTTGTTAAGATTGCCTCTAGAAGGCAACAAACAGATCGAGTTTGTTAGCATATGTGTCCAGAAATGCAAATAGTTAGGGATTATGGTTTTGTTGTGAGATTCAGATGGGATTTGGTTGTTAATCCCTTTGAATGAGTGCTGAATAAAAAAATAGGGATTTTGCAATTAGAGGAGGGATTTTCCCAAGTATAGTTCTGCAGAATAGTCGAAAAAGGTTGTTTTTGGGTTTTGGTGTGAATTTGTTATTGCTGTGTGTCTTTTGAGATTTTCTAAGTACTAGTTGAAAGCAGCGTGTAATATCTCGTGATTGTACATTCGATTCATAGATTCATTGTGTGTAAATTTCTTTATAATAGCTACATAGATAAATCCCAGCGTATATAGGATCTCTGCATACCTGTATGTGTTGTATGAGGGACCGGTGCATTTAGCTTAAACAATGTGAATAAAATTAAAATTTCTATGTGCTGGTAGCAATGTAATTCATGCCTCGTCGATCTGGTCCATGTGTGGAGAGGAGCGGAAGAAAACAGGGATTAACTCTGTGAAGCCATATTTCGAATTAATTACATTTTCCAGCAACCTGTAAACAATGTTTTAAGAAGTTGGAATGGCAGAACCTGGCGAGAGAGGAAGCATATCCTCTATTTCTGAAGAAGAATTTCGGCCTTAGAAGGCCACCACCTTATCAATGGCAAAAGCTTCCTCTTGAACATGTGGAAACAAACTTTTGTCACAATTCCTCCCTACATCATCTTGATCATGATTACTGCCTTCAGTTTTAGGTGCAGCACTTGCAGCTTCCTTATTATGGCCTTCTTAGCTCCCTTGAGGAGCTCGATTATCCTCATCAGGAGATTTCTTCCTAGGGGGATACAGCCACGTCCATGCTTTTGTCTCTAATTGAATTTTTCTTATATCTTGTTTTTCAAACTTGGGCTTATGAACAGTATCTCTTGATTTATTTTCTTGCCAGTATTCCAGAAATCATCCCAACTTTTCTTTCTTATGTGCTGGGGTATTTCGTTATATTCTTCTAGTCTTCTGTTCCATTCTTGCGTCCTGTTAATATTTTCAGCGTGCTGCTCTTCCATTTTCCTAAAAATCTCTTCTTGTTGTTCGTCCAACTTTCTCCAAGATTCAGCATACCTGTGCCAAAAATCTGCCTCTGGTGGTTCCATTTTTAAATACTATCCAGGCTGGCAAGATCTCTGCTCTGATGCCACTGTAATTACCTAGGTCCATTTTTAACTCTAGGGTTTGGCCGGAGTTCAATAAAATACCCTCTTACTAACAGCTAGTACAATATAACTGAATACTTCTCCAATGAATAATTACATAATACTAATTAGAGCCAAATAATATTTAATACAGTGTTACATGGGGTCTTGCCCCCCCACCTAGGGGTCTAGATTCCTCGCCCCCTCGCGCTCCGGGGTCTTGGGGACTTCTAGGGGATGTTTCCCTCATGCTCCATCACGCCCCCCTCACACCCCCTCACGCCCCTTTTAGTTTATGGTTTCACGTTAAAAGTTGGTGTGCCACTTAGCATGTTTGAGAATCCAAGTGATCCTGATTCAGATGGGGACATGGTTGATCCTAATATATTTGTGCACCAGCTGGATGCAGAGACTAGTGGGGCATTACCTTGAGCATTTATGCTCATTTATCATTATGATGATATCATTTGATATTCATATGTTATGTCTTATGCTTTATGCTTCAGACATAACTTATTTGCTTTTAAGTTTTATGTTTCAAACTTGAGTTGTAAACTCCAGTTTAAACTTTATTTTGAATCTTGATATAATATGTCATATGATATCTTAAACTTTATTTTCATTGTACATTGTTAGTAGTTACATTAATCATTATATACAATTACAAACTTACAAACTTACATGTATGATTGTATGATGTATGTTTTTAAGTTTTAAGTTTTAAATTTGTTTCAGTTATATGATTCATCATTCATCGATTTATATTTTTATCATTTATGATTTATCTTTCATGATGTAAGTGTATGATGACTGTATATACATTCATTGCAAAACTACAGTTACATTATAAATATTAAATTTTATAATTTTTATGACCCCGACGTCCCCCCACGTTTCCTGAAAATTGGTAGGGAGCTTTTGCATAGGCCGCTCCCTCGCCCCCTCACTCCCACCTCCAGGGGACTTGGTGGAACATTGATTTAATAGCCAACTCTTTATACTAACCATAGAACATTCAATAATATAAATTTGGTCAAGATTCAAGATTCAATCAAAGTTTCTTTGTGATTAATGGTCAACGGCAAAATGTTCAATCAATCCTCGTTTGACCAAATAATATACCAAATATTCTAATTCACGTTCTTTTCCTGATTCTAACTCACTGTGGGCCCCTATCTATTCCAATGGACTCCTACCCAACTACCATGCTCACGAATCCGCCTTCTCAATGTTGGCACTGCACGTAGCTGAACCCTCGAGTCCGTTACAGGTCCACTCACCAGTTGTGCATTAGTCCTTTAATTTACTTGATACGTGCTCGGTTCTACTTCGGATCCTGTTGCGGTTTACCCATGTAACATAAATCGGAATCTCTACTGGGCTTCAAAAAATTCCGACCCTACGTTTCCTGCCACAGAGCTCGTGTCTTCAAGTCTGAAGACTGAACATGATTGGTTAAATACGTGCCTCCGTTATTCAAATTAATTTCCGACTACAGTTATGAATGATCGTTCCAGATAGGCGTTGTTTCAACGAGTCAGGGTTCAAATTGTTCAAATACGCAAGAGTCCTTAGAGATAGATCACAATTCGTTCTCGAACTCTGGTCTTTTTACCACATAATCTGCTTCATGTCAGCTTCTACGCAACCCTCTATTCCATATGAAGGCAAACATAGAGCTCGTTGTGGAGGACAAAGAGAATCCTTGTGCCAAACAAGAAACAGCACCAAAGAACTTCGTCACCTATCTTGTGCCAGATAAAGACCTCAAACCCACCCAGAATTTTGATGCCTTCTTAAATAGTTTTCGCGGCCTCAAATAATAAGGATCAATCTTCAAAGTGTTCGGTGTCCTCAGCTAGAGTACTTGTGCCAAAATAAAGAAAAAATGGAAGAGGTGTCAACTAGGGTGGAATATTTCACCACCAAAATTGACAAGAGAAAAAGGGGTCTTAAAACCCTCAAAGCCTTAGACTCAAGAAAAATAGAGATAAATTGATCTACAATTGATCCCAAAATTGAATTTCTCCCTCTCATATTTATAGATTTCTCAGAGGGCCTCTTCTTCTAAAATGAATGAGTAAACTTTACTCGAAGCCCCAATTTTTGGGTTTCTTCGCCCGGTTGCCCCAAAACTTGCCCAATCAGTGGGAATTTTCGGGGGTTTTCCCCTTTTTGGAGGACTATAGCCTACGGGGATTAATAGGCTATGTCGTCCTGTAAGCAATTAATTTCCCGAGAACATTACAATCCGCCACAGAAGAAGACAAAGAAATCTAAGCTTGATGAAATTGCAGATGGACTTCATTGATTTCTACAAGGAGGCAGGGATCAAGAGAGAGTTGATTGTTTCATGCAATCCTTAGCACATTCTTCCTTAATCAAAAGATAAGTACTTCATATTTTTCTCCCTTGATTGTTATTATTATTTTTATTTTTTGGTTAGCCTCTTGTCCTTGTATTTTGCTTGGTTATAATTGTTTCCTTCCATGGCCTCCTCAGTGGAGTTTTGCAGAAAGGAATAATTATGGAGATTGTCAATGCATGATTCATATAGTAGATGGCAGCATCGAGAAGTACAAAGCAAAGTTTATTGTAAGAGGGTTCTCCCAGAAAGAGGGAGCGGACTATGAGGTGATTTTTGCTCCAATCTCTAGATGATCAAGTGAGCATAGACTCGGCTAGAGTGGTTGATGTTTGAGAGAGAGGATTTCACAAATTATAAGGACATCCAAGACTGTGCCAGATGGTCGGAAGAGCTTCCAGTTTCGAGGAAGCAGACAAACAGGCAGAATGGAAGGTGCAACCTTCCAAGAGGATGTCAATGGTTGTGAGTGTCAAACTAGATGCTCAGAGACAAGAGGTCTATAGCAGCAGTATGCCTTTCAATGAGGGGACCATGCCAGACAGCAAAATACGCTTCAGTGACAAAGGGAGCAATAGTGGCAAGAGGATTTGCCCCCATGACAGAAGGGAATAGCAAAGATTGCCATAAGAGGATTTGCTTCGGTATCAGAGGGAGCACCCAATGTGGTGACCAAAAAGTAGTTATGGAGATGGATCCAGTGAAGAAAGATGGTGAATTTATGGTTGAGCCAAGGCATGCGACAAAACATGTGTTGAGGTACCAGCGTGGTACAGTTGGATATGGTTTGAGATATGTCTTAGGTGGTGAAGTAAGATTGCAAGGATATACGAATTCAGATTAAGCAGGGAGTGCAGAGGACAGATTCAGCACCTCGGGGTGTTGCTTTAGCTTGGGATCAACATTGATATCCTGGTTTAGCAAGAAACAGACTTTTGTCAAACTCAGTACAACAGAGGTGGAGTATATCGCATCCAATGCCGCAAGTAGTGAAGCAGTGTGGCTTCGAAGGATTCTTACAGGATTATTTGATTAGGTCACTTCATTTGAGACATGGTGCAAAGGGAAGCAATGAAGCTCCAACACATATCCATAGACGAGCAGATTGTCGACACTCTCACCAAGACTTTGTTTAGAGCAAAGTTTCTATACTTCAGAGACAAGCTTGGCATGATGCAGGATGTCTCCCTCATTGAGAGGAGAGTTGATGTTTTTGCAGGATCGGGCAAACAATCTCTTGAGAAGCTAGACAGACTTGGTTGGGTCATGTTGATAGACTTGGTTGGGTCATGTTGATTAGACCAGGGGAGATGTATACATTCACCTGAGAAGCCATGAAGGACTTTGGCTAGGTCATGATGATTTAACCAGGGGTGAATGGCCCAGGGCAATTGTAGGATTCGAATGATTTCTCCTAAGAAGCCAAAAGGACTTGGTTGGGCCATAATGATTTGACCAAAGGGGATAGATGAAATTCACCTGTGAAGCCATAAAGGAATTTGGCTAGGCCATGTTTATTTGGCCAGGGGTGAATTGTCCAAGGGAAAATCCTCTCCTGAGAAGAAATGAAAGACTTTGATTGGGTCATGCTGATTTGACCAGAGGAGATTGATACAATTACCTAAAGAGCCATAAAGGGATTTTGGTCGGGCCATGTTGATTTGGCCAGGAGTAAATGGCCCAGGATACCCACATTGCCTACTTCAGGATGGAGTGATCTATAGACATGCATCAATATAGCAAGCTCATGAACTTTTCTTATGGAGGAGAGATTTCAGCTAAGGTAAAATATGTTGCGGCTAAGGAGAATACTTCCCTCGCTAAAAGAGGGAGTGTTTATTTTTGTGTAGCATTGGGAGGTTGTTAAATTCTGCTCATGTTCTATGCCATTTCAGATTAGGGCACAATACTGAAGAAGATAGAACATACTAATAGATCGATAGAAGACAAGCCAAGACAGAGATAAGAAATGGTGGCGTTACGGCGATCAGCAGGATGCTTCTACCAGCAAAGTCTCCAATAGGTCATTTAGCCAAGCGTGTCACACATAACCCCAGAACAACCCAGACAAAGAATACGCAGCTCCAACGCCATCAAGAGAGAGAGAATTCCTCCACACCAATGTGTGTCAAATGAACTCCAAGCCTCTCCAATATACAGGAATCTTTGGGGGTGTGTGACACGTCCTTTAAGACATTTAAGTCAATATTTTATTCCAGGCCGACCTAGCACATACGTGGAATAAATTCAAAGTATATGTTCTGCTCATCCGATCGAGATGATCTTTAGATCAATCTTACACCTCTCCGAAAGAGGAATCCAATAAAAATATTGCGATAGTCATCTGAGCAGCACAACCCGGAGTTTGGACCTAGTTGTCCAATTTTAACACTCCCTCTCAACTAGGGAGAACTCCGTCCACTAGTGCAATCCAAACATCATGCGTCATCCCGCCGTGTAACTTGCTTTGATAGCCTCTTTATTTCACAACATAAGTGGGTTAGTCACAAAGACATCATTCCCGGCGGACAGATTCAGCCCAGAGGTTCGAAACCTCTATAGGACTCACAAAGAGTCTCATACCAACCCGAAGTTGGTTTACCTGACCTGAAGTCAGTAGGAGGTTCGAAACCTCACTAGGACTCAAAAGAGTCATATACTAACCCAAAGGTAGTTTCAACAGGCCAAGTCGAGTTGGAGGTCCGAGACCTCACTAGACTTGATCCCAGATCAAGTGGTTGGACCGTGCCATCCTAGATAGAGTACGGCAATCTCTGATGCGTCCATCAATCTTTGCTACTAGTCTCTAGCTTTTCCCATCTCATTGGCCAAATGAGAGGTACTTCCCATGAGCCCTGAACTCAATGGGTAGGATGCATACGGGGCACAGATAATGAGAGGTGAACCAACTCAATAATCACAACGGTGAGGTCCAAGCACACCAACAAGGTTTGGCAAGCCTAGCCTTGTGGTTGCTCATAGCTCCGAGAAGCTGTCCCCAAAGCCCCCCAGAGCTCCTCGAGCTCATCGTCCAACAGGACCCACATCATAGGGTCGATTCACGATACCAAGATTCTCACGGAAGGTTAGGCACATGACCTTCCCCAAGGGCATAGTGAGAATATCCGCGACCTGCTCATCGGTTCCTATGATCGAGCCTTACGTCGCCTCGCTGTACCATATCCCGGATAAAGTGGTACCAGCCATCAACATGCTTGGATCGATCGTGGAACACAGGATTCTATGACAAATGAATCCCCCTCTAGTTATCACAAAGGATAACGGTGGCATCTAGCACATGCTCGAACAGCTCACTAAAGAGCTTTCGCAACCAAGTGACTTCACAACAGGCGATACTTGCTGCAATGTATTCGGCCTCGGCAGTGCTCAAAGCAACCACTTTAGATTACGCCGAAGCAAATCCACGTAATGATAGCATCGGATGTGCTCTTGCGATCCACCCTCATTGCCTTGACCCAATTGGTATCGGTATATCCATGGAGTGTCATACTCCGTGGTGTATCTGACCCATGGTCTCCCGTGCCTCGGAGATATCTCAAGAGTTTCTTGGCACCAACCCGATGAATGTTATGATCAACCATGTGTTGACTCAAAGTGTTCAGCACAACATATGTCCCGACAGTGTTCATTAAGAACATCAGGGTCCCTATGAGTTAACGATACTCAGTAGGACAGGCCCAGCAACGCTGCTACTCAACTTCTGAAAGTTGAGCTCCATGGACATACAGTCCATCATACCAGAAACTTCAATGTATTTTCCTTGAGAAAGGAAAATCTCGCCCGGTCTCTACTAGACCTTTAGGCCTAGACATTCGTCCTAGGTCCTTCACCTCAAACTCAGCAGCGAGCTCCCTCTTGCACTGATGAAAGAGAGGGTCAGCACCTGTCTATCGAAAAGAGGTCATCCACATACGGCTCATCCACGTACCAGCACCCAGTGAAGCTTCTCTAATTAACCTTGCAGTGAAGGTTGGATCAACAATACTTGAGAGTGAAGCCGGCTTCTTCAAGTAACTATCCATCCTCTCGTACCGAGCTCTGGGTGCTTACTTTACTTATATAGGGCTTTCTTCAACTGCGAGACATGAGTGTCTCGATCTGAACTTCAAATCCCGGAGGTTGTTCTACACCTCTTCTCTTATTGCACCATGCAAAAGCGGTCTTGGCCATCCATCTGATGAAGACTCCATCCTTGCGTAGCAGCAAGGGCTATGATTGATCGGATGGTGGTATATCGTGCCCCAGGTGCAAATATATCGTCATAGTCAATTCCTTCCTTTTGAGAGAAGCCACGGGCAACAAACCTTGCCTTAAACTTTTCAGCACTCCCATCAGATCCATGTTTGATCTCGTAGAGCCATTTTGCGGTGACAACAGATTTGTCCTATGGACTCATACTCTTTGCGCATAGCATCCTTCCAGACTTGATGCTTTACGACTTCCTCAAAGGATCTAAAGTCAGTTTGTACAATAGTACTCATGGCTGCTAGTATATGGCTTCTTGGATTTCTTCCAGAATTTCCCCCTCTGAAGCCATATGTCTTTGAGCCATGAGGATCTTCTTTCGTTGAACAAAGTTATCCACTCAGGAGCATATACAGATATATCTCCCTCTTAATGTCGGCTTCTCTCTCGGGAGAAGACATCTATTTAAATGAGGGCATCCCAGACACCAACTTGAATAGGGACTTGATCTCCCATAGTCAAAGCCATCCAATCAGAGTTTGCTGATCATGATTCAAGACTCCAACAACGTGGCTGAAAGTTGCAAAAAATTTCCTAGTTCACACTTCAAGTTGATATTGTCACAAGCTTACAGTTATTATGAATCTCGTAGACAAGGGTGTCTGTCTATATCACTGTCATAATGACAGTGACATAGACTCACAGATTTAGCTCCTCAAAATGGCCGTTACAGAGATACCTTCTGAACTTGCATCACAGTTTTCTTCATCATTAACAGTAGTGAAGGTTTCAAGCTTACAACAATTACCTGATGTTTTGTGGAGATCTACTGTAGCTTCCTCAACCAGCCCTCTAAGACTTTCTTTACTGAGCTAAGGATCCAATCTGCCTTTTATTCTGCTCTTGAGGTGTTCATCTACAACATCTGTCATCAAATATCACGAGAGATGCAACGCGGAGACCCACATGCTTCCATACTTCTAGATGCATCAATCTTTCTATTCCCTCTACCTTTCTATGCGACAATTTGTTCTTGAATAAGAATAAAAACACTGACAATGATGTGTCTCTCTGTAGTTTCTCTGTAAATGGTATTCATATAATTTAGAAAATTCAGAAAACATGTTTCAACTGACGTGGGCATTTGATGGACTTTGATAACTATCTTCAGTTATCAGCTGTGATAGACAGATTCCACTGTAGACATTGAATATGCTAAAAACTTCATGTAGTTATGAGTGAATTCCACATCAACTACTTGTCAGGGAAAAACTAATAACCTCGGCAAATAAGCATGAAGGGATGGACACATTTGTCCAAATATTCAGAATAAAATATAGATTTTCCCTTGAATCCATTTCGTCATCAATGAACATGAGACAAATAAATGGACTACCAGTCTATTCCCGGTATCTTCAGAGACAGCCAAAGGCAGCTACAGCGCTCTCCGGCATGGCTTAGGTATAGAAAGCTGCTTGCTCGTAACCTTCTGATCAAAACCAAGTCCCGAAGCAAAATAGAAATTCTAACGTAGCGAAGCTTATATGCATCGTTCGGTGAATGCTTAATCTTTGCCCCACAGCATTATGGTTAAAACCACCCTTCACCATTTTGCCAGCGAGCCAACGCTAGTTTTACGGCTTTCGGCTATGGGCGTTTGTTCCGCGAAGTTAGGAGGCTTAACAGAAGCCCTAGCACCGGCCAATTGCTTCCTATAGGCCATGTCATCGACCGTTCGATTTCCCCTGTTGAAACCCTCTTCAATCCTAACCCCGCTGCTAAAACCCCGACCACCATCAAACGCTGCGCCCATCTCCATTGCAGACAGGCTTTTGCCTTCAGTGGCATCCGATCCATCCAGAAAACCACGACAACGAACATCAGGTAGAACATAACCAATCTCACGGCCTGCCAAAGGAAAATCACACCCGTCAAGTAAACATAAAACAGAGTGGTGGCCGCCACCATGTAAAAGAAAACGTCGCGAATAAACGGCGTGGGTTTGACTGCGAATGGTGCTGCGATCAGAGCCACGAAGCTGACAACGAAGGCCGAGACAAAGGTGCCCGCGCTGAGAATGGCCCCCAGCCCTATCCGCGCGTTGTAAGCACAGGTCGTGATGAATGCGAACACATCAGGGGCTCCGTTGCCCAGGGCAAGCAACGTCACGCCGCCCATGCAGACAGCGGGAGTGACGCCATATACGCCTGACCCAGGCAGAGTACATGCGAACAACGAGCGGCGTTCATCCGGGTGGCAAGTGCGAGGGGAGGCGTAATTGAAGAGCCCCCTGGGTGCCACCCTTGATCTTGGCGTGCATAGACAACGCTCCACTTGCAGTTGCTCGGTGCCTGACTGGCACGTGCATTGCTTTGGCGATTAGCGGCTGACCTCGGTCAGTGCCATGTTCACCGCCCTTTGGTTCTTGTTACTCTTCTGCTTACAGTTATGCTTCAAATTCGGGAGCGTGGGAATATAATGCCAAGGAATTCAGCACAGCCATTTTGCCTAGTCACACTACCCCTTTCATGGAATTTCGGTCCACCAGCACACTCATAGAAATTGTAGACTTGCGATCAATGGTGGCGCCAGCCCAGTCTGAATATCGGCCCGACTTCTACGGCGTCGGCTTTCTAAGTGCAATTAAACCGCCCGCGTGCAATTTGACTTCTGAGAAAGGCGATTTCAGGTCCTTCCCTTTATCTTAATACTTTTATGATACATTGAGACTACTCTCTTTCAAAGATACTTGAACTTTCGAACTTCAACCTTTGCGTTAGAGAGGTGACATACATGCATCATTCAAAAGAGAAGAAAGCGTCTGTTGTGGCGTGATTCCTTAGCTTGCGATTCTCGGGAAAAAAATCTCATCAATTTCGGATGAAGAAGATTCGAGTATTCTAACATAGACCGATCGAATTAAAAAAAATTATTATCGACCACAGCAAAAAGAACATCAACTTTTCGAGTTCTACTGGGCCACGGATGTGCAGCATTTTCCGGCGTGAAAGCAGACGAAATAATGGCAAATGTTTGTGGTCTTCTTCTACGCTGCACTCAAATCAAGTCAAAAGAGTTTGCAGCCCCTTGTCACAGGTCTGAGGGTAGGTGTTAACTGATCCGAGCCTTAAACTAAGGCTACAACATAGATCCGAATTTTAATTCTGGTCTCCAATGTTCACAACTTCAGATCTGAGGGTATCAATTCAGATTTTTTAACCAAGCTTCAGATTTCCCTTAAACTCTTCCTTCTCACCCTCCTTTGCTTATTGCGTTATGCTTTGAAATGATCTTCATCCGGAACTTTCTTCTAGGCCTCAACAAATCATTACTCATGAGGCTCCACCTACAAACCTCCCCTCTCAGGCTTTGTTTTGAAAAAGACTTACTCACGGCTTTGAAGGTTAGGACAAAGCGATCCTAATCTGCCACGCTATCACACGTTGTCTTTTTGTATCACACGATACTGTGGTTAATTTCTGCTCATGTTCTATGCCATTTCAGATTAGGGGACAACACTGAAGAAGATAGAACATACTAAAAGATCAATAGAAGACAAGCCAAGACAGAGATAAGAAATGGTGGCGTTACGACGATCAACAGGATGCTTCTACCAACAAAGTCTCCAATAGGTCATTTAGCCAAGCGTTTCACACATAACCCAAAACAACCCAAAAAAAGAATACGCAGCTCCAACGCCATCAAGAGAGAGAGAATTCCTCCACACCAATGTGTGTCAAATGAACTCCAAGTCTCTCCAATATATAGGAATATTTGGGGTGTGTGACACGTCCTTTAAGACATTTAAGTCTATATTTTATTCTAGGTCGACCTAGCACATAAGTGGAATAAATTCAAAGTATATGTTCTGTTCATCCGATCAAGATGATCTTTAGGTCAATCTTACACCTCTCCGAAAGAGGAATCCAATAAAAATATTGCGATCGTCATCTGAGCAGCACAACCCGGAGTTTGGACCTAGTTGTCCAAGTTTAACAGAGGTATTCTCGCATGCCAAAGCGGTCTCCAAGTCGGCCTAAGAAAACTATAATTGAAATTTATTTTTTGGGCACCAAGTTGGCTCAACTCATGAAAGGGTATGTCCCTTGGGTTAATTTACCCCCATTCAACTTGTATATATATATATGATGTGACATTTCATTTTTACCACCACGCAAGAACAAGTTGTTGAAACCTTAGTTAAACTGAGAGGGGGGGGCGGGGGGGGGGTGAATCAGTTTAACACCTTCAAGAATTTTTAAAACCTTTTAATTAAACTTATTTACAATTTATCTTCATGATCAATTTTATATGGAAACAAACTTATATGTGCAGAAATGTTAAGATAATGTAACAACAGAATTATGACAAGAGAAGTAAGTATTAAGCAGATTGAATAACCATATCAACACATAGACATCATACACATAGACAATAGATATACGTGGAAACCCATAAAGGGAGAAAACCACATCTTATTATTGTTCTAATGTAAAGGCAAGCTCCAACTCCCTCTCACCATTGATTTTATGTAAGCACCAACCTACATGAGGCTCCAACCTCAAATTCTGCAAGCTAAAACTTGCAAGGAAGCTTCAACTCCCTCTTTTTCATAAAAGAAACATTTGTTGATTTACCTTGGATATCAGCTCTGTTCTGTACCTTTGATTTTTTTTTACTGTACTCCAATCTTCATATTTGCTTGATTATTTCTTTTTCTTCAATTCTGCATTCTCTTCTCTTTTATCGATTTACTCAGAGAAATGTATCCATTTCAACTTTACAGTGGGAGTTTATCTTTCTCAGGAGACTTGCCAATTACATCACAAATAATGTAAACAGTTAAAAAATTTCATTCAATTATAGTATAAATTTCAAATCATTTCAACAACTCTGCTCTCTCTTTTCAACACGTACGCCTCTCTTTTTTCGTTTCACTATATTCCAGTTCCTTGTTCATTGCGGTTATATCTGGCACACATACAATTGTCTTTTAATGTCGAGCTATAAAAAAACTAACTCTCCGGCGTTATTATAGAACCCTTTTATACACATAGTCTCTCTGTCTTTCAAATCTTTATCATGAAATAAGACCTCAACCATCAAAGATGTAACCTTCGGTTTCGATGTGCAAGAAAGAAATGAGTTTGGAGATGGCCGAAGCATTCGGATTGTCATTCTCAGTGACTCATAAAACAAATATCTGCTCGCCAATCAAATGTTTTATAACCTTCTTAATAAACCATGGGTTTTATATTAATGAACAACCAACTAACCTCTGAAAGATTTGGGCCCCATAGCATTATAAACTCTAAACTCTTATGCTCTATTCGTCGATGCGATTAATCACAACTTGAATACTCCCGACACGATAATTCACTGTTCACTTTATTTTGCTAATACGATGAATCACTGTTCACTTTATTTTTCCGATGCGATGAATCAATGTTCACTTTATTTTGCCGATGCGATGAATTACTGTTCACTCCATTGTGCCAATGCGATTGGTGAGGGTCCCACAGTATAAGTCTTTGGTTGTATTAGGCTTGAGCATAAGTATGCCATAATATATATATATATAATGAACACCCTTTGAATCATATATATACATAAGCCTAAGTCAATCTTCAACCATGGCTTGAACCCTCGGCACATCAACATTATATATATATTCACATATATATATACTCTTACATGCACATGGTTTCGTCATAATATATATATATATATATCAATCATATACATATATTCCTCACATCAATTGTTACAAAATTAACGTGCCGCAGACTTATATTAAAACCCAACAGTAATATATATATCCATATATATATATATATATATATATATATATATATATATATATATATATATATATAACCTTTGATTTTATCACAGATTATTAACTTCTGACTTCCAAACAAACCAACGCATCATGTTACAAAGCATCTGGGCCCACAGCAACATATTACGCACCTTGCTTAACGTGTACACAACTCCGCTTGGATCCAATGATTCACCTGCTCTCGCGCTCCATACAACCAATCCGACGGTAATCGCGTTACACACTTGCATGAGATGTAGTTCTTAAACCCACGCGATGAAACTAGGTCCCAGTGTTAACCTACCCATCTCATCCGACGGTTAATAAACTATAGCGCTCTTGCTGACAATCCAACGATGGTCATGTAATATCGCGCAAATTAGATGCACAGATGTTAGTTCTCCAAAGTTGCGCGATAAACCCGGTTTTGTAATACCGCCTTTGGACACGTGGCGAGTGAAGACTCATATCGCGTTATTTCACAAAAATCCGCTTACCACTTTATCTGTCGCGTGATACAGCCGGTTTCTGAGGGTTGAAACTACGGTTACTATTCCTTCACGGTTCCACCTTCGTTCAGGGTTTCGCCTCCGCCCCTTTTCTACGGGTTCATTCACTCCTTTCATATATTAACCATTGTTCCGTCAACACTTCAACACGGCACTTCCACATACTATAACGCACGGGTTTATTACCTAGACAGAGGTTCACTTCTTCCACTCATGGTTCCGCTCCAAATCCTTCGTGCCTTCGTTATATACAAAGATATATATACTCCGTTCAAAGATTTTCCTTCTTATTTCTGCCTTAACATAAAAACCCGTGTTCCATTCTTACTTTAATACGACGCTACCATAAGATTTAACCCCAAACTCCAGTAGGTTTTCACTGCTCGAAGCTCGGTTCCACCTCTTATCCTCAGGGTTCCGTCTTGACCTTTCAATGGTTTATTATACACATTTTTTTGCACTCTTGGTGCTTCCGCATGCTAAACCAACAGTTCTACCAAAAAACTTAATGTGCATTCTAGGTTTGTATTTCGAATTCTTCGAAGCCCTTACTGTATTTCCTGTATGTGCAGTCTGTTGCTCTGCCAAATGTAAAGACCTGTCCTTTCATGCTCTATATGTATAGTCTTCTGCAGTAGTGTAAATCTGCTCCTCATGCTTCCTATATACACATCCTGTCACTGTACTCTTCTTTGCCTCTTTCTCACTCTGTTCTCCTCATGCTCCTGCATATCCTGTCACTATATTCTGCTTTGCCTCTGCTGCTGTCCTTTGCCATCAATGACAACACTTCTAACACTCTCCCCCTTTGGCATTGATGGCAATAACATGCTATTCTCTATTCTCTTCCATAGATATTCTCTGCTTCTAGCTTTCCTCCCCCTTTGACATCAATGGCGAAGGGCTGCTATTCTGATCTTGAGGACCTGTTTCATGCTCTTTGTGGATCTCCCCCTGAAATGATGTTTTCTCTTCTATTCTCCTCCTGAAACGATGCTTTCTCTTTATATCAGAGAGTAGCATCTACAGACACTACCCCTAGTCTATCTCTTAGATATTCAAATGGTTCTCTAGCAAGAGGTTTTGTAAATATATCTGTTGTCTGTTCTTTTGTTGGCACATATTCCAACTTCACTACTTTTTGAGCTACTTGTTCTCTGAGAAAATGATACTTGATTGGAATATGTTTAGTTTTTGAATGAAGCACGGGATTTTTTGATATGCTTATGGCACTTGTATTATCACATTTGATAGAGATAGGTTCATCAATGCTTACCTTCATATCTTGGAGGGTTTGTTTCATCCACATGACTTGTGTGCAACATGCTGCTGCTGCTATGTATTCTGCTTCTGTTGTAGATAGAGAAATAGATGTTTGTTTCTTGCTTAGCCATGCCACTAGACTTTCTCCTAAATAGAATGCACCTCCACTTGTGTTTTTTCTGTCATCAACACAGCTGGCCCAATCTGCATCTGTATATGCTGTCAAAATGAAGTTTTTGCCTTTTGGATACCATAGCCCATAATGTGCAGTCCCTTGTAGATATCTGAATATTCTTTTAATTGCTAGTAAGTGATTTTGTTTTGTTGCTGCTTGATATCTTGCCACAAGTCCTACAGCCAGCACAATGTCTGGTCTAGAAGCTGTTAGGTATAACAGACTTCCAACCATGGATCTGTAAAGTTTTTGATCTACATCAGTTGTTCCATCATCTGCACAAAGCTTGCATCCAGTAGTCATGGGAGTTGACACAGGTTTGCAGTCTTCCATTTTGAATCTTTTCAGCATCTCTTTTGGGTATTTTTCTTGTGAGATAAATGTGCCTGTGCTCTTTTGTTGAATTTGTAGTCCTAGATAGAAGGTAAGCTCTCCAATCATAGACATTTCAAACTCTGATTTCATCTCTTCAGCAAATTCTTTTGTTAACTCATCTTTGCTGTTTCCAAACATGATATCTTCTACATACACTACTATAATCAGAAGCTCATCTTCATTTGCTTTTATGTACAGGTTGTTGTCTACTCCTCCTTTATTGAACCCTTGTTTTTGCAAGTATTTGTCCAGCCTTGAATACCATGCTCGAGGAGCTTGTTTCAGCCCATATAATACTTTCTTTAATCTGCAAACATAGTCTACCTTATCTGTTAAGGAGAACCCTTCTGGTTGCTCCATGTAGACTTCTTCCTCTAAATCTCCATTCAGGAAGGCGGACTTCACATCCATTTGGTATACCTTGAAGTCATGATAGCAAGCAAAAGCTAAAAACAGTCTGATAGCTTCCATTCTAGCTACAGGAGCAAATGTTTCATCATAATCAAGTCCTTCAACCTGTGAATATCCCTTGTACACAAGTCTAGCTTTATTTCCGATTACCTGTCCTTGTTCATTCATCTTATTTTTGAATACCCATTTTGAGCCAATGACATTTTTCTCACTGGGTCTTGGAACCAGTTCCCAAGTGTTGTTCTTCTCAATTTGGTCCAATTCTTCATTCATGGCATTCACCCAATGTTTGTCTTTGCTGGCTTCTTCAAACTTCTTTGGCTCTATTTGCAACAACATTGCTAGGTATACCTCTTCAGTCTGTTCAGTTAGTTGTCTTCTTGTCTGTACACCTACACTCTTGTCCCCAATGATTTGATCTTCTGGATGGTTCTTCTGAATGTATCTTGAGGAGATTTTTGATCTCAGGTCTGTATCTTCTGTTGGCTTGATTATTTCATCATTATCTTGATTCTCTTCTTCATGAACTTCTGAAGGATTGCTGCAATCTGTACTTCTTATCTTGTCTAATAATTCTTCATCAAATCTTACATCAATACTTTCTACAATTTTGTGAAGTATTTTGTTGTAGCACCTGTAACCTTTACTCTTAGATGCATATCCTAAGAATATTCCTTCATCTGCTCTTGCATCAAACTTTCCTAGATTTTTCATCATTATTTTTTATAAAACACTTACTTCCAAAAACTCTAAAATGCTTGATTGATGCTGGTTTACCGTGCCATAATTCATAAGGAGTCTTATCACTGTTTGGTCTTAAATGAGCTTTGTTTAGGATATGCACAGCTGTGTGTACTGCTTCTGCCCAAAAGGTTTGAGGAATGTTACTTTCTTGCATCATGGCTCTGGCAATCTGTTGTACAGACCTGTTTTGTCTCTCTGCCACTATATTTTGCTGAGGTGTACCTGCAATTGTGACATGTTGCTTTATCCCATGCTCATTGCATAGATCTACAAAATCATAATCTGTAAATTCACCCCCTCTATCTGATCTGATGCACTTTAGCTTGCATCCTGTTTGATTTTCTGCCAAAGCCTTGAATATTTTGAATTTCTCAAGTGCTTCCGATTTGTGCTTGAGAAATGTAACCCATGTCATTCTAGAAAAATCATCTATTATTAGCATGAAATAGGATTCTCCACTTAGTGTTTTAGTTCTCGAAGGCCCAGACAGATCCATGTGAACAAGTTGAATAGGTCTGCTTGTAGATAGCTTCTCTTTGATTTTGAAGGATGTACGGGTCTGCTTACCTAGCTAACAGGATTTACATATTGTATTTGAAGGCTTCTTTATGGCTGGCATATCTCTGACTGCATTCTTTTTGCTTAGACTTATAATATGATCAAAGTTTAGGTGTCCCAATCTCCTATGCCATAACCAAGACTCCTCAAATTTGCTAAGATGACATGCTTCATTTTCTTCTTTTACTACATAGACATTGCTTTATGTTCGAACACCTTTGATCAGGGTTTTTCCAGTGGTGCTTGATCTTACTTCACAGTCTTGAGCTCTAAAAAGAACTTCACAGCCTTTATCACACATTTGACTAACACTCAACAGATTTGCTTTCAGCCCATCCACAAATAGTACATCCTAGGCTTTTCCTCTGCCATTGTCCAGACTGACTAAGCCTCTTCCTTTGATCTTTCCTGCTTTATCATTGCCAAAAGTACAATTTCTAGATTTGTTTTCATCAAAGGTTATAAACTTGCTTCTATCTCCTGACATATGCTTTGAGCAACCGCTGTCCAAATACCATTGGCTTTTTAGATCTTGAGCTATTAGGGCCAAGTCACATTTATTCACTTTCTTTTTCCACTGCAAGCATCCTCTTGTTTGGTACCTTTTCTGAGATGATGAACCATATTCTCTTAGAGGACATTTGGAAGACATATGTCCACTTTTATTGCATACACAGCATTTGGATATATCTTTAGTAGAATTATAAGTAGGAGTAAACTCTCCATGATTCATAAACCTCCTTGAGGTTTTGAACATCATTCTTTGTCCATATTTTCTGCATTTTATGATTTTATGGCCAAATTCATTACAATAAAAACAGTATCCATAAAAACAATTTGCATACCTGATAAAAGGTTGTCTTCTCCATTTTCATGCTTGAGTAAAACTTTTTACTGTTTGCATCCTTTGTTGGTTTGTATTTATTCTTCTTGTATGACAATATGCAGCAATATGTCCCAATTTGTGGCAGGAATAACAAGTGGCATTTTTCATAGGAGGAAAAAATCTCCTTTGATGACTTCCAAATTTGACATATTCAGGAGTATACGAGCTTTTTTCAGTTGACAATTTATTTACTTCATCCTTTGTCATTTGAGCTTCCTCCTGCTTTTTATCTACTTTATTGCAGGATTCTTCTTCCTTTGAAATCTTCTGAGCTACTTGGATATTCTCATGTGCTTTTACAAAAATAATATTTTTGTTTTCTTTTTCTTTGCCTTTGCTTGATTCTCCTTCATAGCCTATCCCAGTTTTTATCAGAGGAGATCTTTGAGCATCTAGAATCTCATTTAACTTACCAGAGCTTGTTATTTGAGAAGTATCTATTTTCCTCTGGGCATTTTCTAATTTCTTCCTTAAGCAAACTACTTCTTCCAACTTCTCTTGTTCCTGAGTTTTATCCTTGATATGCTTAAGTAGAATATCCTCTACCTTCTTGGCTTCTTCAAGCTCTACTTTCAACTAAATGAGGGCTTCTGAATTTTGTTCCTCTCTTACATATTTGAGAAGAATGTCTTTCTGTTTTCTGCACTTCAGTTTTAGTCTGTCAATTTCCTCCAAGGCACTTCTTAGTTCCCCCTCAAGGTCCACTTCACCTTCTTCCTCATCTTCTAAAAGACATTCTTCGAGCTCTTCTATAGCCATCAAAACAAATTCTGATGTTCCTTCTTCACTTGAGAATTCAGCTGAGTCTTCTGATGCACTACTGTCTTGCTGAGCATAGAAAGATTTTCTATTGAATCTCTTCCCTTTCTGCCAGTTCTTAGATATGGTCTTCTCTGATTCCTGAGCCTGATTCTTTGTTTTCTTATAAGGACACTTAGAAGCATAGTGTCCAATTCTTCCACAATTGAAACATTTAAATGGAAGTTTACCTTTATACTTACCTGAGCCTTTATCCAACTTCCTGATAAATTTAGCCTCTTCTTCATCAGAACAAGAGCATATATCTTCTTTTTCTTCTTTCTTCTTCTCTGCCTTAAAAGCTGCCTCCCTTACATTTGACTTCCTCTGTGGCAGTCTCATCTCATAAGCTGTTAGTTTTCCAAGAAGCTAGTTCATGGTCAAGGTTTCCCAATCTGTTGTTTCTTCTATGACAGAGACCTTGGGATTAAAACTAGATGGCAAAGATCTTAGGATCTTTTGAACAATTACACATTCTTGCATGGTTTCACCTAGTGCTTTCATATTATTGACAATTTCTGCAACCCTTAAAAAGAAACTAGCAATATCTTCATCATCACTCATCTTTAAATTTTCAGACTGGGCTCTATAGACTTGAAATTTAGCTGTCTTCACCTTTTTGTCTCCCTCATGAATATTTTCTAGAGTTTCCCACATTTCTTTCGTTGTCTCGCTGTGCATTACTTTGATGAATTCTGCCTCACACAGTCCATTCAAGATTGCATTCATTGCCTTTGCATTAGCCACAAAATCTTGTTTGGCTTCTTTCTCTGAGACATTTGCCTTAGAGTCATATCCAAATTCCACAGCAGCCCAAACTTCTATTCCTAAGGACATTATGTATGTTCTCATTATGATTTTCCAGAAGGCATAATTTGCACCAGTGAAAAAAGGGGCTTTGTTCGTTGAGGATCCCTCTTGACTAGCCATCCCAAAAACCTAGGATCTCCTTTCAGTTGTTAAACTGCTACAAAAAGGAACCTGCTCTGATACCAATTGTTGAAACCTTGGTTAAACTGAGAGGGGGGGGGGGTGAATCAGTTTAACACCTTCAAGAATTTTTAAAACCTTTTTAATTAAACTTATTTACAATTTATCTTCATGATCAATTTTATATGGAAACAAACTTATATGTGCAGAAATGTTAAGATAATGTAACAGCAGAATTATGACAAGAGCAGTAAGTATTAAGCAGACTGAATAGCCATATTAACACATAACCATCACACACAAAGACAACAGATATACGTGGAAACCCATAAAGGGAGAAAACCACATCTTATTATTGTTGTGATGTAAAGGCAAGCTCCAACTCCCTCTCACCACTGATTTTCTGTAAGCACCAACCTACAGGAGGCTCCAACCTCAAATTCTGCAAGCTACAGCTTGCAAGGAAGCTTCAACTCCCTCTTTTTCATAAAAGAAACATTTGCTGATTTACCTTGGATATCAGCTCTGTTCTGTACCTTTGATTTTTTTTTTACTGTACTCCAATCTTCATATTTGCTTGATTATTTCTTTTTCTTCAATTCTGCATTCTCTTCTCTTTTATCAATTTACTCAGAGAAATGTATCCATTTCAACTTTACAGTGGGATTTTATCTTTCTCCGAAGACTTGCCAATTACATCACAAACAATGTAAACAGTTAAAAACTTTCATTCAATTACAGTATAAATTTCGAATCATTTCAACAACTCTGCTCTCTCTCTGTTTTCCTCTCTCTTTTCAACAACAGCCATGCCTCTCTTTTTCGTTTCACTATATTCATTTTCCCTGTTCATTGCAGTTGCATAACTGTTGCCTGTACAACTGTCTTTTAATCGAACATAAAAAAAAATAACTCTCGGCGTTATTATAGAACCTTTTTAGCAAAACGAATATATCTGTACTTACAATCTTTATCATGAAATAAGACCTCAACCATCAAAGATGTAACCTTTGGTTTCGTATTGAAAAGAAATGCTTTGACTCATTAAATATACATTCCGGATTTGTCATTCTCATAAAACAAATATTTGCTCGCCAATCAAATGTTTTATAACCTTCTTAATAAAACATGGGTTTTATATTAATGAACAACCAACTAACCTCTGAAAGATTTGGGCCCCACAGCATTATAAACTCTAAACTCTTCTGCTCTATTTGCCGATGCGATTAATCACAACTTGAATACTCCCGATGCGATAATTTACTGTTCACTTTATTTTGTCGATGCGATGAATCTCTATTCACTTTATTTTTCCGATGCGATGAATCACTGTTCACTTTATTTTGCCGAAGCGATGAATTACTGTTCACTCCATTGTGCCAATGCGATTGGTGAGGGTCCCACAGTATAAGTCTTTGGTTGTATTAGGCCCGAGCTATAGAGTACTTCACATATATATATATATTCCAGGCTTACCCTTTGAATCATATATATACATAAGCCTAAGTCAATCTTCAACCATGGCTTTAACTCTCGGCACATCAACATTTTATATATATTCACATATATATATACTCTTACATGCACATGGTTTCGACATAATATATATATATATATATCAATCGTATACATATATTCCTCACCTCAATTGTTACAACATTAACGTGTCGCGGACTTATATTAAAACCCAACAGTAATAGATATATCCATATAACCTTTGATTTTATCACAGATTATTAACTTCTGACTTCCAAACAAACCAACGCATCATGTTACAAAGCATCTGGGCCCACAACAACATATTACGTACCTTGCTTAACGTGTACACAACTCCGCTTAGATCCAATGATTCACCTGCTCTCGCGCTCCATACAACCAATCCGACGGTAATCGTGTTACACACTTGCACGAGATGTAGTTCTTAAACCCACGCGATGAAACTGGGTCCCAGTGTTAACCTACCCATCTCATCCGACGGTTAATAAACTATAACGCTCCTGCTGACAATCCAACGGTGGTCATGTAATATTGCGCAAATTAGATGCACGGATGTTATTTCTCCAAATTTGCGCGATAAACCCGGTTTTGTAATACCGCCTTTGGACACGTGGCGAGTGAAGACTCATATCGCGTTATTTCACAAAAATCCGCTTACCACTTTATCTGTCGCGCGATACAGCCGGTTTCTAAGGGTTGAACTACGATTACTATTCCTTCACGGTTCCACCTTCGTTCAGGGTTTCGCCTCCGCCCCTTTTCTACGGGTTCATTCACTCCTTTCATATATTAACCATTGTTCCATCAACACTTCAACACGGCACTTCCACATATTATAACGCACGGGTTTATTACCTAGACAGAGGTTCACTTCTTCCACTCATGGTTCCGCTCCAAATCCTTCGTGCCTTCGTTATATACAAAGATATATATACTCCGTTCAAAGATTTTCCTTCTTATTTCTGCCTTAACATAAAACCCGTGTTTCATTCTTACTTTAATACGACGCTACCATAAGATTTAACCCCAAACTCCATTAGGTTTTCACTGCTCGAAGCTCGGTTCCACCTCTTATGCTCAGGGTTCCGTCTTGACCTTTCAATGGTTTATTATACACATTTTGTTGCACTCTTGGTGCTTCCGCATGCTAAACCAACAGTGCTATCAGAAAACTCAATGCGCATTCCAGGTTTGTATTTCGAATTCTTCGAAACCCTTACTATATTAAGTGTATGTGCAGTCTGCTGCTCTGCCAAATGTAAACACCTGTGATTTCATGCTCTATATGTATAGTCTTCTGCAGTAGTGTAAATCTGCTCCTCATGCTTCCTGTCTACACATCCTATCACTGTACTCTGCTTTGCCTCTTTCTCACTCTGTTCTCCTCATGCTCCTGCATATCCTGTCACTATATTCTGCTTTGCCTCTGCTGCTGTCCTTTGCCACTGCTGCTGTCCTTTGCCATCAATGACAACACTTCTAACACAAGTCTTCTTAAATAGAAAATGAAGGGAACCGCAGTTAGCAGCAAAGGAGGCTGAGTGAGGGAATCGAGAACTATCGGAGGACGGACGAAAAGGAGCCACAGCAAGAAAGAGGGTCGTAGGCCGCAAGGACTACCGTAGACCTTGAAGAGGACAAGACAAGGCATGTTGGATGCTATCCAGAATAGGGAAAAAGGGTTGTGAATATTCCTAAATAGTTTGTTGTTGAATTTTGAAGGTGGCCATGGTTTGACTGGTAATTTGACTTGGATTATGGGCATAGATCTCTGTTGAAAAATATGATAGCCATGGTCGCTATTTTCATCTTGAAAAAGAAATAAAATTTTAAATATAAAATTTGCCACCAAAACTTATTAGGTCGGTTGGGCCCTTAAGAGGCACCCATTCAACCAACCTTGAAGTATATATATAGTAGATCATTTCTCCTCATTTGGACATGCAATTTCTGGTCACACACAGCTCTAATCCAGCGAAATTACAGGAGGGCCGAAATTTAAGGAGATCGCCAAAATTTTAGGGAGGGTTGAAATTTCAAGAACATGTTTTTTGACAGGGCACTTCATCATGTTTTTGGTTATTGGTTTGGTTATTATTTTGTTATGTTTATTTATGATGTATAGATGAATCTGGAAACTCTCTCTCTCATAAGGAGAAACTTTTCTGGGTTTTCCCCTTGTGGGTTTTGCCCTAGCTTTGTGCCTAGTTTTTGTGTCTCTTTTTTTATTGTTTCATGGTTACTTCACTGCTCTTTCATGTTTATTAGTTAATGTTTTTCTTCTGTATAACTGCCTAAATGATATGGAATTTAATGCTATGTGAAATCTAATGTTTAATTGATCATTAAAGTAGTTATCAGGTGAAGAAAAAACTAATTCTAGCAGGTATCCTAGAAAATCAACATGGTACCAGAGTTGGGTTGAAGAGCAATGCAAGTAAAGTTCTACTCTATAACATTCAAGCTTGTCTAACAAAGCAAATTTTGTGGCAAATTATTCTGTAAGAAAGGGCAGAATTCTATTACTCTTGTGCAAGAAGGTCTGACCTGTGATTGAATATCCTCTGAGGTACGCAAGGCACTTTTTATCGCTGTTTAGACAAGTGAGCTTCTTGTCCTCCTATGATATGGCACCTAATGCTCTGAACTTTTGTGGTCCTGTGACTATTTTTCTAAGTTATTTTTTGTGATATTTTAATTTTTTACCCATGAAATTTGCGTACTCTATAACAATTCCTATGCAAGCTATCACAGGATCCAAGATCTGCTATCTATTTTAACATGGTCCTATAATGATGCTCTCGAGTTGTTATATTGTGCAAGTTCCTGTGGCCCTACTATGCAAACCCGTGTATTGTTATCTGGACATTACCTCTCTGCACAATGAAATAATTCAAGGGCTGTAATCTAGCCTGAACGATGTGTTTCCTAACCATGTGGTCACTCGAGTTGTGTTGTCTCTGTATGCAAGAAAAAATGCAAACGTATCTGTGTGCAAGTTTCTAAGCAAGTGCCTCTGTGGCATCACATGCGAATTTTGTGGCCAAATTCATCTAAGCACAAATTAAAGACCATATGGTCATTCAAATCATGTTTAGAATCAGATCAAATAATTTTGTGTTCATCCAAGTCTAAAGCTTCAAAATCTACAAATGATCTACGTCACATGACTACGGAAAATTGTGAGGCTTCATACTTTTGTGGAACCATACAGAGGGGTATGCATTGAGGCAAATCGAATTTTCACCTGATTTTTGTTCGTGTTTCAAAGTCTTTATCTGCAAAATATTCGAGGCATTTCAAGAAAATTTATGGGTATAGGGATTATCAAAGTTGCCTCGTATATGTTGGTTGGATTGGTTTTTCCCATTGCAACCATGATCTGTCTCCACAATGTCTTGCTATTCCATGTGGACATCCTCAGTTGTGTCCATTGCAACAAAAGTGTCACCAGTTTCAAAAGCATTTACGCCATTAGGGTTGGTAATGTTGATTGCCTAGAACTTGGGACTCTTGTAGTTGATCTCCAAGGATATGAATCTGAGGAACGTATGTACAGTCATACTATTGAAAGATAACTATGAAGCATAATACGAAACAAAGTGAAATCTGAAATTGAGCTCTATCCTATACATAAAAGAAGAACGATGTCATACTGCAAATGGGCCGACTTGCTTAATCTGGAAGCAAGAAGCCGACTAGCTTTAAAAGGTTTCAAGAAGGTGATCAAGGTTGGTGTAATATAATTTCTCAAATGATCTTCAAGGTTTTCAATGGATTAAAAGTCGATCAAGTTGCAAGTCAGTGAATGAAAGGTCTAGTGTCAGATTTGAAATTTCTTGAGAAGCCTAGGGTTTGGAAGATTTAAATGATTGTCCTACGACTTATGGACAAATCTCAAGGAATAATGAAGTTGGAAAATGTATGTTAGGCTGAATGGGTTGGTAAATTCTTAGATTGATCAAGGTTTGAAGTTATAGCCTAACTGTTCAAATAAGCAAGCCCTAGCCAATAGATGTTGACCTTAACTTGATATAAAGGGTTGACAAAAAAATAAAAAATTGGGCTTATGAATTGATTTCTAAAGGATTTGACATCTTGTTGATAAGGTTGATTTGCAGGTTTAAATCAAGAGGGAGTTATTTTGATCTCAAAAAATATGTATCTTGTATTTCTTTGTTTTAATTAATACTGACATTGGATTGTCTATGATTTGTAAGCCCTAGGTAGGCTTTGAAAAGGAAAAATCTAGACTAATGGATCTAACTCAAATTCCTTGTTGGTAATGTTGAGTACTACGTAATGATATGGATAATCTAAGCCTCCTGATGATATGTCCTTCTTGATGAAGTATATTTTTTTTTAATGTTGAGGATAATGTATGCTCCTCGAAAAGTAATAATGTACTCCTTGTTGGTGATAATATGAAGAGGACTCTATTATGTTGATAATGTGGTTGAACTGCTTAATGATGAGGACCCCTTCTTACTAACTATATGACTCCTTAATTCTAATAACTTGGATTCTTTTGAGGACAAGTGATGTGTACTACATGATGATGTAGACTCCCTAAATGATTAATGTAGACTCTTTAATAACATGGACGAAGTCTAACTTCTTGATAATATAGACAAAGTTGTCTCCCTAATAGTGATATAGACAAGATTTCTTGATGATGTGGATGTGAATTCTTTAATTATCTCAACGTAAAACTCCTTGAAGATATGGATGATGGACTCCTTGATGATGTGAACTCTTTGATATGGACGTGGATAATTGAACTCCTTGATGTTTTCTCTTTGATGATGATAATGATAATGATAATGTGGACCCATTGATGATGTTGGTGACGTTGATAATGATGATAAGGATGTAATGATGATGATAATGTAGACTCCTTGATGACGATAATGATGTGGAGTCGTTAATGATGTGGACACGTTGTTGATGATGTGGACTTGTTGACGATGAAGATGATGTGAACTCATTGATGATGAATTGGACTAGACACCTTGATGATAACATGGACTCATTGAAGATGTTAATGATGATAATGTGAACTCGTTGATGATGTGGATTCGTTAATAATATTGATGATAATGATTTGACTTAATGATGATATGGATAATATTACTTATGTGGATTCTTTGGTGATATATACAAGACTACTTGATGATGATGAAGATATGGACTCGAAGATAATATAGATTCCTTGATGATGATGATGATTCATTGATGATATAGAATTCTTGATGATGTGATGAGATTGACTCAATCTGAGGAAGCTAAGATCAAGAGAGAGTTGACACACTCCCAAAAGATAAGTATTATCTTGATTGCTTTTATCGATTGTTTCATTATGAGTCCCTTGGCTTGTTCTTGTTCTTCCTTAGCCTCCTAGTGAGGTTTGCAAGTACATAATGGAGACTGCCAAGATGTGGCAATCATTGGAAATGACAAATGAACAATGTGACAAGAAGACTCGTGATAGGCTCTGTACTCAGAGGGAGCAAACAAGATCAACCTAATTAAAGCACGTTTTCATGAAGGTGGCTAAGCCTATGATTTTTTCTGCTATGTAGAGGACTTCTGCGTAAGAGGGAGTTGCTTTTGAAGCATGAGCCTGGTGATATCTTTTGCACAATGCATTGCAGGTCCATCGACATCTCCCTGATGAAGCTGCAAGACTATGATGTTGTCTTGGTTGATTCACTAATTGGTTCATTGATCTATCTACTGAAGTCTATTGTTATCTGTTGGATTCAATTATGGTCTATTGCATTCTACTATGGTTGTCGACGCCTGCTTCTGTGAGAAGCCACTCATTATCTGTTGGATTCAACTATGGATACTAGCATTTTCCACTATAGCTACTGATGTTTGCTTCCGAGAGAAGCCTTGGCTAAAGTTGAATGAAAAACTGAATTTTGTTGTCCACCATGGTTACATTTCTAATGTTGAACTGGTTGCTGATATTTATATGAAGAAATTGGAATGACTGAGAATCCCCTTAAAGAGGGAACACTGATTACATAGCATCATATTATTCATTCCTCCCATAGGCTGTGTACCGTGAGACCTTGTGGTCTAGGAGTTGTGTTGTTGATTCCTCCTGTAGGTTGTGTGTCGTGGGACCTTGTGGTCCAGGAGATGTATCGTTGATTCCTCCTGTAGGTTGTGTGTTGTGAGACCTTGTGGTCCAGGAGATGTATCGTTGATTCCTCCTGTACGTTGTGTGCTATGAGACCTTGCGGTCCAAGAGATGTCTTGTTGATTCCTCCTATAAGTTGTACCTTGAGACCTTGTGGTCTGGGAGACGTATTGTTGATTCCTCCTGTAGGTTGTTGATTTGGGGTAGCATCGGATGTGCTCTGAGTCTCAAATTTTGTGGAGAGGCATAGACACATGTATTCCAGATAACCCATAAATCGTTTGGTAAAACTCCATTCGGATTGTATTCTATAGAAATAATTAATTATTTTTAAAGAGACCCTAATTCTAAACTTAGAAAAATAAAATAATTAAATTGAATTAATAGAATATGAGTGAGAATGATATAGAACAAATGGATCAAATTAAAAGTTAATCTTAGTCGTTGATTAGAGATCTAATCTGAGTCGTTGAAGTCTCAACGAGAAGAATATAAGAATGGCTTGAAGGGTCATTTGGAAGATACATTTGGTGGAGATCAGAGATCGATTTCTCTAGTGAGCAGTGCTCAGGAAGAATATTTGATCGTGAGATCTTTTGCAGTGAGGAGCAGTAATTCCAGTTGGATAGTCTATTCCTGAGTCGGAGAATACAAAGTAGAGAAGACAGAAAGCACCACCAGCAGAGGCAGCATAGCAGCTACGCAGGGACAACACAGAGCTACGCAGAGACAACATAGTGCCACGCAAAGGCAGTGCTACATTATTGAGGAACCTCATTGATCAGCAAAGGGTTAGATCCAGTGCCGGAGAGTCGGGGTGTGAGACCAGAAAAGGCCAGAGGGTCAAATCCAGACAGCGAAAGTGTAAGAACGCATAAGACATGCAATCCCCACGTAGAGTGACGCAAAGATTGCGCAGAGGCAGTGAGGGGCTTGCCATCTGGGGTTTTCACCAGTTGTGCTTCCAGTGTCGGGGTATGAGGTAATCTCACCAGCTTTCTTGTCAATTAGATGATCTCTGAGGATTGCCACAAAGGCATCCAATTTGTATTCAGAAACATATACTACATAATATATAAACCCTCCGATCTGCTGCATCGTTTTTCCCGCATTGGGTTTTTCTGGGGACATTAGTCCAAAAATAACTGTGTCGAATGGTTGTGTGATCTATGCTTGTTTAGATTTGTTTCCGCACTTGTATTTCTTCCACAGTTTATTAGTGTAGGTTGCAGTGTGATGTATTTAGTGTTTGTCGTAGTAAACTGCAAATATATTGTTAAGTTAAAATTAACAGTTAGGTGAATATATTCCAGTTGTTGCAATAGGATTCCTGAGTTGACGGAATTTTCACATAGGTTGTGTCTCGCAAGACCTTCTGGTTCGGGAGACGTATTGTTGATTCCTCCTGTAGGTTGTGTGTCGTGAAACCTTGTGGTCCGGGAGATGTATCGTTGATTCCTCTTATAGGTTGTGTTGTGAGACCTTGTGGCCCAGGAGATGTATTGTTGATTACTCCTGTAGGTTGTGTTCCATGAGACCATATGGTCCAGAAGATGTATTGTTGGCTCCTACCTTAGGCTGTGTTGTGAGACCTCACGGTAGGGAAGATGATTTGAGATGGATGTTATGTAAATTTCCTTATGATGAGAATAATGATCTCTTCCTTAGACTGTGGGTTGTGAGACCTATGATTTGTCAAGAAGATCAATCTTGAAAGAGAGAATGAAAAGTACCTCCCTGGCTAAGGAGTGTTGAAAAATATGATAGCCATGGTCGGTATTTTCATCTTGAAAAAGAAATAAAAATTTCAATTTAGAATTTGCCTCCAAAACTTATTAGGTCAATTGGGCCCTTAAGAGGCACCCATTCAACCCCACTTGAAGTATATATAGGAGATCATTTCTCCTCATTTGGACATGCAATTTTTGGTCATACATAGCTCTGATCTAGTGAAATTACAGGAGGGCTGAAATTTCAGGAGGATGGCCGAAATTTAAGGAGGAGGCCGAAATTTTAGAGAGCAGCGAAATTTCAAGAACATGTTTTTTGACAGGACACTTCATCATGTTTTTGGTTACTGGTTTGGTTATTATTCTGTTATGTTTATTTGTGATGTATAGATGAATCTGGAAACTCACTCTCTCTCATAAGGAAGAACTTTTCTGGGTTTTCCCCTTGTGGGTTTTGCCCTGGCTGTGTGCCTAATTTCTGTGTCCCTTTTCTTATTGTTTCATGGTGACTTTACTGGTCTTTTGTGTTTATTAGTTGATGTTTTTCTTTTGTATAACTGCCTAAATGATATGGAATTTAATGCTATGTGAAATTTAATGTTTAATTGATCATTGAAGTAGTTATCAGGTGAAGAAAAAACTAATTCTAGCAGGTACCCTAGAAAATCAATATTTTCTAGACAAAATTGTTGATTCCGTAAACCTTGCTGAAGAATAATTTATCCTAAAGAAAAGTTGTTGGGTTTTCTCCAAAGGTTGGGTTTTCCAGGGTAAAAAGATTGTCTCTTTTGTGCATGGTTGTCTTTCTATGATCTTTATTGTTTCTGCTACATTTACTGTTGATATTTTATGTGTATAATTGCTCAATGATATCAATGGCATGAGATAAATTGATTGAAGATCATTAGGCAGTAATTATCAAATCATAAAATTGACTTCTATTGTTCACCTTGTAGAAAATTCAACAAAACCTGCCCTGCTCTGCGGTCAATGCCCAGTCAAATAGCTCAGTCAAACTGCTGATAAACTCTGTCAACTTCCTGCAGTCAGACTTAGACATGGTCTCACACGTGCAGCCTCTAGAAGCTGGATAAATTGATTGAAGATCATTAGGTAGTAATTATCAGATCATAAAATTGATTTCTATTGTTCACCTTGTAGAAAATTCAACAAAACCTGCCCTGCTCTGCAGTCAATGCCCAGTCAAATAGCTCGATCAAACTGCTGATAAACTCAGTCAACTTCCTGCAGTCAGACTTAGTCATGGTCTCACACATGCAGCCTCTAGAAGCTGGTCAAATTTGTCCTCTTCTCACATGTGTGGCCTCCAAAAAGGATAGAAAGAATAGATGAAGAGAGAAAAGAGTTACCCCTGCTTGGTTAAGAAAAAATGGGGTCACATCATCTATTTATAATAGTTGAATGGGGTGAAATAACCCAAGGGACACGTCCTTTCACCCTCCTGGGCCAACTTGTCATTCAAAAGTCAAAATTTTAACATAATTCTTGTAGGCCGACTTAGGCATGTGGGAATACCTCCCAATGCTACACAAAAAAAGTCAACAAATCCAAGTCTTCCAATTGGAAACTTGGAGTATACCTAGATTATTGGCATTATCATCATTATTATTTATCCTTGTCATCATCATTAATATTCCTATTACTATCATTTTTATTATTATGTTTACTGTTGTTGTTGCTATTAGGTATCTGACACAATTTTAATTTCTCTTTCATGTCAAAATTTAGCATTCCCCTAAGAACTTTGAAACAAGATAGCCCGTGTATTTGAACAGTTGAACTCTGTAAAATCCATTCATCTTTTTACTTTTAATATCAATCAAAAACCACAATCTAAAAGGTATCCACTGTTAAATTAGTCATATTTCAAATCATTCACAATTGACAACATAATGCCCTTTCAAAATATAGTCTAAGTTCAAAGCATACCTGCCCTTTCCCTTTGGGATGATACCCTTGAATATCCGAAATTCTGCAGAATACATTTCTGAGAGAAGTTCTTGCTTTTGAGTTTCATTTGCCAGTTTGAAGACATGTTCTACAACTGAAAATAAGACATTTTAGCAAGAGATTTATGGAAGACCAACCATACAGAGCACCCCCCTACAATATAAAACCATTTTTCCATCTAAATGGTAGTATTAGAAATTCCAGTTGTTAAAAGAGATATAGGTATGGGAAAAAAGCACAATCAACCTTCCAGCTGTTCTTTTCAAATTTAAAATGAGTGTAAAACAATAAAGCCAATGAGAAGCAATGGGCAAACATGATAAAAATAGAAAAGAGAATCAAAGGAGGAATTAGAGAGTGGCGAGGAAATAAGCATTAAATTTGGTATTGACGAGAACAAAATAACAACAAATACAGGACATACAAGCAAATAAGGTCACAGAACAAGATGAATTCTAAGAATTCCCTGGTCACTATGGAGTATAAGTTACAAAAAGCTAACATATGAACTAGAAAAGAAAATTCAAATTATATGACAAGATAATGACTGGCATTGATATCCATTATTATCTTCCCTTCACGTAAGATTTTTGTTGGTTGAATGCAGCCATACCAGCTGATCCAACTGGATGCCGGAGAAAAGCAACAACATGCCCATGAAGAGAAGATATAATTTCTTGCAATTGTTCCTTGTTTGCTGTGCACACGAACATAAACATTAGCCAAATATTGGAGAAAAAATACCTTAGCAAGGCATGCATAATCATTATTCATATGCCATTTCACAAAGCTATCAATCAAAGAGATCATTAAGAAAAAATTTGAACAAATTTAGATACCTTACCATGATCTAACATCTTTGTCACAAGATGTACAGCATAAGTATTTCGTGCCAATTTTAAAAAATGTGGACGCAGTTCCTGATAAACACTGTCCCTCTCTGCTGGCTGACAATACTTGATGCACGTCTGATGCACAAATATGGATAAACACAAATAATAAGCCTAATATTAAACACAGAATAAGTGAGAATATGTTTATTTATCAGAAATTACAGAAAATTAATGTACAAAATTTACCTGTAAGACACGTGAAGAAATGTGGGAACCCGTAATATCTGGAATTTTTCCTTTCATTTTGTTCATTGTCTCTGAAATCAACCTGACAAAGCAATAAACACAAATTCCCTTCAAAATAGATTCTATAATTTGAACTTTAGTATAACGCAGACTCTGAATAAATTTACTTGGGTCTTTCTTCAATTTTTATATTCCTTTGCCTCATCTTCTCCCACGATGCCACGAGTTCCTGCCATGATGCAAAATAATTTGTTACAGGTAGTACAAGGTAGATGGAAATTGGAATACAATTTTACAACCACAATGGAATCCATGCCACAAAACAATTAGCATCTCAGTAGTCGTTTGACGAGAATCAATATTCTGGAGTTAATTTTCCTTTTCAATTTCTCAAGAGATCACAAAAATATACAACTGCCAAGCAATGATATGCATTCCTCAATATACAGGGTATATCTCTTTGGTCTCAGTTCAATAGGAAATGACAAAATAAAGAAACAATATTACAAATGCTAACCAATAATGCATGTATTGGGAAGACAAGGTTTTGTCATGAAGATCCTAAGGTCTTAGCACATGATATGATCCTGCATGGGAGATGATCTCGATCTTGACAGACCGCTAAAGAGAACCTGATCAAACAAGAGTGGTGGATTGATGAGAGACCCCCAAGGCAGGGTGATCATAACATATGCCCTAGTGGTTTGTCAAGGAACAAAGTACAAAAAAAATGAACCATTCTAAGCCCAAAATGCTGAAGTGAACATAAATGAAATATATTGCTCGTGAAACATGAGCTTATTCTTCCTACACTATTCTACCACTAGAAGATGCAAGTGCTAAGTAAAATATAAGCCAATGCAACAACTATATCATCTCATCAACAACATGAGATCTCCCCTTGTGTTTGGCAATAAGCCAAAACAACACTACATCAAACATCATGCAAACATAGACTAAAATATCTCACATTGTATGGCTAAACAATGAAGTGAGCTCCTAAAGATGAAAGTAAAAATAAAAGTCACACCATGATCAGCGTGTGCCACTACATGCATGCTCTATCCAATGTTGGATAAGGTTAATATAGTCATCACCTCTAGCCTGTGAATATGGCAACCGACCCATCATCAAGCCATAAATTACCTCCACAAACCATCATATGTGCATTTCCAAATGTTGATCTACATGCTTCAGCAACCATTCTCCTTGGCTATGATGAAAATAACTTGTCATACTATAAAGTAACAATCTACAATATGTTTCCCTTCTTCATTGCCCTCTATCAAGCATCCAAATGAAATATGACATGAAATTTCAAATCTGCAATGACAAATAAACCCATGATTTAGGGCCCTATACTACAAAAACATCAATGATTGAACATGGAGTGTCCCAAACATATTGTAGTGTTGAAAAGACATCCTCTTGCCCATTTTTTATACATATAAAGGGTGTGTGCTAAAGACATCAATGATTGGAATTTTTCTGCATAAATAATAGCATAGCAATGCTCCTTATGCTAAAAGAAACATGCATCATTGATGAGGACACAGAGATGTTAACCAGCGAAAGAATATGCAACACATACTTCAACATCCTCTTGTTGTCGAAGACCCAAAGAAATAGGAACTACAATGTCTTCTTCATGGCCCCATGGAAAGGCTCCATTGTTGATTGGTAATGGAAAGTGCCAATTCAAATTTCCTTCCATCAAGTTCTCACTATCCATGTCATAGATGGGATCGCAATGAATAAACTAGTGATCCACATCCCATCTATATCTCCCAATCACAAAACAAGTGTCTACCTCATCATCCTCTTGGATGCTCTGTTGTTTATCATATGAGCTAGCAAAAGAATGTGCACTTTCTTCATCCTCCAAAGGTTTTTATACAACCTCTATCCTCTTCAAATCATCAACATAGTCATCATCAAATTCAAAATTTTGGAAAGAAACTTACCAAACCCTTTTCTTCCTCGCAATCAATGATGATAGATGTTGGGATGTCTTATGTGAGTGTACATCATCGTCATAGGATATTTCTTCCGTAACAAGATGAGATGCATAATCTTCAATGGAATCTTCCAAATCAACATCTTCACAAAGTGCTACCACAAAATCTTCAGTCACTTCATCACACTTCTCCTCTAGATCTGAAATTTTTTGCACACGTGGCTCGTGTGATTAAAGAGAAATCTAGTCATCCGAACAATCCAAATGAAACTCATTGTTGATTTTTCAAGTGCAATAGATACAAGCACAAAATTCTTAAACTAATAATTACTTCTAATGATATGATATTATCTTTAGCACTTCCAGTTTATCACTTAGCAATTAAACTTCAGAATTTCAAACATAAAATGCAATTGGACAATAGAGATCACATTGCACAAAGACAACACAAATTATACCCTAGGAAAACCCTCCTCGAGGGAAAAACCCAGCAACAATAGAGAAATAATTCAATTCAACAAGAGATACAACTGATCTTTCCAATCAAAAATCAAGTCAAAGAAACAAGCGAAAAAAACTTGGTCAAACTTGGTCAACTATCTTCTATCCAAGTCAAACTACTACCCAAAATATTTGGTAAAGTCTAATCTGCTAGGCCAAATTTTGTCCTTCTTATTCACATCTAAAACTTAGTCTACTGCTTTGTGATTTTGCCTACAATAAATTCAGCCTATCTTCCACACATGCGAGGTCAAACGGAGAGAGAGAAGAAACTAGGTCAAATGCTAGACTATCTAGTCAACTTCAGCCTACTTGACTTGTGACTCTTTTTCGCTTATATGAACAAAATATATGTTGTGTGAGTGATGCAAATTTCCAGGAGGAGGAGAGCCAATGGTCTATTTATAGTGTTTAATGAGGCTGAATGGGTGTTTCTTTCTTGAGGGCCGACTTGATCATTTTGGTACCAAAAAATTGAATTTCAAAAATCAAAATTTCCCCTATTTTTAAGTTGACTTGAAATCCACATCATATATATATATATATATATATATATATATATATATATATATATATATCAACCTTTTCTTAGAGAATTGTTTCAACAAGAGAACATCTAAAGAAGTCATTATGAATACCTCCCTAGCTAACAGGCTAAAAACCTTTATAATGAAGACCAACCATAGCTACAAAATTCAACAATCCCTGTTAGCTAGGGAGGTATTCATAATTACTTCTTTAGATGTTCTCTTGTTGAAAAAATTCTCAGGTTGAATCAGCGAGCTATGTTAATGTATCCATCCACTACATGTGGAAAGCATCCTGCATCAGCATAATGCTCAACAAGTCGTCACTTGGAGCAGTTCACCAATTATCCAAATCGTCACTTGGAACCTAATCAACACCTGTGACCTACGGTGAAACCCTGGGCTATTACCATTCTTGCATGCTAATTGAAAGGTAACATACCTACCTGATGTTAAAGGCACTTCCTCACCCACCTGGGGAGCACTCGGGGCCTTGATGCTCTCTAGATCATTTAGGCACTCACTCCAATATGGAGCACTCTGGGCCTTGATGATCTCGGGAACATTCTTCCTAGCCATACTACATGGCCCCTGGTCAAAACTTTGACCTGTCTATATCCTGACCTAGGGAGAATGTTTGCCCTTGATGCCACAACATCAACACTCCCTCTGACTCAGAGAAGCATTCTCAACTAATCTAAGCTTGTCACTGAAGTATACAAACTTCACCCTGGGACAGAGGCTTTGTGAGAATGACAACATCTTGCTCGTCTATAGAAATGCATTAGAGCCTCGTTGATCCCTTTTGTACCATGTCCAGATGAGATGGTACCATGATCTCGATGTGCTTCGACCTCTCATCACAATCATCTCCTGCAACTGATCAAACAATATTTTGAGTAGCTTTTGAAGCCACATTGCTTCACAACTCGCCAAACTAGCTACAATATACTCGTCCTCTCTAGTGTTGAGTGTGACAGATGTCTACTTCTTGCCCAAGCAGAATCCAAACTGAATCGTCATCCTGATGTGCTCTTCTTGTCTTCAGCACTCTCTACCCAATCTGAATCTATATATCCCTACAACTTTACTTCTCAATTCACATCCCAATTGTACATTTTGTCGATGCCTCAACACATGTTGTGCCACAGCTACTTTCTGGTCACCCTGATTGGGTGCTCCCTTTAACACTGAAACGGATCTTGTTGTGGCAATCCTAGCTTCTCCCTCTACCACTTAGCTTCTACAGATTAGTTACCATGGAAGTGACCATGGATTGGTTTTCCATCATCCCATATCTCTAAAGGATCGTGATAACATGCTTACCCAACTTTTTCGATACTTCTAGTTCTAAGAAGTAAAGTATCCAACCAGGATCCTTCATCTCAAACTCAGAGGTCAACTCCCACTGACATTGAAGCAAGGCTTGACTGCTCCCTCTATCACGAAAGCAAATCCTCCTGCCACTACTGCTCCCTCTGTTACGCGAGTCCTTTTGCTCACATCAGAAACAAGTCATCAGATATCCATCTATCCCAGAACACCATGCCCGAGGTCCATAAAAAGCTTTCTTCAATATGACAGTGGGAGCCAACGATTCCTCATAATCCTCTCCTTCCTCAGAGAATACTTGCCTTTTACTTCTCTACATTTCCATCACCACTAACTTTCCACAGATCTTGATATAATGGCATCCTTCAAACTTGTTGGCCTGCTTGCTTCCTCTGGTCATCAGGCATGATGTCAGTACAATTTCTCCCTCTGAAACATAAATCATTGATCCTAGGAGAATCCTCTTGCCACAAACTTTTCTTTGTTCTTCCAATGATTCCATCTACTGCCAGAGCCTTGGTAACCTTCACGATGTACCTACAACCCTCGCTAGGAGGCCATGGAAGAAACAATTATAACCCAACAAAAGAAATAAAGACAAGAGACTTGACTTAAAAATTAAATTAGTAATAATCAAGGAAGACAAATATAGAGTACTTATATTTTAAGGATTGTAGGGAATTGTCAACTCCTTCTTGCTCCTTGCCTACTTGTAGAAATCATTGAAATCTATTTGCAATCTTATGAACCAAGTAAAACATATTCTTGTCCTTATCATCAGCTACTAATGCTTTTGTAGTGGCATTGTTGGATTTCTTTTGATGTGGATGCTCATCATCATCATTGTCGATTGTGGAAGCCTATTGCTTGCCCTTCCTCTTCTTATTGTTCTTCCCTTTAGGGCACTGACTTTTGTAGAGACCAAACTTGTGGCAACGAAAACATTGAATCTTTGACATATCCTTATTCTCTTGAGGAGGTCTTCTACCTGAATTCCTTCTCTGAAAATTTCCAAATTTTCATTTACTATTCTTCGTATGAGCTGCAAAATCTTGGGACTATTCATCTTGAGGTCTTTGAATCTTCCCTTTTGTTATTAGTCTAGATTCATCTTTAGTACATGAGGTCCATAGCTAATCAAATTTAGGAATTTTTGTTCTACCACAAATGCTAGATGCAAATGCTAGATGCAAATGCATTCCATGAATCAAGTAGACCATTAAGTGTTGTAGTCACGAGTTCTGTATTGGAAATAATTTCTCCGAGAGCTTGAATTTGATCTATCCATTGAGAGATCCTCATAAAATATAGGAAGCCACACTATCTTCCTTAGTCATTTGAACATCACAAAGTTGATTCTTCAAACTTATTTTCTTCCCAGTGTTGTTGATATTATACAATCCTACTAGAGCATCATACATCTGCATTGAAGCAGCCAGCCCTAAAACATATGGAATCAAGTGATCTCTAATGGATTCAACAAGAATCCTCTTAGTTGTGATTTCAAACTTCCTGTACCTTGCTTTTCCTTCATTATCTCGAGAATTTGTTACCTTGCCCTTCACATAATCCATAACATGGATGAGATCAATCCTTTGTCTTCCATGCCCTTAAATTTGTAGCACCTTCCAATTTGTTCTCAACCTTAGTAGAAGAACCCATGGTCAAAGATATGGTCCAAAAAATAAATTTGAAAAAGTAGGTGTCTTCAAAAGTGATCTCAATGCCCTCTTCTCTTCACCAAAGCTCTAATACAATGTTGATTTTTCAAGTGCAACAAATACAAGCCCAGAATTTTGAAACAGATAATTACTTCTAATGATATGATATTATCTTTAGCACTTCCAGTTTTTCATTAAACAATTACACTTCAAAAATTCAACCATAAAATGCCGTAGAACAGTAGAGATCACAATGCACAAAGACAACACAAATTTTACTCTGGGAAAACCCTCTTCTAGGGAAAAACCCAACAACCTTTTCCTTAGAGAAATTATTCAATTCAACAAGAGATGCAACTAATATTTCCAGTCAAAAATCAAGTCCAACAGACTAGCAATAAAACCCTGGTCAAACTTGGTCAAACTATCTTCTATCCAAGTCAAACTACTGCCCAAAAGATTTGGTCAAGTCTAGTTTGCTAGGCCGAATTTTAGCCTTCTTCTTCACCTTAGAACTCAGTCTGTTGCTCTGTGATTTTGCCCAGAAGAAATTTGGCCTCCACATGTGTGAGGTCAAGCAGAGATAGAATCCACACATGCGAGGTCAAACAAAGAGAGAAGAAACTCAGTCAAATGTTGGATTGTCTGGTCAACTTCAGCCTCCTTGACTTGTGACTCCTTCACTTCTATGAACAAAAGATATGTTGTGTGAGTAATCCGAATTGCCAAGAGGAGGAGAGTGAGTGGTCTATTTATAGTGTTTGATGAGGTTAAATGGGTGTCTCTTTCTTGAGGGCCGACTTGATCATTAGGAGGGTCGACTTCATCATTTTGGTACCAAAATTTTGATTCTCAAAAATCAAAATTTCCTTTTTTTTAAGCCGACCTGAAATCCACATTATATATATATATATATATATATATATATATATATATTATGGAGGGATAAAAACCTTTATTATGAAAACCAACCATAGCTGCAAAATTCAACACTCGTTTCCATGCTTCTCGTAGCTTGGTCCACCGTATTTTTCTTTGATATACTCAACCAAGAACATACATGCATCACATTTATCCTTGATTTCATCCAAGAGTTCATCTGACAGGTTACTCTCTTATTGAAAGCAGTAGATATTGGATCTCAATTTCTCTATAATGGTAAGCATCAATTAGATCCTCAACCTTTTCTTTTCCTTCATAACTAAGATCCTAATGCTTGCGAAATGGTTTGATTATCCCTAAAAATTAAGATATTTGCACTACAATACAAAATTCAAACAATTCCGATGCCTCATCTTCCAAGGTACACACAAACATCTTCATCATAACATCCTCATGGACAACATCAAGATATGAAATAAATTTCATGGAAGATGTGACAAGTAGTCTAACTGAATCAACATATCCATAAAACACCAAAAGTTGTTCATCCCAATCTAAATCAAGAATTCTTTTAGATATTCCAAGATATCTGAGAATCTAATGGGCCATAAAATGTGGCATCCAATGATGCCATATTTCTTTATTTCTACTACGTAAAATATTGAAATGAAATTTGGAGAACACATCACCATTATACCTCATTCCAATATTGGAAGAGCCATGAGGTGGGTCTTCGAATTCCTTCAAATCTGTTGGATATCCTCAACTATACAAACTAGTGTTGTTGACATCGGCAAAAAATTGACGAGGGCCCAAAAAAGCAAACTATGATAAAAAATGTGAAACTATCTGTAAAATTTAGAAAACATCGGCAAAATTTTAAAAATACAAAATTATTCATTTTTTCAATTATTTTTAAACATCTTAGATAACAACATCAAATGAATGCATTGCCACATAAATATGAAAACATAACTAATATACAGAATGTATAAGAGGTCTAGTGCTACATCACACATCAACACTATATCATGCCATGAATCTTGAGTCATAACTCAACCTCAAAATATCAACAAAAAATATGATAAATGTATCTCAGCATCATGAGTCACCTAGAATGAAATTAGATACATAAACTAGTGACTTCCTCTGCCCCTTTTACAGGTAAAGGTAATGGCTTTTCCTCTAGAGGGAGAAGGCCTCAAGGTTGGCATTGGACTTTGAAGTCCTCTAAAAGAAGTAGAAGGTACACTCTAGCATCCTCTACCGGCACCCATGCTATTGCAAGGTCCAACTCGCTCTATCTAAGTCCTTGAATGTGGTAGAGTCACCTCCTCCTCTACCTCTATCTACTCTATTACCTCCTACAATGCCTCCTACTCTAGGCTCTAACCAATCAGGGATCGATTCCATGACAAGCCTCTTAGTAATGGCAAAGGAAAATGGTGTCTTCCTCCTCCTCCTTAGCTCAAACAAAACCAATCTCCTCCTCCTTTGCTCTCTAAACCCTTCTTTCTGTTTGCAAAATGAGTCTGAAAAAAAACCCAAAAATGGACTCTATAACTGAGGAGAAAGGAAGATTTCCAAAAATTTCAAAAAGCTATGCTTCAATGCTATTTAGAATCAAGAACACTTTTGCAAGAAAATATTTTACTATTTCTATCACTCCTGCTGAAACTAATAATTATGAAGCCCTGAATTTGCTAACCAGTTAGTGATTCCTGAGTCAAATATAATTGAAAATTTAAACTATCAGGACACAAAACAAAATGACATAACTGATTTACAATTAAACATTAGGGATTATGCATTTATATCGCAATTTACTGTTAGATCTTTATGGAGCAATAATGGTGACATAATTTTGGTCCCACCCTAGATGGAAACACTAGGTTCCTTCATTTTCAATATGAAGAAGAAGTTTTTGACATTTTCCTACAAGAAAAAAAATAACACTACAAGACGTTACATTAGAGCCAAATTGATAACACAAGAAGACATTGCAGATATCTCAAAGGTCAATGCAAAATATGCAAAAGAAGTTGACAAACTAATCACAGACAAAAATTAAGAAAATTCTTGCCTCAAGGACCACAGTGAAAATTTACTTAGGCAAATTAAGAAGCTTATGAAGGATAAGAAGTCACCAAAAAACAGAGTACAACAACTGATCAAAAGGGAAGCATCGAAATATTCAGTTGTGAAAATTCAAGTTGAAGAAAAGGGATCAAAAACAGATCTCGTTAATCTCACAATTCAGAAAGATTTCAATCCAATTGAATTGAGGACATACTCAGATGTTGTAGTACAAACAATGGAAATTCCATGTGAAGATCTAGTGTGTGAAGAAAATCATTTCCTTGAAGTAAGCCAAAACGTTACAAGCATGATAAAGGACAATCATATCGACATCCACATCATAAGAGCAAGCTCTGTTAGCAGAAACAGGACGGAAGCCACCGTTCATGGAAAAAAACACACTAGAAACGGAACAGGATGGAAAACGTCATTTTCTCCATACGTTCTTGTCTTCATTGTCAGTGCTCAAAAATTTATCTTTCATTGTCTGTTTGGGAGGTGGCTTTGGTTGCATATCTTCGACAATGCACATCGAAGAATGTATAACGACGATTTGAGCAATTACACTAATATTCCCAGACAAGGAATCTACAGTTCTATCGAAAGCACATCGTTTCATTGCAGATGTCGCTTCAACTGCCATTTTGGACCAAAGCTTATTGACAATCGGGATAGACACAGAAGGATTTGTGGCATTGCCCATTACATTAATGTATTTTCCATTATCTCCCATGTGTCCGATGAAACTATAGTTTTCATAACGCGAATGGCATAAATCAAGCTAAACTCCACACCCAACACCATGTTGAAAAGTGTAACTAGGTCGGTCTTCATGTTGACTATATAATTATGTATATATGTAAAGAAGAAGTCAAAGATAATCAAACATATTTGGTGTAATTGCTTCATGGGTTTCATGAGCAAGACTTTTATGTAGATAGAATTCTTCTTGATGTCTACTAGGTTTGGGTCTTCTAGGAATAGAATATAATTATGTGTCATGTATATATATGAAGAAATCTGTCTTCAGTATATGCTCAAGATCTTGTCAAAGCCTTGTATTACATCCAAGAGTTTATGGAAGAAAATGTCTTCAAACTGACCTCTCTCAAATGCTGGAAGAAGAAGCTGTTATAAGTTGTTGAAGTCGGCCTACAAGCCTACATACAGGTCGGCCTAAAAACTAAGCCATCACCTGTATATATACCTCTGTTCTTGCAGATAATAGGCAATCAATTGAATGCGGATTCCTCTGAAATTGCAGACAAATTTGAGTTAGTTTTGCAGGCTGTTTTGGAAGGAGATAATCGGATACTAGAAGGACGTCAAGACAGATCAACAGCAGTAAATTTTTTGGAGAACACTGAAATTACAGTGCAGATATTAGAAGGACGTCTGAACAGATCAACCTCAGGAAAATCTGTGGATACACCACAGCAAATAAGTGCGGACAAGACAGAGAATTAAGACAGCAGTTTGAATACCGAAAAGTGCAGGAAGGGAAGCAGATCTGAAGAAAGTTTGCGGAGGAAAAAGGAAAGTCTGCGGATAGTCAAAGACAAGGTACAGTGAAGATATGTGTGAAATTTTAGAACCAGACTTAAGTGGCTAGTATACATTGTTAAAGACTGTGATAACAAGACAGAAAATAGCAAAGGTTGAGACAGTGATCATAAGGGGAAGCGGCAGCACTATTGAGGAAGGTAAATCCTTGATTTACCTTCCCACAGTTCAAGCAATTCAAATACAAGCATACACAAGGTGAAGATCGAAGTTCTGAAAGCAAATCTAGGTCTAGGGTCTAAGTCTGGGTCTGATACTTGTCATTTGAAGATCGATAAGAAGAATTATTTGCGGGTTTTCCTCTCCAAGAGGGAGAGGTTTTGCCCTGGCTCTAGGAGCCTAAATTTTGTGTCTTGCGCATTTCGATAATTGACTTGATGAAAGATTAACTAAGAGAAGACATAACTAACGCAAATAAGTTCACAAGTAATTATCAAGGAGAGGATTGTATTAACCTATAGCCCTCCAAATTCTCAACACGCCAATCCCACAAAGATTTTTAATGTTAGAAGTTACCAATTTGGAACAATTGTAACATTGGCCCACTGTTGTATCTCCCCTGCATTGGAGTAGGCCATATATTCAGCCCGGGGTCTAACCATACACATTAGTGTTGAGCCCAGTTTGTGGCATGTGTTGAACGAGATTATTGAAAACCATCTTCAAGTTGCTCTCAAATTTACTACTAATCATAACAAGGGTCCAATGCCTTGTATATCTATAATCGAGATATAAATACATGGTCATGGTTGAATGCACAGTAACTCGGTTAAGTTATTGGTGTATGGGAAAAGCACTGTGTTGAAAATGGCCCTATGTGGCAAATTTTGGCCGCAACTTGAGCTGAGTGGTAAAGACCACGCACAGGCATAGCGTATTGTTAAATTTAGATAACAATGGTGTTCTATGCTTGATGCACTTTTACTTCAATCTTTCATAGGCCCAATATAAGATAGCAATCACATAAACTTGAAAATAAAATGTTGATAGAACACAATAATAGATCAATAGAAGACAAGCCAAATATAGATCAGATTTACAATTCCTTATGTCCAACAAAGATATGAGATATTGTTGCGTTACGGCGGTCAGCAGGATGCTTCAACCAGCAAAGTCTTTCTCGGTCAGCCAACACTTTCATGTGTCACACCCACAACCCTCAAAGATAGCTCATCACAAGTCAACGCAAGTCAAACCAGGGACAGCACAAAAAAGTCAATCCAGGCAGCTTCAGAAAACTCAACGCAACAAACTAGGGCTTTAGTCAAACAACCTGAAATTCCTCGATTTTAGTGTCCAGCTGTACGACCTCCTAAAATCGGAATTTCTAGAGAAGATTGAGGTCAAACGACCAAGGGTTGACCACGGTCAATGCTGCAGCAGAAAAATCCCTCAACATATCAGCGCAGAAAACAGCAGCTTCACTCAACACGTGTGAGAATAAAAAAGGCATCCAAAGGCTATCGAACCAATCAGATCACAAAGAGAGAATGTGTGATGAGATGATGAGAAAACGACCTCCAATTCTCTCCAATTTATATCCATCAGTAAGGGTGTGTGACACATCTCTTAGGCATGTGGGATAAATCTGGCCGATCTTGCACATCTGGAAAATAAATTCAAAATCAATGTTCTGCTCATCCGATCAAGATGATATTTAGATCAATCTTGCACCTCTCCAAAAGAGGAATCCAACAAAAATATGATCATCGTCATATGAGCAGTGCAACATGGATTTTGGACCTAGTTGCCCAAAAATTAACACTCCCTCTCAACAAGGGAGAACTCCATATGTCCACAAGTGCCATCCATCGTGTACCAAACCAAACATCGTGCATCATCCCGTCGTAACTTGCTTTGTTGGCTCTATATTTCAGAACAAAAGGTGAGTCACAAAGACATCACACACAGCTGACCCGAAGTCAGCATACAAGTAAAAACCTCTCTCGGACTCAAAAGAGTCTCATACTAAACCAAAGTTAGTTTACTGACCCGAATTCAGTTTAGAGGATAAAGCCTCGTCATACTTGATCCCAGATCAAGGTGTTGGACATGTGCCATCCTAGACATAGAGAGTACGGCAATATCCGATGCGTCCATCAGTCTTGCTATGGTCTCTATCCACATTTCCCACCTCATTGGCCAAATAAGAGGTACTTCCCATGAGTCTGAAACTCCATGGGTAGGATGCGTGCGGGGCACAGATCAAACAGAGGCGAACCAACTCAATATCATAACGGTGGGGCAAAAGCACCACAAGGTTCGGCAAGCCTAACCCCATGAGTGCTTATAGCTCCAAGAAGCTATCCCCAAGCCCCTTGGAGCTCCCAGAGCTCATAGTCCAACTCAAGCGGGACCCTCAGAATAGGGTCTTTCCATGATTCCAAGCTTCTCACGGAAGGTTAGGAACTTGACCTTCCCCAGGAGCTTCGTGAGAATATCTGCGACTTGCTCATCAGTTCCTATATGATCGAGCCTTACGGCGCCTCGCTGTACCATACCCCAGATAAAGTGGTGCCTGATTTCAATATGCTTGGATCGAGATTCTCAGAAAGACGAATCCCACTCTAGTTATCACAAAGGATAACGGTGGCATCTAGCACATGCCCAAACAGCTCACTGAAGAGCTTTCGCAACCAAACAACTTCACAACAGGCCATACTCGTTGCAATGTATTCGGCCTCAGTGGTGCTCAAAGCCACCGACTTTTGCTTCCTGCTCATCCAAGATATCAAAGCAGAACCCAAGGTGAAGCAACATCCAGATCTGCTCTTGCGATCCACCACACTGCCAGCGCAATCGGCATCAGTATATCCATGGAGTCTCAAACTCCCGGCAATGTATCTCAGCCCATGGTTGATTGTGCCCCGAAGATATCTCAACAAATTCTTGGCACCAATCCAGTGAATGCGATGAGGATCAACCATATGTTGACTCAAAGTGTTCACTACAAAACATACGTCCGGACAGGAGTTCACTAAGAACATCAGGGCCCCCACGAGTTGTCGATACTCGGTAGGATTTGCTAGCACGGGCCCATCAGCGTTTCCACTCAACTTCTTAAATTTGAGTTCCATCGATGTCGACACAGCCTTACAGTCCACCATACCAAATCTCTCCAGCGACTTCACGACATATTTTCCTTGAGAAAGGAAAATCTCGCCTGGCCTCTGCCAAACCTCCAAGCCTAGGAAGTAGTGCATCAATCCTAGGTCTTTCATCTCAAACTCAGAAGCTAGCTCCCTCTTACACTAATGAATGAGAGGGTCAGCACCTGTCAGGAAGAGATCGTCCACATAGAGAACTAAAATGAGAGGCCTTTCTCTATCAAACTTAAAATAAAGGTTCAGATAAGCATTACTTCGAGTGAAGCCCAGCTTCATCAAGTAGCTATCTATCCTCTTATACCAAGCCCTGGGGGCTTGCTTCAACCCATAGAGGGCTTTCTTCAACCTGCATACATGGGTGTCTATATCTCGGACTTCGAACCCCAGAGGTTGCTCCACATACACCTCTTCCTTTATAGATCCATGCAAAAAAGCGGTCTTCACATCCATCTGATGTAGACTCCATCCTTGCGTAGCAGCAAGGGAAATAATAGATCGGATGGTGGTATTGCGAGCCACAGGTGCAAATATATCATCATAATCTATGCCTTCTTTTTGAGAGAAGCCTCGGGCAACGAATCTTGCCTTGTACTTTTCAACACTTCCATCAAATCCATGCTTGATCTTATAGAGCCATTTCGAGGTGACAACAGATTTGTCCATCGGTCTTGGGACCATTTCCCAGACATCATTCTTCATAATGGACTCATATTCTTCGTGCATAGCATCCTTCCAAACTTGATGCTTTATGCCTTATTCAAATGTTCCAGGCTCAGATTGTACTATCGTACTCATGGCTGCTAGATACCCTTGGTATCTCTTCGACTTCTTGTTTTCACGGAATGGCCCCCTTGGGGCAAAATGTCTCTCAGCATCTTCAAGAGTATCCCTAAGCCATGAGGGTCTTCTCTTATTTGAAGGAGGTGGATCAATGGGATCCATAGGTCCTTCAACATCGGGCATCAGGTAATCCTTCGGCTCTTCCAGCTTCCCTGATTCATCTTCTTTGTCTTCCTTGGAGCTAGGAAGATTTCTTACTTTCTTGAGGGCCGCATCTTCATTGAAGGTGACATCGTGGCATATCTCCACTTCTCTTTGACCAAGCACATAGATTCTATATCCCTTCGAACTTTCACCGTAGCCCACAAACATTCCCTTCTTTCCAAAAGCATCCAGCTTGCTTCTCTTTTCTATCGGCACATGAAAGTAAACAGGACAACCAAAAACTCTAAAATGAGAAACATCAGGTTTCTTACCAAAGAAGACTTCTTCGGGAGTTTTGGAGTCTAAAGCGGAATGCGGGCATCTGTTTTGAACATACACAACAGTGTTCGCAGCCTATCCTCATAGAAACTTCGGAAGACCTTGGTCACATAGCATGGCATGGGCAGCTTCCACAATGGTCATGTTCTTTCTTACAGCAACACCATTTTTCTCAGGAGTGTACGCAGTTGTGGTCTCCCTCTTAATGCTAGCTTCTCTACAAAATTCATTAAACTCATTTGACTCATACTCGGTCCCATTGTCAGTCCTCAAAACTTTGATTTTCTTCTCGGTTTGATTTTCCACCAAGGCCTTGAAGGTACGGAACCATTTGAATGCTTCATTCTTCTTCTTCAAAAAATGTATCCAGGTCTTGTGGGAGAAGTCATCTGTAAAAGTCATGTAATAGGAACATCCTCCTAAGATGTCATAGGCAGCATACCAGATAAGTCAGAATGTATCAATTGCAAGATATCAGTTGTCTTTGTGACACTTGAGGGGAATGGTCCCCTTGTATGCTTCCCTTCGGCACAACCCTGACATATACCTTCATGATCATCTCTAAATTTGGGCATCCCTGTCACCACCTTCCTTGCTTTGAGAAGGGCTTTGTAATGAAGGTGTGCAAACCTCTGGTGCCATAACTCTGTTTGAAGAGTTGTATCACATGTCATAGCCCCCAATGGGCTTCCTCCAACCTGGTAGAGTGTATCAACTCTAAAGCCAATAGAAAGAGCTTCCTTGAAGTTCTTCTTCCAAATAAGTACCTTTCCATCAACAAATGCCACCTTGAACCCTTTGTCTTCCATTGCCGAAATGGATAAAAGGTTCTTCTTCAAATCATGTACATACAACACATCTTGTAATCGGATGACTTGACCTTGAGATAAATGGAGGGTCACAATCTCTGTCCCTTTCACGGGATAGGTGGCATTATCTCCAAGGATAATTTCCAGATTAGTATCCTTCTCAACCAAATCAGAAAGGGCTTTTTTAGAACCAGTGAGGTGCCTTGAAGCACCACTATTAATTAACCAAACATCCAGGGTGTCAGGTGGAGATGCAGCAGAGAGGGCAGATACCAGAATAAAATCATTTCTCTTATTATCAACAACATTAGACTCATCGTACCTGGAATTTCTTGACCTCTTGAAAGGTTGCCCATTTCCATTACGATCTGAGGGAGCCTTCCTTTTTCCTTGGAAACTGTTGTTCCTGCCATTCCTTCTCGAGTTGTTGTTGTCATCATCCCTAGGAGAGTCCCTTCTATTAGGGCACTCTCTTGCATAGTGACCAGTCTTGTTACAAGTGTAACATCTTCCCTTCCTTCCTTTTGGCCCCACTCTACCATGGTTTTGATTTCTCGGGCCACCATGGTTCTTCTTCTTTGCATGAGAGGCAAAGGCAGTAGGGTCACTTCCATTACCATTAGAGGCATACTCCATCATTATTGTTTCCTCTTGAGTGCATCTCGTCAATATTTCATCAAAATTAGGAATCACATTATTATTGGGAATAGTGGTATTGAATACATGCCAATCACGAGGGTGACCTTCTAGTGCAATAAGAACCATCTCTCGATCAGATATTGCTTCCCCAATAGCTAGGAGGTTATTCCTGATTTTAGTGATCCTCATAAAATAGGATTGAATATATTCATCCTTACCCTTCTTGATATTCTTCAATTGATTCTTGAAGAAGAGGATTTGATTAGCATTGCTAGCCCTGAACATGCTCACCAGCCTATCATACATCTCCTTAGATGTCTTCAGCTCAGACATGTAAGCAACCAAGTGCTTATGAATAGAATCATGGATAATCATCTTTGCTTTGATTTCCCCTTTTCTATACTTTGTCTTTGTGGCAGCCGCTGCATTTGATGGAGGCTCTAGAATATTCCCCTATACATAGTCCATGACATCTTGATCTTCTAGCGCCAAATCCAAGGACATCTTCCATGCATGATAATCAGATTTATCAGTCAATTTATCATCAACCTTGAAACCCTTGTAGGTTGAGGAGGCCATTTGTCCTTGATAGGATTTCTTCCTTCAGAATAGCTTCTAACACCAGCTTGGACTCTTGGACTTTGTCTTCACCTCAGCTCCGATTCCATGTTAAATTTAGATAACAATGGTGTTCTTGCTTGATGCACTTTTACTTCAATCTTTCATAGGCCCAATACAAGATAGCAATCACATAAACTTGAAAGTAAAATGCTGATAGAACACAATAATAGACCAATAGAAGACAAGCCAAATATAGATCAGATTTACAATTCCTTATGTCCAGCAAAGATATGAGATATTGTTATGTTACAGCGGTCAACAGGATGCTTCAACCAGCAAAGTCTTTCTTGGTCATCCAGCACTTTCATGTGTCACACCCACAACCCTCAAAGACAGCTCATCACAAGTCAACGAAGTCAAACCGGGGACAGCGCAAAAAAGTCAACGTAGTCAGCTTCAGAAAATTCAACGCAACAAACTAGGGCTTCAGTCAAACAACACGAAATTCCTCGATTTTAGAGCCTAGTTGTACAGCCTCCTAAAATCAGAATTTCTGCAGAAGATTGAGGTCAAACGACCAAGGGTTGACCACGGTCAAAACTGCTCAACATTGCAGCAAAAAAAGCCCTAAACAGATCAACACAGAAAACAGCAGTAAGCCCTAACCAAATCAGCACAGAAAACAGCAGCTTTGCTCCACACACGTGAGAAGAAAAAAGTCCTCCAAAGGCTATCGAACCAATTAGATCACAAAGAGAGAATGTGTGATGAGATGATGAGAAAATGACCTCCAAGTCTCTCCAATTTATATCCATCAGTGAGGGTGTGTGACACATCTCTTAGGCATGTGGGATAAATCTGGCCAACCTTGCACATGTGGAAAATAAATTCAAAATCAATGTTTTGCTCAACCGATCAAGATGATCTTTAGATCAATCTTGCATCTCTCTGATAGAGGAATCCAACAAAAATATGACCATCGTCATATGAGCAGTAAAACATGGAGTTTGGACCTAGTTGCCCAAAAATTAACAGATATATATATATATATGCAACCTAATCCACTATGGTTAAATCATAAATGTGATTATTACATTTCAGCTATGTACATGAATGTTTTGTTTTATGTTTTCCTTATTTTCCTTATTTTTTCTCTCTCCTCGTTTCTTGAATGCGATACCTCCAAACTTCATTTCTCATCCCGTTGTTGTTTCTCGTTTTGTTTCCCGTTTCTTGTTTCTGGTAACATAGAGAGCAAGTACATTAAATAGTCAATGTATCAATAAGGCAATGTTATGAACATAAATATATGTAATAATATAAATAAAGCTCTTAATTAAATAACAATTGGTATAATGAAGTGACATGTCTCAAAGGACGTGACTCTTTCTAAATGGGCACTCCCGCTTGGGTATATAGACATGACTCAAACAATTGAGACTTGTTTGAAACGAGACATTAACTAATTTGTCATAGACAGAAACTCAAAATATATGATCAACTTTATGATAGGCATATCCCTTCCATCCAATTGGTGACTGTAGTCCCATAGCAAAATGATCAGCAACCAAAAGATTAAACATCGAATACAATCCTACTTGGGAAGAAGGATATAGTATTGTTGATTGGCTTGAATCAAGATTTAAGCTTGTAAGAAGTTAATTTCAAGAATATAAGGGGTAATTGTATTAAAGAAGAGGACGATTGGGCAAAATAACTTAAGAAGATTGTTGATGATGTGTAACTTGTTCCTTCGAAAAAAGTCCTCATGAAGTTGTTACAATTCCAAATCTCAAAAGCGACCCGACATTTAATTGTTTTGTTTTTAAAACTCTTAATGAAGGCTCTTTGGACATGTCCTTCAACACCCTCCAAGCTACCAAGAGTTATGTCACCAACCTGGTGTATTTGATGAGGACAACATGCAAATTATTCCCATTCTTCTCACTCATCCCCCATATCTGACTGCCCATAAGTAAATTTTGTTCTCTATTGCCTTAAAACAATGGCATATCCAAATTCATAAAAGATATATTAAGGGCACCCACCCAAGAACCAAATTTTGAAAAGAAACATCGAGGGCACCCACCTAAGAACCGTGGAGTTATGCTGACACCATGCAATACTTCTAACCTTCCGCTCACTCAAATAGCACTAGTGGTAGCCCCACAGAAGTGACAAAAAAAGGCCAAGTCTGGTATCATGAAGTTGAAACAACTCAATTGGGCAAGCAAGCAACCAACTAGCAAGATAAGTCCCTCCTAGAAGGAACCAAAAGACTAAAAGACAAGTGTAATTCCTATATGACTACAACTACATTCATTACTAGATTTGTGAATGTTTAGAGGGCTTGGGGTTATGCATGATGACGTTGGAAGGGGAGAGGTTTGTGACTACAAAAATCCTGCTGGACTCCAATGAAAAGATACCTGAGATACTGAAGCTGGTTTTGGAGCAAATTGAGTCGATGAAAAAAGACTGGTATGCAGCAGACCAAAGGGACTAGGAGCAGATATGTTTGATCAGTGATAGTGCATGTGCATAACCTTGCTCACGCCCATGCTTACATTTAGTTTAAGCTACAAACCCCAAGGAAGCAAGTGGAGAACATGAAAATGGATGGATATGTGGGATGAATAAATGGGAGGAATTTTTTAACCAGATGCCTTAAATAGGACTTTCTCCATCCGACAATGGACCTTACCCTGTCTAATAGTGTGCCTTCAAAAGAAGTCAACACCAACAACTCGAGGCTACACAACTCACAGAAAAACCGATACGCTGCCCTTCACATGTCTTGTGTTGTTTCCAGCTTTAGTGTTTTCTTCTAAAGATAGACCGAGTACAGAAAATCTGATCTGAAGTTTGCATCCTTCTCTTTAATTAGGTTCCCATTTTTTATAAGCCCAGTAAACCATATTACAATGGTGTTTTTCTATTTGTTATCAAAGCTATATATTTAACAACAATAAATAAAATTAAAAGAAAAGTCCTTTGGGCTGTGGCCTAGTGTTTGAGATGCGGTGTCACATCGTTGATGACCCAGGTTTAAAACACGCAGCGTAGAGCCCTGGAAATTAAGTTGTTGCCCAAGTTTACCGACGTTTCGTATGCAGTAAATGTTAAAAAGAAAAACTGAATCTAACCTTCTGAAGGTCATAATAAGGTTTTCTCTTCCTTTTGTGATTCTCAGTTAGATCCTGCAGGCAACCACATCTGTGTCAGCATATGGTGCTTAGCCTTTTGATTGAAGAACGTTCAAAATAAAACATATATGCGTGGCCATTTCAGCCAAAGTTACACTGAAATATCGCCTGATAAATTAGGGTAATGTTCACCACTCTGAAATAAAAAATATGTCGGATATTAAATAGCAGAAGCCTACCTTCCACTTTCTGTGATCCAGTTTAGCGTCTTTCACCTTTTTGTCATGAGTGGGCTTACTGTTAAACTGTCGCTTGAAGGGCTTACTGCTATCAACAACAGACTAACCATCATCTTTTGTATTTGAATGCCGCTTGGCTTTGATCTCCTTCCGGTTCTTTGGGAATTTTTTACTTGGCTTCGGCCCTTCCTTATCGCCAGAATCGCTCTTTCTCTTCTTAAAGGGGAATTTTTTACCAGGTTTCGAGCCTTCCTTATCGCCAAGATTGTTCTTTCTCTTCTTAGAGGGTTCAGAACCCTCAAAGACAATTTTCAAATGCTCTGTATTGGGGACTCTATATCCCCTGTTGCTACTGCTAAAACCCTGGAGGTTTGAGAAGGCTCTAATGGAGATGGACTGAAGTCAAAAAATCACAAAAATGTTAGGATATTCCGACACATAGGAAATAGTTAAGAATAACTTAGTCTAGTGTAGAGTTAGGTAAAGTGTGTTTCTTTACTATGTACATTTGTAACTTATAATCCGACGGTCACGATTTGTAGTGATCCGATGGTTCACTCTCTCCTCGATATTAACGACACTTGATCTGTGGCTTAACACCCGATTGGTCCATGATCTCTATTTAAAGAGCATGGAGGGTCATTTGTCTGTTAACCGTTTATGAGAGAAACATATGTAACTTTTCTTTTATATTAATAAATTGCCTGAAGTGGCCGCGTTGGCTCAGGCCGTGGACTATTTCCCTCTTCGAGGGTTTTAACCACGTGATAATACTGGTGTACTGATTTGTGATCTGTTTGTGAGCGGTGACCTTTGGTTCTTGATCTACGGAACTTACCTGTAAATTCCTACATGGTATCGGAGCTATTTTGAGGGCCGCATCCGTTGTTGATCCAAATCCGAAGTCGGTTTGACTGCATGCAACTGTTGTTTTCTAGATCTATTATTTCTAAACATTTTCGAGCCTGAAGAACTGCTATGTTGTGTCCAGAGCATCTGTTACAGTGAGGAACGCTTTTCGTTTCATGCGAAAAGGTTTCTGGTTGCCCAAGTTAGATCAGTTTAGATCTGGAGTAAAGTATCTGTTTTGCAGTTATATTTGTTAATAGTTCTGCTTATTTCGGTTCCCTCTGTTTATTTCGGTTTTTAGGTTTTATTTATTTGCCGGATCTATATCATCTTCTCTGCGTATGCTCTTTGCTCTGCATTATGTGCAATCTCGGCAAATCAGAAACAGGAAGAGTAGTTTTTTTTACTACGTATGCTCTTTCCCCATGTCTTTGTGCGATATCAGGAAATCAGAAATAGTAAAAAATAGATAGTTGTCGGTAAGGCTAACCGAAAATCTAACATTCTGCCGTAAGGCTTGCATTTCTTTGTTTGATCGATGTTGTGTGCAGGAAAAAGCACGCACACAGAAGAACAGTTGACAATGAAATGGATTAAAGCGTCTTTTTTCTTAAAAAAATTGTTTGGAAATTTGACCCGCGTTAGTTCGAAATCACACTAAGGCACACTAACGCGACTCTCTGCTCTTGACCAGTGCATTATAACGCGCTCTCTGCTCTTGACTTGTGCGTTAGTAACACTGAGCCTCCTCCAAAGAAAAGTGTTACTACAGTGAACTAACATTCCTCTTGACTCAGTATTTCAAAAGGTGTAACTTCTTCATCCGGAAGCCGTTTCTCGAGCCATTTTTTTTAAACGGCCTAATTTTTTGAGATCTTTCCATTGGAACAGTTAGTTTCAACTTTTTCTCAGCTTCTTTTTTAAAATGGAAAGTTCATGCCCGATTATTCTTAAACACACCAATTATTTCCAATGGCTACCTCACATAATAGATATACTTAGAAGTAAAGGGCTTTATAGAATAGACACAGGACAAGAAACTAAACCTTCTAATGATGATAAAGTCCCTAAATGGGAAAATAAACAAGATCAAGCCCGAGGGTTGATAGGAATGTCCATTGCTCAAGATCTTCGATTTCACATCCTTGACATTGACACCCCTGATAAAGCCCTGGAAAAGCTAATCATTGTTTTTGGCATTCAAATCAAATCAGGGCCCACCAGCTTGAAAATGAGTTGCTTACTTTGGACCCCAATAATTTCTCCTCTATTGAAGATTTTTTGTCCAAATTCAAGACCAGACTTCTTTTAGAAGGTTGTAAGGTCAAAAAGGAAGATGGTAGCCTCATCTATTGCATTCTTGCTAAGCTTGGCCCTGCATACTCTATATTTGTTTCTGCCTTCCATTCCACTAGAGAAGCCATCATTTCTTCAGGAACCACCTACAAGAACCCCTCTTTTGATACCTTTTGCGATTCTTTGATAAGAGAACAAGAAAAACTCATACACCTTGGTCTTATCACTCCTGGAAACGCTTCTAAGAAAGCCTTAGCAGCCCAACAGCAATCATATCAAAAGAATCCCAAGAAGCAGTATCCTAAAAAATATGGTCCGAAACCAAACAAGGGTCCTAACCAATTTCAGTCGCAAACTAAAAAAGCAACTCACCAAAATGATAAGGCAAATAAAAACAAAGGGAAGAAGACAGATAGACACTGCAACTTTTGCAATCGTGATGGCCATATAGAGTCCAAATGTTTTAAGAAGATGGAAGCCTTAGAAGCAGCAATGAAGAAGCACAACATCAATTTGGAGCGCTCTTCACCTTCATCTTCAAGAATGGCACTTTCTGCTTGTGGTTGTCAAGCATCAAGATCTGGTTATGCATTAAATGTATCTTCCTCTTCTCCTTCTCATGAGTGGCTCATTGATTCTGGAGCTTCTTACCACATGGCCAAAAATAAAGCCATGTTTTCTTCTTTAAACGATTGTAACACCAAACATGTTTACGTTGGTGATGATAGATCTCTTAGTCTTGTAGGATCTGGAACCATTCATCTAGATAATGGTCAGTTTAATGATGTACTATGTGTTCCTACCTTGTCATGCAACCTTCTCTCTGTTTATCAGATAACTCATTCAAGTGAAGGGAAAATAGTAGAATTCTCACCTCATGATGTTGTAATCAAGGACCTCAAAGATCCTCAACATATTTTAGCTACTGGCATTGCTGATGATTCCACTAGGTTGTATAAGTTTGACAACTTTGGGTCATCATGTCTTCCCTCTGTTTTTGTTGCTCATAATGATGAAGTGAGCAAACTTTGGCATGAGCGATTTGGTCACTTAAACTATCGCTTTCTTCAAACTCTATGTAAGGAAAATATGGTGATGGGTCTTCCTATGGTATCTTGCCGAGATGGTGTTTGCTCCAGATGTGTACTCGGAAAACATCATCGAGATAATTTTGACAAACGTGCCACTTGGCACGCTTCAACCCCTTTGTAGCTTGTGCACAGTGATTTATGTGGTCCACTTCCTGTTGTTTCTTTCTCTGGTTGCAAGTACTTCTTAACTTTCATTGATGATTTTTCCAAACGCACTTGGGTATACTACTTAAAACTCAAGAGTGAAGTTTTTAACATGTTCTTGGACTGTAAGGCCTTTGTTAAGAAACAATCTAGACATCAAATTCTTAAGTTAAGACCAGACAATAAAGGAGAATATGTTAACAACAAATTTATCAACTTCTACACTGAGCATGGCATTCAATTGCAACATACTGTTCCAATATACTCCACAACAAAATGGTGTAGCTGAAAGCAAGAATCGCACCTTAAAAGAAATGGCTAATTGTATGCTTCAAGCTTGGAGCTCAATCAAACCAGGTGTAAGTCACTTTCGTGTTTTTGGAAGTAATGCTTGGGCCCATATTCCAGACGTGAAACATAAAGCCTTAGAACCTAAGAGTGAAAAATGCATTTTTGTTGGTTATTCTGAAGCTGTCAAAGGATATAGACTTCTTCAACCAAAATCCAAAAATATAATCATTAGAAGAGATGTCAAATTTGATGAAAATATATCGGCCTACAAGCCTAGTTCGGCGAGTGTGCCACCTTTTTCCTACAAGCCTGATTCGACATATGTGCCACCTCTCTCTCTCTCTTCTATTTTTAATAGCATTCCTTCTAGTTCAGATGATGACAGCGAGGATGACAATCCTCCACCCCTTGAAATTATTCCTTTTACTCCACGGCTTCCAAGATGGGTCCGCTCTACTCGGGATGAAGCAGGTGACGCTGCAGATCGACGACGTACTCGTTCTCAGTTCGAAAGAGCCTCTTCTTTATTGGCTCAAGTTCCAGAAAATCCTGATCCAGAAACCTTTGAAGAAGCCTCCGGTCATCCGGATTGGGATGAAGCTATGAATGAAGAATATCGTTCCTTATTGGCGAACAATACTTGGGATCTTGTTCCTCTTCCAAAAGGAAGAAAACTTGTCAAATGCAGATGGGTTTACAAAACCAAGTTTGGACCAGATGGAAAAGTGGATAGACATAAAGCTCGGCTTGTCGCTAAAGGTTTTTCACAAGTTGAAGGCATTGACGATACTGAAACCTTCTCCCCTGTTGCCAAAATGAATTCTATCCGCCTTGTTCTTTCCCTTGCTACCTCCTTTAAATGGGAAGTCCATCAGATGGATGTTAAATCTGCCTTCTTACATGGAGATTTGCATGAAGAAATCTACATGGAACAACCCCCTGGCTTTATCCAAAATAACTCTAGCCTTGTTTGTCGCCTTAGGAAGTCTCTCTATGGTCTCAAACAAGCTCCTTGAGCTTGGTATGCCAAAATGGATAGATTTCTTTTAGATAATGGCTTTTCTAGGTGTCATTCTAACAACACTGTCTACACCAAGAAAGTGGGTAAGTCCTTCACCATCCTTGTTCTTTATTTTGATGATCTTATCCTCACTGGTAGTGATCCCAACCATATAAAACATGTGAAGTCTAGCCTCAAAAAGAAGTTTGAAATGACAGACTTAGGACACTTGCATTATTTTCTTGGTCTTCAAGTTTTGCAATCCAAGGAAGGCATTACCCTCTCTTAGTCCAAGTATGTCTGTGATCTTCTACACCACTTTCACATGGAAGACTATAAGCCAGCCCCTTCTCCCTTTCAGTCTGGGGTCAAGCTTTCAGTCACTTGTACTACCCCTGAAGTTGATGCTACCTTATACCATCAACTTGTTGGTAAACTTATGTATCTAACCCATACCCGTCCTGACCTTTCCTTTGCCGTTGGTCTTGTCACTTGGTTTATGCACCAACCTCATGAAAGTCACTGGAAAGCAGCTAGAAGAATACTTCAATATATTCGAGGTACAGTTTAGTTCGGGATTCATTACAGTGCAGGAGCATCTCCATTGTTGATTGGTTTCAGTGATTCTGATTGGGCTGGTGACCCTGATGATCGAAAGTCTACTGCAGGATATGTATTCACTCTTGGTTCAGGACCTATTACTTAGTCTTGTAAGAAACAAAGTGCCATCTCTCTTTTCAGCCAAAGCAGAGTATCGCGGTGCAGTTGAAGCCAGCAAGGAAGCCATGTGGCTTCGTCAGATCCTGTCTGAATTTGGTCTTCATCAGCAGCATCCAACTACACTTTGGTGTGATAATCAAAGTGCCATTCAGCTATGTAAAGATCCAGTTCAGCATCAGCATATGAAACACATTGAACTCCACATACACTTCATCAAAAAGCTCATTCATGATCGTGTTCTTGAAGTGCAGTATTGTCCAACCAATGATCAAGTAGCCGACATCTTTACAAAGGCTCTCATAGAAGCGAAGTTCACCAAACTTCGCTCCATGATTGGAGTTCAGGAAAGTTGTCATTAAGGGGGGATAGGCTCTAATGCCTCCTTCCTTCTCCTATTGTGTCACCTTTGTGAATCCTTCAATCCTATCCCAATTTGTTCTTAAGGGGGGATGTTAGGATATTTCGACACATAGGAAAGAGGCTCCTTTTGTGTCACCTTTGTAAATCCTTCAATCCTATCCCAAGTTGTTCTTAAGGGGGGATGTTAGGATATTCCAACACATAGGAAATAGTTAAGAATAACTTAGTCTAGTGTAGAGTTAGGTAAAGTGTGTTTCTTTAATATGTACATTTGTAACTTATAATCCGACGGTCATGATTTGAAGTGATCCAACGGTTCACTCTCTCCTCGGTATTAACGACACTTGATCAATGGCTTAACACCCGATTGGTCCATGATCTCTATTTAAAGAGCATGGAGGGTCATTTGTCTGTTAACCGTTTATGAGGGAAACATATGTAACTTTTCATTTATATTGATAAATTGCCTGAAGTGGCCGCATTGGCTCAGGTCGTGGACTGTTTCCCTCTTCGAGGGTTTTAACCACGTGATAATATTGTTGCACTGATTTGTGATCTATTTGTTAGTGGTGACCTTTGGTTCTTGATCTACAGAACTTACCCTATAAATTCCTACAAAAAAATCATGCAAACTTCTGTCGATTGTCTTTTATCGGGGGCCTGGGGACTCTATAAGGCAGATTGTTTGAATTCAAATTATTAGTCGCCGATGTCGATTGTCCTTTATGGGGAGGTTTTATATGGAAAAACAAGCCCTTGCATTTTCTCTATCAAAGTTCCTAAAACCTAATCTTAGGATGTTGTTGTTTTGCACTTCACGTTAAAATATATTAGCTATAACTCTTTTCCGACAGTTAGCTATAACTCTTTTCCTATAGTCGGGGCGCCGCTGCACGGCCATTATTCGGTATTTCGGGAGAGATTTTTACCTGATCACAACGGAGAATTTTGGAAGTTCTAAAATACTTGGTTAATTATCATATAAAAATAAAGATAAAAGTCTGTTTTTGCATGTGTTTTGAGGTAGCTTGGGTTCTGTTTGATGAGAAAAAACCTTTTTCCTATGGTTTGGTAGTAGAATCACATTCTCTATATTCTAATAGGAAAGAGATATAATGTTAGTGATCCAGGTGGATATTGGTGGCCACCCGCCTATTCCACTTGGGGCCCCACCATTGTCTCTTTCAATTTTTCAGTTTTGGCATGACTTACTATTTTTAGCAATTTTTCGGGTCCTGAACTTCCGGAGCCATTTTGAGGCCCTAAACGACGTTTTTTGGGAAAGCCGGAAGCAACATGGGTCTATGGATCGATGTTGCTCACATCAAAAGTTGTAGTCCTCGGATAGATCTTTCTAACGAGGTATTGAGTGCGTCAAACAGAGATCGTATGCCAAAGTTACGTCCCTGGGAAGTTGAAACACCAATTTACCCAAATGGGGCCCATAATTTTGGCACTTCATCTCCTAGGATTAGGGTTTTGGATGTTTAGGGTTTTCCATTGTTTCTAAATAATAAATAGGCCCTTGAACCTCATTGTAACACATTTCAGAGGCCTGTAGCCGCCACATCTCTTCTCAGAGATAAGCTACCAGCGCCCTAGCTAGTTTATTTCCATTTTGTTTGTAAGAAAATTTCAGTTCTTTGAACTTAATGAAATGAAGTGTTATTTCCGCTGCATCTTTGTATTTACGGTTATATGTTTATTCTATTGTGTTCCTGCATAAATCCGGATCAGTTAGATAAATATACAATAAAATAATTATTTATGATATCATGTATAAAATAAAATAATTATTAATCTTTGTTTTATGATTAAAATTCAAGGAAAAAATAATGGGAGAAGTAAAATTATAATAAACTAATATTTATAAATATTGTCTAGTAAGTAAAATGAGGTCATAGAGTTTTGGAGGCAAGAAAATGAGGCTATAGAGTCAATTTATAGTTCACAATTTTTGAGTTTCAGGTTTTGACAACTTATAGTTTTGCGAATGGTATTTTATGTGATATAGCATATTTAAAGATATGAAAACTCCTTTGTAATTTCGTTTTTGGTCATGAATAATCATTGAAATAAAATGATTTCAGTGACAATAATATCTATATATATATATCTGGGTGTGTGTGTGTGTGTTAAGAAGAAAAAAGAAGACTAGTAAATTAGAGTGTCAATAAACTAGGCAAAAGATATTAATTTTGAGGCGAGTTAACCATACCACTCTCATGCATGAGTAACGGTTTAGATAAATCTGTTGGCAATATGCCTACGTTGTTTCAAATCCAGCACGACCCAACCAGTATCATCAATACCAATATATCACTATGGGACGTCACTTTATGGTTTGTTGATCTACTGCATGATGATTTTATCGAAAAAGATCCAAGTCGTGGTTGGTGCAACTAACTTACTAGCTACTTTGGAACATCTGTAAGCTTTAGAACATATGTAACAGACGAAATTAAACCAACCATTTTATGAACCCAAAACTAATTCCTGGGTGGATCAAGAAGACCAAAATACTTGGTATGTTTTGGTGTGGCAGAGAAAGCATTTGAACATGTGACCTCACTAAGATCGGGCAAGTAGTGGTGGTTCCCACTCTTGGTTCCAACAGATGCTCATTTCCCTGGGCATCTTAAGACATATCAACTTCATATCATTCGAGCCTTTGTCTAGCTTCAGCACCAATGAAGGAAGCAATGTGAATTAACGAGGTGGTCTTCAAAATGAACGGTAAACACCCCTTTCAATATTTCGGCTAGATCCCTGATCATTGAAAGTTGGATACACTTAGTACACGTCTCTAAAGAGGTATCGTAGTTAACATTCATAGGTTCCCACCCAAGGTGGCTCTCTTAGGTGAGAAGGAACCTGAGACAGATAGTTATCGGCCACTGGGAGTTTCCATCAATGCCCCTAACTATAACTCTCTTTCATACCCGCACTCACTCTTTTGGTGGACTTAATTACCATTGGTTTAGTGACTGGAAGGCCCCATTACTTTACATGATATATATATATATATATATATATAACCAACTTAGATTCATCTTAACTCTATATCTATCAAGCGTCGAAAGGGATCAAATCTCTTGAGGTGCAAACCTTTCCTCAAGTTTTGCACTCAAAAAGATTTGCAACTTGAGAAATTTGATCTCTCACGGCTAGCCTAGATCCATCTTAACTTCGGATATATCAAGCATCAAGAGGGATCAAATATCTCGAGGTGCAAACCTTTCCTCAAGCTTTACACTAAAAAGGAGGCTTGCACCTTGAAAGATATGATCCCTCTTAGCACTTGATAGATCCAAAGTTAAGATGGATCTAGGTTGGTAATGGATTAGTTCACTCTATTTTAGTGTTTTTAAGGTAGAGTTTGTAGTAAGATTCCCCTTTTTAATGTGGTTGATATTTGAGGAAACTTGAGTTTCATTGGTTGATCAATTATTTTTATGGCTACCAAATGGGTCAACTCAATAATTTCAAAACTTGAGAAGAAACCATGAATGAGTTTCTTGTCATAAAAATTAGGCAATTACTCTATTGTCTTATAAAATTCTTGAAAATAGTCTAGCAATGCATTAGTATAAGTTTAACACAACCAAGTTCTTTAGGGATTGAGGAGATTAATCTTATTAGTGAACTCATTGTTTAGCAAAAAGATCATTTTCATTAATTGGCTTAATGTGGGATTAATTCCATCAATTAACCTAACAATAGAATTATAATAACTAAAGTATTACAAAATTAATCTCAAAATGGAAAGTTTCTATTTAACGAACATTAATGCTACAACCATATGTAGAATATGCCATACTCATAAGCATATGATTATAAATGTTATTTCAAGGTACCATTTGTTTCAAATGTGTACTTCAAATAATAGTTCTTAAGAAAACTTATATATAATAAACATGAAATATTTTTTTTATTTTTTTAGCAAGGAAAAAAAATAAATATCATGATACTTCTCAAGCGACTTGCAAATTCCTTATACTAAAATTATGTGAAGGGCCACTCAAGACTAATTAAGAGCCAAGAATGCACATACGACATTTTCTCAAAAGCATGTCCTATGTCCAATGCTTAATGACAACACCTTGGTAAAGAGATTTTGTCAAATGCCTAATAATGACACCGAGTAAAGAGATTTTATAAAATTAAATGGAATTGGCTCAATGTTTCCCTAGTTATATTGAATAATAAATACCCAACCAAACTCCTCTTCTTCTTCTTCTCCTTCTTCTTCTACCAAGAAAAGGAAATATTTATATCAAAAATATGTACTTAGGCACATAGTCATACATCAAGGAGTACAAAATTCATATCCCATGTTGTTGGGAACTAAGAAAAAGATATATCAAGGGCACCCACCCAAGAACCAAATTCTGAAAAGAAACATCGAGGGCACCCACCTAAGAACTGTGGAGTTATTGACACCAAGCAAGACTCCTAACCTTCCGCTCACTCAAACAGAACTAGTGGTAGCCCCACAAAAGTGACAAAAAAAGGCCAAGTCTGGTATCATGAATTTGAAACAACTCAATTGAGCAAGCAACCAACCAACAAGCAAGATAAGACCCTCCTAGAAGGAGCCAAAAGACTAAAAGGAAAGCGTAATTCCTACATGACTAACCCTACATTCACTATTCGATTTGTGAATGTTTAGAGGGCCTAGGGTAATGCATGATGACATTGGAAGGAAAGAGGTTTGTGACTATAAAAATACTGTTGAACTCCAACGAAAAGATACCTAAGATACTGAAGCTGGTTTTGGAGCAAATTGAGTCGATGAAAAAAGATTGGTATCAGCGGACCAGAGGCACCAGGAGAAGATATGTCTGATCAGTGATAGCGCATGAGAATAACCTGGCTCACGCCCATGCTTACATTCAGTTTAAGCTATAAACCCCAAGGAAGCAAGTGAAGAACATGAAAATGGATGCATCTGCGGGATGAGTAAATGGGAGGATTTTTTTAACCAGATGCCTTAGATAGGACTTCCACCATCTGAAAATGGACCCTACCCTGTCTAACAATGTGCCTTCAAAAGAAGTCAACACCAACAACTCGGGGCTACACAACTCACAGAAAAACCAATAAGCTGCCTTTCACATGTCTTGTGTTGCTTCCACTTTAGTGTTTTCATCTAAAGATAGAGTGAGTATATAAAATTTGATCTGAAGTTTGCACATTTTCTTTAACGAGGTTCCCAATTTTTTATACACTAAACCATATTACTATGTTGTTTTTCTATTTGTTATCAAAGCTATATATTTAACAACAATAAATAAAATTATAAGAAAAGTCCTTTGGGTTGTGGTCTAGTGTTTGAGATGCGGTGTCACATCACTGATGACCCAAGTTTAAACTCACGCAAGTGTAGAGCCCTGGAAATTTAGTTGTTGCCCAAGTTTACTGACGTTTCATATGCAGTAATAGTTAAAAAGAAAAACTGAATCTAACCTTCTGAAGGTCATAATAAGGTTTTCTCTTCCTTTTGTGATTCTCAGTTAGCTCCTGCAGGCAGCCACATCTGTGTCAACGTATAGTGCTTAGCCTCTTGATTGAAGAACGTTCAAAATAAAACATATATGCGTGGCCATTTCAGCCACAGTTACAATGAAATCTCACGTGATAAACTAGGGTAATGTTCACCACTCTGAAATAAAAATATGTCGAATATTAAATAGCAGAAGCCTACCTTCCACTTTCGGTGATCCAGTTTAGCGTCTTTCAGTTTTTTGTCATGAGCGGGCTTATTGTTAAACTGTCGCTTGAAGGGCTTACTGCTATCAACAACAGACTTACAATCATCTTCTGTATTTGAATGCCGCTTGGCTTTGATCTCCTTTCGGTTCTTTGGGAATTCATTACCTGGCTTCGGCCCTTCCTTGTCTCCAAAATCGCTCTTTCTCTTCTTAGAGGGGAATTTTTTACCTGGCTTCGAGCCTTCCTTATCGCCGAGATTGCTCTTTCTCTTCTTAGAGGGTTCAAAACCCTCAAAGACCATTTTCAAATGCTTTGTATTGGGGACTCTATTTCTCCTGTTGCTACTGCTAAAACCCTGAAGGTTTGAGAAGGATCTACTGGAGATGGACTGAAGTCAAAATATCACAAAAAATCATGCCAACTTCTGTCGATTGTCTTTTATCGGGGGCATGGGGACGCTATAAGGTAGATTGTTTGAATTCAAAATATTAGTCGTCGATGTCGATTGTCCTTTATGGGGAGGTTTTAGATGGAAAAACAGGCCCTTGCATTTTCTCTATCAAAGTTCCTAAAACCTAATCTTAGGATGTTGTCATTTTGCACTTCACGTTAAAATATATTAGCTATAACTCTTTTCCTACAGTTAACTATAACTCTTTTCCTACAATTTGAGTGACGTTGCACGGCCATTATTCGGTCTATCGGGAGAGATTTTTACTTGATCACAACAGAGAATTTTAAAAGTTCTAAAATACTTGGTTAATTATGATATAAAAACAAAGATAAAGTCTCTTTTTGCATGTGTTTTGAGGTAGCTTGGGTTGTGTGTTTGATGGGAAACAACCTTTTTCCTATGGTTTGGTAGTAGAATCACATTCACTCTATTCTAATAGTAAAGAGATATAATGTTAGGTAAATATACAATAAAATAATTATTTATGATGTCATGTATAAAATAAAATAATTATTAATGTCTATTTTATGATTCAAATTCAAGGAAAAAATAATGGGAGAAGTAAAATTATAATAAACTAATATTTATAAATATTGTCTGGAAGTAAAATGAGATCATATATTTTTGGAGGGAAAAAAATGAGGTTATAGAGTAAATTTATAGTTCACAATTTTTGAGTTTCAAGTTTTGACATCTTATAGTTTTGCCAATGGTATTTTTATGTGATATAGCATATTTAAAGATATGACTCCTTTGTAATTTCGTTTTGGGCCATGAATAATCATTGAAATATAATGATTTCAGTGACAATCAGATATATATATATATATATATATATATATATATATATATATATATAGGCAAAAGATATTAATTTTGGGGCGAGTTAACCATACCACTCTCATGCATGAGTAGCGGTTTAGATAAATCTGTTGGCAATATGCCTACGTTGGTTCAAATCTAGCGCGACCCAACCAATATCATCAATACCCATATATCACTATGGGACGTCACTTTAGGGTTTGTTGATCTACTGCGTGATGATTTTATCGAAAAAGATCCAAGTCGTGGTTGGGGCAACTAACTTACTCGCTGCTTTAGAACATCTATAAGCTTTAGAACATATGTAAAAGATGAAATTAAACCAACCATTTTATGAACCCAAAACTAATTCCTGGGTGGATCAGGACCAAAATACTTGGTATGTTCTGGTGTGGCGGAAACAGGGTTTGAACATGTGACCTCACTAAGATCCGGCAAGTAGTGGTGATTCCCACTCTTGGTTCCAATAGATGTTCATTTCCCCAAGCATCTCAAGACATCAACTTCAGATCATTCGAGATTTTGTCTAGCTTCAGCAGCGATGAAGGAAGGAATGTGAATTAACAGGGTGGTCTTCAAAATGAACAGTGAACACCCCTTTCAATATTTCGGCTAGATCCCTGATCATTGAAAGTTGGATACCCTTAGTACACCTCTGTGAAGAGGTATCTTTGTTAACATTCATAGGTTCCCACCCAAGGTGGCTCTCTTAGGTGAGAAGGAACCTGAGACAGATAGTTGTCGGCCACTGGGAGTTTCCATCAATGCCCCTAACTATAACTCCCTTTCATAACTGCACTCACTCTTTTGGTGGACTTAATTACCATTTGTTTAGTGATTGGAAGGCCCCATTACTTTACATGATTTGATATATATATATAACCAACTTAGATCCATCTTAACTCTATAACTATCAAATGTCGAGAGGGATTAAATCTATCGAGGTGCAAACCTGTCCTCAAGTTTTGCACTCAAATATATTTGCAACTTGAGAAATTTGATTCCTCATGGCTAGCCTAGATCCATCTTAGCTTCAGATCTATCAAGCATCAAGAGGGATAAAATCTCTCGAGGTGCAAACCTTTCCTCAAGTTTTACACTAAAAAAGAGGTTTGCACCCTGCAAGATTTGATCCCTTTTAGCACTTGATAGATCCGGAGTTAAGATGGATCTAGGTTGGTAATGGATTAGTAAACTCTATTTTAGTGTATTGTTTTAAGGTAGAGTTTGTTGTAAGATTCCCCTTTTTAATGTGATTGATATTTGAGTAAACTTGAGTTTCATTGGTTTATCAATCGTTATTATGGCTAACAAATGGGTCCACTCAATAATCTCAAAACTTGAGAAGAAACCATGAATGAGTTTCTTGTCATAAAAATTAGGCAATTACTCTATTGTCTTATAAAATTCTTGAAAATAGTCTAGCAATGCTTAGTATAAGTTTAACACAACCAAGTTCTTTAGGGATCGAGGAGATTAATCTTATTAGTGAACTTGTTGTTTAGCAAAAAAATAGTTTTCATTAATTGGCTTAATGGTGGGATTAAGTTCATCAATTAACCTAACAATAGAATTATAATAACTAAAGTATTACAAAATTAATCTCAAAATTGAAAGTTTCTATTTAATGAACATTAATGCTACAACCACATGTAAAATATGCCATACTCATAAGCATATCATTATAAATGTTATTTCAAGGCACCCTTTGTTTCAAATGTGTACTTCAAAAAACAATTCTTAAGAAAATTGATATATAATAAACATGAAATAATTTTTTAAATTTTTTAGCAAAGAAAATAAATAAATATCATGATACCTATCAAGCGACTTGCAAATTCCTTATACTAAAATTATGTGAAGGGCCACTCAAGACTAATTAAGAGCCAAGAATGCACATACAACATTTTCTCAAAAACATGTCCTATGTCCTGTTGTAGCATAATTTGACTCAGCTAAAAGTCGAGAGGTTCTGAGCAATTCAAGGTTGTTGAGGAATAGTTGTTAAAATTTCAAGAAGAACTGTAATATGCTCGAAAGGATAACCTCAAGCTTGTTGAGATTTTGTGTATTTGGGGTACCATCAGTTGTGCTCTAGCTCCCAAACTTTGTGGAGGGGCTAGATAGAGTTCACCTGATCTACAAGACCTAGAAATGGATTTGGGAAATTTCATCTGGTTTAGGAGATATTAAATTAATTAATTATTTTAAGTGTATTTCCTAAGTTAAAACTTAGTGAACTTAAATAATTAAAGTGAATTTAATTAATCATGTGATGAAATCGTCTTAAGTCACACGGATCAAGCTTTCTTTTAATCTTAGCCATTGATTCAAGATCTGATCATGGTCATTGATTTCTCAACAAGAAAAGTATAAAGGAAAGGCTTGGGGTCATTTGTAAAGACACAGAGAGGCAAAGCACTGAAGCTAAGCCGAGATTCTAGGGCAAGGTTTGCTAAGAATACTCAGAAGTGTTTCAGCTGCAGAGAGGGGAATTTAGACCAAGGAGATGATCTGATCCTAGGGTCTAGAATACACAAGAGATACAGATCAGCTCAAGGGCAGCGAAGAGGAAGGCAGTAGCAGTAGCAGCAGCAGCAGCAAGGATAGCGTAATTTTCAGGAAACCCTTCAGGGGTTACGCAGAGACCCTTAGGGGCAGCGCTAAGGGTTTGGAGGCCATCCAAGGCTGACGTAGAGGCTTTCAGGGGCTTTAGAGGCTGACGCAGTGCATTTAAGGGACAGCGCTAGGGTTTCTAGGCCCTAATCTTGGCTAAGTCCTGTAAATCCCGTTTGAGGGTGTGAATCAGTCATTATTATGGCCCTAGATCAGCCAGAGAGTTGTAGATCTAGTGTTATTTTTGTCGGGTTTTCCAGATCTAGAACCCAGATTTGTATATTCAGAAATATTCTTAATAATAAAACCCTCCAGCAGCCAAAGACCGGTTTTCCCACCTTGGGTTTTTCTGGGGACTATTTGTCCAAAAATAACTGTATCACTTTGTCAATGTGTGCATGTGCTTATTCTAGATCTGAATTGGTAGAGATCTGTTATGTATTTTGCTTCAATATTAACTTGAATTTATTCAGTTGATAACTTATTTAAGTAGGAGGAGCTTAACCGGATTAACAGTAATAATTTCTGCATAAGACATATGATTCAGAAATTTCTACTAAGCTCAACGAGGATTCATCATCACATGTGCATTGGAACCAAAATCAGGGAAACAGTAGCATTGGAAATGTAATCTAAGCCAGAGGAGCAGCAAAGAAGAAAAGCGTGCAGCAAGGGTCAAGTCAGGCTTATTTGTGTGCAGAACAGTTCAAGAGTCTGGCCGATTGGTGCGTTCAGAACATTGCACACAGGTCAGGGTTGAGTCGTGAAAATACACATGCAGAACAGTGTTCGGAGGCTTAATCGCAATCGCAAAGCTCAGGAGGAATAGAACAAGGTTGAATCGCCGAAATGTGAAATGTGATACGAGGGTTGAATGCGATATAGTTCGGAGCTCGATCTAAAGTATTTAAAGTCCGATCGTGGGACCTTCTCACATATCGCACATCACAAGCTCAGGAGGAATGGCGCTAAGGAATATGTTATGAATGCCAAAATGCGAAGTGCGACAAGGGTCGAACGCAATGCAGCTCGTAACTATGATTTAATATATTCCAATCGCGCATCGCACATCACAAGCTCGGGAGGAATGGCGCTAAGGAATATGTTATAAATGTCAAAATGCGAAGTGCGACAAGGTTTCATATCGCTGATTGCGATTTGTGATCGGCCCCATCTCCACTTGCCACATCATTCCTACCTTTATCGCACATCGCACATCGGAAGCTCAGGAGGAATGGCGCTAAGGAATATGTTATAAATGCCGAAATGCGAAATGCGATAAAGGGGCGAATGTGATAGTTTTCAAAAGGAAATTTGAATTTATTTAAAGTCCAGGATTATGTGCAGTTGCGTTGTTTTATGAAGAAACGTGAAAGCGGGCAGTGGACTCGGGTAAGTGACCCAATGCAGAGCAAAGGAGAAGAGAAAATGGAACGCTGCAAGCACGAGCAGAAGAGGCAGAGTCGAGCAGGAGGAGACACGATAGAGGCATAGGCAGAGCCGGGCAAAGGGAGCACATGGTGGCACTGTTGGAAACGCAACAGCTGGGTCAAGTCGGGCAAAGATGCGTTATTGCAGAACTGTTCGAATACCACATCAGAAACAGAAAAGACATGAAAGCAAGCAGAAAAGACAAATATTAAACTCTGGAAGAAATGCAGGGCAAGGATGTCTAATCTTTCAGGGAGACGCATCAGCAACAAATCAGATTCAGCAAACAAAATAATATTCCAAGTTTTAATTTGTTTTATTTGTTTGTTAAGATCGAAGCTATAGTGATGTCCTCAATTGCAATGTGATAAGTAGTTTTAATAGTTTAGGTAGTCGAAGTAGTTTCAAGAAATTTTAGCAGTTACGAACTGTTTTTGATATATTTAATCAAGATAGAAAGAAAGAAGTGGGGTTCCGAGTTTTGGACCTCTGGAAGACTAAAATTTTGGTACTTACTTTTCTAAGGAATGAATGAAAGAAACATCAAGTTTCCTGCTTCTGTTGATGCGATTCGTTTTTCCTATGCCATTTTGTGTTCCTTCTTCCTGGAATGAAGTGAAGTAAAGTAGTTGTCGGTCTCTTACTTACATTTGTGAGTAAGAGTTAAATAACCTTAATTTGCGCTCCTTCACTCCAACTGCTCTCCCTTAACAAATTCTCTCTGGAACTTAAAAGTAATAAATTCTGTGTTTACAACATATTATTTTGAGTTTCCTCTCTCTCCATAAATTCATTCTGAAATTTAGAGTGATAGATTGTGTGTTATAGCATATCATTTTGAGTTTCTTCTACAATTCTTCTTTTCCATTCAGATATCAGCAGTTAATGGCATTGTAGAGTCTTTCATTATACCAGATTATTAAGGGTTTTAAAGGATTAGTTTCCAAAGGGATTGAACGAAGACCACCTGATATAATTACTTCTGTGACACATTTTTAAAAAATGTCTTGAGCACTGATTCCTTTCCACAGCCAAGGAATTGTCTCTTAAGATACAACATGTCCAATGCTTAATGACAACACCTTAGTAAAGAGATTTTGTCAAATGCCTAATAATGACACCCAGTAAAGAGATTTTCTAAAATTAAATGGAATTGGCTCAATGTTTCCCTAGTTATATTGAATAATAAATACCCAACCAAACTCTTCTTCTTCTTCTTCTTCTTCAAGGAAAAGGAAAAGGAAATATTTATATCAAAAATGTGTACTTAGGCACATAGTCATACATCAAGGAGTACCAAATTCATATCTCATGTTGTTGGGAACTAAGAAAAAGATATATCAAGGGCACCCACCCAAGAACCAAATTCTGAAAAGAAACATCGAGGGCACCCACCTAAGAACCGTGGAGTTATGTTGACACCAGGCAAGACTTCTAACCTTCCACTCACTCAAACACAACTGGTGGTAGGCCCACATAAGTGACAAAAAAAGCCCAAGTCTGGTATCATGAATTTGAAAAAACTCAATTGGGCAAGCAAGCAACCAACAAGCAAGATAAGTCCCTCCTAGAAGGAGCCAAAAGACTAAAAGGCAAGCGTAATTCCTATATGACTACAACTACATTCACTACTAGATTTGTGAATGTTTAGAAGGCTTGGGGTAATGCATGATGATGTTGGAAGGGGAGAGGTTTGTGACTATAAAAATCCTATTGGACTCCAACGAAAATATACCTGAGATACTGAAGTTGGTTTTGGAGCAAATTGAGTCGATGAAAAACACTGGTATGCAGTAGACCAGAGGCACCAGGAGCAGATATGTCCGATCAGTGATAGTGCATGTGCATAACCTAGCTAACGCCCATGCTTACATTCAGTTTAAGCTACAAACCCCAAGGAAGCAAGTGGAGAACATGAAAATGGATGCATCTGCGAGATGAGTAAATGGGAGGAATTCTTTAACCAAATGCCTAAGATAGGACTTCCTCCATCCGATTGTTCTAGCTCCTAGAGACAGCATTGAGTTGCAAAAGACCAATGCCTAGGACATCTTGAAATCATAGGTTAGATGTAGACAATTTTAACGGTGCCTCTGACAGAATATGGATCAAGAGGATAATGATTGTGGTGGTTCAAGAATAATGAAGACTTTGGAGTTTGATTCATGTAAATTACCCTATACTGTGAGAGGGCTCAGGAGGTTGTATGGCTCGGTGGCTTTTCAAATGGGCCAAGTATGAAACAATGAGCAGAGGCTTTCAAAATATGTAGAGGTGTTGAGAAGGAACGGAGGAGGAACCCGTGAGAGACGGGCTTAAAAATCTTAAGAATCTGTCTCCTGTGAACTCAGAGGAAGCAGATGTAAGTGGAATGTGACCAACAATAGAGATTCGTGGAGCGTGAATTAAGGGGCACAGCAAGTTTAACACATGAGCGTTATTCATACATGAATTCATGAATAAAAATGCATACCACCAGGAGCTACATTACGCGAATCATCAAGCAGCAGAACATTGAAAGATGATTATACATAAATAGTTGATTACTGATAAACAAGAGAATACAGATACATACTATTCATTGCTCCATATGGAATCCAAATAAACAGCATTGTATATCATATTATGTTCAAAACAGCTCTCCCAAATATGTGTCTCAGAGAATAAAGGGCACAGTCATACAGAACTACAGCAAAAATTCTCCAAAATTCAAAACCCTTCTTTCATCTCTGAACTCTCTACATATAGAGTTCTCCTTGAGGGTTTACGATCGAATAAACTTTCATGATCGACCCACACATGTGAAAATCAAAATATCATAACCAAATCGCAAAACGTGCATCGAGCAATCACTCCCATAATCAGAAAATTAAAACAGAATAAGGTGAAATCGAGACTTCAAAAGCAAAACATCATAATCAGACAGTAAAAGAAACAACATAGTTGGCCACAGAAGCCAAATCCTGGAATCCTCAAATGGGCAGTGAGGAGTAGTCGTGAACAGGTGGGCAGTCTGGCTTCCATCACATGATTCCACCAACCGTCGAAAGCCTCCACTCCCTTATTCTCATGATTTCCATTAACCGTTACGTAACGGCCTGTTGTGCCACGCGTGCGTAGCTCTTTAGCGGGGAGTTCTTGGACAAACTGAATATACCATAGCTGCGTTTGTTGTGTTTGATTTGCAAAACTAGAGACTGGGTTTCGGAGGGGGGCCGAACTAGATCATGAGTCGTCGGATGTGTGATAGGGAGCGAAGATGAGGGAAGATGGCAGTAACAACCCCTTTTTCTTTATAATGGCGAAGCTAAAAGTGGGGCCTGCAACACTAACACACAGCGGGATGGTTAACACTGAAAAGAGTGGGACAAAGGTCGTGGAAGGGCTTTGATGACATCGCAAGGAGGTGGGGCTACCCGCAAATTGCAATCGGGGAATCGGGAATTTGTTATTATGAGGAACGGGGGGTGTAAAGGTTGCGATATCGCAAATCACAAAGTCAAAGATTATCACAGGTCAACTCATATCGCAAATCGCAATCGGGGCCGGGAATCAGGACGGGTAACAAGAATGAAACAGTGCGAAGTGCGATGTGCGGTGAGTGGAAGGTGACGTGGCATGACAGAAGTGGGGTCGCCCGCAAATCGCAATCGGGGAATCGGGAGTTTGTTATAATGAGGAACGGGGGTAAAGGTTGCGATTTGCGATATCGCAAATCGCAAAGTCAAAGATTATTGCAGGTCAACTCATATTGCAAATCGCAATCAGGGTCGGGAAGCAGGACGGGTAACAAGAATGAAACAATGCGAAGTGCGATGTGCGATGAGAGGAGAGGTGACATGGCATGACGGATGGTGGGGCCGCCCGCAAATCGCGATCAGGGAATCGGGAAATTGCTATTATGAGGAACGGGAGGTGAAGGTTACGATTTGCGAAGTGCGATGTGCGATGGAGGAGAGGTGATGTGGCATAATGGAGGTGCGGCCGCTCGCAAATCGCAATTGGGAGTTTTTTGTTATGAGAAACGGAGGGTAAAGGTTATGATTTGCGAAGTGCGATGAGATGAAGGTGACGTGGCATGACAAAGGCGGGGCCGCCCGCAAATCGTAATCAAGAGCTTTTGTTATGAGAAACGGGGATAAAGGTTGCGATTTGCGAAGTGCGATGAGTGGAAGGTGACGTGGCAGAGAGGGTAGGTCCCATTTACATCGCAATCGGGGAAATGGTGCAGGTGGAGTTAACAAAAGTATAAGTGCAATGCAGTTGGCGATGCGAAAAGGTAAGTGGTAAGTGCTCTTTCCTCTTTTGACTGCGGGGTGTCCGCCCGACCTGTGCTTGAATTGCTTGGCCTTCACTTTAGCCATTCACGCCTCATCCTTGTGATTTGCTTATAGGTGCCACTTCTCCACCTTGTGTGCGGTCATAGGTCAACATTGGCTCCATCTAGGGACAACGTGTTGTTTTAAGTGCGTTGAGAACCTGCAGACTTGAATGCCTATTCTTTCTTGGGCGCATGGAGTCGCAAATGCATACTGTAAATCTGAACTGAAACTACAACTGAGTTGTTCACTGCAAACTATCAAAACATAAATAACTGTTGCACCCTGAAAATCTTGAATGCTGAAATCTGAACCATGCTGAATCTGAAATCTAAAACACACTTGAACTGAAAATTGCAAAGCAATCTGAAACTAAAACTGGAAAGATGCTGATAGCACTGAGCTTATTTGCACACCTACCTACCCTAATCTGCTAGAATTATTGCTATTCTAAATGATACAATAATGCCAGTGTAACCAAGCAAGCAACTGCTCTAATAACTTTGTTCTTTCACTATTTTTCACCAAACTCAGGAACAAACCTGTTAATGGTATTTAATAGAAATTCCCAGCCTGATCTTCATTGCAAGGAGCTTGGTAAACCTGAACAACATCAAAAATGCTGGAAAGGTATGGTGGCTTTGTGATGAATAATTTCTTAATATAGATAGCCACTGGATCAAGATACACTTGACCTATTTCTAAATATTCTGACCCAATTGATCCAACCTCATAACTTGGTACTGCATATGTGTTCTCCATGTCTTCAAACAACTCGGAATATATTTTCATTTTATCTGATGAATTTTGTGTCGATACTTCTACTGAATCAGACAATAGGGTAGACTGTCTGATCATATCCATATCATAGCAACTTCTGAAATTATTACGTGTACATGAAAACTGACTTTGAAAACTCCAACCATCCAACGTATCAGTTATTGGGTCATGAAGTGTTTTAGATGACTGTAGCGTTGGTTCTACTGACATCTCGTGATTTCTCCTGTGATTATCAACCAAAAAGTGACCAAGATTCCCTTTCACAATCTGAGATGAATTAAAGCATAAAGGTAGAGAATCAAACTAGATCAATTCTTCCTCTGTTTTAAACTTTGCCTCTCTGTTCGGCAGGTTCACTTCCACATCAACTGCAATATTTTGCATTTCTTCAAGGGCTGCAGTGTCCCTTTCTCTTACTTGGAATGCCATCTCTGGATTAAAGGCATCTGGGTAGTGCAAGAGAGCTACTCCTGGGGGTGGCCTTATATCAATAGGCATTGAATGATACACCTTATTGAACCTGGCTGAAAAATATTGTACTGTCTCCCCTGGCTGTCTTTTTAAATGTTCATACTCTTCTATGATAGGAAAGACATTTCCCATGATTACCCATCGACCTAGGAAAACTTGCATGAATTGATGAAAATTGCTCATGCTAGCAGCTGGAAGATTCTCAAACCAATTTTTAACTTTACCTTGCCATGGTAGGACAAACATCCTGATACATATATCATCTTCTTCATTTACTGATGATTGCAATACACTGACCAAAGGATCATGGTAAACATGCAACATAAGATCTTCTAGAAGATTTGTAACAGGAAAACAAACCTCATTCCAAACTGTTGCTTTGCTTGTGTGTTGAAATTGATTCTCTTCAAACAGCAAGGGGACAAATTGTTTTTCCTCATTATCCACGGTAGTCAAGTGATCTGAGTGTTTTTTATCATTCTCTTTGTCACACAGAAGCTTGCAAGGGAGCTGCAAGCTCTCGTTAATTTCAGGTGAAGGAACATTATTTGTAACAATCTGTTGTACTACTTCATTAACATCCAAGAAAGAAATTAATGATTGAGAGCTTTTATGATTTTCTTCAGGGTTGTAAATTGAGATAAGGTGCAACATGAAAGAGAATTTGAAAGATGGTCTTCATCATGCAAATCTGATTGGTCTTTAATCTGTGAAGGAAACACTGCTTGCTAAAGATGTTCTTGTGGATCTAGACAATTAATCTCTGCTGCCTCTGTTTTCAGATCACCAGACCGCTGTTGATTTTTAGTGCTATCCTCTGGGAAACACTCCAGCTCTTCTACATGAGGTCTAAAAATCACCATGGGTTGTTCTTCTTGGAGATTGAGGCTGACAGGCAGAGGGCTTACACCATGGGGCTACATGAATTGGGACACTTCAGCTTTGAATGAAGGTTGTTTCAGGAGCTTGATCAGGGGAACCGGGATCTTGACCTTCTCTAGTTCTTTCTGGATATTAAAAGGTGTGGGCCCTTTTTCTGTAATGGCTTCTTTGAATTGTTCTTTAGGAGGGTCGGGCAGTTTCAAGGGTATAGATGAGGGATTCTTATCTTTGGGAGGATCGGCTTCTTGCTTTGTGGAAGTGGATACAGTGGCCTTATGAGGGGTTGACTCTTCTAATGGCTTTTTCCCTTTACTGGCAAGACTAGGAGGGGCTTGTTCTCTTGATATCGACTCTTCATTTTGCTCTTGCACTCGAGTTCTCTTCCTGGAGGACCTAAGGTCATACTTCTTGTGGAGTTGAACTTGCATGAAATCCACGAATTGTCTGCAATAACTGTCAATATCTTGATCCTCTAGAGGGACTTTCTTCTCCTCTTGCTCCTCTTGCAGGATGAGTTCACCCTCTTCATCATCAGAGTAAGCGAGGAATTGATTTTCTTGGCTGTCTGTGACTTCCTCGACCTGTCCCTCCACTTCTCCCTCCAAGTATAGAGGGGGTTGAATGTGGTCTTGATGTTCCTTCCTCTCTCGCTGCAACAGCTGCAGACGGGGCTTCCGATACTGAGGATTAAACCCTCGGTTAGGAATCATTTGGTTGGGACGAGGAGGAGAATTTTTGGCCTCCAATTCAAGCTTAATCAGCTTATTGGAAAGGTTCTTGATTAACTTATTCATTTCTTCAATTCTATACTCTTGTAATTCCCTCTCTTGATTTGAAGTAGAAGCCTTGTAAATTTTTGTAGATGTTCTATGCTTGATGCAATTTTACTTTTATAACAGCAATCACATAAATAGTTAAGTAAAATGCTGATAGAACATAACAGTGGATCTATAGAAGACAAACCAGAAACAGGAGAATGTGTTGGTGCGTTACGGCGATCAGTAGGATGCTTCAACCAGCAAAGTCTTCTTGGTCGGCCAACCCAAAATGTGTCACAACAGTCCTCAAATCAATTATCCAGTCAACTCAAAGTCAACCCCAGAAAATTCAACGCAGTCCAAAAAAAGTCAACGCAGGGCAGCAACAAGAAAGTCAACGCAGCTCCAACTTCGATCAACTGTTTGACCTCGATTTTTGTGCCAATGAGAACGGCCTACAAAAATCGAACTTTCCACAAAATTTCAGCTCAAACGGACCATGTGTTGACCAAAGTCAACGCTGGTCAAACTTGCCCAGAAACCCTAACTGCAGAAAATTTGCTGCGGTAAATTTCGTCCTTTAGCTGCAGTAGATTTCGTCCTTCTTCTCACGTGGGAGATGAAACTGCTTCTCAAATGCTTGTAGATAATGAGAAGTGTGTGGATGAGATGAGTGAAAAGCTCTCCAACGTTGACTGTATTTATATCCATCATTGAGGTGTGTGACACATCTGTTGGGGGTGTAAAACCTTAAGGCCGACCTACACTTAAATTTATTATAAATAATAAATTCAAAATAAATGTTCTTCTCATCAGATTACAATCAATTTTATATCGATTTTACACCTCTCCGAAAGAGGAATCCAATACAAATATTGGAATCTTCATCTGAGCATCACAAGATGGAGTTTAGACCTAGTTGTCCAAATTTAACACTCCCTCTCAACTAGGGAGAACTCCATCCACCGGTGCAATCAAACATCGTGCGTCATCCCGCCGTAACTTGCTTTGCTGGCCTCTTTATTTCAGAACAGAAGTGGGTCAGTCACAAAGACATCATCCCCTGGCTGACAAATTCAGCCCAGAGGTCTGAAACCTCTATCAGACTCACAAAGAGTCTCCAACCAACCGAAAGTTGGTTCATCTACCGAGAAGGTCAGGCGGAGGTCGAGACCTCACTAGACTTGATCCCCGAGATCAAGTGGTTGGGCCGTGCATCCTAGATAGAGTGCAGCAATCTCGATGCGTCCATCGATCTTTGCTCTTGGTCTCTAGCTTTTCCCATCTCATTGGCCAAATGAGAGGTACTTCCCATGAGCCCTGAACTCAATGGGTAGGATGCATACGGGGCACTGATAATGAGAGGTGAACCAACTCAATAATCACAACGGTGGGGTCCAAGCACACCAACAATTTTTGGCAAGCCTAGCCTTGTGGTTGCTCATAGCTCTAAGAAGTTGTCCCCAAAGCCCCCCAGAGCTCCTCGAGCTCATCGTCCAACAGGACCCACATCATAGGGTCATTCCACGATACCAAGTCTCTCACGAAAGGTTAGGAACTTGACCTTCCCCAAGGGCTTAGTGAGAATATCCGCGACCTGCTCATCAGTTCCTATAAGATTGAGCCTTACGGCGCCTCGTTGTATCATATCCCGAATGAAATGGTACCTGATATCAATATGCTTGGATCGGTCGTGGAACACAGGATTCTTGGTCAAGCAAATCCCACTCTGGTTATCACAGAGTATCACGGTGGTATCTAGCACATGTCCAAATAGCTCACTGAAACTGCAGCAAACTACTTCTATGACCATACTGGCACTGTGTATTCGGCCTCTCGCGGTGCTCGAGCCACGGAAGCTTAAGCTGCTGCTCATCCGCAAGTCGAAGCGGGGAGCAATTGCAACGGCATCGATGTTATCTTACGATCCACCACCATGCCCATTGTCGGCATCAGTATATCCATGGTGTGTCACGCTCTCGACAGTGTATCTCAACCCATGGTTTAACTTGCCCCGAAGGTATCTCGGAAGATTCCTGGCACCAACCCAGTGAAAGTGATGAGGCTCAACCATCTGTTGACTCAAAGTGTTCACTGCAAAACATATATCTGGACGGGTGTTCACTAAGAACATCAGAGCCCCTACGAGTTGACGATACTCAGTAGGATTGGCCAATACGGGCCCAGCAGCGCTGCCACTCAACTTCTTGAAGTTGAGTTCCATTGGTGTTGACACGGTCTTGCAGTCCACCATACCAAATCTTTCCAGAAGTTTCACAATGTATTTTCCTTGAGAAAGGAAAATCTTTCCAGGTCTCTGCCAGACCTCCAGGCCTAGGAAGTAGTGCATCAGTCCTAGGTCCTTCATCTCGAACTCAACAGCGAGCTCCCTCTTACATTGATGAATGAGAGGGTCAGCACCTGTCAGGAAGAGGTCATCCACATACAGCACCAAAATGAGAGGCTTCCCCTGGACAACCTTGAAGTAAAGGTTCGGATCAGCATTACTTCGGGTGAAGCCTAGCTTCATCAAGTAGCTATCCATCCTCTTGTACCAAGCTCTGGGTGCTTGCTTCAACCCATAGAGGGCTTTCTTCAACCTGCAGACATGAGTGTCCCGATCCTGAACTTCAAATCCCAAAGGTTGTTCTACATACACCTCTTCTTTTATTGTACCATGCAGAAAGGCGGTCTTGACATCCATCTGATGAAGACTCCATCCTTGCGTAGCAGCAAGGGCTATGATTGATCGAATGGTGGTATATCGTGCCACAGGTGCAAATATGTCATCATAGTCTATTCCTTCCTTTTGAGAGAAGCCACGGGCAACAAATCTTGCCTTGAACTTTTCAGCACTTCCATCAGATCCATGCTTGATCTTGTAGAGCCATTTCGCGGTGACCACTGATTTGTCCTTCGGTCTTGGAACCACATCCCAGACATCATTCTTCATTATGGACTCATATTCTTCGTGCATAGCATCCTTCCAGACTTGATGCTTTACGGCTTCCTCAAAAGATCCAAGTTCAGATTGTACAACAGTACTCATGGCAGCCAGATACCCTTGGTATCTACACGGCTTTTTGCTTTCTCGGAATGTCCCCCTCGGGGCAGCATGTCCCTCGGCATCTTCGAGAGTGTCCCTGAGCCATGATGGTCTCTTTCTCAGTGAAGGAGATGGATCGATTGGGTCCATTGGTCCTTCAACATCAGGAATTGTCTCATCCTGTGGTTCTTCTTGATTTCCGGGCCTTGCTTCATGATTTTCCTTAGATCTCGGAAGATCTACTACTTTCTTCAGGGAAGCATCTTCGTCAAAAGTGACATCATGGCATATCTCTACTTCCCTTTGACCAGGTACATAGACTCTATAGGCCTTAGAGGTTTCGCTGTAGCCCACAAACATTCCTTTCTTCCTAGAAGCATCCAACTTACTTCTCTTTTCTTTTGGCACATGAAAATAAACAGGACATCCAAAAATTCTAAAATGTGAGACGTCAGGTTTCTTACCAGTGAAAACCTCTTCGGGAGTTTTGGAGTCCAGGGCGGAATGAGGGCATCGGTTTTGAATGTATATAGCAGTATTCGCAGCTTCTCCCCACAGAAACTTCGGTAGACCCTTGTCACATATCATGGCACGGGCAGCTTCCACAATGGTCCTGTTCTTTCGTTCAGCAACGCCATTCTACTCGGGAGTATAGGCAGTAGTAGTCTCCCTCTTAATGCCGGCTTCTCTGCAAAAGTCCGTAAAAGTCCTTGAACTCATTTGACTCATATTCAGTGCCATTGTCGGTCCTCAAAATCTTGATCTTCTTCCCTGTCATATTTTCCACCAAGGCTTTGAAGGTACAGAACCACATGAAAGCCTCATCCTTCTTCTTCAAGAAGTATATCCGGGTTTTGCGGGAGAAGTCATCAGTGAATGTCATATAGTAAGAACATCCTCCCAGGGATGTCACGGGTAGCATACCAGATAAATCAGAATGGACCAGTTGCAAAATATCAGATGTCTTTGTGACACTTGAGGGGAAAGGTCCCCTTGTATGCTTTCCTTCGGCACAACCCTTACATACACCTTCATGATTATTTCCAAAATCGGGCATCCCTGTCACCACCTTCCTTGCTTCGGGAAGGGCCTTGTAATGAAGGTGTCCAAACCTCCGGTGCCATAGTTCAGTGTGTCGGATAGTATCACATGTCATAGCTCCTAGTGGACTTCCTTCAACCTGGTAGAGTGTTCCAACTCTAAAACCAATCACAATGACTTCCTTGAGATTCTTCTTCCACATGCGCACCTTTCCATCAGTGAATGCCACATTGAAGCCTTTGTCTTCGATGGCTGATATAGACACAAGGTTCTTCTTCAATTTTGGTACATAGAGTACATCCTGCAAATGTAGGACTTGTCCTTGAGACAAGTGGAGGGTCACAATCCCTGTCCCTCTCACGGGATATGTGGCATTATCTCCAATGTAAATTTTTGTAGATGTTCTATGCTTGATGCAATTTTACTTTTATAACAGCAATCACATAAATAGTTAAGTAAAATGCTGATAGAACATACTCGTGGATCTATAGAAGACAAACCAGAAACAGGAGAATGTGTTGGTGCATTACGGCGATCAGCAGGCTGCTTCAACCAGCAAAGTCTTCTTGGTCGGCCAACCCAAAATGTGTCACAACAGTCCTCAAATCAATTATCCAATCAACTCAAAGTCAACCCCAGAAAAGTCAACGCAGTCCAAAAAAAGTCAACGCAGGGCAGCAACAAGAAAGTCAACGCAACTCCAACTTTGGTCAACTGTTTGACCTCGATTTTTGTGCCAATGAGTACGGCCTACAAAAATCGAACTTTCCACAAAATTTCAGCTCAAACGGACCATGCGTTGACCAAAGTCAACGCTGGTCAAACTTGCCCAGAAACCCTAACTGCAGAAAATTTGCTGCGGTAAATTTCGTCCTTTAGCTGCAGTAGATTTCGTCCTTCTTCTCATGTGGGAGATGAAACTACTTCTCAAATGCTTGTAGATAATGAGAAGTGTGTGGATGAGATGAGTGAAAAGCTCTCCAACGTTGATTATATTTATATCCATCATTGAGGTGTGTGACACATCTATTGGGGGTGTAAAACCTTAAGGCCGACCTGCACTTAAATTTATTATAAATAATAAATTCAAAATAAATGTTCTGCTCATCAGATTAAAATCAATTTTATATCGATTTTACACCTCTCCGAAAGAGGAATCCAATACAAATATTGGAATCTTCATCTGAGCATCACAAGATGGAGTTTGGACCTAGTTGTCCAAATTTAACAAGCCTCCTCCCTGTTCTTTGTTCTAGCTTCATGTTCTATCTTCCCCTTGAATTTACTAGTAGAAGCAAAGTTTGCTTCTACTCCAATGCATCAGTCTAGATCTAATCCAGAGATGTGGATTTTCTTTCTCTTAGGGTGAACCCAAAGTCCGGTACGAAAAATCCTGCGAAGACCACCTTAACAACTGCTTGGGGAGGCTTTATTTCGGCAGGAAGATTATTATAGAGCTTATTGAACCTCTTTATGAATTCTGTTACATCCTCATTGTGTCTCTTTTTTAGAGCGTTGAACTCGGTGAGAACGTATACATGGTCCCTCTTTTCTCCCCATTTCAATGTGAAAACAATTTCCATTTCTTCCCAAGTATGGACTATGTTGTCGGCTAGAGACTTCAACCATTTCCAGGCTTCTCCATCCAAGGATTGGACGAAAAGCCTTAACACCGCATCTAAGTGTTCTACATTCACATTCTCAGCAAAAGCGCAGAAGTTTTCAATATGTCTCTGCGCCGAAGTGTTATCTTCCCCTGTAAACCGCGACAACTGCTCTAGATAGTCTTGCGGCATATCATTTAGAGGTTAAGGGAGGGCCAAGGGGGCATACTTATTCAAAAGGAAACCCGGCACAACCATCTAATTTAGAGGTGGTGGTAGATGGTGGATCTGGATCTGGTGTGAGGCCTGGTGAAAGCCAGGATTACTTTTGATTAGGACTATTTTACAGCGGAGTCGCCAAGGTGAGGAATACGCAACTACAAACCCTTCCTGCTCACCTGTCTGAAGGATGGAATTTATGTCGTCTTCTAGGAAAAATATTTCTTCATTCGTATCCCCGGCAACGGCGCCAATATGATGTTGTAGCTCCTAGAGACAACCTTGAGTTGCAAAAGACCAGTGCCTAAGACATCTTGAAATCAGAGGTTAGATGTAGACAATTTTAAGGGTGCCTCTGACAGAATATGGATTAAGAGGATAATGACTGTGGTGGTTCAGGAATGATGAACACTTTGGAGTTTGATTCATGTGAATTACCCTATACTGTGAGAAAGCTCAAGAGGTTGTATGGCTCGGTGGCTTTTCAAATGGGCCAAGTATGAAACAATGAGCAGAGGCTTTCAAAATATGTAGAGGTGCTGAGAAGGAACAGAGGAGGAACCCGCAAGAGACAGGCTTAAAAGTCTTAAGAATCTGTCTCCCGTGAACTCAGAGGAAGCAGATGTAAGTGGAATGTGACCAACAATAGAGATTCATGGAGCGTGAATTAAGGGGGCACAGCAAGGTTAACACATGAGTGTTATTCATACACGAATTCATGAATAAAAATGCATACTACCAGTAGCTACATTACACAAATCATCAAAGCAGCAGAACATTGAAAGATGATTATACATAAACAAGAGAATACAGATACATACTACTCATTGCTCCATCTGGAATCCAAATAAACAGCATTGTATATCATATTATGTTCAAAACAGTTGTCCCAAATATGTGTCTCAGAGCATAAAGGGCACAGTCATACAAAACTACAGCAAAAATTCTCCAAAATTCAGAACCTTTCTTTCATCTCTAAACTCTCTACATATAGAGTTCTCCTTAAGGGTTTATGATCGAATAAACTTTCATGATCAAACCACACATGTGAAAATCAAAATATCATAACCAAATCGCAGAGCGTGCATCGAGCAGTCACTCTTGTAATCAGAAAATTAAAATAGAATCAGGTGAAATCGAGACTTCAACAGCGAAACATCATAATCAGAGAGTAAACGAAACAACATAGTTGGCCACGGAGGCCAAATCCTGGAATCCTCAAATGGGGAGGTGAGGAGTAGCTGTGAACAAGTGGGCAGTGTAGCTTCCATCACATGACTCCACCTGTCGTCGAAAGCCCCCACTCCCTTATTCTCATGATTTCCATTAACCGTTACGTAATGGCCAGTCGTGTTTCGCGTGCTTAGCTCTTTAGCAAGGAGTTCTTGGACAAACTGAATATACCACAGTTGTGTTTGTCCCGCCAAAACCCATGCTGTGTTTGATTTGCAAAACCAGAGATCGGGTTTCAGAGGGTGGCCAAACTAGATCATGAGTCGTCGGATATGTGATAGGGAGCGGAGATGAGGGGAAGATGGCGGTAACAACCCCTTTTCCTTTATAATGGCGAAGTTAAAAGTGGGGCCTGCAACACTAACACACAGCGAGATGGTTAACACTGAAAAGAGTGGGACAAAGGTCATGGAAGGGCTTTGATGACGTGGCAAGGAGGTGGGGCCGCCCACAAATAGCAATCAAGGAATCGAGAGTTTGTTATTATGAGGAACAGAGGGTAAAGGTTGTGATTTGCGATATCGCAAATCGCAAAGTCAAAGATTATCGCAGGTCAACTCATATCGCAAATCGCAATCGGGGCCGGGAATCAGGATGGATAACAAGAATGAAACAATGCGAAGTGCGATGTGCGATGAGAGAAGAGGTGACGTGGTATAACGGAGGTGGGGTCGCCCGCAAATCATAATCAGGTGTTTTTTGTTATAAGAAACGGGGAGTAAAGGTTGTGATTTGCGAAGTGCGATGAGAGGAAGGTGACGTGGCATGACAGAGGTGGCGCCGCCCGCAAATCGCAATCGGGAGCTTTTGTTATGAGAAATGAGGGTAAAGGTTGCTTTGCCTATAAGAGGCAAGCAATTTATTTTTGCTGCTTTGCCTATAAGAGGCAAGCAATTTATGTAGTCCTTGATTTGTTGAGGAATAATAAAATTGTCATCTGCAGAACTGGTTTTCCCACACTCGGGTTTTTCCATGGACAACTTGTCCAAAAATATCAGTCTATTATTTTGTGTGTGATATTTTCTCAGTTCCTCTGATTTAATTTTGGTGCAGTTGCAGTGGTGTTTTATTCAGTATTTGTCATTTATATTTACAGAAGACAAATATGACCAAAACTGACACTATATCTTCATAACTCACCAAGATCACTCAACTGAGAGATGTTGGCGATCGTGGGAGAAACCATCTTTGATGAGCAGCTAGTTAGAACAACTATGAGTGGTTTTTCCAAGGAGTGGAATGCCTTCATTGATGGGATAGTGGCCCGTGAGCATCTTCCAAACTAGGGAAGAATGTAGGATGATTTCAATCAAGAGTAGATAAGGCGTAATGCCAAAAGTGATGGGAAGTGTGGCGGGTGAGAATAGGAAAATGTTGTTCTTACAATTAAGGGAAAAGGCAAAGGCAAGGTGAAGGGAAGTGGGGGATTTGCTTATGAAAAGGACATGAACAAAGTGAAATGCTTTGCATGTCACAAGACTGGTCACTATGCAAGCAAGTGTCCATACAAGAAGTAGAAGAAAGAGGCACAAGTAGCAGCAGTAGTAGTGTCAACTAAGATTTTTCTCTTATTGCCTGTATTCGGACAGCAGTACCACTGCGTATGAGGACAGTGGGCTATGGCTAGTGGACAATAGAGCATCTAGTCACATGATAAGAATGAGGTCAATGTTCCACAGTGTTTCAAAGACAGACTCAGATTGCAATGTAATTGGCCGGACTAGTACCATGCATGCAGTGAAGGGGTTTGGATGTGTCAGATTCCAACTAGAGTCGGGAGGATTTCTGGAGGTGTTTGTTCCAGGACTAATGGAATACTTGCTCTCAGTTTCAACCTTGGAGGATGATGGATATAGAGTTTTGTTCTGAGATGGACAAGTGCTTCTATATTTAAAGGGAGCGAACTTGGATGCAACAGTAGTGCTTAGCATCAGGAAAGGGCAGTTATACAGGTTGTTGGGACAACTTATGAGTGTATCCAAGGGGATCTTGGATACAAGATTAGTGTCAGTTACTATGAGGGGATAGGCGACTAAGAAGAGTGATTCTTTTGGTACTATTAGGAGACTAAATTTGTATTATATGACATTGATAGATGCTCAAGAGTGTGATAGGACTCCTCGGAACATGGTTGGTTGTGACAAGTTCTCAGCTTAGGTTTCAGGTCAAATAGCAAGAAAGTCAGAGGGAGGAGCTACAAGTATTGAGATGGGCTTGGAGACAGATTTTGAAGGAGGAGGTGCCAGAACTAAGAGGGAGTATTAGTTTATGTAGCTCGGGAGGAACTTATGCATTGGCTGTGCCTAGCATGCAGAAGTGACTGAGCATATTTAACTCTCTAGGGACTCTACTTTATAAAGTGATTTTATAAAGTTGGAAAGTGCACCTTTTTAATTAATGACTAAAAAGTGAACTTTTACAAAGTGTGTGTGATTTTATAAAGTTGGGTCACTTAATTGATTTAAGTGGGCCCAATGTTGAGATTAAGTCGTGACCATTGATCTTGAGATGGTGAGATTTAATCTCAGCCATGTTGAAAAGTGTAACTAGGTCAGTCTTGATGTTGTCTATGTAATTATGAAAAGAAGAAGTCAAAATAATAAAATGTATTTTTGTTGAGCAAGTTTTATTCATTAGATAGACTTCTTCTTGATGTCTATTAGGTTTGAGTCTTGTAGGCATAGAATGTAATTAAAGTATCATGAAGGATCTAGTCATCAGTATATGCTCCAGATCTTGTCATAAGCCTTGTCTCTCGTCCAAGAATCTATGGGACAAATGCCTACAAACAGTCCTCTCTCAAACGCTGGAAAAAGGGGCTATTCTAACATGCTATAGTCGGCCTCTATTCATTTTGATAAGTCGGCCTTCAAGCCTGCTGACAGGTCGGCCTAAAATCAGAATGATAAACCAATATAAGTATCTGTTCTACGGCTCATTTTAGAGACAAGTTTTTCGGTGATCAAAAGGACAGTTTTGCAGATTAAAAGCAAGATGTTTCAGTGCGGATATTTCAGGGAAAGTTCTTCGGTAAACGGTTGAAGTTTTTCAGTACATATCACTTGATCTATATGATGTTAATGCTATATATGTAAAACAGAGCCTGCAATACATTTGCGGAGCTTACCTGAAATATATCTGATATATTTGAGACAGAATACAGTACGAGATATTAAGGTAAATATGAATACAGACTTACGGATAGTGCTAAGGTGGATTGCGGATAAAAGAGGAGAAGAAATTTGAGGCAAGAAGAACACAAATTTCAAGGTTTGTTCAGCCACATTTATTGCAGGTCATGCCGCAGCAAATCTGGGCCGTACAGCACAAGAATTGAAGCAAGTTCAGCAGCAAAAAATTCAGGGACTGTTTGGCACGATTTATGAGATAAGTACAGCTTTATATTGCTGGAAATTTCGCTGCTTGTAAACTCAGAAATTTTCTCTGTGAACTCAAAAATAAATTCCTCTTCTCACCAGTTTTCTCTTCGGGGTTTTTCCAGAGGCATTGCCCAAATTTTTTGTGTCAAATGTCTGGTTGCTTACTGTTGTTTTCCGCTGCTGAAGATCAAATTAGTCATTTGTATTTCTACTCATAAAAATTAGATTGTATGTGTTTAAGTTTAAAAGCATTATTTGGGCAAGCTTTTATTGGAGACAAAAATCAGAGTTTGACTAAGTGTTTGACAAAAATACTACAAGTGAAAATCAGCTTGTAGGGGATTTTTCAACACCAAGCACCCGGTACTTACTTCCTAGCAGAAAATTGATCTGCTAATTAAATACGCAGTTGGGTTCCTAACACAAATTCAACAAAGAAAATTTAAATAATAGATCTCATAAAATGACACAGATTCTTCCCAACAAGTTTTTCACTAAAAGATCCAAACTTACATGTGCTCTTGTCCTGGAATAATGGCCCAACAGAGAAAATACAAAATACAAATAACTTAAATCCGATTCAGCAGATTTGCCTTAGATCGGTGCTCCATCCTCCCTGCAGATATAGATCTCCAGCTCCTTTGCACTCCCTCGAACCCAACACACTTGATCACTTAGATGCCTCTCTCAATCTTGTGTTATTCTCGTGTCTTCTCCCTAGCCTTTCTTTTATAACTTTCCTTAAGCTAAATCACTAACCCTAACCCTAATCTCAAAGTGATTAATGGTTGAGGTTATATCTCGCCTAACTTGAAATCAATGGTTCAAATTAAAATATAATCACTAAAGTAAATTATTTATTTTTCCTAAGTTTCTTTTAGCTCAATAAGCCAACATAATACTTATGTGTTTTTCCTAAGTTACAAAGCAACTTGCTCAACCTAGAGCAAGTATCCTAGGGAGATCTTGTTGTTGAAAATGTTAGCGAGAAACGGTTCCTTGATTTCTGCCTTAATCAAAGGAACCACAACGAGCTTCTCCTTGAGCATGCACGAGTTCCTATGAGTTAGGAGCTAATTCCTAAAAAGAAGGACGATTTCCTAAAATTTAGGGTGAATTCCTTAAAATTCAGAGTGCAAGAAGCAGTTGACTAGTGCTAATTAGTGGAAGGCCAAATTTATTGTCTTCTAGTGCGAGTTATTTTGCGCAAAGGACGAGCTGATTGAGTCAGGCTCCTACATTATAGGACGGACGAGTTAACACATCCAATGAGCTTTTGTTAACTAGTCAATGAACAGTTCGACTTTCCTCAAATAGAACTTGCCAGTAATAGCCTAATCAAAGTGCTTATAAGGAGGAACGAAGGCACAATTTGATCATTGTCTTGTGAGCACGATTTGGTGAGACAAGGCAGTAGAGAGCACAGGTTAGTGCTAGTGCTTGTGTGAGTTTGATAGAGAGCAAATAGGGATCAGCAATCTTGCAAGGGTTTCAAGCTTGATTCAACGTAGGAAAACAAGTTTGCTTTCATATTGAAATAAGTTGTATATGTAAGTGATCTAATGCTCAGTTTTTGTCAATAATCAAGCAGAGGGTTTTCCCAGTTGGTTTCCCTAGAAAAATATTGTGTTTAATTGTGTGTGAATGTATCTTTAACTCTGTTCCATTCCGCTGCAAATTGGAAGTAGAGAAATTTTGTGTTTTAGTGAAAAGAAACTAGTTTTCAGTTTTCATATTGTTCACTATAGCAGTTGCAGAATTTCAAGGAAATTCTAAATGGTATCAGAATCAGGTTCAGAATTAAGCCAGCACAGGTTGACACATCCATCTCAAGGGCTTCGATCATAGGCTAAGGAGCAACCAGATCTGGTTGCAGACCCTAAGGAGTCGATCTAACGTGAAGAGAGGACGAGTTAAGTTCCAATCTATTGTGATCTGATAAGGCTGAGATAGGGAGAGTTGTTGGCCAAGTATTTTATGAAGTTCTATGATGCCGAATAATTTTGTGATCTAACCTTAGGAAAGATCTAATCCCTAAGATAAGGGTTGTGACTTTTAGAGCATAGTTTTGGAGGGTGTGTAAATTTTTGTAGATGTTCTATGCTTGATGCAACTTTACTTTTATTACAGCAATCACCCAAATAGTTAAGTAAAATGCTGATAGAACATACCAGTGGATCTATAGAAGACAAACCAGAAACAGAAGAATGTGATGGTGCGTTACGGCAGTCAACAGGATGCTTCAACCAGCAAAGTCTCCTTGATCAGCCAACCCAGAATGTGTCGCAACAATCCTCAAATCAGTCACCAAGTCAACACAAGTCAACTCCAGAAAAGTCAACGTTGTCCAGAAAAGTCAACGCAGGGCAACAACATAAAAGTCAACGCAACTCCAACTTCGGTCAACCTTTTGCCCTCAGTTCTTGTGCCAATGTGTACGGCCTCCTAAAATCGAAGTCTCCAATAAATTTCAGCCTCTTTGGACCATGCGTTGACCAAAGTCAACGCTGGTCAAACTTCCTAGGAAACCCTAGCTGCAGCAATTGCGTCCTTCTTCTTGGCTGTAGTAACTCGTCCTTCTTCCCACGTGTGAGCTGAAATCGTCCTCCAAGGAGCTGAGTGTGAAATGCTCTCCAACTTTGACTGTATTTATATCCATCATTGAGGTGTGTGACACATCTGCTGGGGGTGTAAAACCTTAAGGCCGACCTGCACATATAATTTATTATAAATAATAAATTCAAAACAAATGTTCTGCTCATCGGATTAAGATAAATTTTATATGGATCTTACACCTCTTTGAAAGAGGAATCCAATAAAAATATCGGAATCTTCATCTGAGCATCACAACATGGAGTTTGGACCTAGTTGTCCAATTTTAACACTCCCTCTCAACTAGGGAGAACTCCATCCATCAGTGCAACCAAACATCGTACGTCATCCCGTCGTAACTTGCTTTGCTGGCCTCTTTATTTCAGAACAGAAGTGGGTCAGTCACAAAGACATCATCCCCTGGCTGACAAATTCAGCCCAGAGGTCCGAAACCTCTATTAGACTCACAAAGAGTCTCCAACCAACCCAAAGTTGGTTCATCTGACCCGAAGTCAGGCGGAGGTCCGAAACCTCACTATACTTGATCCCAGATCAAGTGGTTGGACCGTGCCATCCTAGATAGAGAGTACGGCAATCTCTGATGCGTCCATCAGTCTTTGCTACTAGTCTCTAGCCTTTCCCACCTCATTGGCCAAATGAGAGGTACTTCCCATGAGCCCTGAACTCAATGGGTAGGATGCATACAGGGCACAGATAATGAGAGGTGAACCAACTCAAAATCACAACGGTGGGGTCCAAGCACACCAACAAGGTTTGGCAAGCCTAGCCTTGTGGTTGCCCATAGCTTCGAGAAGCTCTCCCCAAAGCCCCCTAGAGCTCCCAGAGCTCATCGTCCAACAGGACCCACATCATAGGGTCGTTCCACGATACCAAGACTCTCACGGAAGGTTAGGAACTTGACCTTCCCCAGGGGCTTAGTGAGAATATTCGCGACCTGCTCATCAGTTCCTATATGATCGAGCCCTACGGCACCTCGCTGTACCATATCCCTGATGAAATGGTACCTGATATCAATATGCTTGGATCGGTCGTGGAACACAGGATTCTCAGTCATACGAATCCCACTCTGGTTATCACAGAGTATCACAGTGGTATCTAGCACATGTCCAAACAGCTCACTAAAGAGCTTTCGCAACCAAACTGCTTCACAACAGGCCATACTTGCTGCAATGTATTCGGCCTCGGCGGTGCTCAAAGCCACCGACTTCTGCTTCCTGCTCATCCATGAGATCGAAGCAGAACCAAGATTGAAGCAGCATCCCGATGTGCTCTTACGATCCACCACACTGCCAGCCCAATCGGCATCAGTATATCCACGGAGTGTCACACTCCCGGCAATGTATCTCAGCCCATGGTTTATCGTGCCCCGAAGATATCTCAAAAGATTCTTGGCACCAACCCAGTGAAAGTGATGAGGCTCAACCATCTGTTGACTCAAAGTGTTCACTGCAAAACATATATTTGGACGAGTGTGCACTAAGAACATCAAAGCTCCTACGAGTTGACGATACTCAGTAGGATTGGCCAATACGGGCCCAGCAGCGCTGCCACTCAACTTCTTGAAGTTGAGTTCCATTGGTGTTGACACGGTCTTGCAATCCACCATACCAAATCTTTCTAGAAGTTTCACAATGTATTTTCCTTGAGAAAGGAAAATCTCTCCAGGTCTCTGCCAAACCTCCAGGCCTAGGAAGTAGTGCATCAGTCCTAGGTCCTTCATCTCGAACTCAGCAGCGAGCTCCCTCTTACATTGATGAATGAGAGGGTCAACACCTGTCAGGAAGAGGTCATGCACATACAGCACCAAAATGAGAGGTTTCCCCTGGACAACCTTGAAGTAAAGGTTCGGATCAACATTACTTCGGGTGAAGCCCAGCTTCATCAAGTAGCTATCCATCCTCTCGTACCAAGCTCTGGGTGCTTGCTTCAACCCATAGAGGGCTTTCTTCAACCTGCAGACATGAGTGTCCCAATCCTGAACTTCAAATCCCAGAGGTTGTTCTACATACACCTCTTCTTTTATTGTACCATGCAGAAAGGCGGTCTTGACATCCATCTGATGAAGACTCCATCCTTGCGTAGCAGCAAGGGCTATGATTGATCGAATGGTGGTATATCGTACCACAGGTGCAAATATGTCATCATAATCTACTCCTTCCTTTTGAGAGAAGCCACGGGCAACAAATCTTGCCTTGAACTTTTCAGCACTTCCATCAAATCCATGTTTGATCTTGTAGAGCCATTTCGCGGTGACAACTGATTTGTCCTTCGGTCTTGGAACTACATCCCAGACATCATTCTTCATTATGGACTCATATTCTTCGTGCATAGCATCCTTCCAGACTTGATGCTTTACGGCTTCTTCAAAAGATCCAGGTTCAGATTGTACAATGGTACTCATGGCAGCCAGATACCCTTGGTATCTACACGGCTTCTTGCTTTCTCGGAATGTCCCCCTTGGGGCAGCATGACCCTCAGCATCTTTGAGGGTGTCCCTGAGCCATGATGGTCTCTTTCCCAGTGAAGGAGATGGATCAATAGGGTCCATTGGTCCTTCAATATCAAGCATTGTCTCATCCTGCGGTTCTTCTTGATTTCCAGGCCTTTCTTCATGATTTTCTTCAGATCTTGGAAGATCTACTACTTTCTTCAGGGAAGCATCTTCGTCAAAAGTGACATCATGGCATATCTCTACTTCCCTTTGACCAGGTACATAGACTCTATAGGCCTTAGAAGTTTCGTTGTAGGCCACAAACATTCCTTTCTTCCCAGAAGCATCCAACTTACTTCTCTTTTCTTTTGGCACATGAAAATAAATAGGACATCCAAAAATTCTAAAGTGTGAGACATCAGGTTTCTTACCAGTGAAAACCTCTTCGGGAGGTTTGGAGTCCAGAGTGGAATGAGGGCATCGGTTTTGAATGTATACAGCAGTGTTTGCAGCTTCTCCCCACAGAAACTTCGGTAGACCCTGGTCACATAGCATGGCACGGGCAGCTTCCACAATGGTCCGGTTCTTTCGTTCAGCAACACCATTCTGCTCAGGAGTATAAGCAGTAGTAGTCTCCCTCTTAATGCCAGCTTCTCTACAAAAGTCCTTGAACTCATTTGACTCATATTCAGTGCCATTGTCGGTCCTCAAAATCTTGATCTTCTTCCCTGTCATATTTTCCACCAAGGCTTTGAAGGTACGAAACCACATGAAAGCCTCATCCTTCTTCTTCAAGAAGTATATCCAGGTTTTGCGGGAGAAGTCATCAATGAATGTCATATAGTAAGAACATCCTCCCAGGGATGTCACGGGTAGCATACCAGATAGATCAGAATGGACCAGTTGCAAAATATCAAATGTCTTTGTGACACTTGAGGGGAAAGGTCCCCTTGTATGCTTTCCTTCGGCACAACCCTTACATACACCTTCATGATTATTTCCAAAGTCGGGCATCCCTGTCACCACCTTCCTTGCTTCGGGAAGGGCCTTGTAATGAAGGTGTCCGAACCTTCGGTGCCATAGTTCAGTTTTTCGCATAGTATCACATGTCATAGCTCCTAGTGGACTTCCTTCAACCTGGTAGAGTGTTCCAACTCTAAAACCAATCACGATAGCTTCCTTGAGATTCTTCTTCCACATGCGCACCTTTCCATCAATAAATGCCACATTGAAGCCTTTGTCTTCAATTGTTGATATAGACACAAAGTTCTTCTTCAATTTTGGTGCATAGAGTACATCCTGCAAATGTAGGACTTGTCCTTGAGACAAGTGGAGGGTCACAATCCCTGTCCCTCTCACGGGATATGTGGCATTATCTCCAAGGATAATTTCCAGATTGGTATCCTTCTCAACCATGTCAGAGAGTGCTTCCTTGAACCCAGTGATGTGTCTTGAGGCACCACTATCTATCAGCTAGACATCCAAGGTGTCGGGCGGGGATGCAGCAGAGAGAGCAGATACAAGAATGTATTCATCTCTTTTATCAACAGCATTAGACTCCTCATACCTGGAGTTTCTAGACCTTTTGAAAGGTTGATTGTTTCTGCCAGAGGGAGCCTTCCTCTTTCCTTTGGACCTGTCGTTTCTTTGATTTCCATTCCTCCAGTTGTTGTTGTTGTCATCACTATCGGGAGAATCCTTCTTGAAAGGACATTCTCTAGCATAGTGACCAGGCCTATGACAAGTGAAACACTTGCCCTTCTTTCCTTGGGCCCTAGCTCTTCCTTTGTTCTTAGGACCACCAGAGTTCTTCTTTCTAGAATGAGCAACATAGGCAACATTTCTGTCATTTTCGAATTCCTTCATTCTTGTCTCTTCTTGCATACATCTTGACAGTAGCTCGTCAAAGTTAGGAATTGTACTATTATTAAGAATGGTAGTAGTGAAAACTTGCCATTCATATGGAAGCCCTCCAAGTGTGGTGAGTACCATCTCACGATCGGCTATTGTCTCCCCAATAGCCAGCAGATTGTTCCTGATTTCGGTCAATTTCAGAAAGTATGCTTGGACAGACTCATCCCGGCATTTCTTCAGATTCTTCAATTGATTCTTGAAGAATAGCACTTGGTTCACATTGTTAACTTTGAACATTAGGATCAATTTATCATACATCTCTTTGGATGTGCCCAACTCAGAGATGTAGGCTACCAGACTTTTATGAATGGATTCCCTGATCATCAGCTTTGCTTTGATCTCCCCTTTCTTATACTTGGTTTTAGCAGCAACAGTAGCATTTGATGGAGGTTCTTGTATCTTACCCAGTACATGGTCCATGAGATCATGGTCTTCCAATTTGAGATCTAATATCATCTTCCAAGCATGGAAGTCATCCCTTCCAGTCACCTTGTCATTCTCCTTGAATTCATAACTTGTGGAACCCATTTTCTTAGATGGTGATTGCTAAAGTTAGGGCTTGTCTTCACCTCATCTCCGATACCATGTAAATTTTTGTAGATGTTCTATGCTTGATGCAACTTTACTTTTATTACAGCAATCACCAAAACAGTTAAGTAAAATGCTGATAGAACATACTAGTGGATCTATAGAAGACAAACCAGAAACAGAAGAATGTGATGGTGCGTTACGGCGGTCAACAGGATGCTTCAACCAGCAAAGTCTCCTTGATCAGCCAACCCAGAATGTGTCACAACAATCCTCAAATCAGCCACCGAGTCAACACAAGTCAACTCCAGAAAAGTCAACGCTGTCCAGAAAAGTCAACGCAGGGCAGCAACATAAAAGTCAACGCAGCTCCAACTTCGGTCAACCTTTTGACCTCGGTTCTTGTACCAATGTGTACGGCCTCCCAAAATCGAAGTCTCCAATAAATTTCAGCCTCTTTGGACCATGCGTTGACCAAAGTCAACGCTGGTCAAACTTCCTAGGAAACCCTAGCTGCAGCAATCTGCGTCCTTCTTGGCTGTACAAACTCGTCCTTTTTCCCACGTGTGAGCTAAATTTGCCCTCCAAGGAGCTCGTACTAAATCAAAGAAGAGAAGAAGATGTGTGATGAGTGAGTGTGAAATGCTCTCCAACTTTGACTGTATTTATATACATCATTGAGGTGTGTGACACATAGCTGAGGAGTGCATATAAAAACCTTCTGAGCCGACACCTTTTTATAATTCATTGTAAATAAATTCAAAACAAATGTTCTGCTCATCGGATTAAGATAAATTTTATATGGATCTTACATCTCTCCGAAAGAGGAATCCAATAAAAATATCGGTATCTTCATCTGAGCATCACAACATGGAGTTTGGACCTAGTTGTCCAATTTTAACAGGGTGGCATGCCTAGTCTGCTACAAGAAAGAAGATTGCATACAGTTGCGGATCAGTGTAGGAAAAGAGATCTCGAAGAAGTGTCTAATGCAGAGTTGAAGGAATATTGGAGGCCAAGTTTAGGGCACCTCTGAGGCAACCACAGTAGCCCTAAAGAGGGCCAAAAATCTCAGGTCATATGCACAGAACAGTGACCTTATAAGATGAAGGTAACACCAGGTTAAGGTACGTGGATTTGCTACTTCATGTTGGTCGTTGCAAGGAGATGGAGAGTTGGTTCTAAAGTATTTAGAACAGCAGATCTTGAAGCCCTAGTTAAGGTCTTCTCAATGCATGTTCAGTCACCATGGATCAGCCCTTAAGTCTGTTCCAACAGTGTGTGCTAGGGTACAGAAGTGGGGTGCATCATGAATGGTAGTAGGGCAGTCATGAAGTTTTGAGAAAAGGGCAGATTCAAGAGTTTTTAATGTAAACACTAGAGATTTGTATGCCCTAGTTAGGGCTTGTTAAAATTGGAGAACTAGGTCCAAACTCCGGGTTGTGCTGCTCAGATGACGATCGCAATATTTTTATTGGATTCCTCTTTCGGAGAGGTGTAAGATTGATCTAAAGATCATCTCGATCGAATGAGCAGAACATGCACTTTGAATTTATTCCACTTATGTGCTAGGTCGGCCTGGAATAAAATATTGACTTAAATGTCTTAAAGGACGTGTCACACACCCCCAAAGATTCCTATATATTGGAGAGACTTGGAGTTCATTTGACACACATTGTGGTGGAGGAATTATCTCTCTCTGGACAGCATTGGAGCTGTGATATATATATATGGACTGTTCTTTGTTTGGGTTGTTCTGGGTTATATGTGTGACACGCTTGGCTGAATGACCTACTGGAGACTTTGTTGGTTGAAGCATCCTACTGATCGCCGTAACGCCACCATTTCCTATCTCTGTTTTGGCTTGTCTTCTATCGATCTATTAGTATGTTCTATCTTCTTCAGTGTTGTGCCCTAATCTGAAATGGCATAGAACATGAGCAGAAATTAACATGGTATCGGAGCGTAAGGAAAAGACAATGTCCAAATCTGTGTTAAAGAAATCTCTCCTGTGCCCTAGGCAGCTACAACGAGGCAATGGGATTCTTTACTTATTACTGATTCTAGCACAAGAGAAATTCTCCGAAGGAAATCGAATCCTTGTATAGGAATATTTACCCAAAATGAAAGAAGGGGGATATTGTTTTGCAGCCGCAGAGGGAGGGGATCGAATCTGTTATTGGAGTCCGGCCCGACGGCTACGTCAGATTATCTGATACGATACGATTACTAGTATTGCCGCGTGAAAACAAAAAAACGACATGTGGCCTTGCTCTGCTTGATTGCGGCCTGCGTTGAGTTCTGTGTCGACGCGGCCGTCGTGGACGTGTACAGAATTATACAGTATGATGCGATTAAATCAAGTGGTCAAGTGGTCTGGTAAATCGATGTGGTTGAGAATTTAATTATTTTTTTTCTTCTTTCTCCCGTTCAGTTGTGTAGCACTTTTCAGGTTGAAAGCTTCCACAGAAAGTTCAAATGAACAAAAATTATGTGCGACCGCAATCCCTCTTTCGCAATCTGCAATCTTGTTAATCATAGCGTGGCTCAGAACACCATGTCCGAGGTTTGATTTCTTTTGCGTCAACTTTCGTGGGCTAATGGCATGTCCAACTATGATGGAGATCGATGACGAAGCCATTGTCCATCGTCCAGGGCTTGGACGCGGGCAATACAGGGAGAGACATTAAAGTTTATAGGTACTTCGGGCAATCGATCCTGTGGTTTGTAAATTGTGGCAACCTCAGACTTGTGATTATTAAGATCATACTACAGCAACCCAAGTTCGAATCTGGGTAATTGAAACTCGTAAAAATTGATGCAACCCCATCCTCAACTGGTATGCAGTATTCACAGTCCAATAATACTTGGACCTGTAAGTATATCACAGTCACCTGCTTAAAGCTTGGTCTAATAGTCACCTCTTTGGAGAAACTGTACACCTCACCTCAGATTTGTTAAACCTTGGAGTTGCGGCTGTATTACACCCCCGGACCTGTGTTGGACAAGCTGCAGTATAGCTCGGACAGCAGTCAAAGTTTAGACCTCGGACCTGTATTTGTGGGAGCTCGGACAACCGTCAAAGCTTCAAGCTCGGACCTGTAATCACAAGCCTAAAAACTTCGTAGCTGACGCTAGAAACATCTGGAGGCTCGGACCTGTTGCTGAATTCGACCTCTGTTTGGGCAGATTTTCCTTATCTATCTTGGATCACTGAATTGTTGTCAGAGCTGTTTTTTTTAAAGCCACTACAGCAGCTCGAAATTGTAGTCCTATGAAGGAGCTTCATAAAATAGTTTGGTTCTGTTGAGGAATACCTTTGTTGCATTGTGGATTGGTGGGGAAACAACATTAACGCAGACTTTGGTATTGAAGCATTTGAAAAAGAAAAAAAAATCAGATTTGCCAACAAAGACGTCACAGTTAGGCCGAGAAGGAAGAGTTCAGGGAATAATACCCTCAGACTCAATCATAGGAGCTATAACCTCAGTTTTGTGGATCGGATCTATTACAGTGACAGTCTAGCATAATACTCTTGAACTATGGGTCAGGGTGTTGGTTAAGCTACATCAAATTCTGAGCATCAACTGTCATTCAAATTCAAACCTGCAGTGCATTAAATTATTTTTTGTTGAGATAGCTACAGCATTTGGAGCATTTTGATAAGTGAAGCTTTGGACAGTGAATCTTTTGGATACCTGAAGTATAAAGCTACAGGACTTCAGACTTTTACAACCCCGGACCAAGCTTCAGCTCTTGGGAGTGTCCTTATAATCTGAAACTCAGACTGTCTAGTGGAGCTCAATCACCTACTCAGATCTGTGATTGGCGGTTTCTGTTTAAAATCACAAATAGAGAACATACATTGATTTCCCATGGGAAATGCCCTCAGATTTTTATGTGGGGATTGCTATAGTCCCCGAACTGCAGAAGAAGGGTCGGCTGGACCCCATGAAGTGGCTCTTGCCACAATTAGGTTCTCTGCCTTGGTCGGTGATCTCTTTGAGTTTGCAATTACTGGTCAGATACTTGAAGAACTAAGCCAGCATGTAGAGCCATCAAGGAAAGCACAGGCTAACTGGGTCCACTTTGAGAAGCGGTTTCTGGTGAAATTACACAGAATGCTAACAGGAACAAGATAGCATTGAGGTATCTGTCTGCTGGACATTTGACTTTTATGCAAGTTTAACAGGAAGGCAAAATAAATGTTCTCGGCAAGAAGCAAATCAGGCTCATCAAGAGGAGTTATACCCTCAGTTTTGGTACCCACACGCTTTGTTTGGCCACATGGAGGTCACCATGTCTTTCTTGTTGGATCTTTCACAAGATTGCAGGTGGTTATCACATATGTTTTTTGACTGTGTGCTCACTAATCCTGGGTTGGATACACGTCTGAGGCAGCCTTAGATCAGTCAACCATTCACTGCAAATGGGCAGATCTGGAAGCAAAATACAATGACAGATGTTGTAGATGAACACCTCAAGTGCAGAATAAAAGGCAGATTGGATCCCTAGTTCAGTAAAGAAAGTCTTAGAGGAAGCTACAGCAGATCTCCACAAAACATCAGGTAATTGCTGTAAGCTTGAAATCTTCAACACTGTTAATGATGAAGAAAACAGCGATACAAGTTCAGAAGGTATTTTTGTAACTGACATTTTGAGGAGCTAAATCTGTGAGTCTATGTCACTGTCATTATGACAGTGACATAGACAGACACCCATGTCTACGAGATTCATTGTAACAGTAAGCTTGTGACAGTATCAACTTGAAGTGTGAACTGGGAAATTTTTGCAGCCTTCAGCCACGTTATTGAACCATGATCAGCAAAGCCTATTTGGATGGCTTTGACTGTGGGAGAATAAGACCCCTTTTGAAGTTGGTGTCTGGGATGCCCTCATTTAAAATAGATGTCTTCTCTCGAGAGAGAAGCTGACATTAAGAAGGAGATACATCTGTATATGCTCCTGAGCGAATATCATTGTTGAACGAAAGAAGATCCCCATGGCTCAAAGACATATGGCTTCGGAGGGGGAAATTCCGGAGGAAAACCAAGAAACCACATAAATACCGGGGGTATCTAGCAGCGATGAGTACTATTGTAAAATCTGAACTTGGATCCTTTGAGGAAGTCGTAAATCATTAAGTCTGGAAGGATGCTATGCACAGAGTATGAGTCCATTATGAAGAATGACGTCTGGGATGTGGTTCCAAGACCTTAGGACAAAGCAGTTGTCACCTCGAAATGGCTCTACAAGATCAAGCATGGATCTGTTGGAAGTGCTGAAAAGTTCAAGGCAAGATTCGTTGCCTGTGAGGAAGGTATAGACTATGATGACATATGTGCACTTGTGGCCCGAGATACCACCATTCGATCTATTATAGCCCTTGCTGCTATGCAAGGATGGATTCTTCATCAGATGATGTGAAGACCGCATTTTTCTGCATGGTGTGATAAAGGTAGAGATATATGTGGAGCAACCACTGGGGTTGGAAGTCCAGGATCGGGACACCCATGTCTGCAGGATGAAGAAAGCCCTCTATGGGCTGAAACAAGCACCCCGAGATTGGTACAAGAGGATAGATAGCTACTTGATGAAGCTGGGCTTCACTCGAAGTAATGCTGATCCGAACCCTTACTTCAAGGTTGTCAAGGGAAAACCTCTCATTCTGGTGCTGTATGTAGATGACCTCTTCCTGACAGGTGCTGACCCTCTCATTCATCAGTGCAAGAGGGAGCTCGCTGCTGAGTTCGAGATGAAGGACCTAGGACTGATGTCTAGGCCTGAAAATACATTATGAAGTTTCTGGTATGATGGACTGTAAGTCCATGGAACTCAACTTTAAGAAGTTGAGTAGCAGCGTTGCTGGGCCCGTCCTACTGAGTATCGTTAACTCATAGGGACCCTGATGTTCTTAATGAACACTTGTTCGAACATATGTTGTGCAGTGAACACTTTGAGTCAACACATGGTTGATCATAACATTCATTGGGTTGGTGCCAAGAAACTCTTGAGATATCTCTGAGGCACGATAGACCATGGGCTGAGATACACTGCCGGGAGTATGACACTCCATGGATATACTGATGCTGATTGGGCTGGCAGTGTGGTGGATCGCAAGAGCACATCTGGATGCTACTTCACATGTAGATCTGCTTCGGGCAGGAATCTAAAGTCGGTAGCCTTGAGCACTGCTGAGGTCGAATACATTGTAACATGTATGGCCTGTTGTGAAGTCACTTGGTTGTGAAAGCTCTTCTGTGAGTTGTTCGAGCATGTGCTAGATGCCACCGTTATCCTTTGTGATAACTAGAGGGGGATTCGTTTGTCATAGAATCCTGTGTTCCACGAATGATCCAAGCATGATGATGGCCGGTACCCCGAACCCCGGGATATGGCATGCCAAGGCGCCAAGTCTCGACCGTTAGAACCGATGAGCAGGTCATGGATATTCTCACAATGCTCCTTGGGAAGGTCATGTTCCTAACCTTCCGTGAGAATCTTGAATCGGGTGAACCACCCTACCCAGGGTCATGTACTTCCCATGAGCCTGGAGCTCAATGGGTAGTTTGGGGATAGTCAGAGCTATAAGCACCTTATGGTGCTTCGCCCCACCGTTGTGATTATTGAGTTGGTTCACCTCTCATTATCTGTGCCCCGTATGCATCCTACCCATTGAGTTCAGGGCTCATGGGAAGTACCTCTCATTTGGCCAATGAGATGGGAAAAGCTAGAGACTAGTAGCAAAGATTGATGGACGCATCAGAGATTGCCGTACTCTATCTAGGATGGCACGGTCCAACCACTTGATCTGGGATCAAGTCTAGTGAGGTCTCGGACCTCCGCCTGACTTCGGGTCAGATGAACCAACTTCGGGTTGGTTGGAGACTCTTTGTGAGTCCGATAGAGGTTTTGACCTCTGGGCTGAATCTGTCAGCCGGGAATGATGTCTTTGTGACTAAACCACTTTTGTTCTGAAATAAAGAGGCCAGCAAAGCAAGTTACGGCGGGATGACGCACGATGTTTGGATTGCACTAGTGGACGGAGTTCTCCCTAGTTGAGAGGGAGTGTTAAAATTGAACAACTAGGTCCAAACTCCGGGTTGTGCTGCTCAGATGACGATCCCAATATTTTTATTGGATTCCTCTTTCGGAGAGGTGTAAGATTGATCTAAAGATCATCTCAATCGGATGAGCAGAACATGTACTTTGAATTTATTCCACTTATGTGCTAGGTCGGCCTGGAATAAAATATTGACTTAAATGTCTTAAAGGACGTGTCACACACCCCCAAAGATTCCTATATATTGGAGAGACTTGGAGTTCATTTGACACACATTGTGGTGGAGGAATTCTCTCTCTCTGGACAGCATTGGAGCTGTGATATATATATATGGACTGTTCTTTGTTTGGGTTGTTCTGGGTTATATGTGTGACACGCTTGGCTGAATGACCTACTGGAGACTTTGCTGGTTGAAGCATCCTGCTGATCGCCATAACGCCACCATTTCCTATCTCTGTTTTGGCTTGTCTTCTATCGATCTATTAGTATGTTCTATCTTCTTCAGTGTTGTGCCCTAATCTGAAATGGCATAGAACATGAGCAGAAATTAACAGGGCTTCCCTCTAAGGTATGCTACCACTAAAAGACTGTTCAGAAGGTTGATAAATTTGATCAGATTTTCTTTACATGAGAGAGAGGAGAGGGACCCTGAGAAGGAGACATATAGGCAGGGAATAGTGGTTGTATTGCGTAGAGATTTTGTGTATATGCCAGTCCTGAAGTAGGTCGTTTCCAACCTCTAGTAACTGTACAGAAGTGTAAATTTATGGGCAAAGTATATGGTTGATACAATGAACGGAAATATGGGTTAACAAGGACCAGTCTCAATGGAAGGAGAGTTGTGTTGAAGTAGTTGGAAAGGACTTTTCTAAAGGACTTAGGATAGCAGATTTGATAAGCCCTAGACCTAGCAATTTGAGGAACAAATTGCAGAACAGAGGGCAGTAAGTTTGTAGTCCTAGGTCAGTCATGGAGATGACTGTAAGTGGGCAGATCGGAAAGCGTGAGCATTGTTCACAAATTCGTTTGTGAACAGTGCAGAAACAGTGTCGGCTGCAGTGCAGGATCTAGTCCAGGTTTGGGACAGAGTTATTGGCAGCGTGTGTACAGGTGGGAGGACTGTTAGAGGGCTTCCAAAAGAGCCCTAAGTACAGTTCTGGTGAAGGACTATCAGGCTGTTAGAAGGGCAGAAGTATTGGAGCCTAAGGAGTTGAACCTTGAAGTTGGCAAGGGCAGCCAAGAGGGCTAGTGAACCAGCCCTAGTTCATTGTGTTGAGAAGGACATCTTCAGTGGAAAGTGGGTAGCCTCCTTTGCCCTAAGACTTGTCTTTTATGGAGCATCAGTGAAGCGAGTAGTGGGCAGGTTGAAGACCCTATGAGTTGGCATCCTTGATGGACAAAGGAGCACCTAGAGGGCAGAATGTTTGTGGAGTGTAAAAACTCTGGTCACTTTGTTTTTGGTTCTGATACCAATGGAGTGTAAAAACTCTGGTAAACTTGAATAAGTATATATTATTATTGATAAAAGATGAGATATGAGATATGATTACAATGGGGAATCACCGAGGCTTTAAATATAGCCTCATGGTGTCCCTTGGTGAAGAGGCATAATCTTTGATCATGCCCTTTCACTTGATAAACCCTAAGATAACTATATCTAACTAATAATTAATAAAATATACATAACATTGCCCCTCTCTTAAAGATGCTTTGTCCTCAAAGCATACGTAACGATGGACAATGTTGACGAACGCCTGGGTTTCTTGAGCGGTGGGCTCTTGCTTCCCACATTTTAAAAAGATCGTGGAGCATATTCTCGAGTTCAATCTTTTGTTGATCTGGATAGTGAAAAGATCCGATATCGACAGGGTCGGATCCTGTCTTGACTTCTATTGGATGTTTGATTTTCCTATCTGGAGGCACTTTTATGGGTAGATCCTGGAATACTTTTTCGTGTGTCCGAACTAGTCCTTGTTCTTTTAGTGACTCTTCGTGGCTCCCTTTTGAAGATAACATTTCTAACTGATGACATTGTACTATAGATGTTGGCGCTCCTATTTGAATCATCTTCGTTGTCAAAGAGGAAGATACGACTTGATCTTCTGGGGCTTGGAATCCATACAACCTGTGTTTCCGCCCTTTCTACTTAAAACTTATAAACTACTTCTGATGGTTGGTAGAATAAGTACCTAAAGTTTGTAGCCATTGAATTCCTAAGACCACATCTACTCCTCGTAATGGAACGGTGTAGAATGGAGATTCTAAATGAAAGTTTTTTATCTGTAGTTTAACTTTATGGCATTTCCCTACTTGCTCAATCTTCTTACCATCAGCCACCATTACCTTCATATTAGGCATGGGGAAGGTAAAGATGTTAAGTCTTTTTTCCATGGTTGAATCTAAAAAATTGTGGGTACTACCAGTGTCGACGAGAACCACTACATTGTTGTTCTTGATATGTCCTCTTAACCTTAGGGTTTGAGGTTGTGATATGCCTGTCATAGCTGATAATGACACTTGTGGAATAGTTTCGCCATCCACTTCTGGAGAGAACTCTAAGTTGTCTTCTAATCCTTCTATATATGAATCATTATTGTTAGCGTCATTAGTTGCTTCACAACTGTATAGATTTTTCGCTTTTCCATTAGCACATCTGTGCTTAGGGTCCTAGTTTTCACCGCAACGCTTGCACTTGCCCTCTCTCATTCTTTGTTTTTCCACATTAGATTTTTTTTCTTCACGAACATGGGGTGGGACATATTTTGTGTCATCTATATATTCAGTTGGAGGAAATCTTTGTCTTGAATATACTTTTTCTGTTTTTGATAACCTCTCAAATTTCTTTTCGGCAGCTTTTGCTTTTTGCCTTGCTACTTCTACTGATGTAATTTCATGAAGTTCGAGCTCTTCTTGTATATGGATTTTAAGTCCTGAAATGAAAGACTGGATTAGACGAGATTCTGACAATCCCGGTACTCGTGTTGCCAAGGTCTCCCATTCTCGAGTGTACTCATCCACATCTCCTTTTTGGCGTAATTTGATAAACGTTGAAAAAAACTTTTCTTCTTTTATGCCTTGAAACCTTTTGAAGAATGCATCCTTAAATTTCCTCCAACCGATAGCAAGCGTCGTCTTTTTCCACCACATATACCAATTATATGCTTCTCCTTCCATTTTCATGGAAGCATGCTTAATTTTTTCGTCATCACTAGTAATGTCATAAATCTCAAAATATTCTTCTGCTTTATTAAGCCATGCAACACTATTTTTTTCATTACCATCAAACTTGGGTAGCTCGATTTTGGCTTTTCGCTGATATGCTAATGGTGGAACAAGAAGGGGATATTGATTAGAAAATGCATTCCAAAGCTGCTTATTTTGAAAATCTGCATTACTATCTTCCTGATGATGTGGGGAATCGGTCTTTTCCTGATGCTCTTCTGAGTTCCCTGAATCTGCAGAATTGTTTTGTTGATTTTGTTCCATATTAGGAAATATTGGGGATTGTGTCTGACTTAACTTATCTATCTTATCATTTAGGTTATTGAAGAGTTCTGTCATCTTGTTCATTGCTTCGTTATGCTTTTCTATGGCCTCGTAATGATTTAGCCACATTTGTCTTTCTATTCGATTTGTCGTATCATGAACCTTTTTGATGTCGTTGGAGTGTCCTGCAGCTGTACCTTCAAGATCGATTAATATTTTTCCGAATTCTTCAGAATTATTATTGATCTGTTTCTCGAGATCCACCAATTTCTTCTGGAATTCGGCCATCGACATTGATGAAGACATTGAACGTGTATGAGGTGGGGAATATTTTTCTGCCAGTTTTTCCATCTCTTTTTTTTTTAAATTAATTAATTAATTAATTAAAAAAAAAATTGAAATAATAATAATAATTTCTATTATTATTATTATTATATATTTTAAATAATAATTATTATTATTATTATTATTATTTTATTATTTGAATTATATATATATATATATATATATGGGGAAAAAGATTGTTAACCTTGAAAAGTCACGTTGTTTTTAAAAGTCACTTTGTTTTGAAAAGGCACGTTGTTTTGAAAAGGGAAAATGGGTTTTAATACCATGGGCAATTACCATGGGCCCAAAAACCACGAGCTTGTAAACCACGAGCAATTACTCTTCCTTTTTAATTTTACTCTTCCTTTTTAATTTTACTTTGTCTTCACATGTACGTATATATATATATATATATATATATATATATATATCTCTTTTTACTTTTTCTTTTTCTTTTTCTTTTGGAACTATTTTCTTTTATATATATATATATATATTTTTTTTTTTTTTTCTTTTAATTTATTTCCCCCTTTGTGTTAACTTTCCTTCTCTCTTTATTTTATTAATATATATATATATATATATTATATATATATTTCTTCCTTCTTTTTTTTAAAAACAAATGTTGTTGCCCACAAGCACTTGGTTTTTAAAAAAATCTGCAATACTGGAATTTTTTGTAATTCCTTAATTCTGGGTGATCACACAGATCCCGAAGAGCGATGGCTTTGATACCAATGGAGTGTAAAAACTCTAGTCACTTTGTTTTTGGTTCTGATACCAATGGAGTGTAAAAACTCTAGTAAACTTGAATAAGTATATATTATTATTGATAAAAGATGAGATATGAGATATGATTACAATGGGGAATCACCGAGGCTTTAAATATAGCCTCATGGTGTCCCTTGGTGAAGAGGCATGATCTTTGATCATGCCCTTTCACTTAATAAAACTTAAGATAACTATATCTAACTAATAATTAATAAAATATACATAACAGTTTGGGCCAAACATCAGTGACCTAAAGGAGTTGCGTTCACTGATAGTGGCAGATTGTGGAATTGGAGATGCACGCTTTCAAAGGGATCAGCCTTGAGCAGCAAGGTTGGAAGTTCTCAAAATAGAGAAGTGATAGACTCGAAGAGCATGCTGGGAAAGAATAGGTTTTCTAAGCAGGTTCCGCAGAAGAAAGCAGGGAAGTCTTTAGGCTATAGGGAGCAACTACAGCAGCGGACAGCTTGGTAGTGTTGGAAACAGATCCAGGTGGACGAGGTTCTTCCAAGAGCACCTTCCTCGCAAAAAGGGAGTGTTGAAAATGTTAGAGAGAAAGGGTTCCTTGATTTGTGTCTTAATTAAAGGAACCACAACAAGTTTTTCCTTGAGCATGCACGAGTTCCTATGACTTAGGAGCTAATTCCTAAAAAGTAGAACGAGTTCCTAAAATTTAGGGCATATTCCTAAAAGTTAGGAGTGCAAGAAGCAGTTGACTAGTGCTAATTAGTGGAAGGCCGAGTTTATTGTCTTCTAGTGCGAATTATTTTGGGCAAAGGACAAGTTGATTGAGTCAAGCTCCTAAATTATAGGAAGGACGAGTTAACACAACCAGTGAGCTTTTGTTAACTAGTCAATCAACAGTTCGACTTTCTTCGAATACAACTTGCTAGTAATAGCCTAATCGAAGTGCTTATAAGGAGGAACAAGGGCACAATTTGATCATTGTCTTGTGAGCACGAGTTGGTGAGACAAGGCACTAGAGAGCACAGGTTGGTGCTTGTGTGTTGAGGCTTGTGTGAGTTTGATAGAGAGCAGATAGGGATAATAAATCTTGCAAGGGTTTCAAACCTGGTTCAAGGCAGGAAAACAAGTTTGTTTTCAGATTGAAATAAGTTGTATTTGTAAGAGATCTAATGCTCAGTTTCTATCAATAATCAAGCATAGGGTTTTCCCAGTTGGGTTCCCTATAAAAATATTGTGTTTAAACTTTAATTATGTGTGAATGTGTCTTTAATTCTATTCTATTCCGCTGCAAATTGGAAGTAGAGAAATTATGTGTTTTAATGTAAAAAAACTAGTTTTCAGTTTTCAGATTGTTCACTATAGCAGTTGCAGAATTTCAAGGAAATTCTACACTTGTGAGCGACTTTTGCACGCCTAGACACTTAGGCCTGTGCAGAAGTACCTGCCCAAGCTACAAACATCAACAAGATTCAGAATGCAAAAGCTAAGCTATGTACCCTAGTTGGGAAGGAAACCTAGGAGATCCAAAATATAATAGCCACCAAGGGCTATAGGCATCTAATTTTGTTACTTCTTCAATATTTGAGGACAGCTAGAGTTCAGCCTTTATTTGAGTAATTAAGATTTAATGTTATTTTAATACTTGTAAGCAGCCTGTAACAGGCCAGTTCTGTAGCTATAGGTATCTAGTTTTATTACTTCTTTATTTATTGATCACAGCTAGAGTTCAGCATTGATTTGAGTAATTAAGATTTAACATTATTTTAATACTTGGAAGCAACCTGAAACAGCCCAGTTTTGTACAAAAAGGACCCTTCAGAGCCATGTGGAAATCACAGATGAAATATTCTACAACGTATACTAGGCCTCTTGTAGGTTGATATATTGACCAGTTTCCCTTTAAATTCCGTCACTTTCCATGGCCTCTTGTAGGTTGGTATATTGAGCAGTTTCCCTTTAAATTCTGTCACTTTCCATGTGCGCTTTTTTTCTCTTGTTCTCTGCCTCTTGTTATTTTGTTTTTCATCAAAAGGATCTTCATTTCCCAGATCCTTGTCTTAAAAGGTTAGGATATAAATGTTGTTAGTAGCAATGGCTAGGTAGAACCCTGAATCCCCCAGTGTGGAAAATCCCAATCTTATTGTGCCACCTAAATGATCGGTTGTCTTATTCAATACTGCCCATTAAGAGTTCAATTGAACAATGAAATTGGAACTTTAGACTTTAAGCTGATATACCATTTTGAAATTTTGGTATCTTTTAAAGGATTTGAATCAGCTTTATTTAAGTATGAAGACTCTGCTGACTGGTGATTTAGAAAACTTAGTATGAGAGTGTACCTTAGCTTTTATCATGGAGTGATAAACTTTCAAATTAATAGAAGTATCATTTTTAAGATAAAAATGTTAAGCAAAGATGGGAGAGGAGAAGCCTCGGAATAGCAACCCACTGAGGGAATAGTGCGTGGGAAATCCTTCGAATAATTAGAAATTCAAATGCCAAACCTTCTGAATACCAGCCAAATATATAGTTTATCCAGTATAACATGCATTTTCCGGCCATTTCGAATTTCAAATAAGTTGCAATATCTCAGAGGAAACAGATAGAATTCGACATGGCAATAAAATTCAGCAGGCACGAGATTTAGAGTTATGATGCAATCCATATGGCAATTTTGATTCTTCTTTGCAATGTCAATTATCTGCCAAATTGGACTCCCGAAACTAAACAAGAAGGGGGGATCAAAATAGAGAGTGAAATGTAATCAACTTCCCTCTTGTACAAGAATAATAGGTTTGCACTTTTATTGAATCAAATATACCTAAAAAATTGTACTCAACTGCCAGCTTATGACGATATGGATAGGAAAACCCCTTCCTTTTCAAACCAGTGAGCAGTAAAAACCTTAAGGCCTTCTACCGATCGAATATGTAAGTAGAGACACTGGAAAGAGCAGGATTCGAAAATATTTAGTTCTGGCAAATTACGGTCATTTCAAACTAGGGTTCGATAGGCAATGGAAGTTGAGGATGGGACTGTATCTTTAAGTTACAAGTGCTTTTTATATCTGAACCATACTGAATGTCACATCTGAATCACAGTGATGTAAAATGTATTCAAGAAAAAAACATAAAAGTACTTTAAATTGAAACTGCAATTTCCAGCTTTGCGGACACGCCAAATGGGGAGATTAACTAGCTAGATCGTTCTCATTTGCAAGGGGAACTAAGGCACACCTTCCCTTCATACTGAAACACATTACAAATCAAAATAAGTAATTAAGTGGGATACGTGTTTATGCGAGAAGGCGGAGTACAGTACCTGTGTATTAGTGAAAGAATAGGGCAAATTGTTTACAAATACTGTCCTGGAACTTTGCAAATCCTCTCCTCCATTCTCGTTGAGCTTCTGCTCTCTCTTTCTCTTACCCATTTTTGGATTAAATTCCAAGCCTTCGGAGCCCTTCCAAAGGCAGTATTTCTACTGTGGCCTCCAAAAGATAAGTCGCACTGCAATTTTGGAATGATTATCTTTTTTAACAGCGGAGATCACAACCGACCAGCAGACTGGATTCAAGTTCCCCTGTAAAGATCGCTGCTCCTCGTCGAGGTAAAAGAAGCCGTCAAAGTCTAGTTTATTTCAGGAAAAAGAAGCCGTCAAAGTCTAGTTTATTTCAGTGACATTCGGAGAATTTTAGTTTCAAAACCTCGTAACCGTGTAGAAAGCAAACCAAAGACTTAAAAAAAACATATTTTTAATGTCCACGAAGCTAAAAATAGCCTATGGGACAGATTGATTTTTCCTCTAAATCTTGTATTTGGCTCTTTCTCTGTGAAGTTTTGCAATCACTGCTCCTAGCTTATCTACAAACTCTTTGCTGAATAGGTTATCCCAAGAACTAACTGCCAAAATACCTGCATAATTTTCCCTGCTGTCTTTGAAGGCCTCGTATTCTAAAATGAAATGTTTTTCTGTTTCCACTTTTCCGGAAAAGCAAAAAATGAATACTCTTTTCTCCCACATTTCTTTTGGTCTTTTCGAGCGGCCTTGATGAGAATTAGTCTTTAATTGAGCAATAAAAATTTTAGATCTCCAGGGAATATTAGCCCCTATGTACGCCTTTTGTTGATGGTTATGCGTGGGGTTAAACTCTTCAATGTAGTACTTCTTCTTTCTCCCTAGCTCTTTCTCCCAAGTACGTTTGTGAAACTTATCCATAACAAAAGTTTTTATCTCTTTACTGTTTGTAGGACACATGCTCAAGCAAATACCTCATTTACTAAACCATTTGTTATTTTGCCGCATCCAAGTCTTCTTTCTTTTACACAGTCTGTCACTAAACACAACCTTGGGCCATCTACCCTCTTTCATTTGCTCAATTTTTTTCAAATACCTTATGACTCGCACCATAGCAATTGCTTCAATATGAGCCGCCCCTGTTTAACTTAACAGGATAGCATAAGAAATTGCACTTTTAATTTTGAATTCGTTTGTAATCAAACGCTTCTGAATTTTCTCAATTTGTTTCCATTGCGTCTCGGTTGTGTTGTTGGCCCACAGTTCACAACCATAGAGAATCATCGGAATCACTAGAAGCCCAAAAAGAGTTAAAGTGGTTTTCCAGTCCCACAGCTTCGCCTCTCTACACCTGTTTTGAAGAGCATAAAATGTTTTCCAACCCCCTAAAGTTCTTTTCTTTCTACAACCATCCCAACTTAAATTTCTGTTGAAGTCAATTCCAAGGTATTTATAGTCTACAACTACTCCCAGAATGTTGCCTTCAAAGTAGAACTTATGTTGGTTATATTTTCTTTTGTTAGAGAAAACCACTACTTTCATTTTGCTAATATTGACTTGCATCCCAACCCTTCTACAAAAATGTTCAAGGGAACGTAAGTGCTCTTGCAAACCAAGAGTCGATTTAGCAATCAATATAAGGTCATCTACGTACAAAAGAAGCCTTATAATGAACTTGCCCAAATGGATACCGTCACCCCCTTGCGAATTTAACCACTCTTCGAGCTTGTCAATATATAACCCAAAAAGGGTAGGAGATAATGGTGAACCTTGCTTGACCCCAATATCGTTTCTAAAACTTTCAGAAATGCCTGCTGAAGTTCTAATTTTGACTTTCACCTCTTCATACAGCCTATGCACAGTTGCTCTCAAATGCCTGGGAACCCCAAGTTCCTTCATTCTGCCCCAAAGCTTATCCCTAGGAACTGTGTCAAAAGTTTTTCTGAAATCAACAAAGCAACAGAAAACTTCTTCCTTTTTTTCCCAAACTTTTTCAATGATGTGCCTTAAAGTTATACAATGATCAACTGTGGAATGTTTAGGTCTAAAACATGTTTGCCCTTTAGCGTGTTTATCTCTTTCTTCTGTTTAACCGCGTTAAGAATAATTGTTGCTTCTCTTTTCTTTTTCACAAAACTTAAACTTTGTTTTGGATGTGAAAAGTGAATATTTACTTCAATGCAGGTGGAAATGCCGACGAAGCTTCCCTGTTACGCTTCGTCACACAAGCGGGCGCCCGGCAACAACTCTAATGCACATTTAATGACTTCGCCTATCATTGATTCCTCTCGTCCCGTCCAGCCCCGTTCCTCTGAAGGTTATGGCTGTCAAAATATCCATCCAAGAAGGTTGTTCCAATGATCCAAGTGTTGTAGGTCCGAGAGGGTTTGACCTTTAGCAGATATCGTTTCACTGCGGAATGGATTGGTTTGGATTATGGTATACTAATGAGTTAAAGAATGAATTTTGTTATAGGGAAATTTCTTAAGCATATATGGGAAAAGAGTTGGGTAGAGCAAACAAGTACTGTGTTTAGGAATTCAACCTCACTTGTGATCTCCAACAAAAAGAAGCATTTCGTGGAGAGCAAAGATTCTTATTACTCAATTAAGAACTAACTCACATTAGCTTAGGTGTGAAACCGGATGGTGGAAGAGACCTAAAGAAGCATAGGAAGAACGGGTGAGTACTTTTTGCACTTTTGGGGCAGTGGAATCAGAAAAGCATTTCATTTTGGAATGTAATGCTTTCAAAGACAGTTATGGCACTATGTTAGCATCAAACTATATGGCATTGTCTTTTATGTGAGGGGATTGTTAGAAGGTTGGGTCAACTCATGATCAATTTGAGTAAGAAAATTATTGGATTGCAAAGAGCAAAAAACAAGGAAGCTCGTAATCCCATAGACTATTATTTTTAATCTCGTGAACTATAAAATATCATTCATTCATTCTTTCATTATGGTTGGGGAGTATGATTTGATAGTGTTATTTTTGGGTTAAAATTGTATATATATTTTAATACAAGGAAATAGTTTATACTCAAAACTATTTCTTAGGAGTGAAAATCTATTTCTTTACAGATGTTTTACTCTTTTTATTTTATTTTAGGTGATATCATTATTTTAAATAATAATAGTGAGTTTTTTTTACATTTATGGATAGCAACCAATTATGCCAACTTTTTTTTGGATGTCTTCTCTTAACAAACCATCAACAAGTTATTCTCGGTGACTTGGTTTTCCTTAAATAATAATAATGACTCTGTTTTCATTCACCCATAGCGACTAGTAATGTTTACTTACATTAACTGATAGCAACCAGTAATGTGCAACGAAGTAGTGTTTGTCTCCACTGCTTATTTAACAATTGAATTATGGAATTATGATAGATTTCTCACTATTTAACAAAAAAAAAAAAAATATATATATATATATATATATATATATATATATTAAAAAAATGATTAATTTGTAGTAATTTTATATATTCACTCTAAGTTCTAAGATAAAGAAGTATTCAATAAAATGGTTAATTTTAATTAATGTGTAGCAATTATATATATATATATATATATATATATATATATATATATATATATATATATTTTGATAAAGAAGTATTCAATAAAATGGTTAATTTTAATTAATGTGTAGCAATTATATATATATATATATATATATATATATATATATATATTGAAGTATTACTAAACTCATTTTCCAAAGTAAATATATAAATATAACTAAAAACAACACTTATGAAATCAATGTAGATTACACTTCTACCCTATATCATTATAGGAAAAAGTATGATTGTTACAAAAACCCTAGTGCAAAATTAGTAAAATGAGATTAACATCATTTTGTAAAGGATTGTGGCTAGTATGAATATCTGGGGGTTTAGAGTGCAAAATGAGGTCTAACTTTTATTTGGCAAAGTGGAGAAAGAATATGAGTTGGTAAATTATGATAATGACACAAGCCTAAACCATGCCTTGGTTTTCAAGTCACATCAAGAGGTGTAGGACATTTAGAGAGTGTAAAACCTTTAGCTAATCCATTGCATCTAGCTAACTCAAAAAAAGGCGGGATATATGTAGAGACAAGTAGAAGTCTCATTATTGAATCTAAGGTTATTAAAAGTCGAAACAGTTTAGGTTTTCAAAAAAAGGGATATTGGAGTGTCTTGTCATTTTCGAGGTGACCTCTTTTAAGGAAAAAGGAGGCCATTGTCGTGGTGGTGTAAAGTATCTTTCATTTCCCATTTTATATTATTTTCAAAGTCCCAATAATGTGTAGAGTAGAAACCCTAATTTGAAATTAAGACCATGTGGTTTTGGCCCATAAGCCAAGGGAATAGGAATCTTTCGTATTTATCCAAGTTGCAAATGGGTTAGTTAGTGATAAGAAGGAAGGGATTTTGAAAGGTATTTATATGGAAAGGGAGCAAGGGGTTATGAGAAGGGGTGATAGGAGTGAGTGGGCAGGGGGGTTATTCTTTACCCCTGTGAATGAATCAAATTAACCTTTTCGTGGGGCCTAGGAAAGAGGTCTAATAATCAAGTTGAAGCTTATGCTCTTCTGTAAGGATTAATGTTAGCCTAGGCGTAAAAGATATCAAGCATTTCAATTACTAATGATTATAGGATCATTATTCAAAGACTTACTAGGAAGACACTCCAACAAGATATGCACTTGAAAAGTTATTATCAATAAAATATGAGGCCTACTAAATAAATTTAAGCATCATGTTTTGAGATAACACAATTAGTTTGTGGACTCCTTCGCTGATATCGGTGCTTCGTTAGCCCTGTGAGAAATTAAAATCAAGAATAATTGTTTTGTCCCATCCCACAATCTTGTAGAAAAAAATATTTAAGTTAGAGTGCCAACATTTGAGGTGCCAAATGGCATCAAATCGGAGAAGGAAACATGCACGAAATAAATTCAAGAGGCACGAGAGAGGCTAGCTTCGACGGCTCCATAATATGTCATCATCCATTAAGGAGTGATGAGGATATGTTTTATTCCACCCTGGAATATGTTACCGATCCACTCATTTGGTTATGCAAGGATTATTCATGTCAAAAATCATTTCCATCGCACCAGCAAAGGTCAGCATGATTTCTATAGGTATGGATGTTATACATGAAAATAAATTTCATACTTGCTTCATTGTTTGTGCAATTTTGTTGAAGAGGAAACATCGTGGTAAGATGTGTGTGAAGGCTAAATTAAGACATAGAAGTTGGCTTTATAAAAAATATGTCACTCATGCTCTATATGCTCTTTGTATTATCAGGAGAGGAAATAAAAAAAATTGCAGACAATATTCACAAAAAAAGAAGGAAATGGGACTTCGAGATGGCTAGGTAAGTGGCACTTTTCCAGCTTTATCCATTTGGAAAAGCTCAACTCCAATCTTATGTTAAGTTTGGAAACTATGGTTTGTGGGATACTTTGTAGCATAGAAGGTTTGTTCAGTGAATTTGTCGGAAATTTGGGGTGAAAGTACATAATGTTTTGGGAAAAAATCTATTTGGTTGAATTCTATGGTGATTTATCGACATAAGGTCAAAGGGAAGCCTCAATTGGTATTGTTAGTGTTGCACCTTAAAGAAAAGGTAATTCTCTAAAGTAAAAGCAATGAGTCTATAATTGTTCGGGCTAGCGACTCTAAGCAGTGGTGGAGGTTGGTCATCAGAGTCCCTTTGGAATATTTGTGTCCATTTGTGATATCCATTGATTTGTTTGGGAATTCGGATCTTCTTAAAAGTGCTATGGAGGTGTCAAAAGCCAACATGTGGGGAATTACAAGCTTTGTGAGAGTATGATTAGTGTTTTCATTCATCTTAACCCTTGAAAAAACTAGCCATTAGAATCGAAGCTTGTAAATAGAAGTTGGTGGAAATTATTTTGTTCCAGTTAGAGGTCCTTAGGGTACTTTGTGAGCAACGACACTAGAAAGCTCAAGCTAGTAATCAATTTCTTTATGGGAATTCTCTTCTCTCTTTTGATAATTCTATTAATTTTGAACCTATTTAGTTTGAGTAGGTTGTGTGGTGCAAAAAAGTGGAGAGTTAGAACAATGTCACATCAATCTAGTGTGGAATATAAGTAGATAATGAAGTAGATTTCACAAATTTAGGAAGAAACCATTTCTTTGCAACTCTGTCATAACCAATTGATCTCCAACATGACCACTAGTATGGAGTTGCTTGTTGAACATCAAACTATGATGCACAAAACTGAGGATGAGCTTTCTGGCCTTTATTAACAAATCTGAGAGTTATATAATTCACTAAACAAATGATCCTTGAAATCCTCCTTCTCAAGCAATGTCATCAGTAATACATCAAAATGTTTTTTTTTTCTGATATAAATGTCCTAGTCTCCCCATAGGCCGAAGGATCAAGGCCCACAGATGGCATCCCCCCTTCAAATAGTTAGTATGATAATATGTAATGTTGTCAAATTTTAAATGTCTTTTGGTGTATCTACGCATATAAGAGTAATAGTGTTGATAAAAAGGAAATTAGACTTTTTGTTCTAGTGGGCATTCCAATGATGGATAGGATTGTGAATCAACTAATGAGGATAGCCCCTCTTTTGATATAATTGCTATGTTTTCAACACAAATTTCCATCAATACATACGTTGTTGTTCTGGTTAAAAAAAAAGGAAAGAAAGGACTACAAGAGAATGGATATCTTGAAGAAAGAAATGTAAAGTTAAATCGTTGAGGGTGAAAATGGTAGCAATTTGGATGTGGACATAGAAGAGGTAAAAGCTTTAATGGAGAAGCCACTAGCTGGAAGATTTGTGGGGAGAATTATAAAGAGGGGAACCTTTAAGCAATGGGTGGAAGAAGTCTAGAGACCAGTCATGAGATAACTTCATGTAATTTTTATTCTTGTACAAGGTTTTATTTGTTTCATGTTGAGAAGTGGTAGTGACATGAAATCCCTCCTTGGAAATAATTGCTTGTGGGGTCCCTCGAGCTTAATTCTTAAATGATGGGAGTTGGGATTCAACCTAAGGAAAGTGGACCTAAAGATGGCATGGAAGCTAAAATAAATATAGAATGGGGATCATGGATTTTTACCTAAAAGTTAGATTTATAGAAGATCCCATTTAGATGTGGGGAATGTCACCAAATATGGAAACTTTGGGAGGATTGTGGCAATCCAAGAGAAGGTTTCTAACAGAAGAAGAAAATACGAGTAAAATAAAAAATTTCTTCGAGTGATCCAAAGGAAGGTCCAACAACTACACGGGTTGAATATTGGAATGTGTAGCTTGAGAGGTACTCCCACAACCCCTAGGGTACTGGGTTGGTGTGGAGTTGACCCATGAGAATGGATCTTCATGGGAGATGTACCCAAGTGATGGGCTTTGTACCCAAAGTTGTGGGTGCAATACGAAGGTGGAAAACGACAGTTTAATCATTGAAAGCATGAGGAGCACCCTTAAAGGGCTAAGGGGCGCCTAGGGCTTCGATTAAGTGGCGAAAATACAAATGAAAATCATTTATCTCTTATGTTTAATGGGGTTTGTATTTGTAGGCTCAAGTTGGCTTTGCCTACAAGACACAATCCTTGGTGAAGAATGACACCACCATATAACACTATAAAAAGGGATGGAATATTAAAGCACATTCTCTCAAGTGATATGTTCAAGAAACAAGCGTGAATTACCTCAGGTGCCCACACAACTTAAGGAGGATAAAATTTGTGCAAGAATGGTGTGTCTTATGTTTGTTAGGAGTCTAAGTTTGCACAATATTGAAGGAGAAGTTTCTTTGTGGTTTAGGCCTCAAGTGCATCTATTTTGTGTGCAGTTTTGGAGGTATATTCTTGTGTGGTTTTGTGCCCTAGTTAGGGCTGCTTTTGTGCAGTGACAACCACGTTTAAGTCACCTCAAAAGTCTGGTAATTCGCTATGTTCTGCACATGGAGGAAGGGATGTCGAGCCATCCAAAGGAGGCCTAATTCCCTTGGTCTATTGACTATGTAAGGGCTCCAGAGCCTCAGGATATGTGATCAGACTTTGTGGTATATTAGGTCAATAATAGCCTTAGGTTGTTGAACAAGAAGTGTGGGTGATTGGACAGAGAAGAGGTTTGATGTAATGTGTGGAAAGCAGAATCAAGGAGAGATACGTTCTGAAGTGGAGTAGTGAAGTATGTCCTACGGGGAGGGTTAGGGAAGTTGCTTGGTTTTTGTAGTTCAATAATATTATAAGTTTTTAAGGGTCTATATGTGGGCTAATATGTGTATGCCCTTAGGATGGTCATATTGGTGTAGTAAAAAGTTTGTTGCGAGGGTTGGTTTCTCTGTGCTAGATTCAGACGTCCCGGAGCAGTAACAGGTCTATAAGTGGGCAGCTTATAGAAGCCCTAAGTTCATCATTCTAGGAGCATCTAGAATGTTAATAAAGGGCAGGTTTAGAAGACCCTATGAATAGTGATATAAGGTGAAGCTAGTCATTATTAGAGGCCATATTGGTTAGTTGAAGATGCAATCATTATGTAGTTGTAGAAGTACTTGTCCGCAACAAAAGAGGTGGCAAAGGACCTACCAGGTGTTCAAGGTATGTGGACAGAAAGGGTTGTGGAAGTGCTACATCAGCAAGTAAGTTGAGCGTATGTTGTTCAAGGGTATATTGGTGATCACACGTTGTTGATCTTAAGCCCTAGTTGCTCTTGTATCAGGTCTAATTGTAAGGAAAATGATCCTTGGTACAAGATCCATATTTTTGTTGTATTAAAGTTTGCAATATAACAAGTTTTGCATTGAAAAATTCTCTTGTGTATTACATTGATTCATTGTTGTACATTTTCCATTGTGAAAAGTACTTGGTGTTGTGGCATTTTACTGTGTTTCTCATCACGTTGTGGCATTGGGCAAGAAACTATGATTTCCCGTGCAGAAGCAACAAAGTTCATAAATTATTTGGCTTTCTCCAGCAGGGAGTGTGTAGAGCCAGATACGCAGAGGGTTAAAAGCAGATGATCAACAATGATTGGGTGAGATGGCAACCAATGGGTTGCGTGACCAAGGCTGGTTGGAGGGTGCCTCCAACTAAGTAATCTGGAGGGCAAGGATCTCCTACCTTCTAGATGAACATGACCTCAAGCACTTCATCGTCAGTGCTTAGGTTGAATTGGTAGATGTTCCACCATTGAGATCCTTCAAGAAGAAGATGGCTAAAGCCAAACAGTTGATCCTCGATAGAGTGAAGGATCATATTATTTCACAAATTTCTGGCAAAGGGACAACCAAGGAAATGTGGGATGTGTTGGCCACGCTATATCAAAGGTATTCCGAGCAGAGGAAGATGTTTTTGGAGGAGAAGATGTGGATTACCAGGATGAAAAAGGGAGAGCGCATTGATTTGTTCCTGTCTAGACTTTAGGAGAGCCGAGATGAGCTGAAAGTTGTGGGATCAACTCCTCAAGCCACAGAGATGGTCAGACTGGCCCTCAATTCAGTGTCTGAAGACTATCAGGTCTTTGTCCAAAGCATCCTGGGCAGAGAGAAGTTACTATACTAGGAAGCAATGTGGGCAACTCTTCAGCAAGAAGACAAGGAGAGATCTACTCAAGTGAAAACTTGATGGCAACAACAACAGTGGGTCAAAGCCCAAGGAGGAGGAGAAAAATTCAACCCTTGCATCAAAGGGGCAGCAGGAGCAGCGGAGACAAAAGAAAGATATCTCCAAGATCAAGTGCTTTCGGTGTGGCAAGATGGGACATTATGCCACAAAATGTCCTCTCAAGAAGAAGGGCAAAGATGAGAAGCATGATCCGCAGTCTACAGCTAGAAAGATAGAGGAGGAGTAATTCGCCATGATTTCCCAGATATCGCCAGGGGAGCATTGGGGTGATTTGGATTTGTAATTCAGCAGAACTGCATATTGGGCAGGATCCTTGAGGAGTCTACCTCTGGGATCATCACCTTGCTATGGGAGCCCAAATCAGATGTAGCAGGATGGACAAGTTTCAGTTGGTGCAGAGGAGTGCAGAAGTGACAATGCAGTGGCTAGAGAGCGCTAAATACTGAGAAGCGTAGAGCAATGTTGGCAACAATGCAGGAAGGCACAATGAAAAGTCAGTAGCAGCACAAAGGCTTCAGGGGGACAACACAAAGACTAAAAACAGTCATATCTTAAGCACGTGACGTATCCTATTGAACACTTGTTTAGTTTTGGATGTTTTTATGTTGTAGTGCAGTAGCATTCAGGGTCAGCAACAACACGAATGTAGCAACACAGTGTTGATGGGAAGCAGTGTCAAACATCAACAGCGCAGAGGGAGATGTTACAGAATCATATAAATGTTTCAGACGGTTGTATTGCTAAAGCACATTCCTCGCTAAGAGGGAGTGTTGAATTGTGGTAGCATCATATGTGCTATAAGTCTCAAAATTTGCAGGGAGGCTCAGGTACGTGTATTCCAAAGAACCCATAAAGGATTTTTGAAAATTCCACTCAGATTATGTTTTATGGAAATAATTAATTATTTTTAATGGGACCCTAAGTCTAAACTTAGGAAATTAAAATAATTAAAGGATATTAATTAAAACAATGTATGGATCTTCTAGAAAAGTCAGAGATCAAGGAAAGTTAATCTTAGCCGTTGATTAATGATTTAATCTCGATCGTTGAAGACTCAACGAGAAGATTATAAGAAGGACTTGATTGATCATTTGGAAGACACATTGGGAGAGAAAATGTAGAGATCGAAATTCTTTAGTGAGTAGTGCTCAGAGAGAAAATCGATCGAGAACTGTAGAGATAATTGTCGGTTGGAGATTTTCCTGAGCCGAGAATACACTATAGAGAAGACAAAGATCAGTACGCAGAGAGGCAACATAGCAGCTACGCAGAGCCAGCAAAGGCAACACAATAGCCTTGAGGAAGTATGTGATTCAGCTGAGGATCAATTATATCCAGTGCCGGAGAGCCGGGGTATGAGACCGGGAGAGGCCAGAGGGTCAAATCCAGCCAGCAACAGTGACACAATGCCCACGCAAAGTGATGCAGGGATTGCGCAGAGGCAATGGAGGGCTTGTCAGTTTGGGGTTTGCCCAATTTGAGCTTCCAGTGTTAGTGTGAGGTAATCTCACTAGCTCTTTGTCAGTCAAATTATCTGTGAGGATGGCCAACAAGGCATCCCAGATTGTGATCCAAGTGGATATCGGTGGCCACCCACCTATTCCATTTGGACCAGCACCATCAATTCTTGCAACTTTTCACATTCAACACAACTTACTATTTTTAGCAGGTTTCCGGGTCCTCCACTCTCGGAGCCGTTTTGGGGGCTTAATGATCCAGGTGGATATTGGTGGTCACCCGCCTATTCCACTTGGGGCTCCACCATTGTCTATTTCAGTTTTTCAGTTTCGGCACAGTTTACTATTTTTAGCAGTTTTTCGGGTCCTAAACTTCCGGAGCCGTTTTGAGGCCCTAAACGACGTTTTTGGAAAACGGAGGGCAACATGGGTCCATGGACCGATGTTGCCGTTCAATTTGTATTCCTCGGATAGATCTTTCTAACGAGGTATGGTATGCGTCAAACGAAGATCGTATGCCAAAGTTACACCCCTGGGAAGTTGAAACACCAATTTACCCAAACGGGGCCCATAGTTTTGGCGCTTCATATCCTAGGGTTAGGGTTTTGGTTGTTTAGGATTTCCCATTGTTTCTAAATAATAAATAGGCCCTCGAGCCTCATTGTAACTCAATTTAGAGGCCTGTAGCCACCACATCTCTTCTCAGAGATAGCTACCAGCACCCTAGCTATTGTATTTCCATTATGTCTGTAAGCATATTTCTGTTATTTGATATTAATGAAATGACACATTATTTCCGCTGCATCTCTATGTTTATGGTTATTTCTGTATTCTATTGCGTTCCTGTATAAATCCGGATCAGTGGTATCAGAGGGGGTCTGCTCTTTCTTTGTTTTTCTTTGCATGTCCTCAACGCGGTCAGGGTATAAGGAGTTAGGGCTTGATCTGGTTGAACCCTTGCAAGATCAACCTTAAAAACCTCGACGATCGCCCATGGGGTTAGAAAATAAAGATGAGGGAGTAGGATATCCTATCAAAATATTGCTCGAGGAGGCCCTCGAGAAACGAAGGAACACGATGATGGATAACTTTTCTCAGATCCTTCTTGTTGCCCACATATGGCGCATGCATCCATGACCACTGCGGAAGGCGCCACTCCCTTGAGTACGGAGGTAAACTTTGACATTCCTATATTTGGAAGGAAAAATAGATGCGGAACGGCGACGAACGGATGGTTAAATTTGTTCGAAGGGTATTTCTTGGAGTCCCATGACTTCTCGGCGAGAAAAGATTATTTTTGCACTCCTCAAAAGCCGCCCCCCATGCCAAGGGCGGTGGAAACCTACCATGAGCGGGCGAAGGGGAGAGCCTCTCTGTTCTCGGGCCACCCGCCGAGACTCGTTCGAGGCCGGCATCGAACAATATTACCCGGTGAAACTGCGGGGACAAATGTACGGTGGACCTTGTTGCGGCAGCAAAGGATCGGTGTGCATGAGCGGCAGATACATTCATACCTGCGCACGAGTTGGGTGATAAAGATTGAGAGACATTTACAGGTGCTCAGAAATCTGGCATTTTCTGCACAAACACATTCAGGAGGAAATGGAGTTCCTCGACATTACATCACTTGGCACGGCATATCGCTATGCCGCCAAGATCGAGTAGAAATTTAAGCAGAAGAAGCGAGACTTTGGATCTGCGAATCCGAAAGGTGCCCCTGAACCGAAGAACAAGGGGCAAGGCCAAATAAATGCGACTCAAAACAACACCACAAATCCAAAGAAGGACACAAGGAAGTGGTGTGAATTTCATAACAGCCCCACTCACAACACAAACGAGTGTCGGGCCAAACAGTATTTGGTGGCTGAACTAAAGGCACCCGAATCATATGCATTTTCTGACCCTGAGTTAGAACCAGAAAAAGGCAATGAAAAAGGGAAGCAGATCATTGATGCGGATCCCAGTGCCATTGTTGCCACCACCAAGATCCAGAAGGAGGGTCCAGAGGATCCAGAGGAGGGGGAGCGCCTCTTCCAGTCGCAGATGTGGGTGAAGGGTTCTCCGTTGCAGTTTCTCGTCGATAGCGGAAGCCAAAAGAACCTCATTTCAGCAGACGTCGTGAAGTGGCTCGGCCTACCAACCATAGCACACCCGCAGCCGTATACCATCGGGTGGCTCCACCCAAGGAGAGATCTCCGCATCCGCCAGCAGTGCCGACTTCCATACAGTATCAAGCCATTCATGGATGAGGTATTGTGTGATGTTGCTCCTCTTGATGTAGCTGATGTATTATTGGGCCAACCATACTTGTGGAGGCGACATGCTGTGTATGAGTCTAGGCCTCGTGCTGTTATTATTACTTCGGGAAATAACTTGTATAGGATACCGGAGGTAGTACCGCCTCCTGTCATCTCTTTGACTACTGCAAAACAACGCAGTAAGATTGTTTCCCAAACCAGGAAATTCATTTTCCTTACAACTCACTCACAGGGAAAGAAAAGTATTGTGGCCACAACCTCGAAACAGGGCTCCCTTTCACGGCTGCAGCAGATGGACAAAGTCATGGAGGAATACGATGACAATTTCTCCTCACTCATACAGGTTCCTCTACACTGTCAGGACAAGCACTCCATTGATCTGACTCCCAATGCACCACCACCCGATGTTGCCATACATCCTGCAACTACACATACAGAATCCAAACATGTACTGTATGAGGCTGATAAAGAAACCAAATTTACTAAACGCATCCAGCATGTCCACCCGCAGGTCCATGACATCTTCAGCACATCTAATACTCAGTTCAACAGAATTTGCCTCATCTCATGGAGGATCTCAACGCAATGGGGACCATTGCTTCCTAAGGAGGGAGGAATGATCCAGGTGGATATCGGTGGCCACCCACCTATTCGATTTGGACCAGCACCATCAATTCTTGCAGATTTTCACATTCAGCACAACTTACTATTTTTAGCGGGTTTTCGGGTCCTCCACTCTCGGAGCCGTTTTGGGGGCTTAATGATCCAGGTGGATATTGGTGGCCACCCACCTATTCCACTTGGCCCCCCACCATTGTCTCTTTCAGTTTTTCCGTTTTGGCATAACTTACTATTTTTAGCAGTTTTTCGGGTCCTGAACTTCCGGAGCCGTTTTGGGGCCCTAAACGACGTTTTTGGAAAACGGGGAGCTACACATAGGGTCCATGGGCCAGATGTTACTGACTAATTGTATTCCTCGGATATCTCTTTCTAACGAGTATGATGAAGCGTCAAACGGAATCGTAGCCAAAGTTACGCCCACAGGAAGTTGAAACACAATTTACCAAACGGGGCCCATAGTTTTGGCGCTTCATCTCCTAGGGTTAGGGTTTTGGCTGTTTAGGATTTCCCATTGTTTCTAAATGATAAATAGGCCCTCAAGCCTCATTGTAACACAGTTCAGAGGTCTGTAGCCACCACATCTCTTCTCAGAGATTCGCTACCAGCACCCTAGCTATTGTATTTCCATTATGTCTGTAAGCATATTTCTGTTATTTGATATTAATGAAATGTCGCATTATTTCCGCTGCATATCTATGTTTATGGTTATTTCTGTATCTTGTTGCGTTCCTGCATAAATCCGGATCAGATTGTATTCAGAATTACTACATAATAAATAAACCCTGAGTTGTTGCACTAGTTTTCTTGCATTAGGTTTTTCTGGGGACATTGGTCCAAAAACAACGGTTTCATGTGTCTATGATTTATGTTTTCTCAAATCTTGTTTCCACACATTTATTTTCCGCAATTTAATTTTGTGAAGGTTGTAGTGTATGGGTTTCAGTATTTACCGTAAAAAATAGTAAATAACTTGTTTAAGTAATTAACAAGTAGAAGATTTCTCATCAGTTGCTGCAATAGGATTCCATATCTAGGAATTTTCACAGATCCCATGAGCTATAAATTCCACATTCATAGCCTATATCCCAAAAAGCCAAAAGCCCTCTACCTTTGAAGAATTTAGACCTATTACATTGTGAAATCTTGTTTATAAAATCATTTCAAAAATCATTGTTGATGAGTTGTATTTCATGTGAACATTTTTGCCTTCTCTTCAATAGGCATATTCATGATAATGTTGGAATGGCTTAGGAAGGCCTAAACTCTATCAAGATTAAGAAAATTTGAGCAATTGTGATAAAATTTGATCCAACCAAAACGTCTAATAATTTGAATTGGTTAATCTCATGTTGTTTTTGTTACAAATAGGTATGAATTTGTAGGCTATTGATTGGATTATGGGATGTCTAACATCAACATCCTTTGTTGTGCTCATTAGGGCATCACCATGAATGCTTTTTAATACCTAAAAGGTCAAGAGACAAGGTTTCCATTTATCCCCTTTGTTTCTCTTGTTAGTAGCCAAAGGTCCAAGCATGTTAGTAAAAGATGCAAGGAGAAAAGGGGATTTAGAGGAATAAAAATCGCATATGTTGTTGACATCTCTCATCCACCTTGTGTTGATGCTATCATGATTTATAGGGAAGGCTCTAATGGGTAGATAAAAATTAGTAGAATAGATATTGTATATACACTGTAAAACCATTAAAATGGAAATTAACATGGCAATGTCAACAATGTTATTCAATGCTCTAACAAAAGAAGTGAAGTTACAATTTCATTATTTTTTTCAAATGAATTATGCTAAATTGGACAACGATGTGAATCTTTTGGATTTTAAACTAAAATCAAATGATTATATTATGTTGATTAGGCGTGGTTGTATGACAAAATAGAAGCAAATTTTTTGATATGGTGTAATAGATGGTTGTCTCATGGTGTAAGATTAGTCTCACTTTAAGTTGTGCTAAAAAGCATCTATGTCTATTGGATATCTATTGCTTGCATGGAATACAAATTCTTTAGGTGAAAATTATGTACATTAACTAGATAAGAGACCACATAGATACCTAAAACAAAAATTAGGTATCTTTAACTTGGAATATAGTAAGTCTTGATCAAGTGGCGAGTGTTAAGTCCTAATTAGGAGGGTTTGGGGTGAGGGGGGGACTAGGATTTTGGAATTAGGCCTCAGTACCTAGGGTTAGAGGGACATGGTAGCCAATCTTCAGCTAGTGGACTACTCTAAAGATCATATATCCATTTCCTACCCTAACATGTCCTCCTAGTAGACAAACTTTCCAGCAAAAAGGCCAATACAAAAGGGAGATATGTTAAAACATCCTTGCATATCTTGGACTATGGAAATGGGGTGGATTAAGTGAAAAAGTAAGCAAATGTGTAAGATCATAGTGTACTAGTGTCTGGACTTCTAATTACTGCTAGGAAAACCTCTAAACATTGGTTAAAGACAGTGTGGTTGAGAGTGCAGTGTTTATCTCCACCACGAATATGTTAATATTATAGCTTTCGATGAGGCCCAATGTGATCTTATCACAATCCTACTTATTCTAGCTTTGATTATCACTTGTTAAGAATATTGTACAGGCAAGAATAACATACATTGGCATAAAAGGCCCTAAGCCATGTTATACTCATTGCATTGATCTCGTGATATCACTCTATAATACATGGATTTGACCATTTCTAGATCTACATCTCATTGACAACTCGTCAATGGATCGTGAAAACACGCTCATTCAGAAATATAATTAACACCCATATGTAGGTGGTCTCATAATTCATGGTTGTTTAGGGACTCACAATCTAACATACACATTCCCCCCCCCACCCCCACAAATCACAAGTTTGAATATTTGTACCAATAAGATAACATGAATCGGTATCATCTTCAATCTGAAACTTTCAAACTAAGTTTCAATGAAAATATGTTTGAAAAAACACCAATATGGATGTTGAATGGTTCATATAAAATGAACTTTGAAAGACAATAGAATTTCTCAAACTGGAAATTTGCAATTTTTGAACATTACCCTCGTAATTGGTGAACGAGTAGGATCACCAAAGTTCTTTAATTTTTAGACACATTTAGATGTTTATCAACATTGTAAGGTAACTTAATTATTATTATTTTTTAAATTCCTTTCATTTAATTATAAATTGGATTCATAATCTTGTGAATTGTTTACAATATATGTGCATGATTTATTTATTTCTAAATATTAGCTATTGAATGACAACCTTTTAAATGAACTAAAATAAGATGTTACATAAATTAATCAAATATATGATCAACGGATTTACTGGGTTCAACACCCCATTACAACTTTTAACTAATTGTTATAAATGATGATCTCTGCAATAACAACAAAGTAATCTCTTTAATCTCAAATCAAATATCATATTTCCAATATCTCTATTAAAAACATCTAACTATACCAAGATCAACAAAATTTAAATATGCAATAAACAAACTTGTAAATGGAAAATTTTATAAGCAATGAACTATAACTTAGATCAAAAGCTATAACATGAATAAGGAACTAAATCGAAATTTAATTGGGAGTTAATACCCTTACATAGTGAGCCCCCCTGGTTCATGTTTCATTGCAAGAAACGTTATAATGCTAACTAGGATTAGCACACACATTCCTTGCAATTGAAACATAAGTAATATGGAAATCATTGTCTTTGTATTAGCTTAAAGAAAACAAAGTATAGAGTATATCAAAACAATTTCTCTAATAATGAATAATTCCCTCGATGTTTAAGAATTCGATTTATATAGCACAAAAGTTCATTCAAAATAGATTATCAATATAATTGCTATCCATGAACCTACAAATTTATAGACTAATTATAACTATGTAACAAAGCTATCATAGAGATAATGTTGGAAATATTAACAAAGCTATTATCTCCTTCATTAAAATATTAGCAATTGGTTGCATGAAACTTGTGGGTCAATTTTTAATGTCACTTTATGTTTGATGTGATCAAATATACGTTGATATGGTTTAATGTGTTGTAATGAAGTCCATGGTTACTAGAGCTAAAAACCAATCTCTACCAATTGTGTGTCTGCTTCTTGAACTTAGATATTGAACAAATATCCAACTTTAAATTATTTGCAATCTCATTCACTTCGTGGTTTCTCCACTGGATACTCACAATAATAGAAAACAATGAACCTACCATGGACTCTGCTACAAAATATATAGTCACTCTAGAATCACAAATTATTGTAGTGACTTATTATAAACTAAATTATGATCTAAATTGCATATTAAAAGATGAAAAATGCATAAAAATAAACAATTTACCTTAAAATAAATTATTGATATCTTATCGTGTAGATCGTAGGGTTTGTGGAAAAATGAATGAAAATGACACATAAAACATTGTAGGTTATGAGTTTAGAAGACAAATTTGCAGGAAAAAGGAGAGACAAAAGTCTTAAAAATGAGGACCCAACATCTCCTTCACACAAAAGGTGTTGCATGTCCTCATGCAACAAAATTTCTCATATTGTACCCAAAATACTTCGTCTCCTTCTACAAAATTTCAAAATTGTGTTACATCAAGCTTTAGGAATCCTTTGAAGCATCAAGTAAAATGTCATAGTGAGAGGTCTCAACCTTCTTATATTTTTTTATATTTTGCTTCATCTTATGCCCTTTGTTACTCATCTTTGTTTGTGGATTCTTCTATACCAATTTCTAGCTTGTTTAGCTAGTAGTTTCATTTCTATTTTCAATTTTTCTTTTTCCCTTTGCAACTTTTCAACATTAGTTTTGAGTTTATCATATTTATTCTTGATGTGCTCATCTAACAATTCAAAATCCTCAATCTCTACTTTAAGTTGTTTAATTTTACTCATTTTTTGTACATTTGATGTCGTTAGTATAGATTTTGTTTCCTTGAGAGGTTCTTTAGCGGGAAAATCAGCAATAGGATCTTCAACCATAAAATTATCTACATGGTCCATAGTTATAAAATATTTGGTGTTTTTTGGTAATGTTTTCCTTAGTGTCTAGTATCATGTCTGCATCAAAACTCGGTGAAGCCTTTGAAGTAGAATTTATTATGAATATTTTTATGAAACTCTTTAGAAATATATCACCATCCTATGTACCCAATTCCTTTGGCGAATCTTTGAGTGTGATAAGTTGTTTTTAAAAAACATATTTTTCATCATTTTTTTGACTTCGTCTATTTCTTGTCATGCTTCAAGTGGCTCTTCTTTCCAAAGGAGGGCTCAGATTGAAGGGGGTCTTTCCTCTTGTTTGTCTTAGTTTCCTCTTTCTCCGTGACCCATGATTTAAAACTTTTTATTTCCTTCTTTTGTCTCCAATTTGACATCTATTCCTTGTGAGTTTCTAGTTCTTCCAGTATTTGAAACATTTTTCTCCTCTACAAGCTTTGAATTATCCTTCTAAATTTCAAGTTCAATTTTTTAACTTTCGTCTTTTAACCCTTGGTTATTTTCTTCTATGGTTTCGAACCCTCAACTCTATCAGAGCTAGGGTTCAAATTTTGTTCGTTTGATTCAAATCGGGTCTCTATGAACCTATTTCCAACTAAAAACTTGTTTCACATATCATTTTTCCTCCGTAACTCATGTTTAACTAGAACCTTTACCAAACCAAAATGATACTTTCTATATTGTTAGGTTTCTCTAAATACCTTTTGCCATTGTTTTAGGCTACTTAGTATATAAAAGGACAAATTTATCTTATTATCGTCTTGAAAATGCATTAATAAACTCAAACGATAGAAAACAAACAAAACCATGCCTCTCTTCATAGGTTATATATTTTTGAATGATGGACATGACATCTTTCCATCTCTTCTCCAACATCTTCCTTGGAATCCCCTTTGTGAAGTTTACTACTTGCTCTAGATCCTTTAACAAGTGTTGCCAATTGCCTTCCTTCAATCTCCGATTCTTAAATGATTTTCCCCTATCGATGCAAATTTAGTAGCTTGAGCTATGGAGCTTTTTAACACTCGCAGGGTTAAGTCACCAACCTGTGCCCTAATTCCATTGAAAGTTTTAGTGAATTTTGACATAAATTTGTCAGCCCCTCCTCTGAATTTTTGGAAAAAGGATAACCATCAAATCTTATGAAATTTTGGAAACATTTTGAATATGCTTGCAAAACCTCAAATGCATCTCGTTCATACAGCCCTACTAGACCCATATTTGTAACAAAAAATGTGAGAGGAGATACTCATTTTCACAAATTTTCCTTTTGTCATGATTTATCACAACAATTTATTGAGTTTTTGAGTTAGGAAGGAGCTAAAAATGATGTGGAACCTGCAAATTCTGCAAATTTCCATGATAGAATGGTTAGCTCCACTTCTAGTTTCATTTAACACTACGATAAATCAACATTGTGATTTGAGATAATTTCTATTAATTGAAATCATTATAACAATACCTAGTGAACTTATATTATCAATAACAATATCTGGTGATAATGACAATTTAGGGTGCTAAATTTGATATATTTAATGATATGGTAAAAATATTTTCATGAATAGTAGAAACATTTAATGATATGACAATGAAAGATACATCATATCACTATGAAAGAATTCTTTATGTTTTGCTTTTATACATAATTCATATTTAAAATAACAATTTGATTTAAAATTGTTTACCTCAAAATTCTTGATTCTACCTTGATTTTGTGGACTTTTGAACTGTGGGTTCTTTGGAAGAAATTTGGTGTTGGTGTTGTCCGTGTAGGAGTCCTATGTTGCTAATTTTTGCATAAATTTATAATGATTAAAAACATTGAAATTTCTCTTGTTGATGAAGAATTTCAAGATAGAATGCATGGAATTCTTCTCGAAGTGTGAAATTCTGGTGTTTATTGAAAATTTACCAATATGGGGATTATTATTATAGAAATATTTGAAGTCTCCATACTTGAACTTATATTATTGAAATAGTTTTATTTGAACAAGGAGATGTTCTTCAATACTTGGAAATCAAGCTAAACTCTTTAATATTTATATAAGTGCTAAAATATTGATAAAATTTGGATTGATTTTTTTTTGTAACTATTTGGAACTTGTCAATTTTTTTGTGTTCAAGCACAGTTCATGTTCAATTGTGCCAAATAATTGATTTTCACACTGGAGAGAGAGAGAGGGGGGTGAATATTCCTCTTACTTACAATTTCCATATCAGATGTCGTAGCAAAATATTAACAAATTCTTCTTTGGTTAAAGGCTTCTGATATAATCTTAGTCCATGACCATTTATTAGAAAAGTAACTTCTCCTTGATCAATGATTTTAAACTTCACTAGCCCATTATAAAAAGTATTCTATGATTTCATAGGTCTTAACTAATGGGTTGTGAATTTATCTTTAATATTTTTAAACTTGAAATTTAAGAGAAGAGCCCAATCATTAGAATAAGGTTTCTTCTTCTTGATAAATTTGTCATGCCATTTCATCCTTTGTTGTTAAATAAGCATGGTATGTTTAATAGATTCTTGTCGCATTTCATCTAAATTGAATTGTGTTATTCGTTGTTGTTGTGCCTCTGAAATATTTTAGCCCATTTTTGTCGATGTTTTGAAAGTATTTATTTAAAACGAATAGGAAGCAAGACTTATTTTCCATATACCAATTCATGTGGTGAAAATCCAATTGTATTATGCTCGGTGATATTGTATGCTGACAATGCTTATCAACGTTGATCTTGCCAATATTTAGGATGGACTTGAACTATTTTAGTAAAGATGACTTGTAGAACTCTGTTGGTTGAATCCACTTTCCCATTAGCTTATGGAAGATATGGGAGGATTTTCAATGTCTGATTTGGTAATGCTGCATAATACTCTTAAAACCATTTGACGTGAATTAAGCACTTCAATCTATTACAATTTATCTATGCACACCAAAACGAGTAAATATTTCTTCAAATAAAAATCTACAATTGATTGTTTAGTATCTTGAAGAAGAGGCTTAGCTTCTACCCACTTAGTAGCATATTGTGTACCTATTAGAATATGCTTTTACTTTCTTAAGGTTGGAGTGTGTTGACGGGAAAATCTATCCGGCCAACAGTAGCGGATCTCCCCGGTAAAAGGTCCCAATTAGACCTTGAACCATTTGGAATAGAGATCCCATCCGGGGTGTGGGTTCGACTACCGCTAATTTCTCCTTTCTTTCGGTCTCACTTAAAATCTATAAAATAGTGGATACACACCTAATCAAATGATACAAGACATATGATTGATGCATTAAATGTACATGAAACACTATGAGTAGCAAGAGGAAATAATAAAGCATGAAGACCGAAGGAAGTGTTGTTAACAACACTTCATTAGGGTCATGCTTGTAAGCTGCTCTGACCACAAAGGAAACAATTCCTCATGGCAAGAACGCCTTTCACTTCCTAAAAGTTTTAAATGGTAACACAAATGCTAATAAACAAAGCCATCAGCGTTCGTTAAGAAAGTGAAATGAACTCAACCACCATTAACATACTCAACAAACTGTTATGCAATTGTGATATGAATTAAAGATACAGTTCCCTTAATCTAAAAAAGTTCAGAAACTGAAAACATAATACTTGATAGCGCTTATACATAAAACAACACCAGATCCACAAAGGGATTTTTCAAAATGCTTGTATTAATGCTCAAATGTATAATCCAGATAATACAGTGTACTCAGCTCGAGTCCCCCAAAAAAAATCCCTTTCTAAGTTCCCGAAGGAAACATTTATAGAGAAAAGCTTGCCCTTTGGACTCCCTGACTTTTCGCTTTCCCGACTGTTGGGCTGCCCTGCGACTTAGTCGTCGGGTCGCTGGGTCGCGTTGTCGGGAATTTAGTATGGGATGCGACTTAGCGACCTGGCGACCTCTGCGACTTGCAACCTTGGGCAATTCACGACCTACGACCTCAAAAAAATCCCCAAACTACGACCTCCTTGGATTTGCAACCTTGCACTATTCGCGACCTGCGACCTCGGCAGATATGCGACCTGCGATCTTGGGCAAATCAGCGACTTGTGGCCTCCTTTCAGTGGACGGGGCCAGGTGCCTTTAAACTTAAAGTGAGTTCTTTGGAGGTTCGTCAGCATCTACTTGTTTTGAAAAGGTCCCCTTGTTTGCTGGGGAAAACCTTGGCTCTTATGTGCAAACAGAAAGGTTCTTCCTGCAATAAAATAACATAGGTCACATGTCTCCATGATTGAATAATAATAATGCTGAGGGCATTTTAATTAATTTGTAAGAGCTAAAATAATAACATAGACCCTTGTGTGGTCAAGTATTGTGCTACTAAGTCATCGGGGAGAATGGCTTGTGCCATTTTCTTTTAAATAACTGCAATGTAGATTGATATCGTTGTGGACCGAGTCTGGAATGCAGATCCAAATGTAAATTTATCAATTTTGTATTATCTGCAAACCATCCCAAAAGTATATTTGGAAAGTGCCATGGAGATTTGAATCGATCAACGCTGAGATTCTCATTCTTGGGCATGGAAAATTCATTTACTACATCTTTGACAACTCCCTTTATGACCAAGATAGCCATCAACGCGCCAAGGAGCCCCCCAACTATTCTTGTAAACTTGTTGCTGATCGAGCAGGCGCTGAAACTGGCATAGAGGCAATGTACGCAAGCCCATCTCGCCCATTCAAGAACAATTTCTGTCCTAACTCATCCCTCCTCTTGTTTAATGTCTGGGATCTAAAAGGATGCTGCTCACCATGCTACTTCTCCACAACATCATTGGAAAAACTCGCGCAAAGCAGGAGATTCATAGGTCGCATGGTCACCATTACCACCAAGTCGCATTTTTGTTTGGCTCCATGGATCTGTGACCTAGCGACTCAAAGTGTCGCGCGACTCCATCCTTCACAAGTCGCAGGTCGCTGCAATCACCAAGTCAAATTTTTGTTTGGCTCCATGGATCTGCGACCCAGCGACTCAAAGGGTCGCGCAACTTCATCCTTCACAAGTCGCAGGTCGGTGCAATCACCAAGTCGCATTTTTTTTTGGCTCCATGGATCTGCGACCCAGCGACTCAAAGGGGTCGCGCGAATTTGATGGAGTCGCATTCTTTCATTTTGGACGATGAAAAGAGGACTTGGACTGTGACTTGTCTGAGGAGCCATGTCTGACAGCTCGATTCAGGTAGCCTTGCTCTCGTGCAATGCGACTCATGCTCCTTCGATATGTAGCCAAACAAGGCCATGTTCGAAATGAGAAAATCTACGAAGATCAGCTCATGCTTCATTTTAAACGTTGGTTACAATGATCCTTGAGCCACCAGCACTGATAACGCCTTTGCTGCGATTTGGATACCTGTGTGCCCTCCATGCAGACCGCGCAGCTACCATGCGTTTCAATGAACATCTTCTGCAGTGTCAGAAAGTGAACAAACGGCTACACAGCTAATATCCAGCTCAGAATAAGATACATTGCTCAAATGGCGCTGACTACAGCACATAATCACCACAAAATCCGTGTTCTCTGATTAGAAAAAAGATTTTACAACGGTGCATTTTGTAACCCCCTCCAGCAAAGCTGTAACTCTGCATCGTTTACAACCTGAGTTATGGATCGTGATTTTGCAACTCTGCGTTCCGTTTGACTGTCATCGCGCTGTAGCTATTATACATTCCCACTGTAGACTATTTACAACGTTTCACTTTCCGTTCAACTGATCTCATGGTTGTATGGCCACATAATTAAGTGGCCCATGCCACAGAATCACCGTTGAATCTACGTGTGCTGATTTAAAAACGGTTTACGACCATGCATATCGCACAACGCTGGTCCCTTTGACTATTATCGCACCGAAGATATTATAATATTTTGGCTGCCATTCTAGGTTTGTTGTGCCCTTCCGCTCCATGTTTTGAATGTAAATTCTTGGCCATTATATGTATATATCCACTCCACAGGTTTTAACATGGACTAAAACTCCGGCATTGAAACGCTCGCGTCCATTTGTATGTGTTGACGTAGTTCTGCTCCACGTTTCAATCATAAAGTTGACCGCTGTATGTATATATTTGCTTTCGAACAAAAATCTGCCATCGAACGTTGGCTCCATGTAACGTGTCCATGTAGTTTTGCGCTGGGTTTCAAACGTAAGGTTGACCGCCATATATACCTGCCCTACGTGGATTAAAACTGCACCATCAAAATGTTTGCGCCCATTTGTAACTGTCGTATGGTTGTACTCCACCATCTCCTATGGTTTTGAAACCATATGCTTTCGCACCTTGTTTTAATTATACAACATTGATCATTTGCTTTTCCTCATAATGTTAGTGCAAATAAATACAAATTTTCACGCCAAGGCCACCACCTCCTAATACGAATGCTTCTTGTTTTGAAAGATCGAGAGTGGAAATCTGCTACTCAAACCACATCGATGGCCCTTTTAATATTAACCCTTTCTATCTTGTGGTTCCAAAGACTTTATTTGCATATGCATCAATGTGCCTGGCTACCAAAAGGTGTATGAATTTAAACATAAAATTTTAGGTTTAATTTGAAGTTCTCCATCTCTTATGGTCTCGCATAGACAATCTTTATGGAGATGTAAGAGCAAAGGAGACTAGGGTTTTAACGCCCTTTCGTTCCTCCACATGTACTCCTTGCAACATAAATAATTCCACATTGTGTAGCTCAAGATTAATAGTTGTTGCTTCTCAAAGGTGTGTTCACATATTTGAAACTCTGTCATTGGCTTGCCACACTCACATGGGTGCTTTCGCTCTGCTGCCCGACATGAGAACGCCTTGAATGAGATTGTCATTCTCTAGGGAGATCTTCTGAGTCTGCTTGGTTCATCGGGCTATACTTTAGGCTAGACTTGTTGGAGTGGTGAAATATGTTCCTTCATGTGCACCCATCGACATTTAGATGGTATTGTGCAGGATCTCCAAAACTTCCCTTTTGAGTTTATGCTTATTTTGTCTCCTTCTAAAATAGCAGCATCAGGATTGTTTCTTGATCAGCACCCCCACCAAAATGTAGCTTACTGGTAATTGTGTCGTCATCATTTTCATCTTCAAACAATCTCATTCAAGGTCGTCAAGAGTTGATAGAGTAACACCATGATGAGTAAGAATGTCATCTTCTCCATCTGATAGAGTGTATTTGTCGCTCTTAAGCATCTGTGACTGTCGCTCACTCTAGAATCTAATGATAGCCTTATCTGTCATCATTTTCCCCAGACCGCATGTCCAAGAAAACATTAGCTTTGCCACTTTGTTTGTGTTCTTGTAAGAGAGTCTTCTTCCTCGTGATTGACAACTTCCCTAACCATTGTGCTCTTGTTAGTTGGGTTCCAATCTCTTCCTCCCAACGCGATGGTGATATTCTTTGGTATATCATCTGTGGGATCGCCTGCAAGTAACATTATAACACTAATTAGTTTACAGTTACATTTTAGAGAACGGTGTCCCCCAAATAATAAATATTAGACTATGAGCTCGACGAAGTGCTAAAACAAAGTGCCTGGACAATCCATGATGCAAGCACTCTTAATGTAAATACACACAAGTTTCCATTCGAATGTATGCATGGCGATCCTTCGCACATGGCGTGATTGCAACAACAGCATCTGATCATGATGGCGAGACAGCTCATGAGGGGTTGGGGATAGGTCACTGGGATGTCACTGATTGCAGGTTCGGTGAAAGACCTTAACGACTAAGCGAGTAGAGGGGGACCCAAAATTTTAAATATACCCAAAATTTTGGGTGGTGTTGTAGTGGCTACAACAGAGTGATAAGTCCCACAATGTCTAGAACCAGTTTTTTAAAAGCCTCTAAATGTAGCTGAGGTAATAGGGGCATTTCATCGGCTTGCACTAGTCAAGCCATGCGGTAACAATTGAGGTAGCTCCCGATGTATTTCTTGCCATCTCTAAATATATAATGACAATAATTCCCCAAGGGTATAACTTTATCAGATATTCTCTTATTAGTATAATATGCTCCATAAGGTTCATCACGACATGCTTTTCATTTGTCATACACCTCAAATTCTTGCAAAAATCGTCGAATAATAAAATCAAGGCCCTATGAAATAAATGGAACTTTCTTTGATGATGATATTCATATTTTCCCTAGGTGTAACATGGTGACATAATTTTCCTATAGCCAAATAATTAGAAAAATTTGCAAACAAAGGAGATTTAACATATATTGCAAATAAATGGTCATCAAGAAAGTTATTATTTATAGAAATTGTTTCGCCTTCATTGTGAATCTTAGAAAGAAAATTTGCAATTGTATTTTGTTCTCTAGGTTTATTTAGAGTACTAGTATCAAATTATTATGGTAAAATAACCCACCTAGTTATCCTAAAGATCATAAAACACTATAAATAAAGGGTGTATGAGTGCATTTGAACACCAATCCATTAAAGAAGAGATATGAGGTCGCAAGAGGAGTTGAGGAATAATTTTTGAGGTGATTCATGGATTATAAAAAGGTGGAAGAAAATTTGTGTTTTTTGGGATGAAAGAGGCATCTTGGCATTTTCACTATAAATTTTCTTTTGGAATGTTTTAGACATGAAATTTGGAGGCATTAGAGAGAAGATATATGGGGTGAATGAGGCGTCTTGGAATTTTTGATATAAATTTTCATTTGGAAAGTTTTAGACCATGAAACTTGGAGGCATTAGAGAGAAGATATACATGTACCCGCAAGTAAAATTTCAGATCTTGGTTTCTAATAATTTTGGATATATGCTCTGAGGAGGTTAGACCTCTTAAATGGTCTTGAAATCTTCTTCAAGCATGCCATCTTGGTATTTTCGTTATAAATTTTTCTTATGAAATGTTTAAGAATGTGAAACTTAGAGGATAGAGATATAATATCTTCATGTGTCCTTGAAATTTTAGGTCTCAATTCGTTATAATTTTGGAGATATGGTCTAAGGAATTCATGCTTCTTGAATTCTCATAAAATCTACTTCAAAAAGGTCATCTTGTTATTTTCTCTAAAAAAAATTCTATGGTGTTTTGGGATATGAAATTTGGGGGAGAGAAAGAAGAGATCACAAGGTGCCATTAGCATAACTTTCAGACTTTATTTCGCTATAATTTCAAATATATGGTATGAAAAAGTAATATTTCTTGAATGCTCCTAAAATCTACTTGAACCATCTCAACTTTATATTTTCATTATACATTTCTTTCTGTGATGTTTCAAAATATGAAGTTTGGAGGATATAGAGAAGAGATCTCAAGGTACATGTAGTGGAAATTTCACACCTTATTTCACTACAATTTTGGAGATATGATCCATGGAAGTTAGTTTTTTTGAATGCTCCTAAAACATGCTTCAATTAGGTCATCTTGACATTTTTTCTATAACTTTCTTTCTGAGATTCGTTTCTATTCATGGTTGGATTATAGTCATGGTTGTATTCATCAAGTAATTGGAGTTCCTTGAGAGATGATATATATACGTGTTCAGTTACAGGTCAGCGTGTTGAGTACAAAAAGGTAAGATAACCGATATATAGTTAAATTTATTAATACACTAAGATTTGTGTGTTTATGACAGTATAATGCAGGGAATTGCATGGTAAAGGGACTGCCACGAAATCTTGAAGAAGTCTCGTGTTGAGCTTTCTCTTGGAAGCAATGAGAACCCATGTGGATTGAGTCTTGGTGCATGTTGAAAGTTGTGTGATTTCGGTCTTTTCTGATTTGTTTGCACTTGATTTGCGGTTTTGATTAAGTTTGGTGCATGTCCATGCCACTTTGGTTGTGGCGTCCTATTGCTATTGGTTTTTCATGGTTTTCTTATTGTTTGATTTTGTTCTTGCCCTTTTGTGCTTTGAGGGTCTTGGGAATTGGTTGAGGAAGGAGGAAGTAAATGGAGCCCGGGGAGAGTTGAATGAAACTGAACAAGTAATGTAAGACTCGGATGAATTTCGGTGCATGTAAAGGGCATTTGAAGGCAAGAATATGAAAACCAGTTGGATTGGTTGGGTCCATTTGTGTAAATGGATGGTGGCAGGACAGTCATGAGCAAGGTAGCATGAAACGTAAAGTAAATGTATTTGAGGCGTCATATGCCTTGGCTATGTTGGGAAATGTTGTTCTCAATGTTGTGCACGTTTCGCACGGATAAAGGGAGTTTTCTTAACCTTGACCTTATGATATATGGTAATTGTGTTGTGATTATGATTATTTTCATGTCTATATATGTATGTATGTATGTCGTTGTCTAATAGGGTCGTCAGGGATCATGATTATTTTTATGCTAATGTTTATTTTGTATATATGTATGTCATCGTCAGGGATCATTCTTATGAAGGTGTTATTTCTTATGCATGTGAATGGCATGAAGAGGTTCCTAGTATTATGAGGAATCAAGTGGGAAGAGTAGCGTGACAAATCTATGAGGTTAGTATCATGTGGATATGAATTGATATTATATGCTTATACTATGCCTTTGTCTATGCTATGGAAATAAATGTTGAGGGACACATCAACAAAATGAAAGTTGTGTTAAAGTTGACATGCTGGGACAAGCATGGATAATGGAAAGGTACTAGAAGCAAGATTGCATGGTAAAGACAATGTTGTCTCTGGATGTGTAGCAATGGTGTTGTGTATGTATGGTGCTATGTACATGTTGTATATGCAGTGTTGTGTACATATGGTGCTATGTACGTGTTGCATATGTGGTGTTATGTACATGTTGTATATGTAGTTCTTTGTACATATGGTGTTGTGTCCATGTTGTACATGTGGTGCTATGTACATGTGGCATCGTGTGTAGGTTGTACATGTGGTGTTGTATGCATATGGTGTTGTGTGCATGTGGTGTTGTGTACGTGTCGTCCATGTGGTGTTGCGTATATGTTGTGCAAGAGGTGTTGTGTACATGTGGCACTATGTACTGGTGTTGTGTACAGGTTGTGCAGATGGTATCGCCTACGTGTGGTGTTATGTATGCATTGTTTGTATAGGTGGTATTATGTACATGTTGTGTTGTATACATGTGGTACTATGTGCATGTCGTACATGTTGTGTTGTATACATGTGGTATTGAATTACATCTATTGTGTAGTTGTTGTATCGAGACATGTGTATTCGTTGTATTATATGGCGTGTACATATATGTATTGTGTTGTACACCGGGTATAGCTATATGTGTGGTGTTGTACACCGGGTGTAGGTGTATGTGTTGTGATTATACACCAGGTGCAGGTGTACGTGTTGTGTTGTATATTATGTATATGTATGTGTATGTATTGTACAATGTGATGGGACATGCACGTATGGGACTGTCTGGGCCCTTGTTTTTGCTATTGATGGTTGAGGTTGTTTAGTCTCTGGATGCCCTTGTTGTTGCTATTGAGGGTTGAGGCGATTTAGTCTCGGGAAACCCTTATTGTTGATAGTCTCAGGATACCCTTGTTATTGATATTGAGGGAGGAAGTGGTTTAGTCTCCAGATTCACTTATTGCTTGAATAGAAGAGAATGCATTGGGTGCTTGTCAGGTTTGGCATCCGATTCAGTGGTTGGGGGGGGGGGTGAATATTCTCTTACTTACAATTTCCATATCAGATGTCGTAGAAAAATATTAACAAATTCTTCTTTGGTTAAAGGCTTCTGATATAATCTTAGTCTATGACCGTTTATTAGAAAAGCAACTCCTTCATAAATGATTTTAAACTTCACAAGCCAATTATAAAAAATATTCTATGATTTCATAAGGTCTTAACCAATGCGTTGTGAATTTACTTTTAACATTTTTAAACTTGAAATTTAAGAGAAGAGCCCAATCATTAGATTAAGTTTTTTTCTTCTTTATAATTTGTCATGTCATTTCATCCTTTGTTGTTAAATAAGCGTGGTATGTTGAATAGATTCTTGTCGCATTTCATCCAACTCATTGAATTGTGTTATTCGTTGTTGTTGCACCTCTGAAATATTTTATCCCATTTTTGTTGATGTTTTGAAAGTCTTTATTTAGAACAAATAGGAAGCAAGACTTGTTTTCCATATACCAATTCATGTGGTGAAAATACAGTTGTATTATGCTAGGTGATATTTTATGCCGACAATGCTTCTCAACGTTGATCTTGCCAATCTTTATGATGGACTTGAACTATTTTAGTAAGGATGACTTCTAGAAATCTGTTGGTTGAATCCACTTTCCCATTATCTTGTGGAGGATATGGGAGGATTTTCGATGTCTGCTTTTGTAGTTCTGCATAATATTCTTAAAAATATTTGACGTGAATTAAGCACTTCAATCTATTACAATTTATCTATGCACACCAAAATGAGTAAATATTTCTTCAAGTAAAAATCTACAATTGATTTTTTAGTGTCTTGAAGAAGAGGCTTGGCTTCTACCCACTTAGTAGCATATTATGTACATATTAGAATATGCATTTACTTTCTTGAGGTTGGAGTGATAGGTCCCACAATGTCTAGAACCTGTTTGTTAAAAGCCTCTACATGTAGCTCAAGTAATAGGGGCATTTCGTCGGCTTGCACTAGTCAACCCATGTGGTAACAATTGCCGTAGCTCCTGATGTATTTCTTGCCATCTCTAAAGACATAAGGCCAATAATACCCCAAGGGTATAACTTGAAAAAATATCCTCTTATTAGTATAATATCCTCCATAAAGTTCATCACGACGTGCTTTTAATATGTCATACACCTCAAATTCTCGCAAAAATCATTGAATAATAAAATGAAGGCCCTACAAAAGTAATGGTACTTTCTTTAATAATGATATTCATATTTTCCCTAGGTGTAACATGGTGACGTAATTTTCCTATATCCAAATAATTAGAAAAAATTTCAAACAAAGGAGATTTAATATATATTGCAAATAAATGGTCATCAAGAAAGTTATCATTTACAAAAATTGCTTCACCTTCATTGTGAATCTTAGATAGAAAATTTGCAATTGTATTTTTTTTTTCTAGGTTTATTTAGAGTACCAGTATTAAATTATTATGGTAAAATAACCCACCTAGTTATCTTAAAGATCATAAAAACACTATAAATAAAGGGCGCATGAGTGCATTTGAACACCAATCCATTGAAGAAGAGATATGAGGTCGCAAGAGGAGTTGAGGAATAACTTTTGAGGTGATTCATGGATTCTAAAAAGGTGGAAGAAAATTTGTGTTTTTTGGGATGAATGAGGCACATTGGCATTTTCGCTATAAATTTTCTTTTGGAATGTTTTAGAGTATGAAACTTGGAGGCATTAGAGAGAAGATATATGTGGTGAACGAGGCATCTTGGCATTTTCACTATAAATTTTCATTTGTAAAGTTTTAGACCGTGAAAATTGGAGGCATTAGAGAGAAGATATACATGTACCCACGAGTAAAATTTCAGATCTTGGTTTTTTATAATTTTGGATATATGCTCTGAGGAGTTTAGGCCTCCTAAATGGTCTTGAAATCTTCTTCAAGCATGTCATCTTGGTATTTTCATTATAAATTTTCTTATGAAATGTTTAAGAATGTGAAACTTAGAGGATAGAGATATAATATCTTCATGTACGTGTCATTAACATTTTAGGTCTCAATTCGTTATAATTTTGGAGATATGGTCTAAGGAATTCATGCTTTCTGAATTCTCATACAATCTACTTCAAAAAGGTCATCTTGGTATTTTCTCTATAAAAAAAATTCTATGATGTTTTTGGATGTGAAATCTGGAGGAGACAAAGAAGAGATCACAAGGTGCCATTAGCAAAACTTTCAGACCTTATTTCCCTATAATTTCAAATATATGGTAGGAAAAAGTAAGATTTCTTGAATGCTCCTAAAATCTACTTGAATCATCTGAACTTTATATTTTCATTATACATTTATTTCTGTGATGTTTCAAACTATGAAGTTTGGAGGATATAGAGAAGAGATCTCAAGGTACATGTAGTGGAAATTTCAGACCTTATTTCACTACATTTTTGGAGATATGATCCATGGAAGTTAGTGTTTTTGAATGCTCTTAAACATGCTCCAAATAGGTCAACTTGACATTTTTGCTATAACTTTCTTTCTGAGATTCGTTTCTATTCATGGTTGGATTATAGTCATGGTTGTATTCATCAAGTAATTGGAGTTCCTTGAGAGATGATATATATACGTGTTCAGTTACAGGTTAGCGTGTTGGGTACAACAAGGTAAGATACTCGATATGTAGTTATATTTATTAATACACTAACATTTGTGTGTTTATGACAATATCATGCACAAAATTGCATGGTAAAGGGAATGCCATGAAATCTTGAAGAAGGCTCGGGTTGAGCTTTCTCTGGGAAGCAATGGGAACCCATGGGGATTTATTCTTGGTGCATGTTTAAAGTTGCATGCTTTCAATATTTTCTGATTTGTTTGCACCTGATTTGCGGTTTTGATTGCATCTGGTGCATGGCCATGCCACTTTGGTTGTGGTGTCGTATTGCTATTGGTTTTTCATGGTTTTCTTATTGTTTGCTTTTGTTCTTGCCTTTTTGTGCTTTGAGGGTCTTGGGAATTGGTTGAGGAAGGAGGAAGTAAATGGAGCCCGAGGAGAGTTGAATGAAACTGAACAAGTAATGTAAGACTCAGATGAAGCTCAGTGCATGTAAAGGGCAGTTGAAGGCAAAAATATGACAACCAGTTGGATTGGTTGGGTCCATTTGTGTAAATGGATGGTGGCAAGACAGCCATGAGCAAGGTATCATGAAAGGTAAAGTAAATGTATTTGAGGCGTCATACGTCTTGGCTATGTTGGGAAATGTTGTTCTTAATATTATGCATGTGGCGCACAGATAAAGGGAGTTTTCTTAACCTTGACATTATGATATATGGTAATTGTGTTGTGATTATGATGATTTTGATGTTTATATATGTATGTATGTATGTCGTTGTCTAACAGGGTCGTCAGGGATCATGATTATTTTTATGCTAATGTTTATTTTGTATATATGTATGTCATCGTCAAGGATCATTCTTATGGAGGTATTATTTCTTATGCAGGTGAATGACATGAAGAGGTTCCTGGTATTATGAGGAATCAAGTGGGAAGAGTAGCATGGCAGATCTATGAGGTTAGTATCATGTGGATATGAGTTGATATTATATGCTTATGCTATGCATATGTCTATGCTATGGAAAGAAATGTTTATAGACACATCAACAGAATGAAAGTTGTGTTAAAGTTGGCATGCTGGGACAAGCATGGAAAATGGAAAGATACTAGAAGCAAGATTGCATGGTAAAGACAATGTTGTCTCTGGATGTGCAACAATGGTGTTGTGTATGTATGGTGCTATGTACATGTTGTATATGTAGTGTTGTGTACATATGGTGCTATGTACATGTTGCATATGTATAGTTGTGTACATGTTGTATATGTGGTTCTTTGTACATATGGTGTTGTGTGCATGTTGTACATGTGGTGTCGTGTGCAAGTTGTACATGTGGCGTTGTATGCATGTGGTGTTGTGTAAATGTCATGCAGGTGGTATTGTGTACATGTGGTGTTATTTACACGTTGTGTAGATGGTACCGTATATGTGTGGTGTTGTGTATAGGTGGTATTATGTACATGTTGTACATGTGGTACTATGCGCATGTCATACATGTTGTGTTGTATAAATGTGGTATTGTGTTACATTTATTGTGTAGTTGTTGTATCATGACATGTGTATTCGTTGTATTATATGGTGTGTACGTATATGTATTGTGTTGTACATCGGGTGTAGGTGTATGTGCGGTGTTGTACACTGGGTGCAGGTGTATGTGTTGTGATTATACACTAGTTACAAGTGTACGTGTTGTGTTGTACATTGTGTATATGTATGTGTGTATTGTACAATGTGGTGGGACATGCACGTATGGGATTGTATAGGCCCTTGTTTTTGCTATTGATGGTTGAGGCTGTTTAGTCTCTGGATGCCCTTGTTGTTTATATTGAGGGTTGAGGCGTTTTAGTCTCGGGATGCCCTTATTGTTGATATTGAGGTTTGTGGCAATTTAATCTCGGGATACCCTTGTTGTTGATATTGAAGGAGGAAGTGGTATAGTCTCTAGATTCACTTGTTGCTTGAATAGAAGAGAAGCCCCTCGGTGCTTGTTGGGTTTGGCATCCGATTCAGTTGGGGGGGGGGGGGATGAATATTCCTCTTACTTACAATTTTCATATTAGATGTCGTAGAAAAATATTAACAAATTCTTCTTTGGTTAAAGGCTTCTGATATAATCTTAGTCCATGATCGCTTAAATGATTTTAAACTTCACTAGCCCATTATAAAAAATATTCTATGATTTCATAAGGTCTTAACCAATGGGTTATGAATTTACCTTTACTATTTTTAAACTTGAAATTTAAGAGAAGAGCCCCATCATTAGATTAAGGTTTCTTATTCTTGATAAATTTGTCATGCCATTTCATCCTTTGTTTTTGAATAAGCGTGGTATGTTGAATATATTCTTGTCGCATTTCATCTAACTCATTGAATTTTGTTATTTGTTGTTGTTGCACCTATGAAATATTTTAACCCATTTTTGTTGATGTTTTGAAAGTCTTTATTTAGAACGAATAGGAAGCAAGACTCGTTTTCCATATACCAATTCATGTGGTGAATATCCAGTTGTATTATGCTAGGTGATATTGCATGCCGACAATGCTTCTCAATGTTGATCTTCCCAATCTTTATGATGGACTTGAACAATTTTAGTAAGGATGACTTCTAGAACTCTATTGGTTGAATCCACTTTCCCATTAGCTTGAGGAGGATATGGGAGGATTTTCTATGTCTCATTTGGTACTGCTGTATAATATTCTTAAAAATATTTGACGTGAATGAAGCACTTCAATCTATTACAATTTATCTATGCACACCAAAACGAGTAAATATTTATTCAAATAAAAATCTACAATTGATTGTTTAGTAGCTTAGCTTCTACCCACTTAGTAGCATATGACATACATATTAGAATATGCATTGATGTCTAGAACCTGTTTTTTAAAAGCCTCTACATGTAGCTGAGGTAATAGGGGCATTTCATCAGCTTGCACTAGTCAACCCATGTGGTAACAATTATTGTAGCTCTTAATGTATTTCTTGCCATCTCTAAAGACATAAGGCCAATAATACCCCAAGGGTATAACTATATTATATATTCTCTTATTAGTATAATATCCTCCATAAGGTTAATCACGACATGCTTTACATATGTCATACACCTCAAATTCTCGCAAAAATCGTTGAATAATAAAATTGAGGCCCTACGAAAGAAATGGCACTTTCTTTGATGATGATATTCATATTTTCCCTAGGTATAACAAGGTGACGTAATTTTCCTATAGCCAAATAATTAGAAAAAATTGTAAACAAAGGAGATTTAATATATATTGCAAATAAATGGCCATCAAGAAAGTTATCATTTACAAAAATTGTTTCACCTTCATTTAGAATCTTAAAAAGGAAATTTGCAATTGTATTTTGTTTTCTAGGTTTATTTAGAGTACGAGTATTAAATTTTTATGGTAAAATAACCCACCTAGTTATCCTAAAGATCATAAAAACATTGTAAATAAAGGGTGTATGAGTGCATTTGAACATCAATCCTTTGAAGAAGAGATATGAGGTCGCAAGAGGTGTTGAGGAATAATTTTTGAGGTGTTTCATGGATTCGAAAAAGGTGGAAGAAAATTTGTGTTTTTTGGGATGAATGAGGCATCTTGGCATTTTCGCTATAAATTTTATTTCGGAATGTTTTAGACTATGAAACTTGGAGGCACTAGAGAGAAGATATACGGGGTGAATGAGGCATCTTGGTATTTTCGCTATAATTTTCCATTTGGAAAGTTTTAGACCGTGAAACTTGGAGGCATTAGAGAAGTTATACATGTACCTGTGAGAAAAATTTCAGATCTTGTTTTTTTGTAATTTTGGATATATGCTTTGAGGAGGTTAGGCCTCCTAGATGGTCTTGAAATATTCTTCAAGCATGTCATCTTGGTATTTTCATTATAACTTTTCTTATGAAATGTTTAAGAATTTGAAACTTAGAGGATAGAGATATAATATCTTCATGTACGTGTCATTAAAATTTTAGGTCTCAATTCATTATAATTTTGGAGATATGGTCTGAGATATTCATGCTTCCTGAATTCTCATTAAATATACTTCAGAAAGGTCATCTCGGTATTTTCTCTAAAAAAAAAATTCTATGATGTTCTGGGATCTGAAATCTGGAGGAGACAAAGAACAGGAAGTTTTCAAACCTAATCTCAGGAAATTTGTGGACTGTTAAAGGAAGAAATTGCGGATATAAGGACAGTATATACCTGCGGATAAAAGGGAGTATATAAGCTCGGATAAAAGGGTGGCATATAAGTAAAGAGCATCATATGAATACGGATACAAAACAAAGGATATATGTTGATCTGAAACAAAGGAGCAGGAAGTAAATTGTGAAGAGTACAATAGGTACAGGTTGTGGATTGTTGAAGCTAGGTTGTGGATAAGTGCAGGAATAGTGTAAGTTATTGATCTAAAGAAACCATTTGCTGAAGTTAATACAATCATAATAAGGAGGAGAGACATCAATAGTCAGGAAGGTAAATCTTTGATTTACCTTCCCATAGTTCAAGCAATTCAAATACAAGAATATATAAGGTGAAGATCAAGGTCTTGTAAGCATATCTATGTCAAGGGTCTAAGTCTGGGTCATGGTACTTGTCATTTGAAGATCTATAAGAAGAATTATTTGTGGGTTTTCCTCTTCAAGAGGGAGAGGTCTTGCCTTGGCTCTAGGAGACTAAATTTTGTGTCTTGTGCATTTTGATAATTGACTTGATGAAAGATTAACTAACTTAAAAGAAGAAGAAGACATAAGTATCACAAGTAAGGTCACACGTAATTATCAAGAAGAGAATTTGTATTAATCTCCAGCCCTCCAAATTCTCGCCATTAGAGAAGAAAAGTGACTTTAAAACATTTATACTTCTTGCAAATCGTGAAGTATTATCAAGATAATTGTTAGGTCCTGGAGTGGCGAGCTTATTCATCCTCCTACTTGTAATCAACTAAAAACTTGCCTAATCAAGTATAACTTGATTTCCAATCTCACTCCACAACTGCTGGAATATGAATATAGGGACAAATATTCTTTGAGGACTGGGAATCCAACGGTAAGAATTGTCCTAGTGGACATATCCTGATCGAACCCATGTGGGATATGAATCTTAGGGAAAATTTTAGGGGCTAATATTCATAGGTGGGCTAATTTTCCATGCTTTTTCCATTTTTTTTTTTTTGCCAATTTTCGTTTTTTCTAAAATGGATTCGCAAATTTTTTATAGTATAAAATTATTTTACCTTAAATATCACCAACATTTTATAGAGACTATACAAAAAATCATTATAAATTTGAATATTTTTACAAATATATCACCAAATAATTTATAGTTTTCACATTAGGGACTAATAAGATTAACTAAGGTTTCTAAACTTTGAGATAAATTTCCATCCTTAAAATTTTCCTTGTATCATATGATCCTAGAGAAACAATGATGAGGGTGTCTACTCATCATTGGTCTTGCCAGCATTGTAGCTCATGGTCTCATGGAGAGATGGAGCTATTAGTCAAGGCCTTGCACTGTAACAATGTTGGTTCATATGATGCTATACAAATGGGATTACCAATCAGATTCTTCAGATTGAGAGTGACCATGTACCATTATGAATAACACCCTAGTTAAGAGGGAGTGTTGGAAAGTGTAACTAGGTTTGTTCTTCATAATGACTTGTAATTATGAATTTATGTAATGAAGAAGACAAAGATAAGAAAATTTATTTTCTAAATGCTTGACTCATGGGTTTCATGAGCAAGGAGTTTTTATTATAGGTCAAAGACTTCTTCTTGATGTATTTAAGGGCTTTTCATCTTGTCATAAGTGTATAATTTATAGTCATGTATATGAAGCGTTTTTACACTTGTAAAGACAAATTATTGATGTAAATGTATGCCTCAAGACCTTGTCAATATGCTCCTTGAAGATGACCTAGAAGATGTTCCTTGTAAAGTCGGCTCACAAAAAATTGAACAAGTCGGCCTACTAGCTATAGATCATGTTGGCATAAAGCAGAAATAATACCCAGATATATATATGTGTGTGTGTGTGTGTGTGTGTGTATATCTTTACGCTCCAATCAGCTCGGATTAGTTCTGGAATTGAGTGCAAGATCTAGGTCTGAAATTGCAGTGCAAGAAAGGGTGGTTTCTGGGTACGTAAGAGGAAGGTAATACAATGAAGAAGGATCACCATATAACATAGTAATAAGGGTTGTATGTTATGAGTATATACCTACCTCACATCTCTGTGGTCACTTCAGGAAGGCTGAGGAGATAGGATTGTAATCAAGTGTACGAAACAATGTGTAGAAGGAATTCAAGCCAACAAGGATAAGAGGAGTTACAATGTGTGCAAGAATCTCAGTCTTGGGATAATATACTTTGATATCTCTGCAAGAAAGTACACAACATAAAGAAGATACTACAACAAGCCAAGGGATCTTGGTATAGGGTATCTTGAGTATAAGAAGAAGGTCGAGGAAGAATTTTCTGGAGACCGAGAAGAATCAAATAGAAGCACATCAATTGGGCTACTAGAATAAGGGAGAGAGTTTTCCTAGTACTGGTGTAGTACGGTGCAGAAAAGGTGATAAAAATAAGGAACCAAGAAAAAGAGCAGTGACAGGGTCTTAGAGGCATACTGGTGTCAAGGGTCTGTGTCATGGTTATGGTACTCGTCAATTGAAGATATATAAGAAGAATTATTCTTGGGTTTTCCTCTCTAAGAGGGAGAGGTTTTAGCCCTGGCTTGAAGAGCCTAAATTTTGTGTCTCTTGTGTTTTTATAATTGACTTGATGAAATACATAATAATATAACGAAGATAAGATCTAAGTAAAAGAAACATAGCAAGTTCACAATTAATTATCAGGAAAGAGAAATTGAATTAAACGCCCTAATTTCTCAACATGTCCTTGGGTCTAGGCACCACTTCCTAGACATCATTTTTCATGATTGAATCATACTCCTAAGCCATCACATCTTTCCATACCTGGTTCTTTACAACTTTTTTGAAAGTGCAAGGTTCAAATTGAATGATAGTACTCATGGCAGCCAAGTGCCCTTGATATCTGTTGGGCTTCTTACTTTCTCGAAATGTTCCTCTTGGAGCGACATGATTTTCAACATCTTGAAGTGTATCTTTGAGCCATAGTGGTCTGTTCTTTGAGGTAGAGGGATGACAAGGAGGTAGATCAAAAGGATCCATCGGGTCATCAACATTGAGCATAGGCTCATCCATCGGAGGTTCTTCTTGTTTTTCAACAACATCATCATCCTTTGTTGAGATGAGGAGATCTTTGGCTTTCCCAAGGGCATCACCTTCATCAAAAGTAACATCTCTGCTTACTTTTACTTCTCTTTGACCATGTACATAAATTCTATATACCGTTGAATTTTCACCGTATCCAATTAATACACCTCTCTGCCCAGAAGCTTCCCACTTGTTCCTTTTGTCTTTAGGCACATGAAAATACACAGGACAACCAAAAATTATAAAATGGGAAACATCGGGTTTCTTACCAGTGAAAACTTCTTTAGGTGTCTTGAAATCCAAAGTTTGATGAGGGCTTCTATTTTGAAGATATACAACAATGTTAGTTGCTTCTCCCCACAAGTATTTCTGTAGATCTTGATCATAGATCATGGCATAAGTGGCTTCCATAATAGTTCAGTTACTTATTTTAATAACACTATTTTTCTCTGGAGCATATGGAACTATTGTCTCCCTCTCAATGCCTGCCTCTCTGCAAAATTCATTGAATTCATTAGATTCATATTCGGTTCCATTGTCATTCCTCAACGTCTTGATCTTCTTTCCTGTTTGATTCTCCACCAACGCTTTGAAAGAACGAAACCACTTAAAAACTTCATCCTTCCACTTCTTCTCTCGAATTCAAGAAATAAATCCATGTTTTCATGAGAAGTCATCTACAAAAACTGCATGGTATGAGTATCCTCCTAATGAAGTTATGGGCAAGACACTAGACATGTTAGTATGGATCAATTGAATAATTTCAATTGTCTTGCTTTCACAAGAAGGGAATGCTCCCTTTGTATTTTTCCCAACTGCACAACCTTGACAGAATCCTTCATGGTTCATATGAAACTAAGGCATTCCTATGACCATCTTCCTTACCCCAGGTAAGGCTTTGTAATGTAGGTGGGAAAATCTCTGGTGACATAATGATTGTTGGTGAAAAGGAATCTGCCAAGGTATATAAACAGACCCTCACCCTCATTGTAATCATCTCACTTGTATTCAAATATTCTAATATATAAATAATTGTCCTACAATGGATGTCTTTGTCTTCAAAGTATATTACACTATAATAACTTTGTTCGTTACATTGGTATAAGAGCTGTTCGATCCTTTGGCCGCTCAACCACTGCACATAGCCAATTTGATCTGGTCTTTAGCCATTAAGTCATCGTCAACCTTGTTGCCGTCATAATCAAAGCGTTTCACTAAACATTGCTTGAGGTTCTCTATTCTACCATCAAGCCTTTAGCCATTAAAAATAATATTATATACATAAATATTCAAAAAAAAAAATAAAGAAAGAAGGAAGCGAGAAATTTAATTAAAAAAAAGTTGGAAAAAAAATAAAAATAAATAATCTATATTAAAAAATATAATACAAACTCTACCTTAAAACAATACACTAAAATAGAGTGAACTAATCCATTACCAACCTAGATCCATATTAAGTCCAAATCTATCAAGTGCTAAGAGGGATCAAATATTTCAAGGTTCAAACCTATTTTTTAGTGTAAAACTTGAAGAAAAGTTTGCACATCGAGATATTTGATCCCTCTTGATGCTTGATATATCCGAAGTTAATATAGATCTAGGCTAGCCGTGAGGGATCAAATTTATCAAGTTGCAAATATTTTTGAGTGAAAAACTTCAGGAAAGGTTTTCACCTCAAGATATTTGATCCCTCTCGACGCTTGATAGATATAGAGTTAATATGGATCTAAGTTATATATATATATATATTAACTCTATATCTATCAAGCGTCAAGAGGGATCAAATATCTTGAGGTGCAAATATATATATCTCAAATCATGTAAAGTAATGGGGCCTTACAATCACTAAACATATGGTAATTAAGTCCACAAAAAGAGTGAGTGCGGGTATCAAAGAGAGTTATAGTTAGGGGCATTGATGGAAACTCCTAGTGGCCAATAACTATTTGTCTCAGGTTCCTTCTCACTTAAGAAAGCCACCTTGGGTGGGAACCTGTTATCACTCCGTAATTTCAAGGTTGAAGAAAAAACCATGGAGGTAACATATAAACCACTTTGGAAGCTGGGATCTTCCATGCTAGCTTTAGAGAGGGATCTCTCTGTATAATTTAACTTTGTTTTCTCGGAAATTTTAGGCTCGCTAATGGGCTTAGAGTTTGGTTGGAACATCTAGGGAAGGCCATTAGGAAATGGAGTCAAAGAGGCTTGGGGTGATCAATTTTTAGAAGTATCAAGCTTGACTGAAACAGGGCAAGCTAGGTTGCATTAACTAGATTCTTTTAGATTTTTAAATGAGTTATGGAAGTGGAAGAAATATGGAATTCAATAGAGATTGAAAATCAATTAAGTATTCTTCAATCCGACTTCAATGGAAAACATATAAATTGTAAAAGAAGCTAGAATAAGGTGTTTTAAATAACATGTCCTATTCATCAAACTTTCTGTTTTACAATTAAGAAATTCTAATAAACAAAGGAAAGGGAAAACCAATGGAAAACATAGAAATGGTAGAAACACTTCACCTGTGATTACACCACATGAATCCTTAAATAGTTGGTCTTGTATTACTTGCAAATGGTCACTTGAACTCAGTGAACAAATTTACAATGAATGGTAGTATTCCTCATTACAAAACCAAACCTCTATTACTTCAAATGATGAAGTATTTATATAAATTCTAAACTAAAATTTACAAAATTGATTACAATAAATGTTGTCTCAACAGGCAGGGTATTATTAGCCCTAAATCTATTAATAAACTCCAACTGTTACAAAAAATAGGCTCGATGTGGGTGATCTGGATTTCTGGCACTATTTTTACAGAATCAATTGATGAGTAAGCTTATTGGTAGGTTGCGCTGGCTATAATGTTGTATGATGTGTTGTCCTATGAGCTGGCTGTAGATGACTGCTCTTTGCTACTTTTTACTCTTGGAACTTAGTTAAATTATCCCATCACTCCTCATCTAGGATATTTCTGTTTACAAGAGTTCAAGACCTGATAGGACTCAAATTCTATTTATTACATTGGCAATCTTTACATAATGTATTTATGATGATATTATCAAACATGACCACTTTGAGTGAAGTGGTGTTGTCCATAACCAAAATAAATAACAACTAACTGGCATTAAGGGTCCGCTCCTCAAAATTTGGAAATGTGATGGCTTCAGGCATTTGTTGTACTTCAAAACCTTCATAAGCCTTGATAATCTTCAACTGGTGGCGTATACATGCGTAACCATCTAATCATGTACTTCAAAGCTTTAATGAATCATCTAATCAATCACGACTTTAAATCATCTCGCATTGGGAGTTCAAGAGCGGAGGTCATAAGGCAGAAACAAAATGTTTTGCGATTTTCGATTAATATGAGTGACGTGACGGAAGGTGGGTCCTGCCGAGGTGGTAACAAGGTGGCAGGATTGCGACGCGATATATCACATTATCACATCGGGGTTTAGGATCTGGCACATAAATGGTGGGTGACGTGTGGGTGATAATGCGATAATGCGATGCCGGAAATAATGAGATAATGTGATAATGCGAAATGCGATAATGCGATGCGATCAATAATGCGATATGCGATATATTGCATCGGGGTATCACAATCACAAGAGGGATAAAAAAACATAAGGTGGGGAAAAAGAAATTTGTGATTTTACGATGTGAGAAAGGATAAAGGTTGGATTTTTTTGAAGTTTTGGATGGTTTTTTAACTTAGAGAAAGGGAAGATGAAAAACAAAAAAAAATGAATGTTATTGGTGATAACACATTGCTTGGATTTACCTTGGGATTTAGCTTAGTCCTCTTCCTATACATGATTTTGAAATCTTTTCTGGGAGTGTCAGTCAGTGAAGGTAACTCTTCTTCTCTAACCCTTTTTCCTGCTTTCTCTTGTGGGACAGGAGTCTGTGATGTTGAAGTTGACACCAATTGTTATTCAGCCTCTTGTAGAGTATTCTCAGTCCCCTCTATCTGGTTCATGTATTTCTCAATATCTGGTCTGTGGGTATCAATATAAGGTGTAGATTTGTTCTCTACCCTTATCTTGGAAATGGTACCTAATGGATCATATGACCATGTCAAACTGAGGTTGAATTTCATTTCTTTTAGCAATATGTCTGCTTCTTCCCCTGCTACTCTGTTGTTACAAATGAAGGGTCCAATCCATGTTTTAATTTTGAACTGATATTTCTTCTTAGTAGACACAAAATGGACCTCATCGACATTGAGAATTTACCTGATATAATCTAGTGCAAAAATCCTCATTGGGAGGAATTTTGGATCTTATAAGGGGCAAGCTCACACCCATATATTCTTATTTCTGTGTAATTCTAGTAAATATACCAGTCTCATATTTTAGTTTGATCTGATAACTGCAATACTTTCCTAATTTCTTCACTGATTCTTGGTTCTGAATTTCTGCTTATAAGTTTGAGTGTTGGATGTACAAATAGTTATATGAATTGTTTGTACGAGTATTCTTTTTGTTCCTTCATTACCATTGTAGTCCAAAAGATCATAGATTGTTGATTTCCCTATGCATCTAACTTCTACAATGCAAACTTGAACCTGTCTCCCTCTTTTCCTTCTCATGTGTATGAAATATAAGTTTGTAAGTTAAAAATTTTGGATAAATATTTTCATGCTTTTCAAAGCTATAAAAGATCTTCTACCTACCCTTTAACTTTCATTTCTTTTTCTAAGCTAATATTTTTTCGTCTCTTTCCTTAGGGTGTATTTAAGCTAGAAAACCCATATAACCTCTTTTTTATTATAAAAATCTAACCTACTACATCACTTACTTATCATATTGATTCATATTAGACTGTTGAATCAATCTCATTTTCTACCTAACTACTGATTTTCCAAGATTAAACTATTTGGCAAATCTTTATTCACTAACCTAATAAACATGAAACTCACACTTGTTCCATCATGATTAAACTGTATGATTGGAACACAAATCTATTTATTGTGGCATTTTAGGACAAGCTTCACACAATCTTATTGAATTTTTACCATAAGGAAACTAATTTACCAGTTGTGGTATTTAAATTTGCAGCACTTTCAATATTATCTATATTTTTATTTTGTGGGGTTTTATTCTCTTTTATTATTTTTGACCTTTTCTTCATATTCATTTTTTTTTGACATACCCTCTTTTGATTTTCTTTTATATATACTTTTTTTTGGAAATCATTTGCAAATTGAAAATAATTTACACTGTAAAATTACAAATATTACATACTCAATCACCTTGAGATCCTATAAAAAATAGGACCCTAACAGTGGCTCCAGCTAGGGGATGGCACTCTCCTTGTGAGGTGTCAAGAACCACAAAATTCTAGCTTTCGTAGATCAGTGCCTTATCCATTAGGCCGATCCCAAGCCTTGCAAACTAAAATTGAAATTACAACTGAAAAACTAACAACTGAACTTTGTACTGCAAATTGTAAAACTAAAAATTCCGCACATTGAAAATCTGAATGTTGAAAGGATGCTTACCTAGTAAGATTATTTATGTATATATATTCCTATTCTAACACTAAATGTCTAAGTTCAATAAATGTAAAATATCCAGTATATCCAATCAAAAATATGATCTAGTACTTGGGCTCCTTTACTTCCTTTTACAAAAATTAGAGCCAAAATTTGTAAAGACACTAAACACTGACTGTAAGTTTGATATTCACAACAGTGAGCTATGAGATCATGAAAAGCATGCCAAGTACTGGAAATTAATTGGGATTCTTCAGTGAAAAACTCATCCATATAGAAGGCAATGGAATCATGAAATCTATGACCTATTTCTTGATGTTCAAAGTATTCTACACATCCATGGTCATAATTGGGTATTGCACATATACTTTCAATATCCTCGTACCTTTTCAGATAGGAGTTATAAGATTCACTTCCAAAACAATCCTTGATTTCAACATCAAAATGCAGCACTATTGCTTCTTGTTCTGGAGGAAGGAGGTTTTCCAAGGCATATGTACTAATTTTTAAGTGATTCAAGAGACTGTAAATCTCTTCTGGATAGTCATCCTGCCATGAAAATAAACCTTTATATTTATCCTTACCTTCGTGCCAGATTAACCCACAACTGTCCTGAGATAATTGTAGATTTCTAGACAAGCCTTGTAATGATATTTCTGCTGAGCATGTCAATGGAAATGCTTGCCTGATGAAACTTTCATCCTCTTGATCTTGAAGCTCACATTTAGCTGATGGAGACAAAATTTGATTGCAAAAATCATCCAACACATCAGCTATTGGATCATGAAAAACTTGGAAAGAATGTTGCAACCTATTATATGTTGGTTCCAATGAAACCTCATAAATTTCTACAGGTTGCTCATTCTCTATTTCAGATCTATTGTGAAATATTTCCTTAAAAAACTGAGATGTTTCAAAACATAAAGGTAAATAATTTCCCTGTTTCATTTGATCATGTACTTTAATGGAACTTGATGGCTACAATTCTGAAACTAAGGAATTATGATCAAGAGTTTCATTGTCTTCTTTTTTGTCAACATCAACACATTAAGAATTATGATTGTTGATCTTGGAAAATTTTTCTCTTATGAATTGGAATGAAGTAAAATATAAGGGGAGAAATCCTTCATTTACTTCAAAAATTTCTACATTGTATTCATCACCATCATCACATATATACCTAGGCTGATTACTGCCTTTTTGTTGCTTAAACTTAACTTCCTCCTTATACAAACCAACTACTGATTGCTTAACACAGTTAGCTTCAACTTCGGGGACATAATTATCTTCGTATTAATCAAACTTTGGCATATTATCAAAAGAAGGAATTCCATTAAGCATACATATTCGATCATTAGACTTCTTCTCTGCTAGTTGATCTGTAAATCTAATTTCTTTATTGTCCCTTAATGCATACCTAAAGAAATTATCATATTTATGACAATTGGGATAGGAATGAAAATGTTCATATCAACAACTTTATTTTCTTCAATCACTGAGACATGGTCCTGAAAAACATATTCATTTCTCCTTATTATCTTTTGCATCTTCTCTTCCAAAATTTCAAGCTTTACCTCTAATGATGCAGAGTGCTCTGCATCTGTGTTCTCCCTCTTTTTATCCTTAAAATTTTCCCTTCTAATTAGCATATGAGCTTCTACATCTACTGCACTATTCTACATCTGTTCAAGTGTTGTAAGGTTCCTTTCTCTCAGCTGAAACTCCATTTCTGGATCAAAATATTTTGGATAATGTAGGAGAGCTGAGCCAGGAAGAGATCTTATATTAGTTGGCATCGAGTAATAGGATCGCTTAAATCTGGCAAAAAATTGTTGTATTGTCTTGCTTGGTTGTCTTTTCAGCTGGTTATACTCTTCTAGAATGAGGAAAAGGTTCACTCTGGTTACCCACCTGTCAAGGAAAACTTTGGCAAACTGCTGGAAATCTGAGATGCCTATAGTAGGCAGGTTCTTGAACCAACTCTTGAATTTGCCTTGCAAAGAAAGAGCAAAAAGCCTAATACTAACATTCTCTTCATTAAATTCAAAAAGGTCAAGAAAAATTTCAAAACCCTAAATGTGTTTCTTAGCAGTGATGTTACCATATTCTCCATTAAATCTAGGAAGATATTTATAGTAATTGTCAGGGAAGTCATGGAGGATAGGAGGTAAGATGAGTGGTTTGTATCTATCTGGAACTTTACAAGGTATAGGAGTATGTACAGAAGCTGCAAAATTAGTCTTGATCACTTGAGGCTTATTGAGCAGAGGATGATCATCATGGGATTTAGAAGAAGGTTCTTTATATATATCAAGGGAGTAAGGGGAATTTACATTTACAATCTTCAAAGGAGAGTAATTAAATACTAGTCTAGGATCTTTTCTAAAATAAAATATACATTGAAAAACCTTCTTGATCATAAAGAACATGTTGTCTTCGATCAAAACCCAAGTTAAATACCTGATCTTCCCATGTTTTTGCTGGTAATGTTTATTCCTCCAGTGCAGTATTAGATTTGATTTTGAAATCGATTTGGAGTCGCCAGGTGGATGATTTTAGAACTTGTGTGCCTGATCATTGTCCACCACTATTGATCAGATATGATTCTTGTATAACATTTCGTGAGGAAGATGTTCTTCCCCTATATGGTCGCCACTATGTTAGCACTCCGTAATTTCAAGGCTGAAGAAAAAACCATAGAGGTAACATCAAAACCGCTTTGGAAGATGGGATCTAGCCATGCCAACTTCAGAGAGGGATCTCTTTATATAATTTAACTTTGTTTTCTTGGAAATTTTAGGCTAGTTAATGGGATCAAATTTTGGTTTTTGAATTGTTTTGGTTGGAACATCAAGGGAATGCCATTGGGAAATCGAGTCAAAGACGCTTGGGGTGATCAATTTGCAGAAGTATCAAGCTTGAGTGAAACAGGGCAAGCTAGGTTGCATTAACTGGATTCTTTTAGATTTTTAAACGAGTTATGGAAGTGGAATAAATATGGAATTTAGTAGAGATTAAAAAGAAATTAAGTATTCTTCAATCTGACTTCAATGGAAAATATATAAATTGTAAAAGTAGCCGGAATACGGTGTTTTAAATAACATGTCCTATTCATCACACTTTTTGTTTTACAATTAAGAATTTTGATAAACAGAGAAAAGGGAAAAACAATGGAAAACATAGAAATAATAGAAACACTTCACCATTGATTACACCACATGAATCTTGAAACAATTGGTCTTGTATTACTTTCAAATGGTCACTTGAACCCAATGAACAACTTTACAATGAATGGTAGTCTTCCTCATTACAAATCCCAACCTCTATTACTTCAAATGATGAAGTATTTATATAAATTCTAAACTAAAATTTACAAAATTGATTACAATAAATGATGTCTCAAAAGACAAGGTATTATTAGCCTTAAATATAATAATAAACTCAAATTGTTACAAAAAATAGGCTCGATGTGGGTGATATGGCTTTCTGGCACTGTTTTTAAGGAATCAGTTGATGAGTAAGCGTATTGGAAGGTTGCACTGGCTATAATGTTGTCTGATGTGTTTTCTTGTGAACTGGCTATAATGTTGCCTGATGTGTTTTCCTGTGAACTCTCTATAGATGACTGCTCTTTGTTACTTTTTATTCTTGGAACTCAGTTAACTTATCCCATCGCTATTCATCTGGGATATTTCTGTTTACAAGAGTTTAATGTAATATCCTAAATTGGAAGTAGCATCAATATAAAACATAATTATGTATAATGCAACAAATCTAATCATGAAATAAGAGGGATCAATGTACAGCCATCATTTTATTATAATATCAGCAACCATATACAAAAATATCATGAGGGACAAGCCACTCAAGCAAATAAAACATGCCTCCAATGAGTAGAACAATCAACACATGAGTTGCTGCAACTGTATAGAATGTTGGAGAGCAGTGACATCACTATCTATATCAGTGTATCTTCTGCTGAATACATATATAAATGAAATGTGGCTGATAAAAACTAGAGAAATTCCCAAGAAAGAAGATGTGGGCTCTAATACATGATTTCTAGCCAACCCGGAAAAGAATGCTAGAAATACCAAGAAATGTACAATGTGACAAATAACCCTAGGGTTGAGATGTCACTGCAAAATGGATTTGAATATAATGAGGCTATGACAGAACTGAAATGGTGATGTCCTCCTCCAATGGTATTTCTAAATAGAAGGTTGATCCCTCTACTCATAAATAGACCTTCCTGATGAGCTCAATGAACCCTCCTAGCAATTGCCTCCAAAAATAACGTAGTTCAGAATTATGACTGCTTTATGAGGGATGGTAGATGGTTGGCCTGATGCCAAAGATGAGAAAACATGCCCAGGAGCCCTTTTTGCTGATCCTCCAATGGATAGGTTACCTCTCCACTGAAAAACAAACCCAGAGACAACTCTATGTGATCCTCCTTTGCTGCACCCTGCAACACAACCTAGCTCTAAATAAAAATTGTGTTGTAGCTAAAGGAGGTAGCTTGGCCATAATTCCAGAATGAGGAAATGCAGCTCAAAGAACCTCTCCTTCCCTAAGGATGGGGTAGGGATTCCCTATCAGGAACACCCTTGTGCTAAATAGCACAGCAACCCTGCTAAACAACAAGAGGAAGAAAACTTATAAACAGACAAACATCAAATGATAATCTAAAACATGACTAACAATGGTTGCTATCCCCTCCATATATAGCATGAGAGCCTCCTCACATAGGGTCCCATCCATACTTGCCACCAAGCTCATGCAAGTTTTCCTCCACTAAAACTGCATTGTCTTATCATAAAGACCACTCCTCCATGACAACGTTGTTGATTTGATCAAATTTGATTAAATCAATATGATCCAATCCATGTTCACACCCAAAGGTGCTTAATCCAGCTGCTTATTCTTCCTCCTTTCACATTAGGAGTGTTATTATTGCTTCTAAAATGGGTTTATGAGTCTCCCCACCCACTTATTCACCTACCTAGTGATAAAACAAACTATAATATTCCATTTAGATGAAGTCTAAATTTTTGGAATATTACAGTCCTCCCCTCCAAAATGTTGCTTGTCCTCAAGCAACTGTAAATGTTGAGAAAAATTCCTCCCTTCCTCTTCTTGTGGCCTCCTCATCAATAGCTTCCACCACAACTCAACATAATCTTCAATAAATCTTCCCTCCAATGGTTCCTCCCAAGTATGCAAATCCAAATGGTTCACATCATGAAAAGGTGGAAGGTGTAAGTGGAAACCTTCTTGCTGTCCCATGGCCTTCTCAAGGTAGGAGTGATGATAAACATAGGGAATCTCATCCCCAATGAGAGTCTCCCATACCCATGCTATCATCCAAATGAAATGAGCCATTTGAGGTAGCTCATCAAAGAAATCCTCAACCCCTGGTTTGTGCAATGTGTTGGGGCTGCATGGAGAGTTTAGATTTTCCCATCCAAGTTGTTTCTCTCTCCATTTATGGTAACTATGGGACTATTGCTGATCCTGGGCTGAAATTTCATGGCCTCCAAGAATGGCCCAAGTTACCCCACCAAACAAATCAGCCATGAAGTACCTCCTCCAAGAACTCAAGATCTTCAAATGGCTCCTCCCATATGAAGACAAGAGGTGTGATGTGGCAATCACGGTTTTCCCATTGTTTCTCCTGAAACATACAACATGTAAAGTAGGGAGAATCATACTCCCAATGGGCATCTCCAACTCATCTAGCACTCTCCAAACAAATCTCCCCATGAACATAAGAATATCAGCAATACATGGAAGCAAAAACCAATGAAAACAAGTTTCCATATGACAACCGGAGAGTGGATCATAGTTCCACACATGGAAACAGCACAGGGCATCCCTTGCTTGCCTCAAAAAAAGGAATAACAAGTGCTTCCCAAACCACTTGTTTGCTTCCACAGTCATCCCATAAGAAGGAATCATGAATATACAATGTGGTGTCAATGGTGCACACCAAGAATCATGTGGCTTCCCCCACAAACCACCAACAGGATAGCCAATCTCAATGTTTCACTTGTCCTCAAGTACATCATAATATAATTTATAAGAAGGAAAGACCCTCCTTAATAAAACATGCTGCTCAAAGAAGTGAAAATCATGATGAAGAATTGTACCTTCTCTACCATGTACTTTGGTCCTTGAGCTGAAATGGCTCAACTGAAAACTTTCCCTCACTCTCAATGAGTAGGGAAGTGGTTGTGACACCATCTCTATCACCATCTGGGCTATGCATCTCTCCATATGCTGAAATATATCATGCTGGATGCCCTTCCAAATGAACTCCTCTACCAAAGAAAGATATGCATCAAAGTGCATGGAAAGGAAGTCCTCATGTGCTTCATGTAGTAGCTTCTCGTTGAGCTCAGAAGCTCTATTCAAGAAGACTCTGCCATAAGAATATATGACCACATCATCCACCATATATCTATCATCTCCATCCAGGTCATGAAGAATCATGCAAGCACCAAGATCCTTGGAGTACTCTACCAGAAGTTGAAACCTCCAATATGGATCAATCCTCCCAAGAGATAGCACTGATGATCTGAAATGTGAAGCTCTCCACATGTTGTTGTCTTCTCCTTTGAAATCCCCCATGCCAAAGTATGCCATGCCTATCATGCAGCTTCTCATGCTCAAATAGAAGTAGTGATCTTTGGAAGTTGGCCTCCCATGAGAAGCTCCCATCCAAAAAGAATCTCATGATCTTGGCCAATGTAAGCATGAGTGGACTCCATATACTCCAATGTATGGAGGATTCCTTCCTCAAAGGTAGTACCCTCTGTTTCTCCAAATCCATGGATAAACTCCCTTGCACCATGAAGGTGTCATCCTCCATCACTGCAGCAACTTCTGTCAGCGCAGTATGTGTAGTGAGAGTGAATGATGCTAAAAATGGGAGAATGTCTCCCTCCTCCTTGAGTCTATCCCAAACTCTCTGTGCTATAATAGATTCCTCAAAAGTCTTCAACCTATGAAATATAAGAGTGGTGAACCAAATGGAATAATGTCTCCAACCAACTCTAGATTTGGTGGCTTCCTAGGTGGAATGCCCCCATGTAGTGAGACATCAAAATCTGAAGTGGACTATACATATGAGTGGATTTATTTGTCCCTCTCTTCACTGCACAATACAGTCTCTTTATTTTGTGTAGAAACCTCCTAAAATAGATAAGGGTGAATCATCCCTTGATTCTGATCCTTCCTTTCTTCTTCTCTTCCCATCTCACAATCCACAAAAACTGATAATGCTGCTCCGGAATTATGCTTTGATTCCCACATGTTGGATCAATTGGAACTCCTTGAAAAGACACAAGGGCTCCTCTAATGGAAGCAATGGATCCCTTCCCATCTCCATGTGGTGATGGATCTCCTCCTGATGGTACAACACTGTTACCTATTCTTTTCTCATCCTCTTCATCAATATGTGAGAATGCCTCATCATCAATGAGAGACCCTTGATCTTGGTCTTCCCTTGAAGGAAGAACCTCCATTTGTTCATCTATAGAAGAGGGATCTTCAAGAAGTGGGGATCTTTCCCTTGGCAAAGTATCATTCATGTTTCTATCCCCTTCAACAAATTTATGGAGTGGAGTTGGAAAAATAAATCTCTCCAACTCATGAAAAGGTTTTGAGTTTTTGGGTTCAACAAGAGATGTTTCACAATGTTTAAGATCAAATATCCCCACTAATTTCTTAGTGAGCCCTGCATAAGTGTTTAAATTTGCATGATAAAATGAAGAAGAAATATAAAACCACCAATCACGGGCCATATCTTTGAGGTGTAGCGCTGCTACTCTAATGGCCTCCTTTTCTGAAACTTGGTGTAGCTGAAAATAGGAATCTAGCTCCTCCACCCAAGCTTTGGCTGTGCACTTTGCTGATCCATCAAAGTTAGATAGAAAGGTTCTACCTCTCTTGCCTCTATTATAGTTGTTGGATCTTCTGTCTTCCTTGAGTTAGAAAAACCCTTGTAAGTCCAAGTGCTTTTTGAATCTTCGTGATTTAGACTCATACTCTTGAAGATAGTCACTCAAGGTCTCCTCCCTTGGTGCATATTCTTCCTCCATCCTTCTTGCAGTGAATGTGGGAAATAAACTGCATTGTGGATCTGCATGTGTGGCTGAATTTCCACACCCATCATGTGAATATCTAGGGCTTGATTTACTTTCAAACCCCCTTGGAGTTCTTCTACATCTCTCCCCTTTCATCTCCTTGAGATCTTCCTTGATATTTTGCATAGTTTGGAAAAGAAGCTGGGAGATCCTCTCTTCCTTCATTTCTCCAAATAATGGAGTCTTGCCTTTGTTTCTTCTGTACAACTTCTCTTTTCTGTGAGAATAATCTTCTCCTTCTAATGGCATAATGTCTTGAATGCACAAGCTGAGCCAAGATTATGCTCTAATACCACTGTAATATCCTAAATTGGAAATAGCAGCGATATAAAAAAAATATGTATAATGAAGAAAATATGATCATGACATAGGAGGGATCAATGTAAAACCATCATTTTATTAGAATATTAGCAACCATATACAAAAATATCATGAGGGACATTCACTCAAGCAAATAAAACAAGCCTCCAATGAGTAGAACAATCAGCACATGAGTTGTTGCCACTGTATAGAATGCCGGAGAGCAGTGAAAGCATTGTCTATATCAATGTATTTGCTTCTAAATACATATAGAAATGAAATGTGGCTGATAGAAACCAGAGAAATTCCCAAGAAAGAAGATGTGGGCTCTAATACATGATTTCTAGCCAACCCGGAAAAGATTGCTAGAAATACCAAGAAATGTACAATGTGACAAATAACCCTGGGGTTGAGATTTCATTGCAAACTAGATCTGAATATAATGAGGCTATGAAAGTTCTGAAATGGTGATGTCCTCCTCCAATGGTATTTCTAAATAAAAGGCTGATCCCTCTACTCATAAATAGACCCTCCTGGTGAGCTCAATGAACCCTTCCAACAATTGCCTCCAAAAATAACGTAGTTCGGAATTATCACTACTCTGTGAGGGATGGTAGATGGTTGGGCTGATGCCAAAGATGATAAAATATTCCTAGGAGCCCTCCTTGCTGATCCTCCAATGGATAAGTTACCTCTCCACTGAAAAACAAGCCCAGAGACAACTCTATGTGATCCTCCTTTGCTGCACCCTGCAACACAACCCAGCTCTAAACAGAAACTGCGCTGTAGCTAAAGGAGGTAGCTTGGATAGAATTCCAGAATGAGGAAATGCAGCTCAAAGAACCTCTCCTTCCCTGAGGATGAGGTATGGATTCTCGATCAGGAACACCCTTGTGCTAAACAGCACAGCAACCCTACTAAACAGCAAGAGGAAGAAAAAGTCTAAACAGACCAATATCAAATGATAATCTAAAAAATGAATAACAATGGTTTCTATCCCCTCCATATATAGCATGATATCCTCCTCACATAGGGTCCCATCTATACTTTCCACCAAGCTCATGCAAGTTGTCCTCCACTAAAACTGCGGTGTCTTATCATAAAGACCACACCTCCATGACATCGTTGTTGATTTGGTCAAAGTTGACTGAATCAACATGATCCAGTCCCTGTTCACACCCAAAGGTGCTTAATCCAACTACTTATTCTTTCTCCTTTAACATTATGAGTGTTATTATTCCTTCTAAAAGATGTTTATGAGTCTCCCCCCCCACTTATTCACCTACCTAGTGATAAAACAAACTATAATATTCCATTTAGATGAAGTCTAAATTTTTGGAATATTACATTTAAGACCTGATAGGACTCAAATTATATTTATTACATTGAAATTTTTTACATAATGTATTTATGATGATATTATCGAACATGAACACTTTGAGTGAAGTGGCGCTGTCCATAACCAAAATAAATAAAAACTAACTGACATTAAGGATCTGATCCTCGAAATTTGGAAATGTGATGGCTTCAGGAATTTTCTGTACTTCAAAATATTGATAAATGTTTGGTCTAAAATGCGGATGCAAATTAGAGTTTCACTTACTATCAATCCGGGTAAGTAAACTTCGAGGATCATCCAATATATATGGACTTAGAGAGAAACTAAACTAAGCTAGGTGAAGAAATGCCAAAGTTCCTTTACAAGAGGTATTTCATTAGGATCTCCAACACCTATTTAGTCATTTAACAAAATGAAATCTAAAGACATTGTGACAAGTGTAAGAAATATTAAGGTTCCCTTATAGGAGACTTTTCATTAATATTTCTAATCATATTAATCAACAAACTATTTAAACTAATGAAATTAAAGCACTTACACCTAATTCTGATTGATTGCATGAAATGTTAAAGCTCTCTTACAAGAGACTATTCATTTATATCTCAAGCATATAAATCAGAAACTTAAACTAATAAAATCAAACATTAAATAACAAATCAGATTCATTGAAGGAAACATTATTACTTTCTTACGAAAGGTCATTTTTTAATATTCCAAACATATGAACCTAATAATTTAATCTAATGAAATTCACAAACAAACATAAAATAAAAGCCTACTAAAATAAAAGTGTACTTGCTAGGAAATGGGAATCCTTCCAAGGATTCACAAGAACACCAAAAGAAAGGTCAAATGTAGAGGATCAAAGAAGCTCCGTCTTATTTATCATCAATTTCAAATTGCAATTGAAACCATTACATTGATTCTCCAATCTAACTTCTCACTACCAACGTTTAAGATACTACGATTACAAAATGAAGAAGAAGATTAAGATTAAGATTACGAATCAAGATTATAAATGAAGGAGATAACACTCCTATTTATACAAAACATGATAACAAACTTAGAAATGTAAATCCACTATTCCCTCCTTTGACCCACATATTTCTCAACCAATGGTGACACATAACCCTATCCTCCATGATCTCCTTCATGAGGTCCATGATTTCTTCCATGAGGTCCATGATCTCCTCAAATTCGAATTTGAACATAGAGTGCCACATAAGCGTGCTTAGGAAGCTTCTTTTGTACCTACACATGTCAACAAACTCATTCTAATTGTTAGGTATAAGTATAAGCATATTATTTTCTAAAGTTTAGCCACAAATCCACTTAAAAATGTTAAGAATTAATAAACTTTGGAAAATCATAGTTATAACCCAATGATGAGGTAAATGTAATGGTGTGGAGGTGGAATGAAGGTGACATGAAGGTAATATGGAAGTAATGTGAAGGTATTGGTGAATAATGGAGTGAGAATAGGGACTATTTTGAGGCCCAACATACCCCCAAATTGAAGGTATTGCATGTCCTCATGCAATCTATTACATTACTTTTTGATACTTGAGCTTTGGCTTAAACTCTGCATGATGTCATTTACTTAACTTTTGCAAAGTGTTTTTGATGAACTACAACTTGGTTGGTTCTTGTGTTTCAACCATATTTTGTTTGTTGCATTCAATTTTAATGTATGATCTTTGCATATTGATAATGGGATTTTTATTGCAGAGTATTTTTGTTCGAATGCATCATGGTTGGTTCTTGTGTGACAACCATGATTGTGTTGGCATCCAATTATCTTTTAAGTACTTTTTTAAAATCCATTTATATGCTCATGATGATGTAATAGTAAACATATTTTGAGTGTATGTGGGCTTTGAATGTGATATGAATATTTGGGATGTTATATGAATGTGGCAACATATGAATGTGAATGTATTCCCCCCCTCAATTGATGGTTTTGGCAATTTGACAAAATGACGAAAGGAAGTGAAGTTTTTCCAAAAATTATCATTCAACTTTTCAAGGAATTAAATGGTTAAAATTTAGAAAATATCATACCTTAAATTACCCTTTCAAAAATGGATGAGAGTTGTGCACGTGTGGCTGCAAAATTCTATTCATAGTATTCTTTACTTGGTTGTGAAAATGGTGGATGAAATCGAAAAAGTGAATCTTTTATTGTTGCTACATCTGCTGCTAAATCTGCTGCTGGATCTTCTGTTGAATGTTCGGAATCTGCTGCTGAATGCGGCTGAAAATGTATAAGGCTTGGAAGGTATACAAAATTCAGAATTTACACTCCCCCCCAGCCTTATCTATTGACTTGTCCTTAAGTCACTTACATCAAAAACTGAAAAGTAATGAAAGTAATTCTACGTCCTCTGCTACAAAATGATTGGTCTTCAAGTCTTCAACGCTCATTGGCACAATTCTTGTCATGTGAATAAATGTTTCGGTGTCAAACATAACAAGAAATTGTTAACTTAGTGGCCATTGATGGATGCCACTAGTCAACACAAGAGCTCCCATTTTTAATGTGGATGAGAGTCAAGATGCCCCGAGCACATCTTTATAAGTATGAATGATTTTGTTGTTGTCAAATACTCAGAAGATTCGATGAACAAGGGACATTGATGTATTCCCTTTGTTTATTGGCATGATAGCTTGCCCTTAAGGCGTGCAAGCTTCAAGGTGTTTTTAGAAAAATATTTAGACTCAAGGACTATGGACCCAATGGTGTATGGAAGCAAGGTTTTATTTGCAAGTGTAGGAAAAATGAAACTGACAATGACCATGTAAAGTGGACCAAACAGCTTGTAAATGACCTTGGTTGGTTTTATTGGTGGGTTAGGATTGAAGAAAAATGTAATGAAGTGTATGTGGTAATGGAAAATGGATAATGACTCTTGCTAGAAAGAAAATGAATTATGGCTTCAATTTTCAAATATAGAAAATCTGCTCTTTAATTTTGGACTTTTTGCTAAAATAGCTGAGTTTGACCAGCATTGACCAACTACTTGTAGACATGGAATTCAATGGTGGATAGGTATTTTGCCATCCTTATACATGTAGGAACAAACCCCAGGTCTTTGAATTTTTCTAATCTGTCATGCAACATGTCAAACCATTAAGCTATTACAGGAAGTTGCAAGAACTTGTAATTTTCTGGAAATTTTGATTATGATCATGGACTGGTTCTTTAGAGTTTCTCATGAAATTTGCGTTTGGAAGACCAATTGTTGTCACAATGTAATCTCCTTACTGATCACTTGATTAACCTGTAACCTGCGAAAAAAACTTGGCAGAAAGAAAACATAAGTGTGTTCAAGAAGAAATGGCCATTTCCTTCATGATTCTTACGCAAAAATTTCATACCAAATAAAACAGATTAAGAAAAATCAAAGTGTTTAAATTGAATCAATTCATGATATTAGTATCAACCCATTCTTAAAGAAATAACCCTGAAAAGTAAATTTACTCCCTATTTGTGTCAGATAACACATGTGCATGGCAAAGAGCCCGACATTATAGATTTGTTGTGTCCTGCAGATTAGTATGTTATAAATCATACAAAAATATGAAGTTGCCATGCACCTTCATATTGCACTTGTACCAACTCTTGCAATCTTAACCAATTCTTGTAATTCTCATGATTCTCTCAATTTGCATACCATCAAAGTTTTGTTTTATGCCAATATCCTTCACATAATTTATCATGCCAATATTTACCCTTTAAATCCTTCAAAACAATAATTGTCACAAAAAACATAACAATTTATTTATTTATATATTTTTTAAAACATCATAACATAACAATAACAATCATAACCTAACAATATAAAACAATATATTAATACAATTATATATTAATATAATTATAACCTAACAACATAACAAACATTAAATATATACAACAAATTACAATTAAAAATATAACAAATAGCAACAAATTACAACTATATTAATATATTAATACAATTATAACAACATAACAAACATTAATTATAATAACAAATTAGAACTAAAAATATATAACGAAATACAAAAGTAAATACAAATCAAAACAAATTAAAACTAAAAATGCAAAACAAACGCAAAACAAATGCAAAACAAAATGCAAAACATGTGAAATAGCGGGATTGAAGGCATATGGGGGGTTTTTGGTTGAGGCAGGATAGGAATGGCCATGTTGCAAGAAGGACTGGCCTCGTCGATGACCAGATTGTAGTGCAAAATGCATAGTCAATATGCCAATCAGATTTGCGAGTCACCGATAGGTTCACGGAGGCAGGGATTACGTCTTGATTGCAGCAACTGAACACTTCATATTCGAGATCGCAATCTCTTCATTCCCGAGCTCGATCTAGCATTTTCATCGCTCATACACAACAAGATAATACTTGAATGCCTGCAACTCCTGCAATTTTATACTTGGTCTGTGATGAAGTAGCATAGTTGTGGCAGTTAAATGATATATGGGGCAAACAAGTAATTCAAAGTTGAAGATATCTTCGCTCCTCGTCTTGATAACGACACATGCTGAATGCGTGGTATTGAAACGCTTCTTTACTCTGGGCTCTGGTCGACTATGTGCATGAACGATACCCGTCAGCAACATCGACTCATATCCAGATAGGCAGTGTACCTAGACTATAAATTCACCAGAGAGTAGCAAGCTCAATAAAGCTCCGACCGCTATCTTGCGCAATGAGACAATCTCGCTGCAAAGAAAATATTTAAAGTAATTAAGCATGGATTCCTTAAGATGGAATCGCTAAAATGTTAAGGAAACTCTGGTGGCCATTGAACATCGTTGTCAAATGCAAAAGGAACAGTCGGGTTTCGCAGGATGGGACAAAGCATTCGCATTGGTCAAGCGGGGATTTGGGTCAGAAATTCGTGTTGGGAATTAAATAAACAAATTGACGTAATTTCCAATTTCCGATTTCCGATTCACAGATCTCAAGGGCATAATGGAAATTCGTGCTGGGAGCTCTACTGTCTCGAGCATGGAATCCAGCCCGATGGTATGATGCCTAGCGATACGTCTGTGGGTGTTGGAAACACAATATATGAACTCATAAAAAGTTCAATGGCTAGCTATTCCTCACCACCGTCGCTGTGGGTTTCCGCTGCATCCACCAGTACACCACCATGAAATGGAATTCAATCCATGACAGGAGAACCTCTGGCGCTTTATCACTGCTCCACAATCCAAAAAGGCTCACTGAATAGAGTCGAGCACCTAACCTCAGCTCTGATATCAAATTAACAGTGTTAGTGTTCTGCGTTGAATACTTGGCTGCTTGCTGATAAGAAATCAAGAATCCAGAGCCCAATATGCAGCTCTTTATTTAGAGTGGATTCGATGCTTGGTAATCACTAGAGTGTAGGGTGAGATTGGGATTGCGATATATCACTAGTTCTGTTTCAAGCTTCTCCACCGACTATTGCAGAATGCATAACAACCAGCCGCTCATATTCTCGTTTGAATTTCCATCATAATCATCAAATCGCTCCAAATAAGGCTCAATAATTGGATCTCATTGTAGAAATTTGCTGAATAATGATTAATTCTCCACCGAGACTATCTTGATCACATATCAATTTGAATTCATATGCAACACATAATCTCTTCCACTCAGATAATCACACATGTGGAAATAAAACAAGCGATAGCACATCAAATCATCATACACATTAACACAGTATGTATGGGGAAAGCTTATAGCTGAAAACCTCGCAGCTATTGTGTATATTATAATGGAGAAAACATGTAACAAACTCAGTACAATACTCCTCACAAGTACTCAGTACTATCTCATGAAGTTACACACAAACTAGCTTGGTTTTGAACAAGTCACGAGTTCAAAACACATCCACTAATTGCCTGCCTCTATTGCGCAATCATGGCCTGTCTAAATAGAGATCCAAGGTTCAAATCTCCTTGGCTTGACAGCGCAATCATCATGGGCAATTGCCTCCAAGTGTGGTGCAAATCTCATGCACAACTGATGTCACAACTGATAGTTGTACTCACCCTTTCATCTACCTCTTTCACTGGTCTCCACTGAACTGTCCATGCACTGTAGTGAAATGATGTGTTCTTGAGTTGAATAATGAGTTACTAATTAATGAATTAAATAATATTTAATTCACTCCACTCTTTACTAGTTGATTAGCTAGTTAAACTAATCTCAACTAGTTCAACTAAGTTAAACCGAACACAACTCCACCAAAATTCTGCCACTGAAGTCCTAACTGAAGTCAACCATGCATGAGCTCACCAAACCCTTAGGAATAGCGTAATTCCTCTGTCAGATGCATGAGCCACTTCCAAGGCTCGAACTGAATTGCTCCAAGAGAGTAAACTGAAGTTTAGAGTCCAAATATTATTAAGGGTAAATAATATTTGACTTCCCTATTTTTAGGATAGGCAGTCTAAATATAGACTTCGACCTATAGGTCAAAAAATAGAGGTCCATCTATTTTTACCAACATGACCAATACTCCAAGAATAACACACTGCAACCCCTGGACCATGCTCCATATGTCTAAAAATAGACTTTGCGCCAGAATTTTCCTGCGGGCCCACTTAGTGAAGGCGACTTCATTTCACTAAGCTCCATCATCTTGCTGCATTTTCAACACTCCCTCTCAGCAAGATATGGATTATCTGCAACCCCTATCCTGCCTCTGTGAAATTCGAACTTGCTCCTAGTGAGCGCCTTCGTCAGGATGTCGGCATCCTGATCCTCCGTGGGAACATATGAAAGCATCATGATTCTCCGCTGAACACAATCTCTGATATGATGATACCAATCCGTGAAGCCATGCCGCCTCAACTGATCCTCCTGTCTGTACCATGAGCCATATCCCGATGTGCCTCTAATATAGCGCAATACATGCTTGCCTACCTTCCAAAAGAGCTTGGTAGGCTTAACCATAGCTTGCGAAAGCTGGTTAACTGCATAGCATATATCGGGTCGTGTATTGACCAGATACATAAGCGACCCCACCAACTGTCGATAGACAGTGGCATCCACTACCTCCACCGAAGTAGCATCCTCCTTCCTCCAACCACCAGGAAGAGGAGTGTCAACAGGCTTGCAGCCTTGCATGTTGAACCTCTCCAGAATCTCCCGGGCATACTTGCCCTGAGAAACAAACAGTCCTCCACTGCGCCGCCAAATCTCCAAGCCCAGGAAATAATGAAGGATGCCCAGGTCCTTCATCTCAAACTCTCGTGCAAGATCCTCCTTGCATGAAATTATCAACTGCTCGTCGCCAGTCAAAATCAGATCATCTACATACAGTACGATGATCAACAGCTTCCCCTCCACCACAATCTGGTACAGGTTTGGATCCGCCTCACTCTTAGAGAATCCAAGCCCGGTGAAGTAGCTGTCTATCCGAGTGTACCAAGCACGAGGTGCTTGCTTCAGCCCGTACAGTGCTCTCTTGAGTCGGCACACATGCGACTCACTGCTGAAGATCTTGAAACCTTCAGGCTGCTCTATGTACACCTCCTCCTCAATGACTCCGTTGAGGAACACAGTCTTCACATCCATCTAATGGATGTGCCACCCCATCTGCGCTGAGAGAGCAAGGATCGTCCGTATGGAAGAGTACCTTGCGACAGGTGCAAAGGTCTCCTCATAATCGATCCCCTCGATCTGTGAAAAGCCACGGCGACAAATCTCGCCTTGTACTTCTCCACACTCCCGTCAGCCGCCTGCTTCACTTTGTAGATCCATCGCGAACCCACCACTGATTTCCCCTCCGGTCTTGGGACAATCTCCCATGCACTGTTCCTGACGATCGAATCATATTCTTCGATCATGGCATCAACCCATGCGGGTTCTTCCACAGCTTCCTCAAAAGAGGATGGCTCCGTCACAACACATTGACTCACAAGAGCCATGTATCCAGTGTACCGATCCGGTGACTGTCTCTGTCTGCGCTGTGCTGTAGGTGGTCCTACAACCTTCTCTGCATCTCGAGCCAGTCGCTCAGCTTCTGTAGTGCGCATGCTCCCTCTGATGGTTGGCGCTGCATGGGTGGTTTCTTCCACCTCCCGAACTTCCTCTTGTGGCTGATCCACATCCGGAAGCTCCTCCTTAGGAACTAACAGCTCCTCATCTGCATGCAAGTGTAGCTCCCTCTCAAGCGAACACTGCATGGCTTTCTCCTCCCGAAATTTTATATCCCGTCGCACAACAGTCTTGCGACTGTCTGGCACATACACCCGATAGTTGTGAGGTGTATCAGTGTACCCCACAAATATTCCAACCTCAGCAGTTGGATCCAGCTTCCTTCTCGCATCCTTCGTCACATGCGTGTAGACAGGAGAACCAAAAAATCCGCAAATGGGAAATATCAGGCCTCTTGCCAGAATAAGCCTCCTCTGGTGTACTCATGCCAAGAACCTTGTGAGGACAACGGTTCTGCACATACACTGCTGTATTGCATGCCTCAGCCCACAAGTGAAGGGGTAGGCCCGGATCATGCAACATCGCCCGTGCAGCACCCACGATCGTTCTGTTCTTCCGCTCAGCCACCCCGTTCTGCTGTGGGTTATGGGGTGCGATGAGCTCTCTCCGAATCCCTTCTGCGCTGCAGAACTCCTTGAATTCAACCGAGATGAATTCACCACCATTGTCGCTCCTTAGAGCAATCACCTTCTTCCCCGACTCCTTCTCAACCAGTGCCTTAAACTCACAGAACTTCGCGAATGTATCGCTCTTCTTCTGCATGAAGAAGATCCAGCACTTTTGAGAGAAATCATCAACAAAGATCACATAATACTTGTGCTTTGCTGTCAAAGCAAATGAGAAAGGACCACACACGTCTGTGTGAACTCTCTCAAGGATTGTCGTGGCGTGACTATCCTTCTCGTGAAAGGTGGCTTTCACATACTTCCCCAAAGTACACCCCTTGCACTGATCTGACTGCGCAAGAGTTCCCTTAGGAAGCCTAATAGAAATCTACTGCAGGATCTTCAAAGCTCCATGGTGAAGGTGGCCCAATCTTCTGTGCCACAGTTCGCCCTCATCATCCCGGCTCACCACTTATCCCGCCTTGCATGCCATTGCTGCGCAGCCATCTACTTGCAACTGATAAAGGTTCTTGGTTCGAACCTCTATCTTCCGGGTCTCTCCAGTAGTCTTACTGCGCAGGAAGGCTTTTCCTTCGCTGAAGACCACATCATACCCCTTATCCTCCAACATTGCCACAGAGATCAAGTTCTTCTTCAATCCAGGTACATGCATGACATCCCTCAATACAAAGGGTTTACCATTCTCTGAAAGGATATGGTACCGATACCAGTCGCACTGTATCTACCATCATCGCCCATATCGATGTGCACACCCAAATCTTTGTCGTCCAGATCTGAGAACAAATCCTGATCTCCCGTCATATGAAATGACTCACCGCTGCCTAAGAACCACACCGATCCCATCACACTTGAAACCAAGCATGCGATCGGTGAAAAGTCAAGCTCGAACTGTTAAGCCAAAGCCTCTCCATCTGCAGATCTTCCCGCTTGCTTGCTTTTCTTCTTCTTTGGACAATTGGTAGCATAATGTCCGTGATCATGGTAGTGAAAACACTTCACTTTCGCCATATCCTGCTTCTTGCCCTTTGCACCAGAATGAGAAGTTTTCTTACCCTTCCCCTTATTTGCTTTGGCAACCAAAGCGCAATTTTCTTCATCAGCTCCCTTTGATGAAGATCCATCCCGAGTAGTCCTCCTTATCTCCTCCTGCATGAGATCCGCCCAAAGGCGCTCCCATCCCGGTAGCTTCTCCCGACCATTGACACTATCTTGATATGAGTGCCAAGCCTTCGGAAGACCAAGGAGAGCGAGGTCGACCATGTCCTCATCTTCGACAGTCACCCCCACACTTCCCAGCTCATCTCTGCATTGAGTGAACTTCGTGAGGTATTTGGCGATACTGTCACCTTTCTCCATCTTGATGTTCCTGAGCTTATCTTTGAGCGCAAGCTTCCTTTGGTCGCTCTTACTCTGGAATAGATCCGTCAAATATTTCCACATTAAATATGGAGAAGCCTTTCCATGTAGGTTGGATACAATATGATCCTTGACGCCCTCCAACAGGATCCTTCGACATTTCACCATCTTCTTTTGCCATGCTTCGACTTCAGCAGGATCAGTGGGCCTTTGGACATCTGTATCCACGAACTCCTTCAGTCCATTATCTTCTAATACTGCCTCCATGCCATCCTTCCATGCAACATAATTCGAACTGCCTTCAAGAGCATATTTGAGTCGCAAACCGTTGAAATACATTTTCAACTCCGGCACCACGAAAACAAAACTGCTACAAAATTTGAATTCCAACTCAAAGCTCAATCGCTCTTGATATGTGAGAACAAATTATTTCTAGCACACAGATCGACTGCAGGGGCATTTACTGGATATATCACCTTTCAAAGAAAGGATGGATCCAGAGGCTACCTGGCCCGCATGCAGACTCTGTCTACCGAAATAAGTTTGTAATCACTGTGATGATAAATCTTTGCTTCAATAGCTCCGATACCATGTAGAAATATTCTGAATAATGATTAATTATCCACCGAGACTATCCTGATCACATATCAATTTGAATTCATATGCAACACATAATCTCTTCCACTCAGATCATCACACATGCGGAAATAAAACAAGCGATAACACATCAAATCATCATACACATTAACACAGTATGTATGGGGAAAGCTTATAGCTGAAAACCCTGCAACTATTGTGTATATTATAATGGAGAAAACATGTAACAAACTCAGTACAATACTCCTCACAAGTACTCAGTACTATCTCATTAAGTTACACACAAACTAGCTTGGTTTTGAACAAGTCACGGGTTCAAAACACATCCACTAATTGCCTGCCTCGATTGCGCAATCATGGCCTGTCTAAATAGAGATCCAAGGTTCGAATCTCCTTGGCTTGACAGCGCAATCATCATGGGCAATTGCCTCCAAGTGTGGTGCAAATCTCATGCACAACTGATAGCTGTACTCACCCTTTCATCTACCTCTTTCACTGGTCTCCACTGAACTGTCCATGCACTGTAGTGAACCGATGTGTTCTTGAGTTGAATAATGAGTTACTAATTAATGAATTAAATAATATTTAATTCACTCCACTCATTACTAGTTGATTAGCTAGTTAAACTAATCTCAACTAGTTCAACTAAGTTAAACCGAACAAAACTCCACCAACTGTCTCATCAACTCCACCAAACTTCTGCCACTGAAGTCCTAACTGAAGTCAACCATGCATGAGCTCACCAAACCCCTAGGAATAGCGTAATTCCTCTGTCAGATGCATGAGCCACTTCCAAGGCTCGAACTGAAGTGCTCCAAGAGAGTAAATTGAAGTTTAGAGTCCAAATATTATTAAGGGTAAATAATATTTGACTTCCCTATTTTTAGGATAGGCAGTCTAAAAATAGACTTCGACCTATAGGTCCAAAAAATAGAGGTCCATCTATTTTTACCAACATGACCAATACTCCAAGAATAACATACCGCAACCCCTAGACCATGCTCCATATGTCTAAAAATAGACTTTGCGCCAGAATTTGCCTGCGGGCCCACTTAGTGAAGGCGACTTCATTTCACTAAGCTCCATCATCTTGCTGCATTTTCAACACTCATAACTGGATTGCATATTAAATATATAAAATTAGCACAAAATAAAACTCATAATCTCCAAATAAATGTCATTCCTTCAATGTCTGACATAGCATTTAGCAAGAATAGAATTTTCCGCATCGAATGAGTGAGATCCCACATCTGTAGTGATAGCCTTTTGACCAATTGTTGTTGTGTTCATCTATCAAAATAAATCGATGGATACATTGCAAATTGCAAACAGATTGCCTGTACTCAGCCTCATAGAGTGGCAACAATATCTGTATCTCGACAAGTTAAGTTGGAAAGGGTTAAGTTGCGCGAGAAAAGTCAAAGAAAATTTAGTAACGATAGTGTCCAAAGCTATGGTCATCATGAGAAGCAACGAATAACTCATATGTGTAGTCGTAGAGAATATGCAAGTGAAGTTGAAGACATTGAGTGCAATGGCTCAATGGTGGTGGAAATCGTAGTAGAGAATGTGCTTGGACACTATTCGTTTGAGGGCATAAAGGAGGGTTGCAGTGTAGTGAACGAGAGAAAAATGGAAATATTGGACAACGCCAGTGAAAATACAGAAAATTTACTATGAGGAAAATTGTAGTTGGAAGGATTCAAAATTCAAAATCTCTATATGGAGGGTGATCATTCTAGGCCTATGGCATACTTCTTCAATGCTAAATTCAGAAACTGCAAGTTTGGTATTTAGGCAGGTACCGGTGTGCAATTTTGACAATGCAGTGAGAGATCCGGTGATAGCCACTGAGAACGAAGAACAGATTTCTACAAGAGAAGATTTTTTTTATTAGGACTCAAACGATCAATAGCAGATTTGCAATTAAATTTCCGGCAAGATTTTTTTATTATTATTTTTAAATAATTCAATAGATTTTCTGATCTTCTAGATCGCTTGAAGAGCAGGAAGAGAGCATACTAATTTCTTGAATTAATTTTATTTCTACAAGTTAGCGTGGATAGTTAATAAACACAATCAAGATTTGAGACAAAACCTCGCATTGTCTATACTCTTTCTGCAATGTCGCGGGGGCGTTTAGACTCTCGGAAGACAAAGCTTTCCGATAATCAAGCTCCTGGCGTACCCGTGATACAGAAACAAGATATAGAAAATGCGATGATGAAGCAACTCTTACTGTGCCACTAAATTTATTCATTTATTCATGATGATTTATTAATTTTTTATTTTTGAAAATAAGACTAAAAACTTCTAACGAGCTCGTTTTATTTTCCTAATTTATTCTATCTAGCTTGCTTGAAAGATTTTTTTTATTTCCTAGGTAAAAGAATGCTTCCAATGAAGCCACCTACGGACTAAGAATTTGAAACTGCTCATGTCAAGATTTAAAATTTTTACCTTATGATTTGCAAGAATGTGAGTAACATGTCTTATTTTTGGAGTTTGTGCAAGGTTCTTTTGGAACCAGTCTTCAAGATTATTCTTTTTCTCCAAAAAGTACCTGTATAACATATTCAAATTTCTCATCCGTAGATGAATTAGTAAGAAATGGGGGGTTTAAAAACTGAATTTGAAACTAAGTATGAAAAGAAAAATAAAAAAGCTTAACTTAAACTCCTTTATGAAGATCCTACTGTCACCAGGTTTCACAAGTTAGTCCATAAAAAGAAATTGCAATAAAAATAACTTCCTAAGTCTATCTCTAAATCATCCTTCGCGGCAACGATGCCAAAATGTTTGGTCTAAAATGCGGATGCAAATTAGAGTTTCATTTACTATCAATCCAGGTAAGTAAACTTCGAGGATCATCCAATATATATGGACTTAGAGACAAACTAAACTAAGCTAGGTGAAGAAATGCCAAAGTTCCCTTACAGGAGGTCTTTCATTAGGATCTCCAACACCTATTTAGTCATTTAACAAAATGAAATCTAGAGACATTGTGACAAGTGTAAGAAATATTAAGATTCTCTTACAGGAGACTTTTCATTAATATTTCTAATCATATTAATCAACAAACTATTTAAACTAATGAAATTAAAGCATTTAAACCTAATTCTGATTGATTGCATGAAATGTTAAAGCTCTCTTACAAGAGACTATTCATTTATATCTCAAGCATATAAATCAGAAACTTAAACTAATAAAATCAAACATTAAATAACAAATCAGATTCATTGAAGGAAACATTATTACTTTCTTACGAAAGGTCATTCGTTAATATTCCAAACATATGAAGCTAATCATTTAATCTAATGAAATTCACAAACAAACATAAAATAAAAGCCTACTAAAATAAAGTGTATTTTCTAGGCAATGGGGATCCTTCCAAGGATTCACAAGTACACCAAAATAAAATTCAAATGTAGAGGATCAAAGAAGCTCCGTCTTATTTATCATCAATTGCAAATTGCAATTGCAACCATTACATTGATTCTCCAATCTAACTTTTCACTAGCAACCTATAAGATATTAAGATTACAAAATGAAGAAGAAGATTAAGATTAAGATTACGAATCAAGATTACAAATGAACGAGATAACACTCCTATTTATACAAAAGCTATGATAACAAACTCATAAATGTAAATCCACTTTTCCCTCCTTTGACCCACATATTTCTCAACCAATGGTGACACATAACCCTATCCTCCATGATCTCCTCCATGAGGTCCATGATTTCCTCCATGAGGTCCATGATCTCAACAAATTCAAATTTGAACATAGAGTACCACATAAGGGTGTTTAGGAAGCTTCTTTTGTACCTACACATGTCAACAAACTCATTCTAATTGTTAGGTATAAGTATAAGCATATTATTTTCTAAAGTTTAACCACAAATCTACTTTAAAATGTTAAGAATTAATAAACTTTGGAAAAGCATAGTTATAACCTAATTATGAGGTAAACGTAATGGTGTGGAGGTGGAATGAAGGTGACATGAAGGCAATATGGAAGTAATGTGAAGGTATTGGTGAATAATGGAGTGATAAAAGGGACTATTTTGAGGGCCAACAATAAACCTTAATAATCTTCAGCTAGAGATGTATACATGCATAACCATCTAATCATGTAGTTCAAAGCTTTAATGAACCATCTAATCAGTCACAAATTTAAATCATCTCGCATAGGGAGTTTAGGAATGTAGGTCATTAGGTGGAAACAAAATGTTTTGCGAATTGTGATTGCGATGAGTGACGTGGCGGAAGGTGGGTCCTACCGAGGTGGTAACAAGGTGGCAGGATCGCGACATGATATATTGCATTATCGAATCGGGGTTTAGGATCTGACACATAAATGGTGAGTGACGTGCAGGTAATAATGTGATAATGCGATGCGGGCGATAATGCGATAATGTGATTCGGGCGATAATGCGATGCCGGTGATAATGCGATAATGCGATGCGAGCAATAATGCGATCTATGATATCTCGCATCGAGGTATCGAAATCACTAGAGGGAGCGAAAAACATAAGGTAAGAACAAAGAAATTTGTGATTTTGCGATGCGAGAAAGGATAAAGTTTGAATTTTTTTGAAGTTTTGGATGGTTTTCTAACTTAGAGAAAGGGACGATGCTAAACAACAAAAATGAATGTTATTGGTGATAACACCTTGCCTGGATTTACCTCAGTGTTAACACAGTTTAATGCTAAGTCATGAGTCCATTCTATAGTTTCATTTTAGGATTAAAATTTAAAAAATTTCAAAGTCTGACCTCTATTATTTCAGTCAATTATCGCAATCGCAGATCGCATCACAGTCACTTATCGCAGATCGTAGATCATAACGCAACCCCGCTATAAATAATTTTATGTTGTCTGATCCATCTTGTGATTGCAATACCCCGATGTGATATATCGCTTTGCAATTCTGCCATTTTGTTACCGATTTATGTTGCCCGCTCCAAAAAAACCCTTATGCGATTGGTAGGACCCACCTACCGCCACGTCATACCGCACTATCGTATTGCTTTGTGGACCCACCTTACCTTATTTCGCAATCGCCATTTCACAATTCCTTTGTTACCATCTGTTGTCGCTTCCAAAAAACCCCCGATTGTGATAATACTAGGAACCATTTCCCTCCTATTACGAAATGCGATAATCCTCTAATTGCGATATGCGATAAGCTCCGATCACAGATTTGTGATAACCCCTCTGTCTTGTGATTGTGATATATCACATTGCAATTCCGCCCCGATAATGTATTCACTCCGCTCCGCTCTGTGATTGTGATTTTTATATAATTTAATGCACTTACTCCTCCCGCTTATTATTATTCCATTTAATAGCTTCTCCTGCTTATTGTTCCATTCCCACACTTTTCGCTTACTTTCCATTCCCACGTTTCACTTCACTCTCATCCACTCTCATCTCGATACGTGGGTAGTATCAGCGTGCTTTCGAAATCATAGGCAGGATTTCAGAAGCAGGTATAGGTTTTTTCGGGAATTTCTGGTAGGACTTGTTTTAAAATATTTTGATATCTATTGGCAAATATAACAACAACTCCTCAAAGCTCGAAGACAGTTCTCTTATCTTGGTCAAGGTATTTATTATTCATTCATGGTCATGGACACCTTAGGTACATGATATTTTCGATGTATATCAACAAACAATGGGTCTTTTAAAGTTCTTTAAATGTAATAAATTGTATCATAGTTCTGTTAGGCTTTAAATTCCTAAAAATTGTAGATCTCTAATTTTTCTCCTTGTAATCTGTTTTCTGTTAGTCAAGGTGTAATTAGAGGTATTTGAAGGTCTGAACTTGCTGGAAAACCCATTGTAAAAGAACCTAAAGTTATAAATAGGCAGAATATAGATGGAGGAGGGGGGATATTTAGGGGGGATGTTAGTCTACCTGAATATTGAAAATAATAGAAAGAACATTTTTACTTCATGCTGGAGAATTTTGTGATTCAAGGAACATATAATGTGTGGTGTGTATCTTTTCTTTGTTAATTTCTTCTAAAATATAAATTGCAGCAACTAGTGAAGTGTGAGTGAGAAGCTGTTAAAGGATTTAACAGTAAATTATTTACTTTCAGTTTTCTGCAAGTTATATGTGTGTAATAGAACATGTCAGTGAAGGTTTCATAAAGGATTTGTGGAATACTTTATGCATGAAATCTATTTTCTAGTGTTGTTTGTTTAACATAAACAGAGTTTGTGTTAAAGATCATCATCATAGCTGGGTGACTGATTTAGGCTAGGAATTGATCAGAGGCTCAGTATTTTAGCTCAAAAATGAAATTTATAAGAATTGAATGAAACCAGAATGTCAGTGACTGACCTGTCGCAAGGAATCGAACGCAACCCGTTTCGTTGAAAATCGAGTTCGTATGAGGAAGTTATGCTTTGTTGATCACCGTTTAGAACAAACAATTTTTTATTAAAAAATTGTAGAATAGGTATAGGTTGATGACATGGTAGCCCAGTCATCATTCAAGGAATTTTCTTTTGTTTTTTAGTCCAATGGGACTGTGACAACTGTCATCTCCATATTCGCCAATGTTGCTTGGGGAAGTTGAATTTTTCTCCTATTTCCTAAGTTTGGAATTATTACTATGGTGGATTACTTTATTGGTGGAATTTATAGGCCAATAGGGAAGGGCCGCGTGGCGCAACAGAAAGCCAAAGAAATCAGACGGATAATGTTCAGTTGGTGGCGTGTATATGCGTAACCATCTAATATTGTATTTCAAAACTTTAATAAACCATCTAATCAATCACTGCATTCAACCATCTCACATCGGAAATTTAAGAGCGGAGGCCATAAGGCAACAACATAATGATTTGCGATTTGCGATTGTGGGGTAAGTGACATGGCGATAAGGCGGGTCTTACCAATCGCATCGGGGGTTTTTAGGAGCATGCAACATAAAGTGTTAACAAGATGGCGAAATTGCGATGCGATATATCGCATCGGGGTATCACAATTGCAAGATGGAGCATGAAACATAGAATGATTTATAGTGGGGCTTAGATCTGCGATAAGTGACTGTGATACGATCTGCAAAGATTTAAATGCGTTAAGCCGTGTATTCATACAATATTTGTGGATAAGTGTGGGTTAGCGCTAAACACGCTTAACCCCACTTAAAACATACTTATCTCATCATTAATCACGGGATTAACTTGGCGGCGCCTTTGGCGGACCCACCAGATTTGGTGGACTTCCACATTTAGTGGAGTTAACTGGCAGACATCCAGATTTAGTGGAGAAAAACTAGGAAAAATTGGTTTTTCCATAACTTTGGAAATTTTCGACCAAAATGGGCTCAGGAAGAGTCATTCTTGGTAGATTTTGATGTTTTGGAGCCATTGGAGCAGGTTGTAGAGGCAACATGAGTCTATAAACATCATTTTTTCACAATTGAAGCTAATACAAAGGCCCACATTATGAAGCTGAACCAAGGAGATGTAGCCCAGGAGGGGTGAAATCCTTCATCAAAAACTTGTGTATTTGTCTATGTTATTTTTGCTTGTTGTGTTTTATTATGATGTTGTTCAACATTGAGTTTCCATGCTTTTAAGTTCATGAAATACACTTAATCTCACCAAGTTCAATAAATTGTCAATCATAAACACATGTATAAACCCTTGTATGATAAGCAAAACAAAGCACTTTAAATTCATGATTTATGCTTTCAAAAACACTCATAAAATTCAGTTTTAATTCCTCTTTTGACACACGCAAGAAACAAGGGAACATGCACATAAAGCATAAGATCAATGAATAAGTTTTATATCTGAAACTGATATTAGCACAACATTAACTAACAATCAATTTCAAAGCAATAATATTTCCTTAAATAGGTACCAACTATTAATATTTCTTCCATTTGTGTACTCTGCTCCCTATACTACCTTTACCTACACATTTTAAACTTGCCACAACTTGCCAAATGCATGAATGTCTTAAAGAAGATAAAATAATTTCAAAATATTTGAGAAAGCCATCCCACCACTCAAACAACCCATTTAAAATTTGAAATGAACTATGATGTGTAAGCCTTACTCCTTAAGAAGTCAAGGATTGACTTCTTACGCTAACATCTTTGGCGCCGTTGCCAGGGAGGCAAATTGAAGTTTATCCCTAGGTGAATGAAAAAGTTATAATTCTAGTTCTGAGGTGTACAATTCCAACTGTCTTTTTAGACTGCTTTACACTTGGCGAATCCATGACAAAGAATCCAGTGGTGGATCCATAGTTTCAGAATGTCGAAAGCCTTTGCTACCATCTTATCTCAAAGGTTTGCTGCTTTAAATTTTTTAGAAATTCATGGCTTTCCTAATCCTGTGCCTTCTACATATGAATGGCAACATCATTTTTTAAGATTTTTAGGAGATGAAGATGAACATCCTGCTAAATAACTGATTGCATTTCATGAGCTTATGCAATTGCTGGAGGTGTTTCATGAAGATGTCCTTATGAAAATATTTGTGATTTCCCTTGATGGAGATGCGCGCAAATGGTTTCGGTCCTTACCTGCTGGCATTATTTCTTCTTTAAGGGAATTTCATGAAATTTTTTATCATTATTGTAAAGAGATCATATTCATTTGAGTTTTTGCTTGATAACTGCTGTGAAGTATTTGAGTGTTATGTTCAAAATAATAAAGTAGATTCTTCTAGCGGTGTTATGGAAAAATTTAATGAAGCGTTTGAAAAAGGTATGGATCCAGATCAGATTCATATGGACCCAATTCTTCCTAATACTCAGGATGAAGAATCTGATGAGCATGATGTTCTTCCTTTGGAACCTGATATATTGCTACCATTTAGTTCTACTAGTTTAAGTGACTCTAAGGATTTTGTTGTCCAAGAAAGTATTCAACAACTTAAAGAAGGTTTTGTTGCCCTTAAGTGTAATGAAACATATGCAGTTAATGAGTTGTTGCAAGGAGGACAAGAGAAGCCCAGTTTGATTGACATAGAAGATTTTAAACAACAACAACTTTGTCTTTTGAATAAGCTAGACATTCCTCATATGTTTCATGATCGAGTTGTTGATTGGATGGATTCATTTTCAGCAGGGGTCTCCAATATAGCAGCAGTTGAAATGACACACACACTTTATAATAGTAAGTATATTTTTCCAGTTCGTTTCTTGATGCATATTTTATATCTCTCGTGGGTCTTTTCAAATAGTTGCATGCAAGAGTTTCTCTTTACCGGTCAAATTATTTTATGGTTGCATTGGAAATCAAGTTATACTTGATTAGGCAAGTTTTTAGCTGATTAGAAGTAGGAGGATGAATAAGCTTGCCACTCGAGGATTTATTTTCAGTTTTAGATTGTAGTTTGGTTTTTGTATTTCAGTCATGTCGAAATAAGAAGAAGAAGATTGAAATCTAGCTTATGACTCCATTACCCAATGGCTAGGCATGCTGGTATTTTTGAGTTAATGAGCAGGATTGTTGGTTGGAGAAATAAGGGCTAGATAAGGCACTGAAACTACAAAAAAATTCTTAGATCCTCGCAGGGAGAGCTCTATCCCTTGTGGAGCCAATGTTAGCACATTTTCTTGCTAAGTCATGAGTCCATTCCATAGTTTTATTTTAGGATTAAAATTAAAATAAAATAAAAGTCTGACCTCTATTATTTCAGTCACTTATCATAATCGAAGATCGTAGATCACATATCGCAAAGCAACCCCGCTATAAATAATTCTATGTTGCATGATCCATCCTGCGATTGTGATACCCTGATGCGATATATCGCATTGAAATTCAACCACTTTGTTACCACTTTATGTTGCCCACTCCTAAAACCCCCAATGCGATTGGTAGGACCCTCCTACCGCCATGTCATACCCCCCTCTGATTGCGAAATGCGATAATCATTTGATTGCGATATGAGATAAGCTCTGATCCCTGATTTTTGATAACCCCTCCGTCTTGTGATTAGGATATATCGAATTGTAATTCTGCCCCAATAATGTATTCACTCCGCTCCACTCTATGATTGTGATTGTGATATATTTTAATGCACTTACTCCTCCTGCTTATTATTATTCCACTTAATAGCTTCTCCCGTTTATTGTTCCATTCCCATGCCTTTCGCTTACTTTCCATTCCTGTATTTCACTTTACTCCCCTCCACTCTCATCCTGATACATGGCCAGTATTAGCATGCTTTCAAAAGCATAGGCAGGATTTCAGAAGCAGCTACAGGTTTTTTCGAGAATTTCTGGCAGTACTTGTTTTAAAAGACTTTGATATCTATAAAAAAATATAACAACACATCCTCAAAGCACGAAGACAGATCTCTTATCTTGGTCAGGGTATTTATTTTTCAGTCATGGTCATGGACACCTCAGGCACATGATATATTCGATGTATATTAGCAAGCAGGAGTATTTTAAAGTTTGTTAAATGTAATAAAGTGTATCAGATTTTTGTTAGGTTTTAAATTCCTAAAAATAGAAGATCTCCAATTTTTCTCCTTGTAATATGTTTTATATTAGCCAAGGTATCATTAGAGGTATTCAAAGGTCTGGCCTTGTTGGTAGACCCATTGTAAAAACACCTAAATTTATAAATAAGCAAAATATAGATGGAGGAGGGGGGATATTTAGGGGGGATGTTAGTCTACTTAAAGACTGGAAATAATAGAAAGAACCTTTTTGCTTCATGCTGGAGGATTTTGTGATTCGAGAAACATCTAATGTGTGGTGTATATATTTTCTTTGCTAATTTATTCTAAAATATAAATTGCAGCAATAGTGAAGTGTGAGTGAGAAGTTGTTAAAGTATTTAACAGTAAATTATCTACTTTCAGTTTTCTGCAAGTTATATGTGTGTAATAGAACATGTCATTGAAGGTTTCGTAAAGGATTTGTGGAATAATTTATGCATGCAATCTATTTTCCAGTGTTGTTTGTTTAACATAAACAAATTTTGTGTCAAAGATCATCATCATAGCTAGGTGACTGATTTAGGATAGGAATATTTCCTGAAATAGATACCAGTTATTCATCTTTCTTCCATTTGTGTACTCTGATCCTTGTACTACCTTTACCCACACAATTTATACTTTCCACAGCTTGCCAAATGCATGAATTTCTTAAAGAAGATAAAATCATTTCAAAATATTTGAGAAAGCCATCCCACCACTCAAACAACCCATTTAAAATTTGAAATGAACTATGATGTGTAAGGCTTAATCCTTAGGAAATCAAGGAGTGTTTTCTTATGCTAACACTTGGGATTTAGCTTAGTCCTCTTCATATACATGATTTTGAAATATTTTCTGGGAGTGTTAGTCACTGAAGGTGACTCTTCTTCTCTGATCCTTTTTCCTGCTTTCTCCTATGGGATAGGAGTCTGTGATGTTGAAGTTGACACCAATTTTTCTTCAACCTCTTGTAGAGTATTCTCAGTACACTCTAGCTGGTACTTGTATTTCTCAATCTCTAGTCCAAGGGTATGAATATAAGGTTTATATTTGTTCTCTACCCTTAGCTTAGAAATGGTACCCAATGGATCATATGACCACATAAAACTAAGGCTGAATTGCATTTCTTTTAGAAATATTTCTTCTTCTTCCCATGCTTCTTTGTTGTTACAAATTAAGGGTCCAATATGTGTTTTAATTCTGAACTGATATTTCTTCTTAGCAGACACAAAATGGACCTCATCGGCATTGAGCATTTTCCTGATGTACTTTAGTGCAAAAATCCTCATTGGGAGGAATTTTGGGAGCTTATAAGGGGCAAGATCACATCCATATATTCTTATTTCTATGTAATTCTGGTAAAGATACCAGTCTCCTATTTTAGTTTGATCTGATAACTGCAATACTTTCCTGATTTCTTCACTAATTCTTGGTTTTGAATTGCTGCTTATAAGGCTGAGTGTTGGATGTACAAACAATTCTATGAATTGTTTGTACGAGTATTCTTTCTGTTCCTTCATTACCATTGTAGTCCAGAAGATGACAGATTGTTGATTTCCCTCTGCATCTAACTTCTGCAATGCAAACTTGAACCCGTCTCCCTCTTTGCCTTCTCATGTGTATGAAATATAATTTTGCAAGTTAAAAACTTGGGATAAATATTTTCATGCTTTCAAGGCTATAATAGAACTTCTACCTACCCTTTAACTTCATTTCTTTTTCTAAGCTAACATTTTTTCATCTCTTTCCTTAAGGTGCATTTTAGCTAGCAGACCCACATAACCTCTTTTTTTTATAAAAATCTAACCTACTCTATCACTTATTTCTCCTATTGATCCATATTAGACTATTGAATCAATCTCATTTTCTACCTAACTACTAATTTTCCAAGAGTAACTGTTTGGCAAATCTTTATTCACTAACCTAATAAACATGAAATTCACACTTGTTCCATCATGATTAAACTATATGATTAGAACAAAAATCTGTTTATTGTGGCATTTTAGGACAAGCTGCACACAATCTATTGAATTTTTACCATAAAGGAAAATAATTAAACAATAGTGGCATTTAAATTTGTAGCACTTTCAATATTATTTCTATTTTTCTTTTGTAGGGTTTTATTCTTTTTGAATTTTTCTACATATTCATTTTCTTTTGACATGCACTATTTTGATTTTCTTTTATATATACTTTTTTTTGGAAGTCATTTGCAAATTAAAAATTATTTACACTGTAAAATTACAAACATGACATACTCAATCACCTTGAGATCCTATAAAATATATGACACTAACAGAACCTATGAATTTTAAGTAAGATACCTCTTCACAAACATGTAGTAAGGGTATCCAACTTTCAATGATCAGTGATCTAGCCGAAATATTGAAAGGGGTGTTCACCGTTCATTTTGAAGACCACCCCGTTAATTCACATTCCTTCCTTCATTGGTGCTGAAGCTAGACAAAAGCTCGAATGGTCTGAAGTTGATATGTCGTGAGATTCTCAGGGAAATGAACATCTGTTGGAACCAAGAGCAGGAACCACCACTACTTGTCGCATCTTAGTGAGGTCATATGTTCAAACCCTGTCTCTGCCACACCAAAACATACCAAGTATTTTGATCCTAATCCACCCAGGAATTAGTTTTGGGTTCATAAAAAGATTTGTTTAATTTCAGCTATTACATATGTTCTAAAGCTTACAGATGTTCTAAAGCAGCTAGTAAGTTAGTTACCCCAACCATGACTTGCATCTTTTTTGATAAAATCATCACGCAGTATATCAAAAAACCCTAAAGTGACGTCCCATAGCGATATATTTGTATTGATGATATTGGTTGGGTCACGCTGGATTTGAACCAACGTAGGCATATTGCCAATAGATTTATCTAAACCGCTACTCATGCATTAGACTGGTATGGTTAACTCACCTCAAAATTAATATCTTTTTCCTACTTTATTGATTGTATAAGTTACTAGTATTCTTTTTTGTCCATAACACACACACACACACACACACATATTATTGTCACTGAAATCATTTTATGTCAATGGTTATTCATGGCCCAAAACGAAATTACAATGGAGTTTTCATATCTTTAAATATGCTATATCACATAAAAATACCATTGGAAAAACTATAAGTAGTCAAAACTTGAAACTAAAAAATTGTGAACTACAAATTGACTCTATAACCTCATTTTTTTGCCCCCAACACTCTATGACCTCATTTTACTTACTAGACAATATTTATAAATATTAGTTTATTATAAAAAAATAATCTCCCATTATTTTTTTCTTGAATTTTAATCATAAAAAGACATTAATAATTATTTTATTTTATACATGTCATCATAAATAATTATTCTATTGTATAGTTACCTAACATTATATCTCTTTCCTATTAGAATAGAGAGAATGTGATTCTACTACCAAACCATAGGAAAAAGGTTTTTTCCCATCAAACACACAACCCAAGCTACCTTAAAACACATGCAAAAAGAGACTTTTATCTTTATTTTTATATGATAAATAACCAAGTATTTTAGAACTTCCAAAATTATTCATTGTGATCAGGTAAAAATATCTCCCGATAGACCTAATAATTTTCGTACAGCATCACCCCAATTGTAGGAAAAGAGTTATAGCTAATATATTTTGTTGTGAAGTGCAAAATGACAACATCCTACGATTAGGTTTTAGGAAATTTGATAGAGAAAATGCAAGGGCCTATTTTTCCATCTAAAACCTCCCCATAAAGGACAATCGACATCGACGGTTAATATTTTGAATTCAAACAATCTGCCTTATAGTGTCCCCAGGCCCCCAATAAAAGACAATCGACAAAAGTTCGAATGATGTTTTGTGATTTTTTGACTTCATTCCATCTCCATTAGAGCCTTCTCAAACCTCCAGGGTTTTAGCAGTAGCAACAAGAGATATAGAGTCCCCAATACAAGGCATTTGAAAATGGTCTTTGAGGGTTTTGAACCCTCTAAGAAGAGAAAGAGAAATCTCGACAAAAAGGAAGGCTCGAAGCCAGGTAAAAAATTCCCCTCTAAGAAGAGAATGAATGATTCCAGAGACAAGGAAGGGTCGAAGCCAGGTAAAGAATTCCCAAAGAACTGGAAGGAGATCAAAGCCAAGAGACATTCAAATATATAAGATTATGGTAATTTTATTGTTGATAGCAGTAAGCGCTCCAAGCAACAGTATAACAATAAGCCCTCTCATGACAAAAAGCTGAAAGATGCTAAACTAGATCACCTAAAATGGAAGTTAAGCTTATGTTATTTAATATTCAACATATTTTTATCTTAGAGTGGTGAAAATTACCCTAATTTATCAAGTGAGATTTCAATGTAACTGTGGTTGAAATGGCCATGCATATATGTTTTATTTTGAGCATTCTTCAATCAAGAGGCTAAGCACTCTATGCTGACACAGATGTGGTTGCCTGCAAGAGCTAACTGAGAATCACAAAAGGAAGTGAAAACGTTATTATGACCTTCAAAAGTTTAGATTCAATTTTTATTTTTAACCATTACTGCATACGAAACGTCAGTAAACTTGGGAAACAAATTAATTTCTAGGGCTCTAGGCTTGTGTGAGTTTAAACCTAGGTCATCAGTGATGTGACATCGCATCTCAAACACTAGACCACAACCCAAAGGACTTTTCTTTTAATTTTATTTATTGTTGTTAAATATATAGCTTTGATATCAAATAGAAAAACATCATAGTAATATGGTTTACTGTATAAAAAAAGGGAACCTCATTAAACAGAAGGTGCAAAATTTAGATCAGATTTTATGTACTCACTCTATCTTTAGAAGAAAACACGAAAGTGGAAGCAACAGAAGACATGTGAAAGGAAACTTATCGGTTTTTCTGTGAGTTGTGAATCCCCGAGTTGTTGGTGTTGACTTCTTTTGAAGGCACACTTTTAGACAGGGTAGGGTCCATTGTCGAATGGAGGAATTCCTATCTAAGGAATCCGGTTAAATAATTCCTCCCACTTACTCATCCCGCAGATGCATCTATTTTCATGTTCTCCACTTTCTTCCTTGGGGTTTATAGCTTAAAATGAATGTAAGCATGGGTGTGTTACACAACATTTTGTCACTGTCCCTGCAATCCCCATCTTGCCCATTGGAGGGTTGTTTCTGTGACCAATAAGTAGTGTCATGCCTAGAAAAAATCATCACTGCATTCCTTTGCATGATAGTAACATTCCTCTTGTTGACAATTCCCTGAGCAGGACTGTAAAAACCCTTATTTTTGCCTTGGGGCAAGTATCCAGTTACACTCCTGCGCCGAGCTGGAAAATTAACACTGAGCCCGCACCAGTTGGCGCTCTGTCCCAGTTAAGCGCCCACACCAGGCTGTTTATGGAATTTTTTTTAAAAATAGAGGCGGAGGTTCTATCCCAACCACCTCGAGGATGAGTCATTGGGAGTGGTTGAACTGAAACAACCATGGACTCCCTCCTTTAGTTAGTAGTTTCCACCTCCCTTGGAACTCTCCTAAAGGATAGGACTCCCTCCCACCTTTGTAGGGATCCCAACCTCCTCCTTTTCCTCTATAAAATAAACTATCTCTCTTAGTACAAACTAGCTGAATGGTTGAATAGCTGAACTTGGAGAGCTGATACTATAGTTGGATGACTAGAGAAGATAGATAGAAGTAATCATGTTGAGGAAAGCTTGAATTTATTTCCTCATTCCATCTGAATCCTCGACAGGTACTGAGACGCGCTTCGGCTAAACCCCACTGGAGGAGACTGCGACGTCAAAGCATCGGTTGTACCTATTCCTTCTACTTATATATACATGACTACTTGTTGGTTCCACTATTGTGTTATGATGTTTGTGTAATGTGATAGATTTAGCCCTTTTTGACTGGTTAATAGTTGTGAATGAAACTATGATATCGTATGTTGTTCTCGTTTCATGTTACATGTGCAGGTATCCGGGCGTAGCAGCGAATAGATTGTGATTTGCCAAGACAAGAGCGAGAGGCTACTACTCTTTTTGCAACAATGACAGAATTAGATTCCAGGTAGGTTGATATACCGTGTCTTTCGTTAATTCATTAACTAGGAATCAACACTTTAGCGTGTCCGTTTGTGTCTAGACCCACCCTAGGGCTAGAGGGATCTTCTCTGTCCACAGAGAGGATTTACCTACGTAAAAAATTAGAAACTCTAAAGTGTTGCTTCCTAGTTAATTAATTACTATCGAATACTTTTCCAGAGGAAGAACGTCTCCTTTATTTGGAAAGGCTGGATGAAACTCGTCGCTTTGCTGCTTTGGTTATCGAAGCACAGAAAAAGCGGGTCAAGGCTCATTTTGACCAATCAATTTCCCCTCATTCTTTCATTGAAGGAGATCTTGTCCTCCTATATGACCAAGCTCATGATAAGCTGGGGGCAGGTAAGTTTTAACCTATGTGGCATGGACCCTAAATCATTAAATGTGTATTTCAGAATGGGGCCTATGAGCTTATTGATTACAAAGGTCATCCTCTTGAACAACCTAGAAATGGGTTGTATCTCAAAAAATATTATGCATGAGTCATCCATGTGTAATAGGTGTACATAGGTGTCATTTTCATTTTGTGTACATATTTTGGTTTGGTGTACTTTGTGAGCGTTTTCCTACTTATTGGGTCTTGCTTATGGTGTAGATGTCTATTACCCCTTATGTTGGTCTCGTGGATGGTGCTTCCCGCAGTACTAGGAATTTCTCTTCAGCAGCCTGGGTAATTTATGATCCTGCTGGTGAGTTGATAGATCTACAAGGTATTTGTCTAGGACGAGATACAAACAATGTCGCTGATTATAGCGTTGTTATTGAGATATTAACTGAAGTAATCAACCTCAGCATACACACATTGCTTGTAAATCTAGACTCACAGCTTGTTGTTCTACAACTCAATAGTCATTATTCAGTTATAAATTCTCACATTCTGAGATTGTATTTACGTATTCGTTTGCTAGAAATACATTTTGATTTTATTACATATCAACATATTCCTAGACAAATGAATACATTAACTGATACAGTGGCTAACATTGTATTAGATAGACATTTGCGTAATTTGTAAAATCATCATCACATGTAAAAGATCCATATAGGAAAATAGATGTGTGTATATATATATCGCATGTTTGCAGCTGTGTGCATCATAACTTCAAATATATGTGTGTTTTTGTTACATCCTGAGACATCACATCTTCAAAATATGCAGATGAAAATAAAACCTAGGTATCTAATCAACATGGTGCTTGTGATAACATGTCACTGCTCGTACGAGCCGCCTCAGCAAGCGGTGAATTTGACTGGGCACCCCTACAGTATGCCTCTAGTAGGCGCGAGGAACATCGTTAAAATGTGCATAATCTGGAACTCCTCAGGTGATTCCCTCCAGATTACGCACTATCTCATCTTCCTCGCCACCCTCGCCTTGAGGGTCGAAATTGCGAGGGATTCACCTTGCCATCGGTGACATACCAGCAGGTCTTTTTGGGCCAACATCTACAAACACATGGATTTAATATTAGAACACACATAGATAAAAAAATCATAATACTCATAAAACTTAAAAATTGAGTCTCACCCAAATCTTCATCCTAATCCTTTCCCTCCGGGGGTGGGAGGTCTGGATCATCAGTGAAATCTGTACCAGAGTAGGGCCAATCCTCCATGACAATTAGTTGTCGACGGAGCTAATTGAAGAATTCCGGTCTCCAGGAAATCTGTTGGTCGCCCCCTTCCCTTGGCATCAGAGCTGCCCATCGGGCCATCCATGGTTCTCTCGCTCATGGTGCTGGGACTATGACCTCCTGCCGCTAAAATATTGGTAGTCGTTCCAAGAATAATGATACCAGAATATACCCATAACCCAATTTCTTCAATTTGGTCTTCTTTCATTTTTTTAGCTAGCGTTTCATGTTTATTGTCATGGCCTTTGCCCAATTGTAGATGATCGGTGACAAGCAATCTACAGCAAGAAACAACTGTGTCTTTTTTGCTTCGTGCGGTGCTTGTGATCCCGCGGCTCGTGTGATGGTATGTAATACTACTCTGAGTGTCAAGTCTGGGATAGTCTGGATATCAACTTTCCCGCTGGCTGATCCTTTTCGTGCTCCTGGACATACCCTGTCTATCACCATGGTCATGTTTTCCATGCAAGGCCGGGTGCCGATTAGGATTGGTGCTACTCCCCTCTGCAATAATCCTGTTATGAAATATACGTCAGAGACTTAAATCTCAAGTTACTGATCTCGAAGGATGAACTTTTCTTGATTTTTGTCCCATATGCTAATCAGATACTGCAATAAATCTGGTTGAGCTCGAAGTCATGGTGTTAGGAAGAATTTTTTCAGTCCACATTTTCTGAGAGCTTCCATGACTCTCTTGTTTTCCATGGTGAGCTCATCTTCTTCGCTATGTTCCCGTTCTTTCCATTCTATGACCATTTTACTGCTTTATACCTACAAATATTGTTACATGGACATTGTTAGCCTAATAATAACATCAGAATTTGTGAAAATTCGATCTATCACTTGGGATTTTTGACATAAAAATGGCTTGCACCGTTGGCGCGACTGTTTCTCAAACATTCGCGCCAATGGGTGCGCCCTAGTGTATAAAATAGGGTGGTTGGCGCGACTCCGTGCCTGAAACCCGCGGTAACCGCTGTGCTCTAATTTTCACATTTTCTCCCCCAAAATTCAAAACTGGAAATTTCAGGTAGAAAGGAATGACTCAAAATGAAGGGAAAGGTGTTGGCTCTTACCTGGAACTGACGGAATTGAGATTGGACTGTCAAATCGTCTACTATCGTCACCACAAAATCATAGTGCTAAATGGGTAACTATTGCTCCACAAGAGGTAAAAAGTGAAAAGTAATTATTTTTACCATTTTGGGCATTTTATAACTTTATCACAACCCTAATTAGGTTTTAAGATATATTTTTCAATTATTTTATATTATTTCGAAAAATGGGTTTTACACGTGTCTCTTGTGCAGCAGCAGGTTTTCACATGATAGTGATGAAGTAATGAGTTATATTTTATACTTTTTTGGACTCAGTAAAAACACGAAAAATTCACTACTGGAGTCATCTTTCAGCTCTTTTCTGACTCTCTAAAATTGAAAATATTGTCGAGATTCTTATCGTTTTGAACTCGTTAAATGGCTGCGACAAGATATCCACCCAGTATAATTTAACCCTTTTTTGGGTTGGGATGAATTATTTACGAAAAAGGAATACCTTAGCCTATTGCGACTAAGAGGTTATCGCAGACATAGTTTTCTACCTTTTCGGATCTGCGAGACTACCTACGAAAAGGAACTATTGGAGTTTTCTTTTCAACATTATTTTCAAACTCTCTAAACATGGAAAGATGCCGAGTTCTCCCTTTTTTAGACTCGTTAAACACTGATGACATTGGATTTCGTCGCCATGACATTACTCGAGTTCCTCCTTCCTAGGGCTCGTAAAATGTACTAGGATGGATTTGTCTGAAGTACAAACTTACAACACAAGCATATGCTACCCCCTTCAAGCTTGTTTTAAAAAATAATTGGGGTACTTTCCATAAATGGTGGGGGGAAAATGGAACCAAGTTTTAGTTATGTTGGCAGTATGTCGCCTTTGAACATGGCACTTGTCTGCATTCGTGTCGGGTTGGGAACATCTCATTTCGTCACCTTTTGCCTCCATGGGTTTGGGTAATCTCTTTTGACCTCTCATCCGATCTTTGCCACGTCGTCATGACTTCAGATACTTTGATGTCAAATACTGCCAAATCCAGTGTCGTGCTACCGATATGTTCAAGAGAAGTTTGCCTCTGCAGTTTTCAACCGCCCTCTAATTCTCTGTTGGTCCTGATTCACTATTATCATGTTCTTCTATCTCACATCGATGATGTGGGAAACATTATGGCCCACCTTCGATTAGATAATTTCCTGTCAAATTCAACTCATTATCCAGGAATTTGATTAAAAGACTCTATTCTGGTACCTTAGAGCCTGCATGCCTTAATGGCAAGTTTTTCACATTCGACACAAGGTTCACATCATTGGCCTTCAATCGAGTGATTCTGCAGTTGTTTGATGCCAGATCACTGTTCACATCTCGTAGATTGTACCGGATGTACCTTGAGAGTCTTTTTCATTAATGGTGGTTTCTCTCGTGTCTGTTAACAACTTTCATCATTGGTTGGTAATCAGGTGATTTTCTGGCATGTTCGACTTCAGCTCATATATTCGTATGCCTGAAATTGTACTTGTTCGGGTCGAGATGGAGCACAAGACCCTGGATTTTTTCTGATAAAGTCTAAACTGCAAATTTTGGTGGATTATTATAAATTATTGCATGACTTTTTTGATTGGATGGCTACAACCATACCTGAGTCTATTTGTTGATCCTTACTGCTGGATGGCTGCGTCCATACCTCAAATCTTAGTTTTTATATATACTCTATATGGATGGTTGTGCCCATGCCACATGTTCATGTATCAGAGATATCAGTTGTATTTGTAATTGTAGGTTTTTCAACAACAGTGTTTGGTTCGAACGTGTTCTCAGAAAGCATTTGGCCCCTCCCTCTCCCTCGGACCTCATGCTTTAGGGGGCATCTATTACACAACATTTTGTCAATGTCCCTGCAATCCCCATCTCGCCCATTGAAGGGTCGTTTCTGTGACCAATAAGCAGTTTCATGCCTGGAAAAAACCATCACTACATTCCTTTGCATGAGAGTAACATTCCTCTTATTGACAATTCCCTGAGCAGGACTGTAAAAACCCTTGTTTTTGCCTTGGCGCGAGTAGCCAGTTACACTCCCGTGCCGAGCTGGAAAATTAACACTGAGCCCGCGCCAGTTGGCACTCTTTCCCAATTAAGCGCCCACGCCAAGCTGTTTATGGAATGTTTTTTAAAAATAGAGGCGGAGGTTCTATCCCAACCACCTCAAGGATGAGTCAATGGGAGTGGTTGAACTAAAAAAACCATGGACTCCCTCCTTTAGTTAGTAGTTTCCACCTCCCTTGGAACTCTCCTAAAGGATAGGACTCCCTCCCACCTTTGTAGGGATCCCAACCTCCTCCTTTTCCTCTATAAAAGAAACTATCTCTCATAGTACAAACTAGCTAAATGGCTGAATAGCTGAACTTGGAGAGATGATACTATAGTTGGATGACTAGAGAAGATAGATAGAAGGAATCACATTGAGGAAAGCTTGAATTTGTGTCCACATTTCGTCTGAATCCCTCGACAGGTACTGAGACGTGCTTCGGCTGAACCCCGCTGGAGGAGACTGTGACGTCAAAGCATCGACTGTACCTATTCCTTCTACTTATATATACATGACTACTTGTTGGTTCCACTATTGTGTTGTGATATTTGTGTAATGTGATAGATTTAGCCCTGTTTGATTGGTTAATAGATGTGAATGAAACTATGATATTGTATGTTGTTCTCGTTTCTTGTTACATGTGCAGGTATTCAAGCGTAATAGCGAACAGATTGTGATTTTCCAAGGCAGGAGCGAGAGACTACTACTCTTTTTGCAACAACGACATCATTAGATTCCAGGTAGGTCGATCTATCATGTCTTTCGTTCATTCATTAACTAGGAAGCAACACTTTAGCGTGTCCGTTTGTTTCTAGACCCACCCTAGGGCTAGAGGGATCGTCTATGTCCGCAGAGAGGATTTACCTACGTAACAGGGCGTGAGCCAGGTTATGTACATGCACTATCACTGATTAGACATATCTACTCCTGGTTTCTCTGGTATGCTGCATACCAGTCTTTTTTCATCGACTCAATTTGCTCCAAAACTAGCTTCAGTATCTCAAGTATCTTTTCGTTAGAGTCCAGCAGGATTTTTATAGTCACAAACCTCTCCCCTTCCAATGTCATCATGCATTACCCGAGGCCCTCTAAAAATTCACAAATCTAGTAGTGAATGTAGTTGTATTCATATTTGAATTATGCTTGCCTTTTAGTCTTTTAACTCCTTCTAATAGGGACTTATCTTTCTTGTTGGTTGCTTGCTTGTCCAATTGAGTTGTTTCAACTTCATGATACCAAAATTGGCCTTTTTTTGTCTCTTCTGTGGGGCTACCACGAGTTTTGTTTGAGTGAGCAGAAGGTTAGAAGTCTTTTTTGGTGTCAACATAACTCCATGGTTGTTAGGTGGGTGACCGTGATGTTTCTTTTTAGAATTTGGTTCTTGGGTGGGTGCCCTTGATATATATTTTTCTTAGTTCCCAACAACATGAGATATGAATTTTGTACTCCTTGACGTATGACTATGCACCTAAGTACATATTTTTATATAAATATTTACTTTCCTAGAAGAAGAAGAAGAAGAAGAAGAAGACTTTGGTTGGGTATTTATTATTAAATATAACTAGGGAAACATTGAGCCAATTCCATTTAATTTTATAAAATCTCTTTACTAGGTGTCATTATTAGGCATTTGACAAAATGTCTTTACCAAGGTGTTGTCATTAACCATTGGACACAGGAAATGTTTCTGAGAAAATGGTGTATGTGCATTCTTGGCTCTTAATTAGTCTTGAGTGGCCCTTCACATAATAGTATAAGGAATTTTCAAGCTGCTTGAGAGGTATCATGATTGTTTTTTTTTTCCTTGCTAAAAAGATAAAAAAATTATTTCATGTTTATTATATATCAATTTTCATAAGAACTATTATTTGAAGTACACATTTGAAACAAAGGGTGCCTTGAAATAACATTTATAATCATATGCTTATGAGTATGGCATATTCTACATGTGGTTGTAGCATTAATGTTCGTTAAATAGAAAATTTTCATTTTGAGATTAATTTTGTAATACTTTAGTTATTATAATTCTATTTCTAGGTTAATTGATGAACTTAATCCCACCATTAAGCCAATTAATGAAAACGATATTTTTGCTAAACAACGAGTTCACTAATAAGATTAATCTCCTCAATCCCTAAAGAACTTGGTTATGTTAAACTTACACTAATGCATTGCTAGACTATTTTCAAGGATTTTATAAGACAATAATGTAATTGCCTAATTTTTATGACAAGAAACTCATTCATGGTTTCTTCTCAAGTTTTGAGATTATTGAGTTGACCCATTTGTTAGCCTTAATAATGATTGATAAACCAATGAAACTCAGGTTTACTCAAATATCAATCACATTAAAAAGGGGAATCTTACTACAAACTCTACCTTAAAAAAGTACACTAAAATAGAGTGAACTAATCCATTACCAACCTAGATCCATCTTAACTCCTGATCTATCAAGTGCTAAGAGGGATCAAATATTTCAAGGTGCAAACCTCTTTTTTAGTGTAAAAGTTGAAGAAAGTTTTGCACCTCGAGAGATTTGATCCCAAGAGGGTAGATCCGAAGTTAAGATGGATATAGGCTAGCTGTGTGGAATCAAATTTCTCAAGTTCCAAATCTTTTTTAGTGAAAAACTTGAGGAAAGGTTTTCACCTCGAGATATTTAATCCCTCTCGACGCTTGATAGATATAGATTTAAGATGGATCTAAGCATATATATATATATATATATATATATATATATATATATATATATATATATATATATATATATATATATATATATATATATATATATCAAATCATGTAAAGTAACGGGGCCTTCCAATCACTAAACAAATGGTAATTAAGTCCACCAAAAGAGTGAGTGCAGGTTTTTATCACTTAGTAATTTCTCAAGGTTAAAGAAAGAACTCACCGAGGTAACCACAAGCCTACTTTTAAACTCTAGGATCTAGCCTTCTTAGGGTTCAGAGAGGGCTCTCTCTGTAAGATTTAACTTTGTTTATATTATAAGATATTAGGCTAGTTATGATTGTGAAAATTGGTTTTGATTTTGGTTTGGTTTGGTGGGAAAAATCACTTAATGAGATGGATAGTGGGAAATTTGATTGTCCATTGGGCTGAGGAGTCAAAAGTCAAGCAGACAGAACTAGGATCAAGGTAAAAAATTCAAATGTTTTCAGGGCAAGATACATAAGTCTTTGAAGATCTTGGAAGGCTGTTTGGTGAAGTGGTATGATCAGGATAAAGAGAAATGAAGGGTTCTTTGATCTGGAAAAAGGAAGTAGTAGGCAGAGGTCAAACGAAAGAGGGAGCAATGAAGGGTTCCCTACTCTGGAAATCAGCAAAAAACATAGAAATGATAAATATTAAAGACAGGGTGCTTTTAACAAATCTTGAAGTAATACTCCTATTTAGTCATTCAAATTTAGAACACATAATAGATACATGAAACAAAGAAGATAAACAATGACAAGTAGAAAGTACTTCACTTCAATGGCTCATCACATGAATCCTGAAATATGATGCTAGTTGATCTGATCCAGTCTGCTACTCAAAATTTGCAACACAAAAGCCTTCAATTCCAACAAAAAAGACTATAGAAATCTTCATCAATTTATTCCACAATAATACTTCAAAGAGTGAAGTATTTATACAAATTCTAAACTAGAATATCTTGAAAAAATATCAAGATTTGTTTTACAAATATCTCAAACAATTTTACATAAATAGAACTTAAATAAAAGACACTCAAAACTAATGAATTTATTTAGCACTATACTTATGGATTGATGGTGACAAAGAAGAGAATTCGAATTTTATATCAAATCTTAGTTGATGATGAGGCATCCAAGTCACTAACTGTCTCCTTCCTTTGTGCATTTTGCTCCAGAAATTATGCAAACTTTGGGTCCAATGATACCTTTGTATTTCTAAATCCTAAATATATATGAAAAAAGTGAAAGAGTTGTTCGTAGATAAGGATGTTACTAAGATAAACCTCTCTCAGTTTCCCAAAATTCAGTTCCAGTTGTTCACAATAGGCTCTTCAAAAATATGTATAAAACAGAACTTTGCATAGTCTGAAAAAATAGGATGTAAAGATGTGCATGTATCTCTGATTCTGTAATACCTGTACATAAAATGAGATAGGTTTTTTTTAGGTTGACATATTAGCAACATAAACCTCCTCCATTTTTCCAAAATTCATCATGGATTGTCCACAATCGTCTCTAAAAAACTATGACTTAAATAGGAAATTTCTGCAAAAATGTCCCTTCTTGCTCAGTTTTCATCTTTTAACCTTTATGTTCTTTTAACTGTTTTTCTTTTACTTTGGATAAATTTCATTGTTGGTGAAAGTATTTTCATCTTTGTTTAACCATTACTGCCTCTGTATTTACTTTTACTTTTTACCTTAACTGCTCTGTAACTTTGTTTTAACCTTTACTGTGACTTTTATCTAATATACTTTAACTCTGATGATCTTTAATTGTTCTATTTTCACTGTCACTGTGAATTATTATTTCACTTTTACCATTCACTATGTAATTTTTTCATTCTAATCTATCTTTGACTTTGATTTAATCCTTTCTTTGTATACAAACTGTTTGTTCAATGAAGCTTTTGAATTAAAATATGAGACTTTGGAGCAAACAATTTTGTCAACTAGTATTGAAATTGTTGGCCCAATTTCATATTCTGATAATAATCTGTAACAATCAAACAATTCGTTAATAAAACCCTAGTATGAAAGGAAGCCAATAATGACTTTAAGGAACAGGGAAAGGAGTTCTGGCCATAGGAGGGGTTTTCTCATAATTTTGACCTTTAGATCTTAGGAACTCTTGTTTTTAAGTTTTTTGTACAGTTCTGTAAGCTTAGATTGTTTACAGAAGGTATTTCTGGTATGACAGAGGTCTATTGAATATTAATAGGCACAGAATAGTTTTCTTTTTGGTTTAAACCTTCAAATTTAGCTCTAAAACTGATCTTCAAACTCTTCACAGATTCAGGAAATGGTAGAATTAGGGTTTTCTGATCTTCTTGAATAAACTGGACTAAAATGGTTCAATTCAGACACATAAGGATCCTGAATATTTGCAAGGTTTTCTCTAGTCAATCAAAGGGTATTTAAAGTCTATAAAAGGTTAAAATTACTTCAATTTTGGTTTAAATATAGATTGCAGTATCAAAATCATAATTTTATCAGGGTTTAGCAACAAATTTGTTCTTTTGGGGGCAGATATAGGTCTTTTTGTGGGAAAAATAGCTTTACAAGGCTCAATTTCTCAGAAAATTGGTTCTTTCAAATGAAGGGAAGGTTATTTTTCTTCGAAGAATACCTGTTTTTGCAGGTATTTGGTCTTTTAATCGTTTATTAGGCGTAAAACAGGCTTCTGATGGCTTTGAAGTTTTCTGGAAGTCGAACTGTAGCTTCTAGTAGTCTTTGACAACAACTATGGTGGAATTTGCAGGTTCTTTGGGCGCAAAACAGTATATCGGCTTCATTTTCTTTAATCGGGAGGATAAATATAGTGAGATGGCGCAGAAAAAGCGATTAATGGGTGCAGTATGAGGTTTATATAATGTTTTAGGTCAAAACAAGTTGGCATTGAATGCAAATTATGTTGAAACAGAGGGTGGTTTTGGTCTTCAAAGGCGGAAAATCAGAGGTGGTTATCGCACGAGAAATGGGCAGTAAGTTGTTTTGTTTAGATCGAATGCGATCCAATGAGCTGCTGCTGTGCGGAGGAGAGAGATGGGTGGAAAACCACCCATTTTGCAAATGTTGAGATGGGTTATCATCGTGTAGTTTTAAAATGCGATATGGATTTGTGGTTGTCAGATCTAGGGATCGGGATGCGAACAACTGCGATTGAGTTTTGGAGTTGCTCGGCAGTGGGACGTGGGGCCCAGATCTTTTATATGGCGGGGTTGGTTTTAAACGTTAAAAATATATTTTTATAACGTAAAAAACATTGTATTATTTGATTGGCGGGGTATATAATAAAATAGCGTATAAAACATTTAACAAGTGTTTTATAACTATTGGGAGTGGAATTAATTTATAAGATATGTTTAAACCTATGGGAAAAAGGGCGGGGGTTTCTTGAAACACATGGGATAAATAAACATAGGTTTAACTTAAAACAAGTGGGTTTTTTGAGATATAAATATATAAAGAAATTAATATATACTGGAAAGGTTGCTTATAAGGATTTAATACTTAGGTTAGAAATTAATATGAAATGGAGAATGTAATGAAATGATTTAAAATACATAATTTTAAACTAATTATAGTGTAAATAGGTCATTTAAGCATAATTTTTCCCATTTTGATTTTTTACACATAGACTTAGGATAAAATGCATTTTATGGGTTTTTAAGTGTTTTTTGAATGAAAATGAAATTAGTCAAGGGGAGGGTTTTACTTTTATAAGTAAAAAAAGGTGTTTTACTTAGGAAAAGGGATTGTATTTCTTGGAAAAGGGTGAATATGCTGATGAAATGGATTTTTATGTAGGGAATCAGATATTTTTAACCAATCAGTTATTAAGCCTTGGGTCTGGTCCCAACAGAAGTCAAAGAAATGCTCTAAGCCTCTTTAACTTAAGGTTTTGAATACTGGATCATTGTGGGGGAGGGGAAATTAGTAATTTTTCCTGATGATGCTTTATTACATGCCTTTCACAACTGCTTTCTACCTACCCATCATTATTCTAACATTTTTTACTTCATTTGCATGGGTGCATTCAAGCTTGCGACCCTGAATCCATTTTTATTTCAAAGCATAAATCTATCTAAGTCTAACCTTATTTCATCCGAGGGTTCATTAAACTATTGAGCTCCTCATTTATTCTCTAACTATCTACTGATTTGTCAAGTTTAAACTGTTTGACATATCTTTATTCTCTATTTAAAACATGAAATTCAAAGCATGAAAAGTTAAGATTAAACTATTTAATTGCTCATGGATTATAGCATTTTGAACAATTTGCACATAATCATTATTCTTGCAGTAAAAGTAAATAGTAGTGCCATTTTGACTTGCTCACTTTCAGGTCTTATTTTTATCTCTTTTTTCTTTTGGGGTCTATTTTTTCTAAGTCCTTTGATCTTTATTTTAGGACTTTTACCCTCATTTCATTTTTTTATTATTTTCAAATATGGGAAAACAACTTGCAGAAAGCAAGGTATGTACATATTTACAAGACTATCAAAGTCAATTCAAAAATTATGAATCCTATTATTATAGAACCCTAACACAGGTATGAAAGAGAGTTATAGTTAGGGGCATTGATGGAAACTACCAGTGGCCGAAAACTATATGTCTTAGGTTACTTCTCACCTAAGAGAGCCACCTTAGGTGGGAACGTATGAATGTTAACTAAGATACCTCTTCACATAGGTGTACTAAGGGTATCCAAATTTGAGTGATCAGGGATCTAGCCGAAATATTGAAAGGGGTGTTCACCGTTCATTTTGAAGACCACCCTATTAATTTACGTTCCTTCCTTCATTGGTGCTGAACCTAGACAAAATCTCGAATGAATTGAAGTTGATATGTCCTGAGATGCTCGAGGAAATGAACATTCATTGGAACCAAGAGCGGGAATCACCACTACTTGCCGGATCTTAGTGAGGTCGCATGTTCAAAACCTGTCACCACCACACTAGAACATGCCAAGTATTTTGGTCTTGATCCACCCAGGAATTAGTTTTGGGTTCATAAACCACGACTTGGATATTTTTCGATAAAATCATCATGCAGTAGATCAAAAAACCCTAAAGTGACGTCCATAGCGATATATTGGTATTGATGATATTGGTTGGGTCACGCTAGATTTGAACCAACGCATGCATATTGCCAACAGATTTATCTAAACTACTACTCATGCATTAGACTGATATGGTTAAGTCGCCTCAAAATTAATATCTTTTGCCTAGTTTATTGACTCTATAATTTACTAGTCTTATTTTTTGTTCTTAAGATACACACACACACACACACATATATTATTGTCATTGAAATCATTTTTATGCAGGAGCATCATGGTTCCAAATTTTGTACATTTAGTATAATCTAGGGGGTCTTATGTTTTCAAGGGAGTTAGTTCCCTTAGTATTTAATTAATGTAATTTTCAATTTTTGAGTGATTTTGTGTGAGACATGTAGAATAGGATTTAATTAAATATTGTGAGGAATATTTGTAAATGTTCTCGAATGTAGGAGAACATGAGAGATTTAAGATAGTTGAGATCTCATAGGGATTGTGAATCCTAGATTTAGGAATTAGTTGATGATTTTGTGGATTTAGAGGATTCTTAGGATTTAGTTGAGAAGATTGAGGATCTGAACCAGAATTGGTTGCAGACCCTTTTGTCTATATTTTTAAGCCTCGAAGGCATTAAGGGACCATATTCTTAGATAGGTAATAGAGGAGATTTGATTGTAAGCCTATGGGCATAGAGAGAGAGAGAGAGAGAGAGAGAGAGAGAGAAGTAGTGTGGAGAGACCAATGAAATAGAAAATCAGGCCAAGAGGAGATTCATTATTATGTAAATATTTTTTTGTGAATAGAAAACTCAATTCCGAGTTTATGTGAAGTGTAGAGTGTTAATGAATTATAAAATTGTGTGTGTTTCTTATAACGTAAGTATTGCAAGTGACATCAAATAGCGTGCAAATTCGGTTGCTGTAGTCAGGACCATTCTGCATAACACAGCTCAGGAGGGATTAACATCGTGGAAGAACAACAAAGACCAAACCTCGATTGTATATCAAGGCACAATAGGGATCAAGCGGAAGATACCAAAGGAATATGCACAAGAAAGTCAAGTGATACACAGAAGAAAGCACAGGGACCGTCGGATCACATATTGATCAATGACAGATATGAATTGGGAACTCATGGGATGCGTTAGACAAAGATCGAGATGGATCGTTGAGATCGTATCGTAGATATGAAGTGAAGACGAACGATTCAGATCTCATCGCAGATTAAATTGTGAAAGTTCTAAAGTGGACACATGTCGGGCGGAGGTACATGCGCATATCGCACATCGCATGCGATATGGTATAGCAGTTAACGACATAGACTTAAATTTGTGAAATGCCGATTTCCAATGAAGCCTTAAGTTGTGATATTGCGATGTGATCTTAACGTCATCATATATCGTTGTCGGTTGAATGAACCTTTTTATTGCTATGATCTAAACCTTGCGACATGCGATAAGGTAATCGCTACGATTTGTGAAATCGCAAAATCGCAAACATTGTGATATGGTTAAAATTGCTGATTTGTGACGAGTTAAAATGTGTGATGTGCGATTGGCAGATTTTGTTAATTTATGTGATCTGCGATGAAAGATTGGTTTGGGTTGTGACCGAGGTCGCACAAAGCCTGTTTCCTCGTGTAAATCAGCATTATTTGGCATAAGGGAGCTTCCGCGTAAATGATTTTTTTAAATATTAAAGTGAGTTTCTAAAGGTTCTTAGAGATAGATGAATCTATCGTCGGTTTTTGGGCAGACAAAGTCTTTGGTCTGCACATTTGATTATTTGCGGTGATATGGCTGCATCATTTTTGGTATCAGAGCAGAAGATGATTCTACGTGTAAAGGAAGAAAGGATCAGATTTTAAATCTGACAGGTAGCAGACACATAGAGATAAAAGTGTGACAAAATATGGATAATAATTGATACTCTTGAAGAGAATTTGCAGAGGAAAAAGAACAAGGAATAGTCCATTCAAAGTGCAAATAAATAGTGGAACAAGATCATGCAGAGAAGGTGATATGGTATGTTTTTATTTAACTCTGGTTTGATAATATGTTTGCATATTTCAGGTTGCAGACAAAGAGGGAATATCTCAGCAAAAGAACAACAAGAAGAGCAGTAAGAAGAAGAACCAGTTGCATTCTTGAAGGCAGAGTAAAGTGGATACTTTGAGAAAAGTCGCAGTGAACCTGAAGAATCGAACTGAAGGTTGGACAGAGAGGAAAAGAGTGTTCTCATAAAAAAGTAGAATTGCAGAAGCGAAGGAGTAAAGGAGTTGCTCAATAGGGCTTTCAGAAAAGAGAAACAGTGTTAACAAAAGACCAAGCACAAAGGAGAGAGGCTTGGTGAGGTACTTGCATCAGGTATAGAGACTTGGTGAGAAAGATAGGCTTAGTGCAATTCACAAGTGAACAAGATGAAGTTCACAAAGGAGGGGAAGTCAATGATCACTAAAAGTCATTACAGAGGTTTAGAGGAAAGCCACAACAAGAAGAAATATGCCAAGGAAAATGGCACAGAGATGATGAGTCAAGAGGAGATTGACAAAGAGAAAGCTGAGATAAAATTCCATCTTGAGTTATTGATGGAAATTTTACAGAGAAGTAAATAAGACAAGAGGTATCATTATATAATGAGAAAGAAGGTGAAATGGCACAAACTACAAGAGAAGAGAAAGCATCAGGTGAATACTCAGTTAATAGAGGAGCTTAGAAATCTTGAGCAGACAATGGATGTTAAATTGAGGTCGGAGAAGCTCAAAGGAGTTGAGCTACAAGAATCTGTTGAGATGAAAACAAAAAAGGAACAATTACTGAATATTGTTCAAAAGAAAGAAGAATTCTACACTGAAGATGTAATTAAAAAGCATGATGAAGAAAATGAATTTACTGTGCCTAATGAGATTGAAATTTTTAAGCATGATGATTTAGAAATGTGTTTAGATTTAGCAGAGGGAGACGGGCCATCTGATGATTGGTAAACAACAAGTGAAAGTATGGAAAGTTGTGTAAAGTTTCCAAATTCTACTCCAATTGAAATTGTTGAGTTATATAGAAAGTTAGACCTTCAAAGAAGAAAGTTGGAAAAGCAGAGGATATATACTCAGGATGAATTGCTGAAGGAGGAGGAAAAATAAAATGTCATGAATGAAAATCATGAAGAAGAGGGTAAGGATGTAAGAGTGGTAATAAGAGTTCAGCAAATTTAAATTACAGAGGAAGGAGTTCATTATGGTGAACCAGAGCAGGGAGACATCCTTGAAACAGATGATATGGAGGAGAGACTAGCTGACAATATCGTGATCTTTTTGGAGAATTTAAATCAGCATACTAATGTGCTGACAAAGGAGTTAGAGGAAAAATTAGAGCAACATACTAAGATGTTGCCAGAGAAGGAAAAGGCAATGAGGCCTCATATTTTTAATTCTAATAATTGGTTTATGATTATAGGTTTTGATGAAGGTATTGTTGCAAAGATTAAATAATATTTGGCACAAGAGAATAGTCAAATGAAGGAGAGATATATCCTCAAGGATATTCAGGAAGTTTGGATGGTAGAAATAGCAATATCTACAACAATATCTAGAGAAATCTCGAGAAAAATAGCAGAAGTTGAAGTAGGAGAAGCTAAAAAAAGAAGAAACAACAAATGGAAGAATGATTACCAGTCAGAAGATAAAATGGACATGGATATTGAAAGAATAAGAAGGTTTATGATGAAGGTGTCTTAGAAGAAGATAAAAACAAGAAAACAAAGCAGAAGTAGCAAGGAAAAGACAACAACAGACTATGAAAGCATAGCTAGTGGGAAAATGCAGCATAAAGTATAGAGACCTGGAGAACATCAACAAACAACAACAACAACAACAAAAGACAGACTATAGAACAAATTTTGGGATCGAGGAGGAATCCCATCAGCATTGAAGACACATGATCTGGAGTTCATGATTGTTTTCTACCTTGGGAGTCTAATGCAGGAGCATCATGGTTCCAAATTTTGCACATTTAGTAGAATATAGGGGGGTCTTATGTTTTCAAGGAGTTGGTTCCCTAAGTATTTAATTAATGTAATTTTCAATGTTTTGAGTGATTTTAGTGAGACGTTTAGAATAGGATTTAATTAAATATTGTGAGGCATATTTGTAAATGTTCTCGAATGTAGGACAACATGAGAGATTTAAGCTAGTTGAGATCTCATAGGGATTTTGAATCCTATATTTAGGTATTAGTTGATGATTTTTTGGATTTAGAGGATTCTTAGGATTTAGTTGAGAAGATTGAGGATCTGAACCAGAATTGGTTGCAAACCCTTTTGTATATATTTTTAAGCCTCGAAGGGATTAAGGGACCATATTATTAGATAGGTAATAGAGGAGATTTGATTGTAAGCCTACGGGCATAGCGAGAGAGAGAGAGAGAGAGAGAGAGAGAGAGAGGGAGAGAGAGAAGTAGTGTGGAGAGGCCAATGAAATAGAAAGTAATGCTGAGATGAGATTCATTATTATGTAAATATTTGTTTGTGAATAGACAACTCAATTCCGAGTTTATGTGGAGTGTAGAGTGTTAATGAATTATAAAATTGTGTGTGTTTCATATAATGTAAGTATTGCAGGTGAGTACGAGGCAAATCAGAGTGAAAACAACGTGCAAAGGCGATTGTAGTAGTCAGGACCATTTTTCATAACAAAGCTCAGGAGGGATTAACATCATGAAAGAACAAAAAAGACCGAACCCCGACTGTATATCAAGACACAGTAGGGATCAAGCAGATGAAACCAAATGAATATGCACAAGAAATTCAAGTGAAATTACACGGAAGAAAGCACAGGGATCGTCAGATCACATATTGATCAATGACGGATGTGAATTGGGAACTCATGGGATGCGTCTGAGAAATATCGAGATGGATGGTTAAGATCGTATCGCAGATATGAAGTGAAGAAGAACGGTTCAGATCTCATCGCAGATTAAATTTTGAAAGTGCCGAAGTGGACACATGTCGAGCAGAGGTCCATGCGCATATTGTACATTGCATGCAATATGGTATAACAATTAACGACAGAGACTTAAATTTGCAAAATGCCAATTTGCGATGAAGCCTTAAGTTGCGATATTGTGATGCGATAACATCATCGCATATCGCAGTTGGTTGAATGAACCTTGTTATTGTTATGAGCTAAACCTTGCGTCATGTGATAAGGTAATCACTGCAATTTGCGAAATCACAAAATCGCAAACATTGCGATATGGTTAAAACTGCCGATTTGCGATGAGTTAAAATGTGTGATGTGCAATTGGCAGAGTCTGTTAATTTATGAGATTTGCGATGAAAGATTGGTTTGGGTTGTGACTGAGGTCCCACAAAGCGTGTTTCCGCATGTAAATTATAATTATTTGGTATAAGGTAGCTTCCGTGTAAATGATTTTTTTTTTTAAGATTAAAATTAGTTTCTAAAGGTTCTTAGAGATACATGAACCTATCCTCGGGTTTTGGGCATACTAAGTCTTAGGTCTGCACATTTGGGTATTTGCAGCCATATGGTTGCATCACATTTTATTTCAATGATTATTCATGGCCCAAAACGAAATTACAAAGGAGTTTTCATATATTTAAATATGTTATATCACATAAAAATACCATTGGAAAAATTATAAGTTGTCAAAAATTGAAACTCAAAAATTGTGAACCATAAATTGACCCTATAACCTCATTTTACTTACTAGACAATATTTATAAATATTAGTTTATGTCAAACCAGGAGGTAACTCCTCAAAACTAGAATGTGTATTAGCTGAAGAATGTACATGCTCTTATAGATGGGATGTGAGGCTATTGGGATTCATCTCCCAATGACTCTTGGCCTTCCTTATTTCCTAATATTAAATAATATACAAAAATACATATGCACACCCATCCATAGGATTAGGTGTCAACATTCCCCCCTTTAATCCGAAGGGATGTTGGTGAGTCCAAGCATCGATCTGAACTTTTCAAACTTTTCTCTTCCAAGTGCTTTGGTGAAGATGTCAGCAGTTTGCTCATTTGTGGAACAATGAGGTAGATGGATGGTTTTGGCCTGAACATGATGTCGAATGAGATGGTACTTTGTATTGATGTGCTTTGTTCGATCATGGAACTTTGGGTTCTTGGCCAACTTTATTGTAGAAGTGTTGTCGATCATGAGTGGAGTGGAATACATCTGTTTCATCTGCAAATCTTCCAGGATTTTCCGGAGCCACACAATTTCCTTTGTTGCTTCAGCTGCTGCCACATATTCTGCCTCGGTCGTGGAATCTGCTGGAACTGACTGTTTGCGTGATCTCCATGAGACAGTTCCTGATCCAAGACTCATGGTGTAACCTGTAGTAGACACCCCTGTTTCTTTGTCGCCATCAAAGTCTGAATCAGAGTATCCGGTCAAGTTGAAGTCGCCTACCTATGTATATTTGAGTCCAAAGTCTTGAGTCCCCTTCAAGTACCTTAGCACTATTTTTGCAGCAGACCAATGTCCTTCACAAGGTTTTTGCATGAACCTTGAGAGGATTCCAACAGCAAATGAAATGTCAGGTCTGGTGGTGGTCAGGTAGATAAGACTTCCTACAAGCTGTCTATACTTAGTTGCATCCTCAAATTCCTTCCTTTCAATAGATGTGAGCTTCAAGTTTTGTTCCATTGGAGTGGTTAAGGGATTACAGTCATCCATGCCAAATTTGTTCAAGAGATCTCCAATGTACTTCTTTTGAGAAAGAAATATGAATTTATGATGTTGAATTACTTCAATACCCAAATAGTAATGAACATGACCCAAATCAGTCATTTCAAAACTTTTCTTCAACTCTTTCTTCATGGATGCAATATAGCTCTCATTGTTTCCTGTTATCAAAAGATCATCTACATATACCACAAGATATACAACTGTTTTTCCAACTTTCTTAACAAATAAAGTTGCATCATCAAGATCAAAGTGTTTGAAGTCAAGTTTCAGAAGATGCTCGGTCAATTTCTCATACCAGGCTCATGGTGCTTGCTTGAGGCCATACAAGGATTTTACAAGTTTGCAAACTTTGTGTTCTTGACCCTTTATCACAAATCCTTCTGGCTGGGACATATAAACTTTCTCCTTTAGATCTCCATTCAAGAAGGTTGTTTTTACATCCATCTGATGGACTTTCCATCCACTCTGAGCTGCTAAGGCAAAGAGAGTCCGAATGGTGGTCCATTTTGTTGTGGGAGCAAACGTTTCTTCATAATCAATTCCTTCCTTCTGTGCGAATCCTTTTGCCACAAGCCTGGCCTTGTGCTTGTCAAGTGAGCCGTCTGCTTTGTACTTGTTCTTGTAGACCCACTTACAGCCAATTGGTTTCGTTCCCAAAGGAGGATCAACCAGCTTCCAAGTGCCATTCTTTATCAAGGCATCATACTCCTTCTGCATCGCTTCTTTCCATTCATCATGAGAAGCGGCTTCTTTGAAGGAAGTTGGTTCATGATCTGTAGACAAACTCAATTCATAGTTATAAGCAATATCCATATCAACAGGGGAATCAAAATTATCTACATCACCTTCGATCTCTTGAGTGGAACTTCTTGTTCCTGTTTTTCCAACCTCATCAGGATGAACATCCTCCAGTGTCTTTGTCAGCCATTTGGGGGGACCTTTCTGAGATGGCCCTGGCTGGTCACTTGACCGAGTTGGGATTGATTCAAGATTCAATCTCCCAATTCTGTCAATCACATCATCCAATGTGTCATCCGTGGTTGTTTCTTCATGTGGGGGAGAGTGTGGTTCAGGAAATGATTCCACAGTTTGATTCAATATCGGAATCCCCCCTTCAAGGTGTGGAATCACATTATCAAATTCTTGGAAAGAATTTGCATGTGTGAATCTGTCCAGGCGATCAAGTTGCCGCTCAACAACCTTGTCACTCTTGGAAGATTCAAGAAATATGACATCTCTTGCTATCACAAACTTCTTATTTGTTTCATCATAGAGATGATATCCTTTGGAGGTATTGGAGTACCCCAAGAAGATACATTTTCTGCTTCTAGCACCAAGTTTGTTCCTTTGACCTTTGGGTATCAAGGCATAACAGGTGGACCCAAAGACCCTGAAATGCTTTACCGAAGGAATGTGGCCATGCCACATTTCAAAAGGAGTTTTGTTTCTAATTGAACTTGAAGGACACCTATTCTTTATGTAAACAGCACATAGAACTGCATCACCCCAAAACATCAATTTTACATTCTTGAAAAATAACATGGAGCGGACCATATTTAAAATGGTTCTGTTCATTCTTTCAGCTACACCGTTCTGTTGTGGATTATATGGCACAGTTGTTTGATGTTTGATTCCATGTTGAAGAAGATAATTTTCAAATTCGTTTGAAGTGTATTCTTTTCCATTATCAGTATGTAGAGAGCCAATATGTGTTTGTGCATCATTTTCAATCCATGCATGAAAATTCTTGAAAGTTTGAAAAGCATCAGACTTATTCTTCAGTAAGTAAATCCAACACATTCTCGTGTAGTCATCAATAAATGTCATCATGTATTTGTTTCCATTTGCAGAAGCAATAGGCATAGGGCCACATAAATCTGAATGAACAAGTTCAAGTTTCCTATGTGCTCTTGAGTGTGAATCATGAAATGGCTGCTTGCTATTCTTTCCTAGAATACATGCATCACATTCCTTAGGTTTTCTAGGAATTGTAGGCAGTCCATCAACACCATTTTTCTTCAACAAACGAAGGCTGTCATAATTTAAGTGTCTAAATCTAGCATGCCATAAAAGACTTGATGGAAATGTACCTTCATCATGATATGAACTGAATGCAAAGTTTTGAGCATGAGCAGATGAACCTTTCAGCTTCAAAAGTCTCCCTTCTTCTATTCCCTCCACGACAAGTGAGTGATCTGATGCTGATCTGACCTCTGCCTTGCCATCAAACAAGTGAACTGAGTGTCCTTGCTGCCGGATTTCGATCAGGGACAGCAAGTTTCTCTTCAACTCCGGGAGGTATAGAACTTCATGTAGGATATGATCAGGAAGACCAGGCAGTTTAAGCCTGACTGTGCCAAGCCCTGATGGCTTGAGTTTGGATTTATCTGCGAAATATACTGCTCCATCAACTTTGTCAGTGAATTCTTCAAAAAAATATTTTCTAAATGTCATGTGACATGTTGCTCCTGAATCTAGCAACCAATCATCTCTCCATGAAGTAATGAAACATCAAATAGGTTTTCAGTTACTCCATTGTTACAATGTGCTAGAACATAGTGAGCGGATTCAGGTGCTTTACCTTTGTCTTTGTCATTGGTTTTACCTTTGTCTTGATTTCTGTGCTGCTCAATTTTCTTCCATGGTGTTCTGCATTTGGATGCATCATGTCCATCTCTATTGCACAGTGTGCAATGAAGATTGGATTTGTCAGCTTGTCTGCCCCCCCTTTCTGTGAAGTTCCTTCTTCCTCTTCCTCTTCTGCCACCTCTTCCTCTGGATGAATATGGAGTATGACTCTTTTCTCTATGTGCCAAGTATGCAGCCTCTTCGGAAGATGAAGGGACTGTCATCTTCCCAAAAGCTTTCTCTCTTTCTGCAAACTTCTGCTCAAGTTTATCAAAGATGATATGCTCAAAGTTTCCACTTGCTTGCAAAGACTCAAGATAATGTGAGTACGTCGGATATAATGCTTTCACATATGCTATGAGAGATACATCCATTTTTACACCAGTGTTTTCAATATCATGCATTATAGATCTTACTTCTGAAGCTAAAGCAAGGGGGTCATCATTCTTCATTTCAAGACTGAACAACTTAATCATCAATTGAACATTTTCTAATTCTGAATGTGAGTCGTAGAGTTCTTTTAGTTTCTTCAAGGCTTCATAGGCATTTGAGAATGATGAAATATGGCGACTCACCTCTTCACTTACTGAGGCTGCAATCAAGGCATAGGCCTTGCAGTTCTTGTTTTCCCAAATGGCAAGCTCTTTGTCTGAAGTGGGCTTCTCTGGTGGGTTTTCTGCTTGTCCTTCACAGATTCCTTTCCACAGCTCATTAAAAATGAGTGTGTGTTTGATCTTCCGAGGCCATTCAAGATAGATCTCTTTGCCGGAGAGAACCACCCCAACAATTGAGATGAGAGAATGCATTAGATTGCTGGAAAAAATCTTCTGAAGAGGAAAAATTTCTGCTATACAAACTTTCAATTCTTTAAATCTGCTCAATTAAAGGGAACAAAACTCTTGCTGGAGAAATAATCTGAGTTTAAAAACTCTTTGCTGGAAACTAATTCTGCTCAAAAAACTTTTGCTGAAGACTGAATTTTAAAAAACACTCTTTGCTATAAACTGATTCTGCATAAAAAAAATATAATTTTTTTTTTTGTTTGTTTGGGAAAAAATGTATATGAAAAAGGTGGGATGGTATGAATGGGAGGGGGTGGATTTATGAAAGGGGAAAGGAGGGGTGGAATGTAGGGATATGGGGATTGGGAAATGAATATTGCAAATGGGGCAAAGTGAATTGACAGCGTTTACAAATGGAGCGGATTGTATTAATATATATGGGACATAAAACACATATATGACAGCGAAAAGGCGTATATATGACCACGTTTAAAATGGGATGCTGTGATATAAACCAGCGTATATATGAAAAAATGGTATTCAAAGTGGAATAGCGTATAAAAACAGCATATATGACAATAACACAGCGTTTAAATAAAACACAGCTGCTACCATATATAACACAGCGTTTAAATAGACAATGGACAGGAGGGGCGTGGTATTAAATACAGAAGGGGCGCGGTATTACGTGGGAGGTTCGTGGTATTACATGGAATGTGGTATTGTAATATGGTAATATAACAGTGGCAGCGTTAATGCAATATGGACAGCGTTGATATTAAATGAGGAGGGGTCGACGGGCCATGTAATGACAGCGTTTAACTATGATCATAATACAACCAGCGTTTAAACCATCACAATGCAACCAGCGTTATATGTAAAGGAGGGCGGTATTGACTGTGGATGTTATAATATAATACAAGGCGCTGCATAAATCCAAACAGATACGGGATTTGTAAAGGAGGGCGGCGCAGGCGTGAGCGCCGTAATATGCCATAGTATATGCGTTGGGTAATATGCAGTGTGTTGGGTAGGGACAGTGAGGGAGAGGGAGGTGTATGAGGGCGCAGGGATGAATGGAGAGGATAAGCAGTGAGAGAGAGGGCGGTGAGTGAATGGAGAGTAGCGCAGGGATGAATGAGGAGGCCCAAAAGGGCGTTAAATAAAAAAAAATTTGAAATTGAATCTGCAGAAGACAGAGTTGCAGGACTGCTGGAATTGCAGAATGGCAGAGCCTGCAATTTGCAGAATGACAGAGCCTGCAGTCTTCAGGAGCTGCAGGAGCTGGAGCTGCAAATGTCAGTACTATATAGGGAAAAAAAATGCAGAATAACAGTCTAGCAATTAAGAGCAACAGAAAACTATTAAAAAATATTGACTGAGCAAAGGATAGGGAGTTACACCACAGGGCAGAAATGCCAATTGTGGGGCTGGCTCTGATACCATGTCAAACCAGGAGGTAACTCCTCAAATCAGAATGTATATTAGCTGAAGAATGTACATGCCTTTATAGATGGGAGGTGAGGCTATTGGGATTCATCTCCCAATGACTCTTGGCCTTCCTTATTTCCTAATATTAAATAATATACAAAAATACATATGCACACCCATCCATAGGATTAGGTGTCAACAGTTTATTATAATTTTACTTCTCCCATTATTTTTTCCTTGAATTTTAATCATAAAAAAAAACATTAATAATTATTTTATGTTATACATGACATCATAAATAATTATTTTATTCTATATTTACCTAACATTATATCTCTTTCCTATTAGAATAGGGAGAATGTGATTCTACTACCAAATCATAGGAAAAAGGTTTTTTCCCATAAAAAACAAACCCAAGCTACCTCAAAACAAATGAAAAAAAATACTTTTATATTATTTTTATATGATAATTATCGAAGTATTTTAGAACTTCCAAAATTCTTTATTGTGATCACGTAAAAATATCTCCCGATAGACCCAATATTGGTCATGCAGTGTCGCCGCAACTATAGGAAAGGAGGTATAGCTAAGTGCAGGAAAAAAGTTATAGCTAATATATTTTAACGTGAAGTGCAAAATGACTACATCTGAAGAAAATGAAGGGACCTATTTTTCCATATAAAACCTCCCCATAAAGGACAATCGACATCGACGGCTAATATTTTGAATTCAAACAATCTGCCTTATAGTGTCCCCAAGCCCATGATAAAAGACAATCTACAGAAGTTGGCATGATTTTTTGTGATTTTTTGACTTCAATCCATCTCCATTAGAGCCTTCTCAAATCTCCAGGGTTTTAGCAGTAGCAACAGGAGAAATAGAGTCCCCAATACAAAGCATTTGAAAATTTTCTCTGAGGGTTCTGAACCCTTTAAGAAGAGAAAGAGAAATCTCAACGATAAGGAAGGCTCGAAGTGAGGTAAAAAATTCCCCTCTAAGAAGAGAAAGAGCGATTCCGGCGACAAGGAATGATCGAATCCAGGTAAATAATTCCCAAAGAACCTGAAGGAGATCAAATCCAACCAGCATTCAAATACTTAAGATGATGGTAATTTTGTTGTTGATAGCAGTAAGCCCTTCAAGCGACAATTTAACAATAAGCCTGCTCATGACAAAAAACTGAAAGATGCTAAACTAGATCACCGAAAGTGGAAGGTAGGCTTCTGTTATTTAATATTTGACATACTTTTATTTCAGAGTGGTGAACATTACCCTAATTTATCAGGTGATATTTCAATGTAGTTGTGGCTGAAATGGCCACGCATATATGTTTTATTTTGGACGTTTTTCAATCAAGAGGCTAAGCACTATATGCTGACACAAATGTGGTTGCCTGTAGGAGCTAGCTGATAATCGCAAAAGGAAGAGAAACCTTATTATGACCTTCAAGAGGTTAGATTCACTTTTTCTTTTTAACCATTACTGCATACAAAACGTCAGTAAACTTGGGAAACAAATTAATTTCCAGGGCTCTACACTTGTGTGAGTTTAAACCTGGGTCATCAACGATGTGACACCATGTCTCAAACATTATTCCACATCCCAACATACTTTTCTTTTAATTTTATTTATTGTTGTTAAATATATAGCCTTGATAAAAATAGAAAAGCAACATAGTAATATGGTTTACTGTATAAAAAATGGGAACCTTATTAAAGAGAAGGTTCAAACTTTAGATCAGATTTTTCGTACTCACTCTATCTTTAGAAGAAAATACTAAATATGGAAGCAACACAAGACAGGTGAAAGGAAACTTATCGGTTTTTCGGTGTTGACTTCTTTTGAAGGCACATTGTTAGACAGGGTAAGGTCCATTATCGAATGGAGGAAGTCATATCTAAGGCATCTGGTTAAATAATTCCTCCCATTTACTCATCCTGCAGATGCATCCATTTTAATGTTCTCCACTTGCTTCCTTGGGGTTTATAGCTTAAAATGAATGTAATCAAGGGCGTGAGCCAGGTTATGCACATGTGTTATCACTGATCAGACATATCTACTTGTGGTGCCTCTAGTCTGCTTCATACCAGTCTTTTTTCATCAACTCAATTTGCTCCAAAACCAACTTCAGTATCTGAGGTATCTTTTCGTTGGAGTCCAGCAGGATTTTTATAGTCACAAACCTCTCCCCTTGCAACGTCATCATGCATTACCCCAGGCCCTCTAAACATTCACAAATATAGTAGTGAATGTAATTTTAGTCATATAGGAATTAGGCTTGCCTTTTAGTCTTTTGGCTCCTTCTAGGAGGGACTTATATTGCTTGTTGTTTGCTTGCTTGCCCAATTGAGTTGTTTCAACTTCATGATACCAGACTTTGTCTTTTGTTGTCACTTTTGTGGGGCTACCACCAGTTCTATTTGAGTGAGCGGAAGGTTAGAAGTCTTGCCTGGTGTCAACATAACTCCACGGTTCTTAGGTGGGTGCCCTCGATGTTTCTTTTCATAATTTGGTTCTTGGTTGGGTGCCCTTGATATATATTTTTCTTAATTCCCAACAGCATGAGATATGAATCTTGTACTCCTTGATGTATGACTATGCGCCTAAGTACATATTTTTAATATAAATATTTTTTTTCTCCAAAGAAGAAGAAGAGGACGAGTTTGGTTGGGTATTTATTATTCAATATAACTAGGGAAACATGGATTCAATTCCATTTAATTTTATAAATTATATTTATTGGGTGTCATTATTAGGCATTTGACAAAATAAATTTACCAAGGTGTTTTCATTAAGCATTGGAGATAGGACATGTTTTTGAGAAAATGTTGAATGTGCATTCTTGGCTCTTAATTAGTCTTGAGTGTCCCTTCACATAATTTTAGTATAAGGAATTTGCAGGTCACTTGAGAGGTATCATGATGTTTATTTTTTTTTATTTTTTTCCTTGATAAAAAAAATAAAAATAATTATTTCATGTTTATTATATATCAATTTTCTTAAGAACTATTATTTGAAGTACACATTTGAAACAAAAGGTGTCTTGAAATAACATTTATAATCATATGCTTATGAGTATGGAATATTCTACATGTGGTTGTAGCATTAATGTTTGTTAAATAAAAACTCTCCATTTTGAGATTAATTTTGTAATACTTTAGTTATTATAATTCTATTCCGGAGCGGAAATACCTGAAGGCTGCTTTATTTTTGTATCTTATGGACTTTTGATATAGTGTGCTCTTTTCTCCAAGATTGCCACAGCTTCTTAATTTTTTTATTCTAATTAATCTCATAATTATTAAAAGCGGCTGACCGAGAGCCTCGTCGATAGAGGAGGCTTCGTGGGCTTTCTCCTGCGAGTGCCAAGCCTTCTTCAAGAAGGCGTAGGAGAAATTTTGCTGGTGATTTTCATCCAGTAGTTGCGAACGCATCGGAGAGTGATCCTCCAACTCGAGTTGTTGTTTCTGTGGGTGGTCCTAGAAAAAGTGGTATTATAGAGTGGAGTATTCCACTCATCTCTAGAGTCTTGTTTTCGACAGAAGAAGTTGAAGTTGAAGAGGTTCCTGAAACTCCAGGTACTCCTTCCTCTCCTCTTCCTGCCAGTTTTCCGGACGTTGTTTTGTACGTTGGGCCTGTGTATCAGAAACCAACTAGCCCCCATCCCTATCTCTTTATTTCGATGGCCATGGCTAGGAACAAAACTTCGGCTATGAGCACTGCAAGTGTGAATACCCATTTTTTAGTTAAAGGAAGGGATACTATTTCTATTTCAACTCACTCCCAATGCTTCTATGTTTGGATCTGCCTCTATTCTATCTACGAGTCAGGGCAACCAAGCATTTGCTTCCCATTCTGGTCCCTTTTCATTATAGTACAATTCCTTATGTTTCCTTCACTGTTGCTTATGTTATCTCCGCACATATGCCTTCTATGGCTAGTGGGTCAACTTCTTTTCAGGGTTTCCACTTCGGAAGTGGTCACATTCCTCATTCGAACCCTTATGATATTTTCCTTTCACCTCTCAAAGTCAAGGTTTTAATCCTTTCCTCAGAGGTCAAAACTCTAACACTTTTCAAGGTTGGAACCCTGCTTTTATAGGGTTGGGAGCTGGGAATAAGTATTTCTCTGATCAGCAAGGGAATGTACCTTTCCCTTCTGTAGGTGCTTCTCAGGGTTTCTCTCCATTCACCAATTCTTGTAACCCTTACCAAGGGGTTTCTTATTCATTTAACACTTCAATTGGAGGAAATATTCTTCTTTATGGTAGTCCAATGATGGGAGGGGGTCCTTCTCCGAATGATTCTGGAAGAAAGGTTTCTCTTAGGGTTCAAAATTTTCTATGAACAATCTCTGGCAACCTGGTGCCTCAAAAAATCCAAGATATTCTTTTCAAAATGTAGGGAATCCTTCCTTTGCAGGATGGAATTATCAAGCTCCTCCGCGCTTACCTTTCCTGGAAACTTTAAACTTTCCAGATTTATCAAAATTGACGAATGATCCTATTCGATATAGCCCGGGTTGGCCTCTGGTCCCTACTAAAATTCCCTCAGATATTCCAAAATTTCAAGGGAAGACCGGTGAGGATCTGACTGACCATGTTACCACTTTCCACTTATGGTGTTCATCGAACTCCATTATCGACGATTCGATTACGTTGAGGGTATTTCAACGCACCCTAACTGGAAACGCTGAAAAATGGTATATTGAGTTGATAGGGGGAGGTTTTTCTACTTTTGGCGAGTTGGATACTATGTTTCTGAACCATTTCCAGTCGCATGTTCGTTATGATTTCAAGACTGATCTCTTGGCCAATTTCTAGTAGGACAAGGAACCACACATTTCTAATCATATTCAGGAATGGAGGAGAAGGAAGAGGCTCATCAAAGCCCAAATTATGAATGATTTCCTTATCAAATGGTTTCTTAAATCCTTACAGCCATAAATCTCGAAGAATGTATCTCTTTCTGGGGTATTCTCTGAGGAATAGACTATCTTTAGGGCTCAACAGTTAGAACTAATTTATTCTCAATCTGGGGTCCTTAATAAGATTTTTCCAGATGCTCCTCATTCCAAAGTGGATTTAGCCAAAATGAAGCCAGGTCCTCATGCTGACAGGCTTATCGTTTCGATTGATAGTGGCACAGCTAACCTGCTAAATCAATTGCAACAGTTTTCTTTACAATCTTCTCCTTCTGGTCAGGCTATGTCGTCGATGTCGACTCCTTCACAGCCCTTGACTATTAATGTTGTTCAAGCTTCTAACCCCAAAGGAAATCAACAATCCGATGGGAAGAAGAAGGGACAAAATAATAAGAAGAAAGACAAGGACGAGAAGAGTAATGCGGACAGATCCAACAATAATGTTGGAGAGGGTAAGAGGGACAATAAGAGAAGGTTAAGTTTCCATGAAAATTATGCACCAGAGACCATCTTACTCACATCTACCTAAAAATTCAAGATGCTCAATGCTTGTTAGCTCAATAGGGCTCCTCTAGTTGCCAAGATGTACTAACAAATCCTTTTCCCCAAGGGCAACAGTTTCTTGCTAGCGTGAATGCTAATATTGGAGCTCCCGCAGGGGGCAACCAGGAAGGGAAAAATTCCTCAAATGTATATATGATGCGTTCTCACGCTGATATCGCTACGAGATCTCGTGATTATGGTGAAGCTAAGTCTTTGAAAGCTAAGGGTGCTCCCAGTGATTCTGAGCCACTCCATATAGAGAGGCTTGCAGTTGAGCCTATACTTTGGATGTCGAAAGGGTCTATGAAGCATACAACGATTAATCCTAATGCCAAGGCTACCCAAAACTACTCCATTGTAGAAGATCTAGCCCAAAGTCCTTGTGCCATGCCTGCGTTAGAGGTACTCCAGTCGTGCCTAGCAAAAAGGAGTGCATTTCTCACTGCGACTACGGTTTCTGATCCAAAAAACTCTCTTATGATCACACTTGACATGTCGAATCTTAAGAAGAGACTTCCTCATCACATGGCTTTTCAGATTAAGTCTACATATCAGAAGATCAATATTTTTTAAACAGTAGTCGATGAGGGTGCTTCCACAAGTGTCATGTCTATCTCATGTTGGAAATTTATTGGATCTCCTTTATTTGTCCTTTCACCTACTCTTCTTATTGCATTTGATGGTCATTCTCACAGGCCACATGGCATTGTTCCAGATTTACCCATCAGTGTTGGGGGAAAAAATTTCAATATTGAGGTTCAGATAGTTGATGCAAATTTAGATTACAACCTTCTATTGGGGCAAAATTGGATTTACGAGATGGATGCTATTGCTTCATCATTATTTCACATCTTGTGTTTTCCCTACGAAGGGAGGATTGCCACTGTTGATCAGATGGACTATTATCTTGTAGATCCAAATGCATTTACTGTCTCTATTGTACCCTTGGTGAATGATGCCAAGCAACCTGTTGAGAATTTCGGGGTTGGAATGTATACATCGTTGATGGGTACTTTTGATATTCCGCCTCCTTCAGTTCATATTAATGTTATCTCATCCTCCAGGGTTCCTACTCATAGAGAGTTCTTTCGAACTCATTATTTTTCAGATCCCATGACCTTCCCTTCTCCTACCTCCACATTAGAGGAAGGTCAAGTGGGTGGAATGGAATTTCCTATGTTTGCAGCTAAGATTGCCTATCAATCTATTGTTGACTCTGCAGACTTCAGTCCAGTTTCTCTTTCACTAGAGGAGTTGGATGGATATGTGGCTTCAGCTTGGATTCTTAGTTCATCTTCTGCTCAGGATTTCCTTGATACCACTCTTCCATCTGAAGAGGTTATCCTTGAAGCAATGACTGGCGTAGAAATACTGTGGGATGATTTCCATCATCGGTCCTATTTTCTATCAGACTTGCGAGAAGTTGAAACAATATTGTCTAGCCCTCAGTCTTCTGGTCCTGTTCACCTGGTCTTGAAACCCTTAGCCCCAACACAGTTTTTTGCTGAAGGGAACATGGTTGTCATTTTTGAGACTACCCTGATGAACATCTCCAGAGATCCCAACGTTATTAAGAATGTCTTCATTGGATTTGAATATTCCCCTGAAGAGATTCAGACTTACACTGATCTCTTTAGAGAATTTTGGTATGTGTTCACTTGGTCTTATGAGGAAATGCCTAGAATAGATACATTTATTGTCCAACATGAGATCAAGACTTACAAAAATTCTAAGCCTGTATGGCAGAAGCTTCGTCCAATCAACCCTAGGATGAGTTTCATATACCCCATTCCGTTAACTGAGTGGGTTTCAAATTCAGTGCCTATGGAAAAAAAACAAGGAACGATCTAAGTTTGCATTGATTTCAAGGATTTGAATAAGGCATGTCCAAAAAATAATTACCCCACACTGTTTATTGATCAGATTATTGATGAGTGTGTGGGGAAAGATATTTTCTCCTTCATGGACGTTTTCTCGGCATATAATCAGATTACTATTCGTCCTCAAGATCAGCATAAGACTGCTTTTATTTTCCCTTGGGGTACATTTGCATAAAAAAATATGCCTTTTGGCCTTAAAAATGTTGGAGCTACTTTCTAGCGGGCCATGTCCTGTGCTTTCCATGACATCAAGCATATTATCGAAGCATATTTGGATGATTTAGCTGCTCGTTCTCGAAAAATAATTGATCATCCTTCACACCTTCGACGTGTTTTTGAACGATGTCATTATTATAAAATTTGGTTGAACCGCAATAAGTGTGTTTTCACTGCCACATTTGGTCGGTTGTTGGGATTCATCATGTCTACAGAAGGGATTAAGGTAGATCCCTTCAAGGTTGAGGCAATACTTCAGTTTCCTCCCCCATATTCTATTCATTAGCTTCAAAGTCTACAAGGTAAGGTCAATTTCTTAAGGATATTTATTGTTAATTATGTCGAGGTGACGAAAGGATTTATGAGGTTGTTAAAGAAATGAGTTCCATTCTTTTGGGACGAATTTGCTCAACGCTCTTTTGATGCTTTGAAAAATGCATTGACCTATGCTCCATTATTGAGTACACCTGATTATAACAAAGACTTCCTTTTGTATCTCGCTGTAACATAATCTACTATCAGTATGGTTCTGGCTTAGGAATATGATGCTCTTTGTGAGCATGTTGTTTACTACCTTAGCCGAGGCTTGGTGGGTCCTGAACTCTGGTATTATCCCATTCAGAAATTAGTTTTGACAGTTTTCTATGATGTCCAGCAGCTTAGGCATTTTATCCTTCTTCGCAAAACTTATGTTTTGGCATCAATTAATCCATTTCAATTTGTTCTCAATAGGCGAGTGACTGGGGGAAAATACAATCGATGGATTGTCATTTTGCAAGAATTTGATCTTGAATTATTGTCTTCCAAATCCAATAAATCTTTGGTATTTGCGGAGTTCATCTCTGAGTTGCCCTGTGGAGAAAATATTGTTTATGAAGAGTCATTCCCTGATTAACATATTTTCCTAATTTCTTCATAGGATCATTGGTATGGAGATCTCATTTCTCATCTTTAGACTTCGAACTTTCCCTTAGCTTTTTCAAAAGATGAGCGTCGAAAGGTGTGTCACTTAGCAAAAAGTTATCTTATTATCGGTGACACTCTATAGCGTTGCGGGGTCGATTCGATCCCTAGACGTTGCTTAACTCTCGCAGAAGCTGAGGTTGTGATAAATTATTTCCACAATGGATCTTGTGGTGGTCATTTATCTGGGCTTGCTACAGGCCAAAATATTTTGCGTGCAAGTTATTTTTGGCCCTTGATTTTCAAATATTGTATTGAGGTGGTAAAAAAATGTCATCCTTTTCAAGTCTATACTCGAAAGATGTGTGCTCATCCAACTCCACTCTTTCTTGTTGTCACTACTGGTCTGTTCACAAAGTGGGGTATTGATTATACTACTTGTAACTCGCCTTTGGAAAAGGGTTATAAGTACATTATGATAGCAGTAGACTACTTTACAAAGTGGGCTGAGATTATTCCTACTTTTGCGAATGATGGTGAAACAACAGCCCTGTTTCTGTTCAACCAAGTCATTTCTCTCTTTCGTATCCCCAAAAAGATTGTCACTGACCATGGTAGTCATTTTCAGAACACCATGATGGCTGAATTGGCTCTCAAATTGGGTTTTCGACACGAACATTCATCTTCATATTATCCTCAGGCCAATAGGCAGGTTGAAGTCGTAAACAAGTCCTTAAAGGTTATCCTTCAACGGAAAATTGATAAAGCCAGATCTAATTGGCACGTCATGTTGTATCCTTCACTTTGGGCATACTGGATGTTTGTGAAGACTGCAATCAGATTCACTCTGTTCCAACTAGTTTATGGGTTGGAATCAATATTTCATGTTGAATGCGAAATTCCTTCCCTTAAGCTGGAAGTTGAGCTTCTTCCTGATACTTCAAGTCTCGAAGAACACTTTCTCCATATAGAACACTGAGATGCATCTACGATGAATGTGGCTCATAAGAAACGAGTGAAGGTTCAGTATGATAAGGCGGTCAAACCTAGGTTTTTCTCTGAAGGTGACCTTGTTTTGGTTTATGCTTAAGACAAGGATGCCTTGGGGGCAAGAAAGTTCAAATCCATGTGGTATGGCCCTTTTATTGTTAAAAAGGTCCTGAAAAAGGGAGCTTATGCCTTGGTTTATTTTGACGGAAACAAGCTGGTGGAGCCCATAAATGGGCTCTACCTAAAGAAGTATTATGCCCAGGCTTTCGCCTAGAATTTGATTTATTTGTATATATTTTATTTTTGTACATGTATGTCTATCAATTTTTGATGCAACTTTGATGATTTTGATCTGCTTTGGCAGGTGTTTTTGGATGAGATGAGTCATTTTGGATTTGTCGATGGTGCTAGTAGACATACACGTAATCTTTCTTCTGTGGCTTGGGTAATTCACTATCCATCTATTCAGTTGCTAGTCTCAAGGGGTGTATGCATTGGTCCTTCTTCGAAAAATGTGGCAGAGTACACTACAATGGTCAACCTACTCTCGGAGGAAATATCTCTTGGTGTTGATTCGTTAGTAGTATACTTGGATTTGCAACTGGTGGTTTCACAATTAAATAACACCTATCGTGTCAGAGACCCATATTTACATCGATTATTTCTGAGATTATGTTTGTTACAACATTCATTTCAATATGTTACATTCATTCACATTCCTCGTTCAGAAAATTGGTTTGTAGACTCATTAGCTAATTAAGCAATTGATTAGCATATTAATCATTCAACACATTAAATATCAAAAACAACATTCATCATTGTACATTTGGGACAATCACATCGATTATATATATATATATATATATATATATATATATATATATCAGAGTTGTGTTCAAAATATACAAAAATCAGACAATCATGTCCTACAAAATTAGGGCTTATGCTCGATCATGTTCATCATCAAAAAATATTACAATCATCCAATCAAACAAAATCTATCCTTGTGGGCCCTACCCAGGATAGGTGTTCCAAAAGAACACTATAGTTGTCACCACACGGCGGAACAACCATACCCAGTGACGTGGTACTCCAACCACACGTCTCTGTATAGCCTCTGGGAGATCCTTTATGGCTACCATAGGGACTTAGCGAGTCAAACTCTCCAAGTTTCTCTGCATAGCATGGAGGGTTCAACCTGGGTCTTCTACAACATCCTCAACTTCTCTTCCACATCGCCTATGCCTCGGGAAACCCTCAAGTATCACTCGTCCCATGTCTGCATCATGATCCATAAAATTTGTAAGTCATATTGTCCTAACAAAAATATTTTTCATTTTCATATAAATTGAAAATAAAAAAAATAATCATATAATCAAAAATCATTGTGCGATCTTACCAATCGCCCCCCGTGTTGCACCGGGTGGAAGGGTTAACTCTGGATCTCCCCTAAAATCCATGCCAGCATAGGGATAGTCCTCTACTACGATGACTTGTTCTCCCCACCAAAGGAAGAACTCATCATCCCAAGTAGTCTGGGGGACCTCACTACCCACGAGCCTCTTCATCAGATCTGCCCACCTAACTATTTGTGGATCACAAAGGTTGTTGATGGTAGAGATGATCTTGGGGTGAAGCCCTAGAATCCTCTCAAAGAAGAATGTGCATAGAATGGTACCATAACCAAAATGCTTTGTCTTATTTTTCCAGATTGAAGTCAGTTGTTTCTTCAAATTTTTCAATAAGGTTGTGCACCAGTCATACAATGTAGTTAATCAATCCACTAGCAGACTCATGCTTCCTCGTGAAGCTTGGTGTAAGGAAGTTGATCCAACTACCCTCACAATGGTGAAAATAAGTATCTTCATGTCAAGACCTTGCACATCTCTTATTTGGATCTGTGTCCCGACCTTCTGAGTACCCTCAGCACAGTAAACACAAATATAATCCTTGACATTTAACCCTGATGTGGGTTTTCGCTACAAATTTACTGGTTCCCCTCTCCGAGAGAATCATCCGGATCCCAATAAATTACAAGCATATCGAGCAATCTTGTGTTCATTTTCATGTTTGGCATTTTGAATAATTTCAATAATCCACATCCCCGGAGTATATCCAAGGATAAGTGGTCCTGCATAACCTCATTATCAATTGTGTTATGCTCTCTTTCCCTCCAGCTGATGGTCATTCTGCATCATTTCATCCAAAAACCATTTAGAAATTCATTTAAAAAATTCCGCTATGCACATATGAAAGTCCATTCAGACACAATCGCATCTATACGCGAGTTCATCATTATGAACTCGCGTATACGCAGAGGATTTCAGGAAAAAGATAATTTCTATGGTGAAAATCCAAAAAATTTACTTGAATTGATAAAGAAGCTAATGACTACGCTGAGTATGAAGCTTCCCTGAAAGATTTGGATCGATTTAGTGGGTAATTGCTCTGTTTCTAAGAAGGGGATTTTTTTCTCCAGAGCACTTTCAAAATTTCTTCACAACACAAATGACCAAATGTGAGTCCAAAAGGCCTATTTATGCCCATAATTCAAAAAAAAATGCAAATTTAATTTGTGGTCATTTTTTGAATTTGTTCACGATTGTTTAACCTTTTGGCTTGTAAGTGTTGGTATAGGTTATTTTCAGGCCCATTTTAGTGATTTCGATATGATTCCATTTTTTTCTTTGGATCCATGACTGTTGACTTATCATCGCAAGTATTTTAGTATGAACTCACATATAGGTTAGGGGATTCACTTTCCATTGCACTTATGCATACTAGCCTCCATTTTGAAATCTTGCCATAGGGTCTACCCCATCACATTATGACTGTTAAACCAATTTCACTCGCCAACTTATAAATCATGATATGATGGTAGAGCTATACTTTACATGGGCTTCTTAGTTAGATCCTCGCTAGCATTTGTTGCCCATGCTGCAATTTATGTAGGCTTGGGAGTCCTCTTTATTCCTGCCATGAATTATGTGTTGAAGATTCATTATTCTTCATCTTTACTATCTTATACTGGCCATATCCCTTAGAGCCTCCCATTTTGTTGTTGAATTGTTTTGCTGCATTGCATATTGACCATTTATATATCTTGGCCTTTAGCCGGATTCATTTGGACTCATGTTTAAGCCATATTTTGACCATGTCTTTATCCAAATTCAACTGTGCAATCACTTAGCCTTCGCAACTTGACACCTTTGCCAATGGATGACACATTCCTCTCAGTGTCACTTACCAGTTTTTGCCACCTTGCATTAAGCATAGGATTGTTCCTATCCCAAGAACTAGAGCATTTGTTTAACGACACTCTTTCTATCCATTGTACTATAGGCAATATTTTATTGTTTTTTAGGCTTTGAAATATGAAAATGACAAAAAAATCAAATATTCCAAAAAGAGTGAGAATGGGACATTACTTCCATATTTGATGGCCGCTAAAGAGTTAGTTGTGTCTCCCTTTAACAAAGCACAAAAAATCTAAGTCTTTTCTCCATTTGGAATGGGTTTATTTTTGACTTAGGAGAAGCCATAACCTTGTTATCGAGTCAATACTCCCTTGGTTGGTTATATCTTCCAATCATATGGAGGGTTTTTTTATGCCTCTTGCATGAAAAACTCATACAAAGTTATCATATGCTGCCATAGTCAAAATGAGTCGTGCTTTTGTTCAAGGGAAGTAAACCTAAGTCGGCCTTTCTGCGGTGTCTCTCGACTCATTTTTCAGTCAGCCATCCTGATCTGTCAAAGTCTTGTTCTATCACATCAACTATTTGGTCCTTTTCTCGTGATGGTTTGAGAAGGTCTCCATTGACTTCTTGCCGGCCGGTTTGTCTCTTATCGACTTCGAAAAATTGCTATGAGAGTAAACCTAGAACCGCACCCTGGCCCTATTTACATCATTGATAGGTGACCTTGTGCTCAACATTTGTTGAAAATAATGGGCCTTTGAATAAGTGGTTTCCCTTGTGTTCGACATCAACTTACATTATCACACCTGGGATTCGTGGAGTGCCTTGGTTTCTATTTGACCCTATCGATGGATTCCTTGCCTCTTTGTCAACTTTCAGTATTGGTTGGTTCAAAGGGTTTTTGTTGTGCGCTAGCTACATTTTGTGCATGCCGGAAACATACTTTGGGTTGAATACTTCACTTTTCTTCATCCGATTCCTTCCAAACTTTGGCCTGCAGGTTACACTCATGATAGATTGATGTGGGATGCCTTAATGCCTTCTATCTAGCTGATCTTTTCCCATCGGCTCAGACTCATTTCTCTGGGAATAAGGTCTAGAGTCCTTTTTTCAGTACCTTAGGGTTTGCAGTCATCGGTGGCAGACTCCTTCGCTATCGACAGTGAGAATACATTAATGTCTCCTGATTGGTATATTCTCTCAAGTGTTCGACTTCAACTCATTTATTCACACTTGTTAGATTGTACTAGGGCACCTTGACTCTCATCATCATTATTGGTGAGTTGTCTCGCGTTTGTTAATGATATACATCAATGATTGGTAATCAAATGATTTCTCACATGGTCGACCTCAACTCATTTATTCCCATTGTTTATAATTGTGCCATGGTGATCGGTGAAGACCTCGGGTTTGCATCAAAATGTTTTGGTTCACTTTGGTAGCTCCTTCAGTTTTCTATCAGTGACACCATCCACCCTTATATGTTGCAGTTCATTACAACAACATCTTATATGTTGGTACCCAAGTTGTGTGCAGTACCATTTGTTCCACCACTTATGATTTGGTACTTGGAGATTCAGTTGTGACTTCAATGATCAGATATATTTGCATCATCATTGATCAGTCTTTTATATGTGATACTTGGACATGATTTTGACATGTACTTCTGGGCAGTGATAAGATGATTCACTATTTACTTTACAGTTCAGTTATACTTGTATACATATTGGATCCGCTCCATACTTGATATGCGGACATGATTTTCTTTCAATGAGTATCAGTATACCCGCCTCAAACTTGAGCTTTCTTTCTGATTTATATCACTAGTTTTTGGCAGGTTGAAATCTGGTGAAGTCCTCTCTAGTCCTCACAAGTTTCTTTCTTATGGACATAATACATTTCGACCATCATGTACCCCTTCTGACCTCATATACTAGGGGGGATCTATTATAGCATCATTTATCACATCTATATACTTGATGAATTATGCATTGGCCTTGGGAAACCCTTCCATTCAGACTTGGTCAAACTTCTTAAAAAACAATATTTTGAATTCCATACGCGACTCTGCCCAAATTTTTCTGCGTGCAGACGCGAGTTCATCCATAACTAACCCGCGTATACTATTTAAAATATTAAAAAATATAAAAACTCCTTATTAATTGGGCGGGGTTTACGGGTTTTTCCTGTAACCTAACTACCCCAGCCCATGGCCAAATTGTTTCCCAACTTAAAAAAATTGATTTGAGGAAGTATAAATGCACCTCAATGGAATGGCCTAAAGGAGGAGAGAGAATGATATTCATATTATAGCCTGTTATAGCCCTCATCAAGTCTAATATTTCCCTGTGCCTACTACACTTCCCAGGTTCAGGAAACCCTTGTTTCCTTGTGATGTTCACCCCCACTTTATGTGACATCCTTTGTGCACCCTTTATGGAATAAGCTTTGTGAGGCTAGGGCTGGACGGATCTGGAGGACGATTTCTATTGGAGTCATGGAAGATCTCAGGTGATTTCTCCACTTTCTCTTTACATATTATCAATAAAAGAAGTTTTGTCCCTTTCTCGATGTATTTGTGTTATATGTCTCCTATACATGTTGAATGATCTTGTAATGGTTTATTTCATGTTATTTTTATGAGATTATATATGCTAACATGATGACATCTAGGGCATATATGATGTGTAACTAGTTTGTGTTCTTTGTCTTGACTGATTTGCAGGTTCTGAAGCACGAGGAGTAGGACAAACGGGTAAGGTCGTTTATCCTCAATTTTCTAGTTCAAGCATTAAAACTCATAATTAGAGTGCTTCTTGTGATGATATGCCTTACACTCTGTTAGGTCCCTCAACCCAAACCTTAGGGTAGCTTTTCCCGTAAAAGGGGGCCAAAAATCAGAGGTTGGAAATTTGGTGTTTTTGGGATACCAAAATGGAAAATTTCCCATAAGTTACAAGGGTAAGATTTTAATGAGGATCGGTTGAGGGATGAATGAGACATATATGAGGTATTTTAGAAATCAAACAATGTGAATTTTAAGTGGTTCACATTATCATATATCGAAGGTGAAATAGTTGATACAATCAAGTGAGAATTTCCATGGGTAAATACCACAGATCAACACCCATGGTAAAGAAAGTTGCAAGCTATAAATACATAATTAAACACTAAAGTTGGGTGGGGTTTGTACATACGAAAAGATTGTAAGATGAAGTTATTGAACCTATGCATATCTAAATAAGGAAAATGCAAATAGAATAGTAGAAACATGTATCAAACCAATAAAAGAAGAGGAATCAAATTTATATAGAGGAAACCAAATCATATTATGTGGTAGAGAGAAGGAGTCTGAGTGTGGTGATTAAGCATGTTGGTGAAAAGTAGAGACTAAAGCATATTTGAATTTATATATAAGCTATTAAGCCACAGGTAACCTGGGAAAAGAAAGGAATATGGACCTGAGGAAAGAGACTAAGAACAGAGGCAGAAACAAAAAATGTGAATGAGTAAAAATTGGTGATATGAGCATGTCTGAATTATAGTTGAATATCTAGCTAAGTGAGAGTTGAAGAAGTGAGAGTAGTGCAAGATAAAGTTGGAACAGAAAGAAAGCTTGTGGGTTTGAGTTTGAAAATGGATGAAAGAGGGATATTCTAGGAAAAACAGGTTGGTGCCTTCACATCAGGGGATAGGATTCTACTTCACAATAGTGCCTGTAAAAAAGGAGGTTGGTACCTCTTGCAAGTGGGTGCTTGAAAATTGGGAATGGGTGTCTCCTTCTAGTTGGTGCTAGTAAAGTTAATGTAATAGTATGTTTAAGCCTACAACAATATTCTGACATAAGTTTTATGGATTTCACCCTTCACGAGTTTCCACATACATCTGTCGTTCGTATGTGTTTCTTATTTGATTATTTTTTGATTGGTTTGAATTGTTTAATATTGTTAAGAATTGTTATAATTTTCCATTATTGGTTCACCCTCCCTCTCAGTGTAATCATAATTCCAGCACCATATATCTTATAGTATACTTGATGCTCCTCTTATCCTTGTACTTGGTTCAATGAATTCTTCAACTGGTCTCAATGTATTTAATGGTTCATCAAATAAAGATCTAGGATATAAAGCAACTTCCAACTCCTTTGTTTTCTTTTTAAAGGTAATTATTTTATTTTCTTGCTAAGTTACTGAATATTCTAAAGCATCCCATGTAGCTTTAGAACTATGGAAGCTCTAATTTATGCCATATTAATGTAAAAGATCCATTATCTCACCAATCTCTTCTTTTTACACTGGCCTTTCCTATTTGTAGAATTTTTTAATGCTGATCAAATTTTTCCTTGAGTAATTTTTTCATTTCTTCCTAAAATATATCAATGTCTTGAGTAGAAAGTTATTCAACAAGCATATATTTTCTCTCATCGCAATTAGAGACTTTGACAACAAAAATTTCCATATTCTAAGAATCAATTTGCTACTCTTGAATTTATTTAACAACTTTTCTTTTTCTCTCCTCTTTCTTTTTGAATCAATCGAAATAGTATGAGACTTTCAATCATTTTTTTTGATGGTCTTCACCTCCTCTATCAACAACAATTTTTGTATTTCCTCTTTTTTCTTGAAATATATTTCCTTTCTCGACTTCTAGAGACTAAATATATCTTTTGAAAATTAATAGAAGAATTATGGTTAGTACTACCAACAGGTTATTGTTTCCTTTTTTTCATTTGTACTTCATTAAAGTATCATTGTGGATAGGGTTGTATTCATGTTCTTCTTCTAAATTTGGATTATCTCTAGATCCTACTTCCAACTACTTACTAAAACTTAAAGTACACCTAATAAAATCATATGTGCATAAAATATTCCAAGTGGGTCAAAGCTTTATAAATATTTGATTTGGCTCATTTTAAAAGTAGCAAAATGCAATGAGATTTCATCCAAATGGACAATAGATTTCACTCTAAAATATCCAATTTTAAAAGGAGTAAGGATGCACTTTTATTCCTCCTTTGGTTAATAAATGTGCCCAATATTCATATTTTCAACATACTTACATAACAAATAATTTATCAAAAATATAATATGGAAGGACCATAGGTCTTCCTTCAAATCCATATATTATAATGTGGAAACTTTTCTTGGCATTCAAAAATGTTTATTCCTGAGAGATAATATTCAAGCTCATCGGAGACCCTACTTGTATTAGGACCCAAAATCATTTTTTTCACTATCATAATGGAAGAATTTTGAACATGATAGATATGAAAGGGGGGATTGTGCTTCCATAACACAGGGCACAAGAATTGAATAAAGTTCTCATCTATATTTACATTTTGAGCACTCGGTAGGTATTTAAACAAATTAGCATAAACTAGATCATAAACTTAATATGAAGACATGAAGAATCTTTTTGAAATCTCAAATTTCTCTAACTAATAAGAAAACTCATTGGAAATTATACTATCCCATTCAAATATGATTCCTTCACTTATTAAAGGATGGATATTACAAAGAACATATTTGGGTACATGTTCAATAGAGTTCTAGGTGCATGTTCAATAGAGTCTTCACCATCAATTATTGCTAACGACCATGAAAACTCTTTATAGGGGTTAGCCAATGTAAAAACATGAATTTGAGTAACATCCATCGAGGCAAGAAAAGGGTTCTTTATAAAACTTATTATAATTTCACTAAATCCTCCTTGACCTTTCATGAATTCATTTTCCTTGGAGACTTTGATATTCTTATGTGGAGTGGGTAGCTATAACATTTTTTTAACAAGACTTGGCATTAAACACATATGCTTTTTTTTTAATTCTTTCAAGGTGAACCACTCTTTTATGCTAATCAAATTTTTTTGTGCACCATGAAACAACATATGTGAAGCCAAATACTTCAAGCACCAAACCTGCTTTCACTATTCTAGTCACCCAAGCTTGGTTGGTTCCTTGTTTATCTTCTAATAATTTCAAATACCACTTACATGGAACAAATCCATGATAATTATGGTTATCACTCACATGTGTATTAAGAGTATATTTGCAATAAGATTATTTCTACCTACCTTCCATCTTTTCCTTCGATAGCCTTGAGGTGTTTGGAGTAAAAATATCTTAATACTCACTTAACAAGGTTACACTAAATATTACTAGCTACACTCAACTACTTGTCACAATGTTACATAATGGTGCTTTAATGACGAAAATTTCCTCGAAATGACAACCATGTGATCACCATATTGATAATAATGCCAAATTGAACGACGAGATTAATTGAAATGAATTTGTGGCAGTATCTCTTTAATTCACCTATGAAATGATACTTTATCAAAAGTCAGGCTATCTAGAGTTAGGGAATTAGGATGATGGAGAATCATGGAAGAATGGGTTGAGATGAATGAGCAATCAAAATTTCTTAATTAGGATATTTGGTAGTGAGGATAGTTGGGAGTCGGGATAGACAAAAAGGTTTGAGTGAAGTTTTGGTCATCCCAACATCCCAACTTTTTGAAAATGGATAAGTATGAGAATTGGGGCATTGACATCTGGATGTATAATTTGAGAAATAAGTTATCCTATCATCCTAACTTTCAAAAAACATATGTATAAAGGATATAGAAGCCAACACTTCAAAAATTTCGCCGTTGATCAAGATTTTTGGTTGATAGGCCCTCCCAACAAGTGAAAAATATCCATCTAAATCACACCACATAATATCTCATCCTCAAACTATCAATGTGGAAAAACAACTTACATTGATCAATGAAATACACCTCCTATCCCTTATGGAACCTAAATAATGTATAAGATTAGGGATGCTTCTATCATGTCAATCACAAATTTTCAAATATCTCAATTACCACCATGTTGTATATGTTACTTGAATAAATAATAACCTTAAAACACTTTCCTCCAAACAAAAATTTGGTTCTAAATTTTTTTTATCTTCAACCATGTATCTTTTAAAGTACATGATACTATTGTGCCATATTCACCTTACACTACATCTAAGCTTCTCATATCTCCACTACTACATTAATTGTGATGTTCTCGTATGTTACTTATTGTGCATGATCTAGCCCCATTTCCTTACATGCCTTTTGTCTATGTCCATTAATATGATCCATGATCACCTCCACAATTTTAGAAATAAATTAGCCTTCTATAGCCACTAAATTCTAATCTATTCATCAAAATCCTTCTTTATTTCTACCTTTCCTCCTTCCTAATGCACTAAATTCTTTCCTATTAGTGTTTTCTTGACGTGAACCCTCCATTCATTCTAACATCACCTTTGAGAAATTTAAACAATATCACTCTAACATCACTTACTAAGGTTGTTTTTTCGTTCTTCTAGTTCAATGTTCACACTGTTGGACTTTCATTCTCCACCATGTTGTATTTTTTATAATTCTTCAATTCATTTTATAAATTCTTGAATTTACGATAGTGTTGCCTCCTCTTCTCACCATAGTTGAAAATATTCCCCTGCACATTCTAATAGTTTCAGGGACTTAACCCTTTACACGTAAAATTTCCAACTTCAAAACTTCTTCATCTTAGAAGATCAATCTACTCATATATGAAATGGTGTGCCAATAGTAGGTATTTAAGGTTCTATCCACTAAAGTGCAGGAACTATATGCAACAAAGGGAATTGAATACAAAAACACAAAGACAACAATAAATAAACAACAATTAAGTCTCAAAGAGTCTACTAATTCATTATAAGTGAACTATAAGAATATTGCATCAAAGGCATTACCTTAGCCATTCAAATTTCTCACACCTCTCTAGTTACAACTTACACATTTGGTGCCCTACACCTCTCTCTTCACTCAATTGCAATCTATTGATTCAAAAAACAATTTACCTCCATATTCTTCACCCTCTTGCAAAAAAATTCTCAAATCCTAATTCCATACTTGCATCAACCAATCATTCATTACCTATCCCCATCCTCGACATCAATGTTCTTTCTTCACATTTCTTCTTTTGTACTCTTCAACATCTTGCAAAAGGCCTCTCAAATCCCAATCCTCTTCTTGAATCAACAAATAAATATAACCCTCTCCTCCTCTCCTCATCCTCCACATATACATATTTTTTTCTCAATGGAAAGGTACTCTTCAAACTCCTATAAACACTACATTATATATTTTTATATGCATGGATCCTTGTGTCAACCACTCCATTTGAAATTTTGTGCTTCCCTCTGTGCATTCTTCTTATGCAGTTTCTTGGTCCACCATCTTTTTGTTAGAAGTGTTGTCATTGATGGCAAAGGACAACAACAAAAGCAAAGGAGAAGACAATAGGTTTTTGGTGAATGGTATAGTAACATTTACAGGGAGCATGAGAAGAACAGAGGGAGAGTTTATTTACAGAGACAGGGCAGCAAAAAGAGAAGAAAAGCAGCGCAAAGGAGACAACATAGATGGCAAAGGAGATATGCGGAAGAAGACTGTTGAAATGAAACAGTCGAGCAGCAGAGGACGCAGAGACAGATAAAGGAGGAAAAACCAGAGGAGGCAAAGCAACAGAGGCAGAGACAGAGAATACAGAGGCAGAGATGAAACAGTCGAGCAGTAGAGGCGGAGACAAAGAGTACAGAGGCAGAGATGAAACAGTCGAGCAACAGAGGCAGAGACAGAGAAATTTCACAGCGAAAACCTAATGGAGTCGGGGCGAAAGAGGAATTCCTTTAACAAGAGTTAAAAATATGAAGACTGGAACCTGGAGTCAAGGGCGGAACCTTGAATGATTAGTGAAACCAGAGTTGTTGAAAACTAGTGGGTTCGCGCGTTGGTTGAAGTGGTAAGCAGTATTGCCAAAATGAACACGATATATGTCATTGGTGGACACGTGTCCTTGGGTGGTATTTGGATACCACTTACATCGCATAATTTCTGAGTGTTAACCCTCAACCCAAAGAAAAACGCAATATTAACAGTATCTGTCCGATCAAAGGTGTTGGGGAATCAACAGTGGTCACGATCGCACGATGGATGAGATTTAATTCGAGGAAAGTAGTGGTGGGGCCGACATTTTAATTTAATAAATGGTTTTGATATTCAATGGGTGATATTGATATATATATATATATATATATATATATATATATATATATATATATATATATATACCGTGATAAAGTCGAAACCTATATGAAATGAGGTGCAAAGCCGGGCTTATATTATGCTAATACATTGGTCTTCACACCGGTATATATATGTCGAACCTATATGAAATGAGGTGTGTGTCGGGCGATATTAAAGTTAATACATTGTTCCCCGCGCGTGTATATATATATATATATACCAAATAAAATAATTAATGTATTAACTTTAGAGTGCCCCCGCCCGCACCTCATTTCATATAGGTTTCGACTTTATCAGCGCATATATATATATATATATATATATATATATATATATATATATATATATATATACTGTGATAAAGTCGAAACCTATATGAAATGAGGTGCAGGCTGGGCTTATATTAAAGTTAATACATTGGTCTTCACACTGGTATATATATATTGGTTGGTACGAGATAATGGAACCATAGGCATGGAAGGGTATGGAGTTAGTGGTAGTGCGGTGGTGGCATATATACAAATGCACAAGTAATGCGCTAACCAAAGTTGTGGTTTGGACTTACAATATATTCTACGAAGGGTAAGCCTAGAGCATATATATATATATATATAGTGGGTCGAACTTCGCCAGGGTGAGAACCTTTGGTTTATTGAGCTATTAAAGGTTGATTTCATATATGTATGTTGAAATGAGTCGGTATGCGGATATATATATATAAGCTGTGGGCCCGAAACCTTATGTTAATGCTTGTATATAAACCAAAGTTAATACGCAAGTGGGACCCCCTACATGAAATTCCGAGAATCTTAACCCAAGATGGAGGATACATTAAAGCTGAAGCGGAAATTATATATATATATGCAGCGCTTTATATATGTCGCGCTTTATATACAAAGGACCAAAGCATATATATTTATATGTAGCGCTCTATTGTTTGGTTTTAAAACAAACGAAGTACCATAAGGTGGGACCCAAGTCACGAATCGCATCGGAGAAAAGTATGGCAGCGGAACGTGGTGACAAAAGTTCCGATTGAGGTAGTGGACCCGATTCACTTATAAACGATGAGACTTATATCTGTTTGAATTCCGACTTAAAGCACATTGGAGCGATTCATCACATTGGAGGTGAAAGAGTATCGACCAAACTGAAAGTTCCGATTGAGACTTAGCGATTGGATGATAGCCGTCGGATTCACCGAGGGATGGACGGCGGAGATGATTCAATTGACTATATGGTAGGCCTTTGCTAATCGCATCGGCAGAAATCTAAGGACCAAATCACAGGAGCATTGTGAATGTTGTGATTGCGATTGAAATAAATGAGTGGAGTATAGTTGGCATGTGGGGTCCACTCAAAAGATAAGACTAATAACAGGTTTGCTCCAAGTTTATTAAACCAAAGCTAAAGAGGAAAGGAAAGCACAATGACATATATATATGTGTGTGTGTGTGTGTGTAAAATGATACATGCATATTTCCATATGTGAACAGTAAATCATCGCATCGGAGAATAGAGCAAGTTCAACAAGTGGGCCCGTAAGGGAATTTTATGTATTAGAATGTTTTATTATTGTTATAACGCCGAGAGTTGAATTGCACAGTTACATGTATGCAGTAGTTACGCCACGGCAGAGAACAGGAGAGCAAGAAAAGCCGAAAAAGACAGACACAGTCACAAAAAAGACAAATACGTAGTGATCCAAAAGGCTGAATGAGTTGAGTTGGAGTTCTCATTGTATTTGAATGTAAATGTTTTAATTGATTTATATTGTTGTGATGCACTGGCAAGTCTCCGTAGGAAATTAAACTCCACTGTAAAATTGAAAGTTGGATATAGTGCTGAGATTTTCTAATTGAGCTGAAAAAAAAAATGAGGAGGCAGAATGCAAAGATTCAGGGCTATTCACTTTGAATTCCTTGTGGAATACGAACTGTTATGAGGCAAACTGTATAAAGCATATCACATTGATATGCAGAAGAGGCTAGAGAGTGAGATCAGAGAATGCATAGTATGAAGAATTGAGGCAGAGAAGATAAGCAAAAGAGGAGAAAAAGGAGATGCTACAGAACAGAGCTGATATCTGAGGTAAATAAGCAAATATTTTCTTTTGATTGAATGAGGAAGTTGGAGCTTCCCTATCAAGTTGAAGCTTGATAGATGTCAGTTGTAGCTGACTGAGGTTGGAGCCTCCTGTAGGTTGGTGCCTGCAGAAAATCAGTGGTGAGAGGAAGTTGGAGCTTGCCTTTGCATCAAAACAATAATAAGATGTGGTTTTCTCCCTTCATGGGTTTCCACTTATATCTGTTGTCTCTGTGTGTTGCTTATGTGTTGATATGTTCTATCCAATCTGCTTAATTTTTGCTGCTCTCATAATAAGTTTGGTATCACATTAACTTAATACTTGTTGTTGCATATTAAGATTGTTCACATATTAAGTTGGTTATAAAATTAAGCTGTAAATAAGCTTTATGAAAAGTTTAAAAAGCTCATGTATGTGTTAAACTGATTCAACCCCCCCCCCCCCCCCCCGCCTCTAAGTTTAACTAAGGATTCAACACTTTTGTGTGTATCCAATCAAACATTCATCTCAAATTTTTTGCACCAAAGAAATCTACATATTCTATCCCAGTAAAAATCCAATTGGTGCTACTAAAAAAATTGTATTGACCAAAAAATAAAAATAAAAATCTAATGAAATCCTACTCATGATCAATTGATTCACATGTTTTAGTGAATTCAAGAAAGTTGAGATGGAAATAGCTTCCTCTATTGGATTAATGAGGGTAAGGTGTATAATAAATTGTGAGTCCCTTACCAATACCCACACCTGATCTCCTCAATACTATCAAAGACACTGTTACAAACATCGTCCAAGAGCATTAAGATAAACAACTCAATTTTCCTCCTACTATTCCTCCAAATAGCATATTATTGGCTCTTGCTCTACTTATATTTAAGGTTTAGAAGCTTGTAAATCCTAAATAAGGCATTGACAACCATGAGCCCATCCTCATTCTTCATAGACCATCATGGAATATTGGAGGTCGCCCATCAAAAATAAGGACAACCCTTTGCTAAACATGGCTTTGACTCTTTTCTTATGTTACTCGTAACTTGACTTATTATAATTTTCATCAACCCAACTTGCAATTTTTCACTTATTTTACTGGGTTCTTGTGTTATTAGAATATTTTGGACTTGACGCTTGAAGGTCACCTAATATTACCACTTTTATGTATAAAAATCGTTGTACATTTTTAACATCTTAACAAGAGTACGAAAATAAAAAACTTAAACTTGTCTTTGTAACTTGAATAAGGATCTAACCTCCATTGAAGCTATAAAGGAGCAAAAAGTATTTGAATCTAGCTAATTGTTATGCTCCATATTATATTTACTATCCAAATCCATTAGATCATTGCACTATGGTATGATTATTGTTCTATATTCAAGGGTTATGTTTTAGAAACAAGTATTCATATAGGATGATTATTTTTCAAAGTGTGCATCACCTCATAAAGGGTATCATCATAAAGGGCATCATTTGGTTTAATCACTGTCAAATATATACTTAGTCAAGATTGGTTATTTTTAGTTAAAGTTTAAGTCACACTCTTTTGTCTATTCTGCATAGCGAACATGAAAATAAACAACAATTTATTAAATATTTAGAATTAGAAAGGATACAATTCTCCTTTAAATCCATTTATTAACATATAAAACTAACTCATTCCATGTATTATTAAAAAGGATATTTTGTCTATTATAAACAACAATTTCTTAAATATTTAGATTTAAAAAAAGATAAAATTCTCTTTTAAATTCATTGAGTATCATATAAAAAATAACTCATTCCATGTACTTCTCCTTTGACATGTCCCTAAAAAGCTATATTGGTGGGTTCTAACCTTTAGAAGAAAAGTTAGTATGAATAAAGATGTCAAAGCAAAACCTAGATGTGTAATCACCAAGTATCTAATTGAGGGAAAAAAACTAAATTAAAAAGTAACTTTTGAAACAACCAAAATATGTTAATGGTTCATTATCTAATCAAATAAGGAAAAATAAATATATTGTAGTGCTATATGTTATTTTATGCATAGTAAAATTTAAAATGTGTTTGTACTATGACTTAGCTAAAGTGGTTGAATGCTTTGAGCTTCATGTATGTCGTTTTGAGGTTGATCTCTTATGCTAGTTACTTCTATCGTGTAAATCACTTGGTGTTCCTACCTAATCAAACATCATAAGAAATGCCAATAGGGTTATACTAGGTAGCATCCACAAAACACAACAATGTGTCCAATGGTTATCTTGTAAAAGCCCATTATAAATATGTTAAACCAACATTATTTAGTTTTGATAGCTAAAGAAATTCATTGATGATGAAATATAATATATTGAATATTATATAAAAGAATGATGTATCTGGTTACAAATGATGACCCCGTATAAATGTGGGATGCCCTTTCATAAGTAGTCATGTCCCACCTAACAAACATGGCATTTCATAATTATTAGTTAGTATTATTATTATCATCATAACATTTCCTTCCCCTTTAGAAACTTGTTATCTTTAAAATATATTGATGAAAATGCTTGATACTGTCCTTCCCAATTCTTAGAACTATCATCTTCAATGATACAAGGCGATATGAACTTTCGAGTGTTGAGCAAAATTTTTGAATTGAAAAATGATCTAACCATTTCAATTTGATCTTTTATGAAAACTTACACGCACTTGATACCTGAAATGAATTATTTTCATAAGGCTTAATTGTGATGGTGTTAATACTCTTTGGAATATAAGTTAATTATTTTTTTTATCTAGGTGATATTGATACGTTGACTAGTTGAGATGTTTTCTCTTATCATTTGCATGTCAATAAGGAGTTTTTATAACATGATTTACTTTAGGTATTTGATTTTCTTCACATATTGATGTTGCTTGGTTGATCGATGTATTTTCGGTTAGAATTTCAATCGTTTGAACTACAACATCCAAATCTCTTCACTAAAATTGGATTGTGACATTTCTAAATTATGATATTATTTGGATCAATATTTGTTCTATTTTCTTAAACTTGAGCTATTACTTCTAAAAACTTTCATTTGTGATAAGATTTTCTAATTTGTTCTCCAATGGTTCCTCATTATTTTTAAGTTTTCCTAATTTGTGTAAGCAAATATTGATTATGATGTCAAAGACATGAAAGTTCTTCACTTTCTAGATTGTTGATTTTATTTTCAATTTCATTATTCTCATTTTTTAAACCTATGATTTGTTCTAATAACTTTTGATTGAGAATTTTTTAGCATAAATTTTATTTTTTATTCGATAAATTCTTCTTGAATTCTTCTCAAGATTTTTTTTGTTATTCTATTTTATTATATTCTTCTTGAATTCTTTTCAAGATTTTTTTGTTATTCTATTTTTTATTATATTGTTTTGTATCCTTTGCTTCCTAACATGTTCAAGTAATTTTTCATTGTGATCGCTTAGAGAAGAAATTTCTTTACCATTTTCTTGTAACTCTTTGTAAAACATATCATCAACATCTTTTTAGTACCTTCCCATTTGTTCAAATTTTGTAATTCTGTCCTTTAATATTTGATATTTGTGTGTTATCTAGATGTTCTTCCATAATAATAATTTTCTACCTATTAACAACATTATATTTAACTTTTTAAAATAAAAAATACTTAAATTTCAATTAAAAAATAAACATTTCATCTCAAACCAACACAAACATTGAAAACATTAACCTATATATAAAATGCATAGTTCAAACCTCTTGTATTACTAATACACGTAAGAAACACATGAATATCCTAAAATATAATAATAATAGATGAAGCCTCGCCCTCTTTATTGAAATAAATAACTTTATATTTCTTCATATTATAAAGTATAAATAATATCTTCCTTCTTGGTCGTTTTCATATTTATATTAATGGGTTGGTTCTTATCCTTTTTAGTAAAATTCAAATTCACTTCAAATGTCATGACTCATGCCTTTCCTGTATCAAGAATCTCGTTTTTGGTGTGTGAATAGGGTGTAGATGGCGGGATAATGTGCATATTAACATGCTTTTGTTGAATGAAACAATAGTACAATTATGTGAATTTGGACCAGCGTTTTGTAACTATAACGGATGGTTGAAATGAACTATGTACATATGTGAATACACTGTTTCCGAACTCATATTGCATTTTGTTTACTGGTTTGGCGGCTAGGGTTTGATGGTACACTGGCCGAGTTTCACCGATCCCTGGTTAGTTGTGGTCGATGGGTGCACAATACAAAGGATGATGTGTGTCGCAAATGATTTATCTAGTGGTGACTTTAACTTTCACCACAGATTGTTGCCACAATGACGGCACCATGGATTTGTTCCGACAGCAACCTCAAACTGTATGGACAGGGTATGATGCCAAGACCAGTCAAGGCCACTGGTGATAACACTTTTAAACGCCAATTTTTTCTTTCTGAGAATGGCTAAAAGCGTTGTTAGACGAAGTCTAAAAAACATATCGCCAAAAGCCAAATCTAGAAGACTCCAATAAAAGAATGGCCAAAGCTTGTGAAAATTCATTGAACCACAACAACCGAGTATTATTCTCTTAACTTTACAGTTTATTTATCTTTTGTTAAACTTATTCACGACCAATAGTGAATAAACCACATTGCAATTCTTCACCAAATAAAAAACAAAATATATATGCACACACACAAAATAATGACATCGTTATTTTGGACTAACCGTTCTGAAGGAAAAATATGAAAGGAAAACTAGTGCAGCAGATGAGAGTTTATTTTATTATTCAACCATTTGAGAAATTTTACAATCAGATACCCAAGTGGCCATCCTCTGACAATACATTGGAAAAATATATTGGAGATCTCATATCTCCTCTACAAATCAACTCATCATCCTCTGGCTTGCTTGCACCCCACAATGGCAACTCACACTACTACATCTGAGCAACATGCACAACCCTAGATTTGCCTCCAACTGGGTCATCTACCCTCCCTCTGCCTCTGCAATGAATTCGCTCAGCCTTCTCGACATTGATCCAAACTCCAGCAACTAATCAAACCTTATGGCAACTCACACTATTGGACTAGCTAATTCACACATCACAAATAAGCCTCTTCTTCAAAAAATTCGGCGTCCTCTTTTCCTACCTCCTGGACACTAGAAAACTGAGGAAATTCTCCTCCCAAATCTCTGCTTCTCCCTCTTTCTGATGCTCTTTCACTAGCTCGAACTACGCCCTCACTGAAAAATGTGAATTGGGTAGCTCGATCTTCCTTGCTCACAATGATCACACTAATATTATCCCCAAGCCTCCGACCTACTCTTATAATCTCTCGCTGGAGTCTCAACACCCATGATTTAATCTCCACCGATGACCAAGACAACTAGATTTCATCAATAGAAGCCTCTAGAACAATCTTTAATTAATTAACTTGAATTTACCACTTTTCCTAAGTTATACTTCAGAAATATTTTAATTATGGAAAATTAATTTAATTAAGATATTTCCCAAGTTTATCCCGTAAAACCTTTTCTGAGTTTTGAAGATATAATGTTCCTAAGCCTCTTAGCATCATCTGAGACTAGAACATTCTTTGATGCTACCATATCCATAAAAAACTAACACTCCCTCTCAGCGAGGAAGGTGTTCTCCACTATACCCATTTGTTCTTTGAAGGAAACAAACTTAGCTCTCCCTAGAGCTTTCATAAGTATATCTGCCACCTATTGGTCCGTGGGAACATATTGTAGATGGACTGCTCAACGCTACACACAATCTCTGATAAAGTGGTATTGTATGTCTATATGTTTCGACCTATCATGAAACATTGGACCTCTCATGCACCTGAGGTAGTGCTCGTACTGATAGTTGTATTAGTTCCCTGTGATTGTCCTTGTAGTCACCAATGGTGCTTTTGTTGGCTCACTCTGATCAATTGTTGGCATCTCGTCTTATCTCTTGAAGGCTTTGTCCTCCATGAAATTCATGTCCTGTCTCACGATAATCTTCATGTTGCTAGGAATATAGATCTTGTATGCCTTTGAGGTTTCACTATATCCAACGAAGAACCCCTTTGCAGCCTAAGCTAGCTTAGTGGATTTTTATCTAGTATACGACAGTAGGCTACACTAACAAAGATCCTGAAGTGACTAACCTTCGGCTTCTCCCTAAGAAAACCTCTTTTGGTGTTATCTTCCCCAACACCCTATGAGAAACCCTATTTTGTATATACACTAATGTGTTACATGCCTCAGCCCATAGAAACTTGGGCATGCCTGGTCATACAACATAGCTTTTGTCGCCCCAACTATAGACCTGTTTTTCCACTCTACTACTCCATTCTATTTTGGATTGTATGGAATTGTCCACTCCCTCCTTATACCCTCTTTCACACAGAAGCTTTTGAAGTAATTATATTTGTACTCTCCTCCCTTATCTGTACAAAGCATCTCAATCCGCTTCCCTGTCGTATTTTCCACTAGAGCTTTAAATTCTTAGAAACCACTGAAGACCTCATCCTTGGTCGTCAAGAACTAGATCCTAGTTTTCCTAGAGCAGTCATCGATTAAGGTGAGGAAGTACTCATACCCTATGAGAGATCTGGTGGACATGGGACTGCAAATATCTGAGTGTATAAGCTACAACACACCATCTAATCTATTGTCACTTCTTGGGAATGTTTCTTTAACATATTTCCCAAGTAAGAAGCCCCTTCACGCATCATTATGTTATGTGTTTAATTCTGGAACACCTGCCACTATTTCCTTAAGCACCTTAAGTGCTCCATGGTGTAAATGACCCATTCTCTTATGCCATAGCTCATTCAGGTCTCTCCCATTGCTACTGTTATCACTATTGTCACTGCTAACTAATAACTTTGGAGATTCGAGCTACAACTTCTATAACCTATTGTTATGAACTCCAATTTGCTTCACATTCTTCCAACTCTGGTGTTTAATGAACACCTTTTTTCCCTACAGTATGCATCATATCCCTTATCATGTAGTTATGACACTGAAATTAGGTTCATACCTTAGCCAGGCACACACAACACATACTGTAACATTGGTGCTTGCTCCAAACTCCCTCTGAATTTCGATGGTACCTATTCCAATTGGAGTGCATTTACTCTTCCCATTTGGATCTAGAAGTCCATCTCCTCCTCCTTGTATTTGGAGAAGCAATCTTTAAGCCATGTCATGTGAGTCGACGCTCCACTGTCTATGTACCATACACCCTTTGAAGGTGAGCTAGAAAGGCAAGTTATTTGATAAAACTCATCTCTCAATCTGGAAGACAACTCTATAGCCTCTTGAATGTTGAATCTCTTTGCGGCCATACTGGAAAATATGAGACTTTAAATACATTAGAGAAGTCTTGGGTATAATCCTTCGTGTGTTTTTCTCTTCTTGCTCATCACAAATCTACAACTGCAAACCCTTCCTGCAAATCTTGCAACCAAATCTACTCTGTGAATTCACTGATCTGCTCACTGGAAACCTTCTCCGACAAATGCACCACCTATTGCTAATACTTTTGGGGCCAATCAAACTTTTCCTTCATCAACTGGAAATAAATTTTCCCACCTCCAAAAATTCACACTTCCTAGCTATTCTGCACAGATCTGGAAATAGTGCTCTAGATATCCCTCTGAAATTGCATGATTTCTCTTCCCTTCGCCTCTAATCCTCTGATCTGATCACTAATGCTCTGATACCATGTGAAAATTCGTTGAACATAAACAAGTAAGAATTTCTCCTAACTTAATAGTTTATTTGTCTTCTATTAACTTATTAACGACAAATAGCGAATAAACCACAATGCAATACTTCACTAAATAAAATACATTGTGGAAATAAAATAAGAATTGAGAAATAGATGAAACACACAAAATAACACCATTGTTATTTTGGACTAACCGTCCCTGGAAAAACCACTAAGGGAAAACTAATGCAATAGATGAGGTTTTATTTCATTATTCAACAATTTGAATTTTTTTACAATTGGATGCCCAATTGGCTATCCTTGCACCCCACAGTGGCAACTCCCACTACGGCTTGGAATACACAATGTTGCCTTTGAGCAACACACACAACCCTTGGTTTGCCTCCAACTGGGTTGTCTAGCTTCCCTATGCCTCTGGAATGAATTTTCTCTGCCTTCTGGACATTGATCCAACCTCCAGCAACTGATCAAACCCTCTATTGGTAACTCGCACTACTAGATTGGCTAATTCACACTACACAAATCGACGTCTTTTACAGACAATTCAACCTCCTCTTTTCCTACCTCTAGAACACTAGAAAATCGAGTAAAGTCTCCTTTGGATTTTTGCTCCCAAATTTCTACTACTCCCTCTCTTTGATGCTCTTTCCCTGGATCGAACTGCGCCCTAACTAAAAACTACAAATTGGGTAGCTTGATCCACCTTGCTCACAATGATCACATTGATGATATCCCTAAATGCTTCGACCTGCCCTTATAATCTCTCGTTAGAGTTTCAACAGCCACAATTTAGTCTCCATCGATGGCTAAGATCAATTAAACATCATCAATAGAAGCTCTAAAGAAATATCAAACATCCTTAATTAATTAACGTTAATATGCCTTTTTTCCTAAGTTAGACTCGGGAAATATTTTAATTATGGCAAATTAATTTAATTAAGGTGTTTCCCAAACTTATCTCGCAAAACAATTTCTAAGTTTTGGAGATCTATTGTTCTTTAGCCTCTTAGCGTCATCTGAGACTAGAACACATGTTCAATGCTACCATATCTATAAAAAAATAACAAAGACCATATCAAGAAAAGATGCTCTAACAAAATGTGATAGCCAACCTTGGTTCATAGTTAAATAATCCAAAATACTTGGAATATAAAGTATTCCTTTAAGGATGCAATATAATATATTGAATATTATATGAAAAAATGATATATTTAGCTACAAATGCAGGCCCCATAAAAAAATTAGGCAAGATGTTCTCTCATGAGTAGTCATGTCCCAACTAATGAACATGTGTGTTCGTAATTATTAGTTATACTTATTATTATGTTCATAACATTAACTTACTCTTGGCCATTTGATATTTAAGACTTTATCAATTGTTTTGTTATGCATAACATGAGTCCTCCATACAAAATGTATTTCTGCTCCTAGGAGTAATGTCATATATACCTATATAGATAACTATAAAATTGCCTCATTGCTTCCTTGATACAATATACACATTTTTATAACAAAATAGTTTACTCAATGCAAATAGTCTTCTCTTATACCCAATTATTTTTGCATATTTTACAAAACCAAAATGCTTAATTACCTTTTCAACAAATGTCGAAAGTCAAATGAGTTTGACCATTAGTGTTTTCTCAATTAATGAAATGAAATAAATCTTGATTCGATCCCTTCAGCGCAGTGCAAAAATATTTTTCTCTAATTTCGAGATTACAATGAGTTCTTGATGTGATATTGACCTAGTGGGCATAAAACCCTGCTTATGTGTATGTGCTTGTCAAGATTGACATCCCCATGTTGAAGTATACTTTAACACGATAATGCAACGCTCAGGTTTATAACTCCAAATATAAACAAAAGGATATCCACATGTACTTGTATATATTCTCTCCAAGTTACCAAACTCAACCACAAACATTTATGTCCCTCGTAACAAATTCATTTCTTCACTGGGATGTTGTCAAGTCGATGGGATTACCCAAATTATCCTAAGTAATATTCTCAGCATATTTTTTAGTACACTATATTTAATAATCACCGGAACAATATGAGAGTTTCAATCCCACTCTATGTAAAAATTTCAATGGTTTCTCTTTTTAGAGAAAAAAAATACTCATTGTTTCACTTTTATATTTAGTCCTATTTTCAATATTATCTTAGAGGAACTTGTGTATAGGTCCTGTTGGCTTGTGGTTTTTATGAACAGATAAGGCAACATCAGAGTAAAGCAAATGAAGAGCGGGAGTGGCTAAATCGAACACCAAGCACTTCAAGCACGGGTCGAGCGGACACCCCGCAGTCAAAAGAGGACAGAGCACATCCCACTTACCTTTTCGCATCGCCAACTACATTTGCATTTACACTTTTTTAACTCCGCCTACACCATTTCCTCCTTGCCATGTCACCTTCGCTCATCACACTTGGCAAGTTTTAACACTTACCTTCCCGCTACTCATAACAAAAATGCCGATTTGTGATCTGTAGGCGAGCCCACCTCCTGGAAAAGTCACCTCTGCCATGTCATCAAAGCCCATCCATTGCCTTTGTCCCACTCTTTGCAGTGTTAACCATTTCGCTATGTGTTAGTGCCACAAGCCCCATTTTAAGCTTTGCCATTTCTCTCGCTAACTCCACCATTACTTCCACCATCTTCCCTCATCTCCGCTCCCTATCACACATTCGACGGCTCATGATCTATTTCGGCCCCCCTTCACCTTTTGAAGGTTGACGTAGCGGGGGTGTGTCCGAAATGGTCGTTTTTGGAAACCGCCTCCGGTGCTACGTGTTAGCCTGCAGTGATTTCGCACCCCCCCATCCAATACCACAAACCAGACAGGCCCCCCTCCGAAATCTGGTCTCCAGTTTTGCAAGTCAAGCATGGGTTTTCGATAGAACAAACACAGCTATGGTTTATTCAGTTTGTCCAGGAAATCTCCCCTAAAGAGCGAGGCACGTACACCACGACTGGTCGTTCTGTAACGTTTAAGTGGAAATCATGAGAATGAGGGAGTGGAGGTTTTCCACAGTAGGTGGAATCATGCGATGGAAACCAGACTGCCCACCTGTTCACAGCCACTCCTTGCCGCCCCATTTTGAAGATTCCTAGATTTGGCCTCCATGGCCATCTATGTTTTTCTTTTCCTGTTTGATTATGATGTTTCGCTGGTGAAATCTCGATTTCACCCGATTCTGTTTTGATTCTTTGATTACAGGAGTGATTGCTTGATGCACACTCTTCTAGTTGGTTAGGATATTTTGATTTCAACATGTGTGGGCCGATCATGAATGATTGATTATTTGATCGTAAACCCTCAAAGAGAAATCTATATGCAGAGTTCAGAGATGAAAGAAGGGTTCAGAATTTTGGAGAATTTTTGTTGTAGTTTTGTATGACTGTGCTCTTTGTGCTCTAAGATACATATTTGGGAGAGTTGTTTTGAACATAATATGATATACAACGTTGTTTATTTGGATTCCAAATGGAGCAATGAGTAGTATGTATATGTGTTCTCTTGTTTATTAGCAATCCCCTGTGTATGTATAATCATATTTCCATGCTCTTCTGCTTTGATGATTCGTATAATGTAGCTGTCGATTGTATGCGTTTGTATTCATGAATTCGTGTATGAATAACGCTCGTGTTAAGCTTGTTGTGCCTCCTTAATTCGTGCTCCACGAATCTCTCTTTTTGGTCACATTCCACCTACATCCGCTTCCTCTGAGTTCACGGGAGACAGATTCTTAAGACATTTAAGCTTGTCTCTCGCAGGTTCCTCCTTTGTTCCTTCTCAACACCTCTGCATATTTTGAAAGCCTCTGCTCGTTGTTTCATACTTGGCCCATTTGAAAAGCCATTGAGCCATATAGCCTCCTGAGCCCTCTCGCAGCATAGGGTAATTCACATGAATCAAACTCCAAAGTCTTCACCATTCCTAAACCACCACAATCAATATTCTCCTTATCAATATTCTGTCAGAGGCACCCTTAAAATCGTCTACATCTAACCTTTGATTTCAAGATGTCCTAGGCACTGGTCTTTTGCAACTCAAGGTTGTCTCTAGGAGCCACAACAGGTCCAAGACTTCATTAAGCTTAAATGACGTCAAATAGCTCATTTTAGTAGTGTACATGACTTGAAGAAATTAAGAGCATTGCAAAAATAAGCTGGAAATAGGTATATTTCTGCATTTTACTATGATGATTTTGATTAACTTTAATGTATCAAATAATTATTGTTACCAAAGATGCACTTCAAAGAGGCAAACCTCAACGTTACATGTGTCAAAGCTCTAATATTGGATACACCTACCATTTGTGAAGTCAATTGGCCTTTAACAACCTTAAGGTGCTTCTCTGAACCAGGTTTAGATGAGTGTGTGCTAATGTCCAATTCTATGCACTCAATGCAATGTGTAGATTCAACACCACATCAGGCACACAGGTGCACACAATTCTTAGATCCCACCCAAGCTGTAAAATATACCTGGCTACTCCCAATGCAATTATAGGGTGACAATTCACATTTTCAGGAATTTTAGCCGCATAAAACCTATTACATGATTGCAATAACATCAACTAGAACACCAGAAAGATGTGAGAAAGGGGAGAACTGGCCCTAGTGACAAAGGATTGGGCCACATATGCAAAGTAACAGTTACATATGGAAGTATGAACTATACAACTAATGGCATTTCTCAACCAGAGGTTTAGATGAATGTGTGCTAATGTCTATATTCTATGCACCCAATGCAATATCTAGCTTCAGTGTCACATCAGGCACATGGGCGCACATAATTTATGGATCATTCCCACCCAAGCTGTAAATGTACCTGGCTGTTCTCAATGCATGTTAGATCCTGCATAACAATGCAATTATAGGATGACACTAAATTCATAGTTTCAGGAATTTCAGCCACATCACAACCTATTACATGACTGGAATAATATCGACTAGAAGTAAAGATAAACTAGGAATTAGATGGCCAGATAGATGTGAGAAACGTGAGAAGTGACCCCAGTGACAAAGGATCTGGCCCCATCTGCAAATTAACAGTTACATATGGAAGTATCAACTTTGCAGCTAATGGCCATGATATGCAAAAATAGCTTACCTTCATGGTCTCAAATACAAGTTTATGTCTTACACAAGACAACGACAGGATGAATCATAAAACACTACTAAGGCAGTAAAAGACATTAATTAAAGAGTACAACATCAGTCAAGATGCAAGTGCAGCTGCAAATGACCAAAACACAAGGAGAGAAATTGCCCACTTACATCAACACCTTGAATACAATATGCATGTTTTTACATTACCAGAATAAGCACAACGGTGTACATAAGATGTTAACACTGTAAAGGCCACGGCCATGGACGCTACATATGTTTCATGTAAAAAAGAAGAAAGATTCATGTCCAAGTGGAAATCCAGCCACATCCTACTTCCACACTGGTTGAACATCCTGAAAATCTGTTTAATCCAATTAAATATACAGATCACGCAGCACTGACACTGTCGTGTTAGCTTGTAGTAGAAATGTGGCCATCTCGACTGGAATTTAAGCAAAAAGGCCTATCTTCTCATTCGACCTTCAAAATTTCAATTGTTGTCTACCATAGAACTCCAGCCATTGAGATTTAACATATAACTACAAGCTTGCTTCCCCCATAATCAGATGATATGATGATAGGGCATAAATTTCAATAAAGAAATTAAAATAATATCTATCCAGCCGAGGAAGACAGATACAAGATTGAGAGCAGAAAATGGCTTTCACTTGCTTTGCTTCAATCTCTCAGTTTACATGACAATTATAACAAATTAAATGAAGTGTTAAAAATACAGAAGAAAATGGTGTATATCCACACCATTCTAATTATAAACCAACCCAATATGATCTGCCACCACAATTGTGAATAGGTGAAACTGACGGAGAGGTGACAGACCATTCGTACCAAACCTGGATAGAAAATGGCAGAAAAAATTAGATTTTTGTACTAGGGCTTTATAATACTAGGAGCACATTACAGTACAGATCACCATACCTTGGTAGCACCTATGCAACGCCAGAAATGGACATCCAAGACTGAACCAGCTGGCAAATAAATGGGTTTACAAAGTGGGAAGAAAATTGCAAACCTGAAATTGTCAAGAAATATTTCCATAAAGCTCAGGTAAAACATATCAGCTTTGAAGGCTATCTATTTTGAAATAAACCCGCATCTATGACAGCATTATGGAAATAAAATAATAAAAAATCGAATTTCACAGGCATAGTTGTGGGAAAAAAATCTGGATAGAAGAATGTACCAGCTAAACATGTTAGGTGTTGCTGTAGAAGGTTCAATACCAAGATGAATATCTTTATAGAGTGTAGCATCAAAGTATCCAGCAAAACCTGAAAAGGTGTTGAATAGGTAAATTTAAATATTTGATCGACCTCAGCCATGCTGTGATAGCAGTGTTAATTAACCAGATCTGATTTATTTTTCTCAACAATTATTTTATACCCAGAAATTATTTCACCCAGTTAAATTTTGTTCTGAAACTGCTGAAAATAAATTCACTGGTAATTTTAACTTCACAATTAAGTTTGCAGCAGAAAGAAAACAGAAAAGGCAACCACAACCTAAAAAAAAAACAGTAGAAAATTCTGCCCAACAAATTCTCCTTCACTTTGAATTAACTCAGGAAAATTAGGGCTCCCTTAACAAAGAAATTGAATCTTAGAAAATACACAAAATTACAGCAATATAGACCCCGGAGTTTTGGCCCCCCAAAGAATTTGGCCTACTGGAAATTCTCAGTCCTGTAAAACTTTGGCTTCTCTACCTGCAAATTGGCCTCCCCTTCCTTGCCCTGTATGGCCCTTTCACACTGGAACAAATCTCTTTTTTTACCCCTGCGCAAGCCTAGCTGGTAAATCTCAGCCCCTTACAGATTTCCCCCTCCTCCAAATCTCAGCCCTCTCTCTCTCTCCACAAACTTTGTCTCCTCTTCCTTCTCCTGAAATCACCTCACTGCACACCTTTCTCTTCTCTTCATTGATGAGTCTCTCACTCTCTTGAGAAAATCACTCTGAAAATGATTTGATGTGTCTTCATACTCTCCCTTAGGCTTATTTTATAATTTCATCCTGAGCTAAATCTCAAATCCCCAATCTCCAAAGTGATAGATGGCTAGGATTAATGCCTAACCCACTTAGATCAATGGTAGATATTTGATCTAATTCACTTAAATATTTAGATTATTTTGAAACCTAGCACAGTAGCCAACATTAATCAATAAAGTTAATCAATGTGCTTTCATAAGTTAAACTTAGGAAAAATATCATATTAATCACTTACTCTTCATGAGCAAGCACCTAAAGAGGATTCTAGTATAATCAACAGCATAAAGTACCTTTTACCTTGCAGGATTGGTGTTCTTGTTGGTCCGCAAAGATCTGTGTAAACAAGCTCTAGTGGTCTTGATGTCAAGCACTCCTTTCATTTGAAGCTCACTCTTGCCTATTTCCCATGTTGGAAAGATTCGGATAATGGTGCTTGTTGCTTTCAAGATTTTGTGCATATCACTCACTGCTAATGTTCTACTGATTTTTGTCAAACTGTCAAAACTCAAGTGTCCTAGCCTTTTATGCTATAACTAACTCTCATATGTCTCTTAAATGTAGCATTTTTCTCTTTGAACCTCTTTCTGTTGAATCACTGCAACTGGGAAACTTGATCTCTACCAAGGAACTCGACCTCAAGTGTGTTTCTCCTCAACCCCATTGACCTCCTTTTATAATCTCCAGTTGGATAACCAACAGCCATGATTAAGTCCTTAACAATAGCTGAGATCATTTATGAGTTGATCTGTGTGAGTTTCTAGAGAAATCTCACCTTTTTCAATTAATTGTTGTTAATTAATCATTTTCCCTAAGTTAGACTTAGGAAAAACATAATTACTGACTAATTTACTTAATTGAGTTGCTTCTAGGTGGATTTTCCATAAAGGGTTTTGGAGTCCTAGTGTTTCTTAACCTCTCTGACCAAAGTCGAGACTAGAAAACCATCCGATGCTACAAAAACTAACATGGTCTATATACTATTGTATGGCCCATGAGCCTCCTCTGTTGTTGTATGGCCCCCATACAAATTGCAATTATCGCTCATAATTTTACCCAAAAATTGTATAGCCACCCCTATCTTTTGTTGGGTTGTACAGCCTCCTATAGTTGCCTCTAAACTTGTCGTGTATGGCCCATTCAATTTTTGGGAGTTGGATTAATCTTCTTTTCTTGCTAGCATTGTTTCCTCTTTCCTCTTATGGACTTGCGCACTAATTGAAAACCCTTTTTCACACTCTCTGTCTCAATTGTGTTACTTTAACACTCTATGTGTATCACACACTGTCTTTACCTTTCACTTTGCCTTTCTTTTTAAAATTGAGTTGAAGATCCTAACCCTAATCTCCAAAGTGATTGACAATTGAGATTAAATCTCATCTCACTTGAGATAAATGGCTGAGATTCATCTAAATTACTAATGTAATTAAATTACATAATATTTTCCTAACTCAATAGTTAAAAAGACTCTTCACTTTAATAAAGTGAATTACAAAGATAAGAAAGGTCCCTTTTGGAAGACTTCCACATGCCCAACACAATACTTGTGCAGAAGTTCTTGTCCAATGCTGCAAACAACAACACTCCCTGTTAGTGAGGAAGGAACTCCATTAAGGGCCACCTAGGATTGGCTTTCCCTCTGATCTTGGCAAAATGTTCCACACATCATCCTCCACCATGGCATTCCTCCAAACCTGCTAGTCTATTACTTCCTCAACACTGGAAGATAGGATCAATGCAACGATTCATTAGTGACATACAATTCTCTTTGGAGGTCTACTCTCCTCGATTGTGCTCCTAGGAACCTCAACATGCTCTAGAGCATCCCTCATTGTCAGCATGAACCATCGAGGTCTCCTAACTAAAAAAGAAGTGGTTGATCTCTTCCCTTCCTCACCTCAAGGTTGCTTTCTTGCAATGGAAGCTACTAATGTCATGAATGATCTAAACTCAACCTTCGAAGCTTCCTTCTCGTCCTCTTTCACTCGTAGTGTCTCATGCTACTTGATGAATGCAAAGTTCCCCTCGAACTCCACATCCCGAATCACCACAGTCCTTCAATGTGCTGGAATAGAAATCTTAAAAGCCTCCAAAGTCTCGTTACATCCCACAAACATGCCCTTCACATTGGAGGGTTGCCTCTTGGTTCTCTTCTATTTAGGTACATGTATAAAGTATATACGTTGGACAACCAAATTTATATGAATGGCTCACCTATAGCTTCACACAGTGAATACTTCCTCTGGTGTTTTGTCCTTCAAGATTCTTTGAGGACTCTTGTTCTGGATGTAGATTATTGTATTGCATGTATCTTCCCAAAGGAAAATGGGCAAATCTTGATCATGGATCATGGTCATAGTAGCCCCTATGAATGAAGGATTCTTCTGCTTTGCAACCCATTCTACTGTGCATTGTACGATATCGCCAACTCCGTCTTAATTGCCACCTCCTTGTAGAAATTATTGTTCAGTCATTATGGTATACTCGTCCCCATTGTCTGACCTCAAGATTTTGATCTCCTTCCTTGTTTGGTTGTTTGAACTCCTAAAACTGACTATAGACCTCATACTTGGTCTTCATCAGGTAGATCCATGTCTTCCTAGAGAAGTCATCAATAAAAGGCATGTAATACATGCCTCCCTATACTGATGCTGTTGGCATCAACCCACATATATTTGAATGTATTAGATCCAAAATATCCTTAGATATGTACTTGTTAATTGGGAAAAATACTTTGGCATGCTTACTAAGAACACACCCTGCTACTCAATACTAAAATCTAGAAGATCAATGGAAATCTCCCTCAAAATCGGCAATGCCCTATTATGTAGGTGCCCCATTCTTCGATGCCACAACTCACACAAGTTTTCAATGCTATGAACCAAGGATTGAACATGCTCACCTCGTAACCTCTACAAATTGCCCTCTCTAACCCCAATTACCTAGGTTGTGTTAGGGCTAGATCCTCCCAGCTTGATGATTGCTTACCCTTTCTAGAATTCCACAGCAAACCCTTATCTTCCATGACCAAGACTAAAAATAGGTTCTTCTTGAGTCCTAGAACATACAACACATCCTTCATTTCCAACGACCTACCAAATTCGAGCTGAAATGAAATTGTCCTAATTCTTTCTGCTGCATGCTTGGCATCATTACTAAGCTCCACATGTACTCCTCAATCATGCTCCGTCAAACTCGGAAACAGATCCTAAGCTAACATCATATGGTGAGATGCACCATGTCCACATAACATGCACTCCTAGAAATTATGTTGGTAGAAAGATAGGAAACCAATGAGAAATCCTTCTCAAATTTCTCACCAAACTTGCTCATCTAAGTTTTCCTACTTCTGCTACCTCTTGTTACTGCATCTTCCCTCTTTCCTTCTTCCTCTATGGACAATGTGATGAATAATGACCATGCTTATGACATATGAAAGACTTGACTTTATCGAAGTCCTCCTTCGCTAGCTCTGAAGCTAACTCCTCAATCTTAACCTTATCGAAACCATTTCCTTTGCCCTTCTTTGTCCTACTAACAAGGGCCATGTTCTCATCGCCTTCTTGCCTACTAGCTTTAGACTCCTCTGGAGTCTCTTCTTGGATATTTTCATTCCAAATCCTCTCAAAAGTGGGGGAGTTATTCCATGCACTAATACCCTTAGCAAATGGTTCACAAGGCTTTTAGAATGCATTCAACGTTGTATTTATGAATTCCGCATCAGTAACTGTCTCCTCAGTTGTTACAAATTGATCACAAATTTGGGTGAACTTCATGAGGTAACTGGTAAATGAGTCTAATCCAAGCATCTACGTAGATGTGAGGTTATTCCTTAATACCATCTTCTTGTTTAGGTTATCGTTCTAATAGAGACTTATAAGGGCATCAGACATATTCTTAGTTGTCGTGTTCTTGGACAAGAGAAGAATCAAATGATCCTTCACTGCATTCAAGGTTACCCACATAGCTCTAATATCCTTGTTCTCATGAGTTGCCAATTGTTATGGATCTGTTAGTGAAGGAACTACCTTATCAACAATCTCCCAAAGATCATTTTCCTTCAAATGCAAAGTAACCCATGTTTTATAGGGCAAGAATTTTGAAGCTCCATCTAATCTGTCTTCAAAAACTAAGACTAGTTGTAGCCTTCATTCGGATCTAAACCACTCTGCCAAAGAAATGTGCTTAATCATTTGAACCCCCATAAATAAATTAAAATAAAATATATTTTATTGTTAGGGTTTCAAATTTACTATAATCTTAATGAAGAAGAAATTAGGTCTACTTGTGCTCCCTCGTCCCTTGCTAATTAAATCTTGAGCCTAAAACCCTAGCTGATTTCTGCAAGCCTACTCATGGCGTCAGGCTTTCCCCCCCAAAAACCCTAAATATCATCGTGTTTAACTTACTAGTATCTTCTCAAAACAAAGCTCCAAAGTTGCAACAAACCAAATTCATCAAAAAAACTTGATGACATCTCGAAGATTGTTGTCAATGCAAACCAATCTCATTCAATGGCTCTCCATCTAGCGGATCATGGTCTCATTGAAAAATTTACAGTGATTTGAACCTCCCAAAAATCCCTCAATCTCTGGTTAGATAAAAACTGGAAATTTCTAATAAAAGCAAAGGTGACAAGCCCTTTTATGGAAGGCGATTTTTTTACCTTCTGCTTCAATGAGAATGATGATCATGATTTAATTTTCAGAAGTGATCCTTATTGAAGGGAGCGCAAGGGATCTACCAAGGTAGATAGACCCTATTTTTAACTCAAAAAATGATGTTCCCTCTACAGTTCAAGTCTGGGTTAAGCTTCCTCAATTTCCTCTCCATTGCTAGAACAATGAGATTTTCGCAATATTGGAAATGCTCTAGGAAAATACATAGACAAGGTTGAGCTTAAAGATAACATGTTCACTTGCAGTCAAATCTGTTTGGAAGTAGATTTGAAGGGCTTTCTAGACGCAATCCAACTTTCTCTAGGCAATTGGTCTTTTCTTCAAGAGGTGGATTATGATCAACTTCCCTTCAAATGTAATGAGTACGGTCATTTTGTTAGAAACTACCACAAATCAGAGGATCTCCCAAATCAACAGGAGGAAGGAGTCCATTGGGAGCAGCCCAAAAGGAAAAGGGTTCCTATTCGATAGCAAACACCCCCAATCGCCGCTAAGGAGGGTCCATTCGCTCCTTTTCCCCATTGTCAAGTGGGTGATCACTCCTCTTCCTCCTCTCGGATCCATCATCAAGGTCCTAGTAACAATCGTTATGAGGCCTTGCAAGATTTGGAAATCCCAGAAGCAACTCAAGGAAATATGGTTAATTTTCAAGATTAGGAGAAACCTTTAGTGAATCAAGAAAATGAAGTCAAAATCCCCCCTTATACGATGTCCCATTGCAAACCCCAAAGCAAGAGAATGATAATTCTAACGACAAGAGGTATTCCTCTACCCAAAATTCCCAAAATCCCTTACATCATTCCTTCCTTAGTAAATGAGAAATACGAGGGAGAGTTGCATAGACCTATTCAATTTGGATGGGTTTCTCCAAAGTGTTGATTTGGGGTAGCATGGATGTGCTCTAAGTCTCAAAATTTGCAAAAAGGCCTAGACACATGTATTTCAGATAACCCATAAATCGTTTGGGGAAATTCCACTTGGATTGTATTTTATTAAAATAATTAATTATTTTTAAAGGGACCCTAAGTCGAAACTTAGGAAAATAAAATAATTAAAGTGAATTGATAGAAAATGGGTGTGAATGTTCTAGAAAAGGAAAATCAATTCAAAAGTTTATCTTAGCCATTGATTAGAGATCTAATCTAGGTCGTTGAAGTTTCAACAAGAAGACTATGAGAATGGCTTCAACTCGATTTCTTTAGTGAGCAGTGCTCAGAGAGAAACTTCGATCAAGAGATCTTTTGCAGAGAGGGGTAGTAATTTCGGTTGGAGGCATTCCTGATCCGGAGAGTGCATAGCAGAGGAGGCAGAGAGAGCCACAGTAGTAGCGCAGAGCCAGTGATGCAGAGCTTATGCAGTCACTGCGTAGAGCCTGAAGGGAAGTCATATTTTTGCGGAGGAGAGAGTGTATGGCCAGTGCGAGACCCCGGAGATATTTTCCGAAGGCCAAAAGGCCTCGGTTTCCAACCAGTAGAGAGACCAACGCAGAGACAGAGAGCGGTCGTAGTTGTGACGCAGAGACTATGCAGAGTGATGCAGTCACAACGCAGAGGCAGCGCAGGGCAGCGAGTTTTCGGTGTTGATCAGTGTAGGGTTTCCGTGGAGGAGTGATGTTTGTCTCACAAGATCTTTCTTGTCAGTTTCTCTGCATGATTTGACAGATCTATCAATCATAGAGTTGTACTCAGAAATAATTATTGCATAATAACATAAATCCTCAGCTGCTGCAACAATTTTCTCGCATTGGGTTTTTCTGGGGACATTGGCCCAAAAATAACTGTCAGATGTGTGTGTGATATATTCTTGTTCAGTTTTGTTTCCGCACTTATATTTTTTCCGCAGTTTATTTGTGTAGGTTGCAGTGTGATGTATTCAGTGTTTGTCGTAAGAAACTGCAAATAAATTGTTAAGTTAAAATTAACAATTAGGTGAATATCTTCCTGTTGCTGCAATAGGATTCCAGATTTACGGAATTTTCACACAAAGACAAGGAGAAAAAGCAACAGATACCTCCCTTCCAAACAAGCAGACAAAGACAAAGAGTTGGGAATTCAACTTTCAATCAAAACATCATTGAACAAGGGACCACAACTTGAAAACAAAGTGATGTTGTCCCCAATCAAGAAGCCTTTCTAAATCTATTAGTAAATGATGAAAGTTGTTTCCTTGAATTGTAGGCAACTAAAAAATGATAAAAGGATTTCAGAAGTTAAGAGTCTTATTAAAGCGACAAAGCCCCTGATCCTCTTATTCCAGGAGACTAAGTTGGGTTAGGATGAAATCCTAATCAATGTATTTAGAGAAGTTGTGGGGCCTCAATTGTCAATTCTAGGGGAGCCTTAGGCGAAGTATGCATGATATGGGCCCCATCTATTTTCCAATTGCTTCACAAGCAAATATCGCTTCATTGGCTTGCAACAAGTCTTCTTAACCTCCTCCCTAAGGAGGTTTGATCAATCAATAATGTTTATATTCCTACCTCCTATCAATAAAAGTTATTTTGTTGGAATTCAATAAGAAATCTACAAGGTTCAAATATCTGTGCTAATTGTACTTTTGGAGGGGATTTCAATATCACTCTACAACCCTAGTAGAAAAAAGGAGGATCCTTAGTAAGAGATCCCTTCCAAGAGCATATGGAAGAGTTTATAGTTAAATTGGACTCGATAGACATTAAGTTAATCAAAAGTAAATACACCTGGAGTAACTACAGATCTGGCTAGGCTAATGTAATGGCAAGAATTGATAGGTTTATAGTGAGTAGTGATTTTTTTGAGCAGTGTCTCTCTTTTTCCTCCCAGGTCCCGGCTTCAGGTAGCTTTGATCATAAACCTATCTCTCTAGAGGTGTTTAAAAATGAGGATTGTGCTCCCCTCCTATTCAAATTCAACCCCTTGTGGGCTTCTGTTGAAGGCTTCTTGGACACAATTTCTAAAGCTTGGAGTATTTGGTAACAAGTTCCTTGATGTTCATTTGGGAACAGGAAATTAAAGCAACAAAGAATGCCTTTAAGCTTTGGGAAAAATAAAAATACATAGCTAAAGAAAAAGATATTCTGGACGAAAAGAAGAGAAAATAACCTTTGAGCCTCTCCACTCATTGATGAAAGCAGGCGGAAGGCATTGGAGACTAATATACAAAAGTTTGTGGCTCAAGGATGGTGACAAAAAAACAATATATTCACAAGCAAGCTAAAAACAATGTCAAGTCTATATTTTTCATTGGAGAAGAGCTCTCCTCCTATGAGGACATCAAAAAAGCAATGTTTGATCATTATAAAAACCCTTATACAGAATAGGGTCAATGGCACCATTGGGAAGAACAAATGATCATTGAAAATATTTTGAAGTTAGTAACTTGAGGACAATCTCCAGCTAATGAGGTCAATTTCAAAAGAAGAAATTTGGATCATTCATAGTTCCTTTGGTCAATGTTACCACAAAATCTAGTAGGCCTTAGAGAGGGAAACCCTACAAGAGAAAGAGCTAGACTAAGTGCTAACAATGGGGCAATGACCCACTATCACCATAGCCAAGGCCCCTGGCTCTTTATGGATTTTCACCGATGTGAAGAGTATGAGCAGGATAGGATCACCTACGAAAGGTATTCTAAGGTCAACGTATAAGGTGATAAGCTAGAAATTCTTAAGAAACACTCAAATTTCAAGTATAAGGCTTCAGTAAGCAACAATATGCTTTCTCAACTTTTTCTTAAGCACATCTTCAGGAAAGATCGAATTTTTCCGCCCCACTCAGAAAAATTGAACCTCCACAAGCAACTCGGCCTCCTAACAAAGTGACTGCGCTGCCCTTGGGAATTTCGATCTGCTTCCCACACTGAGCAACGAAATTCCTTCTTTTTGCCTCTGAGCTCTATGGCCGATCAATTGCGCTCTAATATCATGTGAAAATTCCTAAACTGGAATCCTACTGCAGCAACTGGAAATTATTCTCCTAATTGTTAATATTATTTAACAATTTATTTGTTAGCATTATTTAACAATTAAACACAATTATTTTTGAATGAAAGTCCCCAAAAAAACCCAACTCCGGAAAATCGGTGTAGCATCTGAGGGCTTTATTATTATGCAGTAGTAAGAAAATCTAAGTACAACTAGACAGAAAAATCCTGGCAATCCTACAGAGAAAAACACTGGCATAAATCTAGTGAGGAATTATCCTCACTCCATAGGCAATCTCTCGGCATGGCTTCCCTTCAAACATACGACCCTTTGACACACTGCGTTAGCCTCTGCGTTGTTGGTTGAATGTCTAGCCTCAGACTGATCCCTGATGAAGTCGTTATGCCTTCTACTGGCTGGAAAGATGCTTCTCCAGCTCTCCAGGACTCCTTCTCGATCTCTGGAACTCAAAACGTCTCTCCTTCTCAGCAAATCGATTTTGCCTCTAGAGACTACTGCGTTGTCCCAGCGTCAGCCTCTCAATGGCTTCCGCCACTTTGCAAATGCACTCACTAGATCTGGAATTCCTCCTCCAGCCTCACTGGCTCTGCACCTCTCTCACCGCTTTCCTCTGACTCTCTTTCTGGCAACTGACTACTGCTACACTGGAAATCAATCTGCCAATGAAATTGAACTCTACTCAAGTGTCTTCTCCATCACGACATCGACCTCCTCATAATTCTCTGTTGCCGCACCAACGACCAAGATTAAAACTTAATCAATGGCTAGGATCATCTTGGAGTCGATCCGTGTGAGTTTCTAGACTATTCTGGCCTTATCTGAATTAATATTGATTAATTAACCATATTCCCTAAGTTTAGACTTAGGAAATATTTAAAAATCGGTTAATAATCTAATTGAGACACTTCTAGGCAGAATTTTCATAAACAATTTATGGGTGTTGGAGGTCTCATGTATTCTAGCCTCTCCACAAAGTTTCATCGGTAGAACACATCTGGTGCTACAAAATCTAACAGGCTGCTCAGGTGTTGTAGGTACCCATGTAATGGAATGATGCTCTACAGGTAGTAGGAGTCCCATGGCTCTCAAAGCTTCACCTATAGGGTGTCATAATGCTCCTAGTGAACTTCGGCCCTGTTGACCACTAGAGTGGCACCTGATGATTATATGAAGACTCCATGCCCAAGGATGAACCAAATGACACTTGTACCATTAGATATCATTAGATTACTAGAGTTTTTAAACTCTACTTCTTTTCATCATTTTCTATTGTACCCAGATTCCACACCTTGCGAGGAATTGTAATAAGTAATGCTAGTATGATGAGTTTTGAGTTATGTAACATGCCTAGGTAACTTGGGACCTTGCCAACAAGAGAGTATTACTCTTGGAGGTTTTTTTTATTTGGTTAATTATCATCTCCCTACCAGGACTTAATAATTAATTGAGTTTTTTCCTCCAACTTTACCCCAAAGTCAGAGTACGGCTTGATGGTGAGACCTTGGGTGAGTCCTAGTACTCACCCAGGAAGGGGAAAATATTGCTACGAGATCTCGTGATTATGGAGAAGCTGAGTCTTTAAAAGCTAAGGGTGCTCCTGATAGTACTGAGCCACTTCATATTATGAAGCCTACTGTTGAGCCTATACCTCGGATGTCGAAAGGGTCTTCAAAGCGTACGACGGTCAATCCTAATGCCAAGGCTGCCCATAACTACTCAATTGTAGAAGAACTGGCTCAAAGTCCTTGTGCCATGTCTGCGTTAGAGGTGATCCAGTCTTGTCCCGCACAGCAGAGTGCTTTGCTCACTGCCATTGGGGCTGTTGATCCAAAGAATTCTCTAATGATTACATTTGACATGTCGAATTTTAAAAAGAGACTTCCTCACCATATGGCTTTCCATATTAGGTCGGCTTATCAGAAATTCAATATCTTTCGAATGGTCGTTGATGAGGGCGCTTCCACGTGTGTAATGTCTCTTGCATGCTGGAAGGGTAAAGGATCTCCTGCAATTGTTCCTTCAGCCACTCTTCTGACTGCGTTTGATGGTCATTCTCACAGGCCGCATGGTATTGTTCCAGCTTTTCCCATCTGTGTTTGGGGGCAAAACTGTTAATATCGAAGTTGAGATAGTCGATGCAAGCTTAGACTATAACCTTCTGTTGGGGAGAAACTGAATCTATGAGATGGATGTCATTGCATCCTCATTATTTCGTATTGTTTGTTTCCCTCACGAAGGGAGAATTGTCACAGTTGACCAACTGGATTGGTCTCCTGTAGATCTGAATGCATCTTCTGATTCAACCATTCCTTTAGTGAAGGATACCAAGCCACCTGTTGAGAATCTGGGGGTTGGAATGTACACTTCCTTGATGGGTACTTTTGATCTTCCACCTCCTTCGGTTCATATCAATGCTATTTCATCCTCCAGGGCTCCTATTCGAAGGGAGTTCTTCAGAACTCATTATTCTTCGGACCCTTGGACCTTACCTTCTCCTACTTCCACATTAGAAGAAGGTCAAGTGGGTGGAATATCATTTCCTATGTCTACAGCTGAGATTGCTTATAGCTCTATTGTTTACTCTGCAGATTCCATTCCAATTTCTCTTTTGCTGGAGGAATTGGATGGAGAAGTGGCTCCGACTTGGACTCTCAGTTCATCTTCGACTCAGGATTGCCTTGATACCACTCTTCCATCTAAAGAGGCCATCCTTGAAGCAATGACTGGTGTTGAGAGACCGTGGGATGATTTGCATCATCGGCCTTACTTTCTACCAGACTTGCACGAAGTTGAATCAAGTTTTCCTAGCCCTCAGTGTTCTGGTCCTGTTCACCCAATCTTGAACCCTTTAGCACCACCACAGGTTTTTGTTGAAGGGAACATGGTTGTTATTTCTCCGACTACCCCAGTGAACATCTCTAGAGATCCCAACATCATAGAGAATGTCTTCATTGGAGCCGAGTGTTCCTCTGAAGAGATTCAAACTTATGCCGATCTCTTTCAAGAGTTTCGAGATGTGTTCGCTTGGTCTTATGAGGAAATTCCTGGTATAGATCCATCTATTGTCCAGCATGAGATCAAGATATATGAAAATGCAAGGCCTATAAGGCGAAAGCTTCGTCTGGTCAACCCTAGGAAGGCAGCAGCTATCAAAGCTGAGGTCGAGAAGCTGCTTAAGGCAGGGTTTATTTACCCTGTTCCTTTAACTGAGTGGGTTTCAAATCCAGTTCCTGTGGACAAGAAACAAGGAATGATTCAAGTTTGCATCGATTTCAGTGACCTAAATAAAGCATGTCCTAAAGATAACTACTGCACAACGTTCATAGATCAGATCATCGATGAGTGTGCAGGGAATGAGATTTTCTCCTTCATGGACGGTTTCTCTGGATATAATCAAATTACTATTCATCCTGAAGATCAGCATAACACTGTATTTATTTGTCCCTGGAGTACCTTTGCTTACAAGAAAATGCCTTTTGGCCTCAAAAATGCTGGAGCTACTTTTTAGCGAGCCATGTCTTATGCCTTCCACGACATCAAACATATTATCGAGGCATATTTGGATGATTTAGCTGCTCGTTCTCGCAAGAGAATTGATCATCCTTCTCACCTCCATCAAGTTTTTGAACGATGTTGTTTATAAAATCCGATTGAATCCGAACAAGTGTGTTTTCGCTGTCACATCCGATCGATTGTTGGGATTCATTGTGTCTACGGAAGGGATTCAGGTAGATCCCTTCAAGGTTGAGGCAATACTTCAGTTGCCTCCCCCGTCTTCAATTCGTCAACTTCAAAGTCTGCAAGGAAAAGCTAATTTGCTGTGGAGATTCATCGTAAATTATGTCGAGATTACAAAGGGATTAATGAGATTATTAAAGAAAGGAGTCCCATTCTGTTGGGATGACTTTGCTCAACACTCATTCGATGCTTTGAAAAAAGCATTGACCTTTGCTCCTTTACTGAGTCCACCCGATTATAGCAGGGATTTCCTCTTGTACCTCGCAGCAACAGAATCTACCATTGGTATGGTTCTAGTTCAGGAAGACGATGCTCTTTCCGAGCATGTTATATACTACCTTAGTCAAGGCTTGGTAGGTCCTGAACTCCGGTATTTTCCGATAGAGAAACTTGCTTTAGCAGCTGTTCATGCTGTGCAGCGGCTCAAACATTACATTCTCCTTCGCAAAACTTATGTTTTGGCAGCAGTCAATCCATTTCAGTTTGTTCTCAGTAGGCGAGTGATTGGGGGCAAATACAATTGATGGATTGTGATTTTGCAGGAATTTGATCTTGAGTTTATGTCTGCCAAGTCCAAGAAATCATTAGTTTTTGTGGAATTGATTTCCGAGTTGCCCTGTGAAGAAGAGATTGTTTATGACGAATCATTTCCTGATGAACATCTTTTTCTCATTTCTTCACAGGATCCTTGGTATGGGGATCTCATAGTTTATCTCAGAAATGTGAAGTTTCCCTCGACTTTTTCGAAAGATGAGCGTCGGAAGTTACGTCACTTAGCCAAAAGTTGTTTAATTATTGGTGACACTTTATATCGTCGCGGGGTTGATTCGATCGTTAGACGTTGCTTAACTCTCGAAGAAACTGAGGTCGTGCTGAATGATTGCCACAGTGGAGCTTGTGGTGGTCATTTATTTGGGCTTGCTACAACCCAAAAAATATTGCATGCAGGATACTTTTGGCCTTCGATTTTCAAAGATTGTATGGAATCAGTGAAAAAGTGTCATCCGTGTCAGGTTTATACTCTAAAGATAAGCGCTCACCCAACTCCACTCTTTTCTGTCGTCACTGTCGGCCCCTTTACAAAGTGGAGTATTGATTATACTACTTGTAACCCGCCTTCGACTAAAGGTCACAAATACATACCGTTGTTGTAGACTACTTCACAAAGTGGGTTGAGGCTATGCCTACTTTTGGGAATGACGGTGAGACAACAGCTCTGTTCCTCTTCAATCAAGTCATTTCTCGCTTTGGTATTCCCAAAGAGATTATCACTGATCATGGCAGTCACTTTCAGAACAACGTGATGGCTGAATTGGCTCTGAAATTAGGTTTCCGATAGGAGCATTCGTCTCCTTCTTATCCTCAGGCCAATGGGCAAGTTGAATCCATGAAGAAATCCTTGAAGACAATTCTTCAACGGACGATTGATAAAGCCAGATCCAATTGGCATATTACGTTGTATCCTGCACTTTGGGCATACCGGATGTCATTCAAAACTGCAACTAGTTTTACTCCGTTTCAACTGGTTTATGGGTTGGAATCTATATTCCCTATTGAATGTGAAATTCCCTCTCTTAAGTTAGTTGTTGAGCTTCTTCTTGACACTTCCAGTCTCGAAGAATGCCTTCTTCATCTAGAACATCTCGATGAGCAGCGTCGAGATGTAGCTACGATGAATGAGGCACATAAGAAACGGGTAAAGGTTCAATACGATAAGACGGTCAAACCTAGGGTTTTCTCTAAAGGTGACCTTGTCTTGGTTTATGCCCAAGAGAAGGATGCCTTGGGGGTGTTGGTCAAGGTTGTCATTGATGTCAATATGGCATTAACCGAGATGTCAATATTCTTGAGATGTTTGGTTCAAGATGATGATGTCATGCCATCAATGAAGATGTCAAATCACGAAGAAGTCAAACCACTAATGAAAGAAGCCCTAAGAAGTCCTTGATCTAATGTTGCATGCACTTGATGATCTAGAACTTAACCCTTGATGTTATGTGATGATGTCATACACTTTGATACTTGATGATGACATATGATGATCATGGTTGGAGATCATTTGAGGGTTGGAAGACTATTTTGGAGTTCTCCTAATAACGCTGCCCTATAACATATCACTGCACCATTATGTGATGACATGAGTGATGTAATCATTGTTGGACATTACCATGATGATGTGGATGTCCTACATGTTCCTATGATGATGAAGAAGCCAAATAATGGAGAACACAAACAATGGAGAAGCCAAACAAAGAAGCCATACTGTCCTAATCATCTTCTGCACTAAAGATTTTAGAAGCAGTCACAAAGAAAATTAGTTTTGGACAGCTTGGAGGCATCCTTTCCAAATGAATCCTACACCATCTTAAAGAGGAATTTTTCCTCTTTCTAACGAGCCCTTACTTGCCCTCAAACTCCCAATAGTTTGTGAGAAATTGAATTTTTAAGTTGAGAAATATATATTTTTTGCCTAGCCGACTTGAGTCGACTTGTGTATGCTCATACTCTTTCACCCAACCGACATGTTTATTCATCATAGGTCAAAACCTATATAAATAAGACGTCAAACACTCCATTGTTATCATCAATTCGGTGCAAATTTCAGAGAAAATTTTCGAAGAAGATAAGAACTCAGAGCATAACGCAGTAAGTTCACAAGGAGGCCGAGGAGGAAGTATTTATGTTTGGGTTACCTCTCTAAAAATATCGGACTTGAAATTAAGTCTTGAAACCTTACATTGGCAGCCACCTATTATGGATCTGTGGAGGGACTACAATTTATGACAATCTTGTGGAGAACAAGTTCGTATTGCTGAACAGTTTGGGAAAACTTCTGAACGGTCCTATATATACTTACATATACCTCAAACTGTAGGATCAGACCCACTCGGACAAGGTTTGTGTTGAACAAAACTTGCTGTTGAGAGGAACTTGGACAATGATATACCTTTGCAACCTCGAATTTCAGACCTTTTGGAGTGTAAAAACTCTGGTAAACTTGAATAAGTATATATTATTATTGATAAAAGATGAAAGATGATTACAAATGAGGATCACCAAGGCTTTAAATACAGCCTTATGGTGTCCCTTGGCGAAGAGGCATGATCGTTGATCATGCCATTCCACATTAATAAACCTAAGATAACTATATCTAACTAATAATTAATAAAATATACATAACATTGCCCCTCTCTTAAAGATGCTTTGTCCTCAAAGCATACGTAATGAAGGACATCGTTGACGAATGCCTGGGTTTCTCGAGCGGCGGGCTCTTGCTTCCCACATTTTAAAAAGATTGTGGAGCATCTTCTCGAGTTCAATCTTTTGGTGATGTGGATAGCAACAAGATTTGATATTAACAGGGTCAGGTCCTTTCTTGACTTCTATTGGATATTCATGTTCCTTATTAGGAGGTATTTTTATTGGCAGGTCTTGGAAGACTTTTTCGTGTTTCCTAACTATTTCTTGTTCTTCTGGTGATTTTTCGTGATTCCTTTTTAGATTTAGAGGTAAGTTACCAACAATTGTCGTGTGATGCAACTTCTCCTCATCATCAAACACTTCCTTCTTAACAACCATATCTGCTTCATCACCGAAGGCCTCAATAGCTTCTGGAACTCTATCAGTGGCTTCGGATGTGTTTGTCTCTTCACATTTTTCTTTCAATTCTGGGGATGAAACATTTTGTTGTTTATAAGCATCTGTATTTTCATTGTTTCTTTCATTTTCAATGACTATGTCTGTTGTTGCATCTGTGATAGTAGTCACGTTGAATACCAACATTGTTTCTTTTTCTGCCATTGGATTTTCATTTATATAAACGTTCTCAATAACTTCTGTTGCTGCATCACTGGCTTTATTAGTGGATTGAGTTGCATTTTCTTCTCTTGGTTTATCAACTCTATAATTTTCATGGTTGATTTCAGAGTCTTTGCTTCTAGGTATTTCAACACTATAGCTTTCATGTGAGCTGATTTCCAATTCAACCTCATTTACTTGCTCTTTTTCAAACATGTTATATTCATGATGATGATCTGAATTAGCTACATTGTTCAATTGATTATGTTCAACATTTTGGACTATTGGTTTTTGCATTAGATTTAACTTGTCCATAATGGCATTAAATTTCTGCATCATTTTGTCCTCATTATCCTTAGCCTCCATACGTTTTAGCCATACTTGCCTTTTTCTCTGATCGACCATCGTCATTGATGAAGACATACTCCTCATACTCCTTGTTAGGGCTTATCCCCTTTTCCTTAAAAAGCTTTATTTTTTGACAAGTTTCTTCACTTAAGATTTATCTTCTTTGGCGTATATCATTCACCACTAGTACCTTCTCTTGTAATGTTGTCTTTGAAAATAAGATTTTTTTATAATTAATTAATTAATTAATTAATTTAATTTTTTGTTAAAATAATAATAACAATAATAATTATTTTTATTATTATTATATTATTTGAATTATATATATATATATATATAACTATGGGGAAAATTTTTTTCGTTAATTTTGAAAAGTCACGTTGTTTTGAAAAGGGGGAATGGGTTTTAATACCATGGGCAATTACCATGGGCTCCAAAACCACGAGCTTGTAAACCACGAGCAATTACTCTTCCTTTTTAATTTTACTTTGTCTTCACATGTACGTATATGTACTTCTTTATATATATATCTTTTTACTTTTTCTTTTTTTTCTTTTGGAACTATTTTCTTTTAAATATATTTTTTTTCCTTTTAATTTATTTCTCCCTTTATGTTAACTTTCCTTTTCTCTTTTATTTTTTAAAAAACAAATATTGCTGCCCACAAGCACTTGGTTTTTAAAAAAATCTGCAATTCTGGAATTCTTATAATTCCTTAATTCTTGGTGATCACACAGATCCCGAAGAGCGATGGCTCTGATACCAATGGAGTGTAAAAACTCTGGTAAACTTGAATAAGTATATATTATTATTGATAAAAGATGAAAGATGATTACAAATGAGGATCACCAAGGCTTTAAATACAACCTTATGGCGTCCCTTGGCGAAGAGGCATGATCGTTGATCATGCCCTTCCACATTAATAAACCTAAGATAACTATATCTAACAAATAATTAATAAAATATACATAACACCTTTACCTGTTGCAGCCTTTGTTGGGAGCTCAAACCTATAGTCTTGTGGAGAACTGCAGTATCTCAAATCTATAATTGAAGGGTAGGAGTTACAACAATTAGGAGAGGCCCGACAAGTATGTGGAAAAACACCCATAAGGTTTAAATCTATAAGATAGTTCTATTGTGTAAACTGCAAAGTTATGTCTTGTAGTGACACCAATTGATTTGGGTTTGAGGCCATTACCAAGTAACAGTAGCAGAGTTTTGAACAAATTGGGTTGAGCTGTTTTTTTTTGTGACACTTTAGAAGTCTTGATTCAAGCAACATTGACATCAACATCTTGAAGACACCTCAAAGACATCTTCGATACCATTACTTATCTTGTTGAAGCTACATTAATATCACATGTTGAAGAGCTATCTAGAAGGCCTTTGATTGAGCAAAATTTCATTAAAGTCTGTTGGAGCTGCTTAAGAGAATTGAAGTATCGAAGACTTGTTTGGAGAGCATTTTTAAAGGACCTTCACAACAACTTGGAATGTATTGGGGCAGCTTATTGAAGACCTTGAAGCATCCCTGAAGAAAGTTTGGAAGAGCATTTGAAACGGTTGAAGCTTTGTGAAGACATACCTTGGAGCTGTCATTTTGAAGGTACCCTTGGAAACATGACGTTTTGTTGAAGTCCTCATGGAGTAAGCTTGGAGAAATTGTTTGGGTACCATGAAGAGCTGTGGTGACACCTTCATGTGAAGAACAAGGTTGTCATTAATGACGTGATGTGTAGACTACAGTGAAGAGTAAGTTGAAGATTGTCAGGGCTCATTGAAGAAGACATTGGGAGCCGTGAAGTATAACCAAATATATCTTGACAAAATGAGGCAGGAGGTTGTAGCCTCATAGAGACAAGGTCGGTGACTTGGAAGATAGGGTTGGAGCCCTAGAAGTTTGGAGTCCTCAAGAAACTAGGTAGGAGCCTATACCAGAGATAGGGTTGGAACCCTAGAGGTTGGAGCTTTGGAAAGACCAAGCCGGTGCTTGGCACAAAACAGGTTGGAGCCTGGAAGATTGAAGTCTTCATCTAGGGTTGGAGCCCTATATCATTATTGTACTTTACATATTGTAAAGAAGAAATTAATAAAAGTATCTATTCCATCATTGTTCATTTTGTGTTCTAAATATAAGTGATCTAACTGGTAAAATTAACAATTAAAAAGAAATACTGATTCACCCCCCTCTCAGTATTTCCAACAGGGGGCAGGCAAGTTCAAATCTATGTGGTATGGCGACTTTATCGTAAAAAGGTCCTGAAGAAAGGAGACTATGCCTTGATTGATTTTGATGGAAACGAGTTTGCGAAGCCCAGAAATGGGCTCTATTTAAAAAAGTATTATGCCTAGGCTTAGGCCTAGCATCTTGCTTTGTTGTAAATATTTTGTTTTTGTACATATCTGGGTTTCGATTTTTTGGTGTGATTTTGATGAATATGATCTACTTTGGCTGGTAATATTGGATGACACGAGTCATTTTGGTTTCGCCGATGGTGCTAGTAGACATACCCGGAACTTGGCTTCCGCGACTTGGGTACTCCATTATCCATCCGGTTAGTTATTAGTTTCAAGAGGTGTCTGCATTGGTCTTGCTTCGAACAACGTAGCAAAATACATTGCAGTGGTTAATCTACTCTCGGAGGCAATATCTTTGGGTGTTGATTCGTTAGTAGTTTTCTTGGATTTACAGCTCGTGGTTTCGCAGTTGAACAACACATATCGTGTTCGAGACCCATTTTTACATTGATTGTTTCTTAGGGTACGATCACATTCATTCATATTCCTCGAGCTGACAATTGGATGGCCGACTTATTGGCTAATCAAGCAATTGATTGGCATATTAATCATTCAATACTTTAAAAATATATCAAATACATCATTCATTAATCATACATTTGAGTCATCACATCATATAAATCGCTGTATATATATATATATATATATAGGTTAGAGTGTTCAAAAATATACAAAATCTAGACCATCATGTCCTACAAAATTAGGGTTTATGCCCGATCATGTCTATCATCAAAAAAATAGTATAGTCATCCGATCATATCTATAATCTACTAATGAGGTCCCTGCCCAACATTTGTGTTCCTATAGAACACAATGGCAGTCACTACACGGCGGAATAATCGCACCCAGTCTCGTGGTATTTCTACCACCCGTCTCTGGATAGCCTCTGGTAGGTCCTCGATAGTGGCCATAGACACTTGGCGAGTCAAGCTCTCCAAGTTCCTTTGTACTGCATGGAGTGTCCTACCAGGGTCTTCAGCATCTGCCTCACCTTTGCAGTGTTTGTGCCTTGGGTACCCCTCCGGCCTGACTGGTCCCATGTCTGCATTATGATCATCATAATTTTGTAAGTCACTTAGTCCAATCAAAAACTTTTTTTCATTTTCATACTTTGAAAAAATCATAAAAATCATATAATCAAAAATAAAAAAATGTGATCTCACTGATTGCGCCCCACGCTGCACCGGTTGGCAGGACTAGATCTGGATCTGCACGAAAGTCCATCCCAGCATAGGGATAATCTTCCACTACGATGACTTGTTCTTCCCACCATTGGAAGAACTCATCATCCCAAGTGGTCCGGGGCACTTCACTTCTCCCTAATCTCTTCATCAGATCTGCCCATCGAGCTATTCTTGGATCTCTCGGGTTACTGATAGTTGAGATGACCTTGGGCCGAAGCCCTGGGACCCTCTCGAAGAAGAATTTCAGTAAGATTGTACCATACCCAAAATGTTTAGTCTTTGCTTTTCGAATTGAAGTCAATTGTTTTTCCATATTGCTCAACAAGGCTGTGCACCAAAAAAAGAGATGAATTAGGCATTCCACTGCTATGCTCATTTGTGTCCGTGAAGTCTAATGCAGAGAAGCAGATCCTGCTACTCTACCAATGGTAAAGAGAAGGATCCTCATGTATAAATCCTTCAAATCTCTGATAGGAATCTGAGCTCCTACCTTTTGTGCATCCTCTACGCAATAAACTTCGACATAATCCTCTACGGTAAGCCCTCCAAGAGGCTTTCCGTGCAAGTCTACTGGGTCTGCCCTTCGAGAGAGTCCAGTAATGAAGTATATATCTTTCACTTTTATGCGTAGTGGCATCTGATCAATTATGAAACAATCTTCTTCCGGCTCCCAATGATCAACCAACATTTGAAGCAAACGAACATTGCTTTTCATATTGGGCATTTTGAAAAATTTGAGCAATTCGCAATTCCGGAGCATATCTAAGGAAGTTTGATCCTCCATCACCTCATTGTCAATTGCACTATGCTCACGCTCTCTCCAGCTGATGGACATCCTGGCCAAAATCATTAAAAGGCTGATTAGATTCAAGTTTTAAATTTTCGCTCTGCGCATACGTGACCTCGCTTGTACACAGTGGCGTATGATATGCAGGTTCATCCACATGAACCCGCGTATGCGTAGAGGGTTTCAACAAAAAATATATTTTCTACGGTCAAAATTCCAAAATTTTGCCGCAAACAGGAACAAAATTGATGAAATAGATGAGTTTAAAGCTTACTTGATTGATTTGGCGTGATTTGATGGCCGATTGCTCCGTATTTGAGAAGAGGAATTTTTGCCCCAAAGCTCCTTCTCCACTTTTGCAATGTGAAAATAATCAAAATGTGAGTCAAATGGTGTATTTATGCCCAAAATTTGATCCCTTGTACTTATTTTTGAATTTGACTAAGGCCATATAACTGTTTGGCTTGTAAGCGTTGGGAAAGGTATTTTTTCAGGTACATGTTGCTGAATTTGAGATTTTCCTAGTTTTCCTTCAAATCCATGATCGTTGACCTGTCATGGCAGGTATCTGCTTTTGAACTGGCATATAGGTTAGGGAATTCACTTTCCGTTGCATCTTTGCATACTAGACTCCATTCTGATCACTTGCTATAGGGTCGATCCCATCATGTCACGAGTACTTCACCCATTTCACTCGCCGATTTTTTAATCATGACTTGGTGGTAGAGCCATCCTTTATATGAGCTTCCTAGTTAGTTCCTCACTAGCATTTGTCGCCGATGCTACAATTTATGTAGGCTCGGGAGTCCTCTTTAGTCCCGCCATGTCTTATGCGTTGAAGCTTCATTCTTCTCCTTCTTCGCTATCATTTTTCCGGCCATTACCCTAGAGGCTCCCTTATGTTGTCGAGTTGTATTACTGCATTGCATATTGACTACTTGTTTTATCTTGGCCTTTAGCCGACCTCATTTGGACTCATGTTTAAGCCATCTTTTGACCATGTCTTTCTGTACAAGTTAACCATGCAATCACTTAGCTTCTGCGACTTGACACCTTTACTCATGGATGGAACATTCCTTTGAGTATCACTTATCAGTTTTCACCACCTTGCATTGCGCATAGGATTGTTCCTATCCCAGGAACTAGTGCATCTGTTTCACGACACTCGTTCTATCCATTGTACTATAGCAGTCTTTTATTCTTTTTTAGGCTTTGAATATGAAAAATACAAAAAAGTTAAATATTTGAAAAAGAGCGAGAACGAGATATTACTTCCATATTTGATGGCAGCTACAGTGTCAGTTGTGTCGCCCTTGAACAAAGCACAAAAAAGCTAAGTCTTTTCTCCATGTGGGATGGTTTTAGTTTTTGACTTAGGAGAAGCCATAACCTTGTTTCATGAGTCAATTCTCCCTCGGTTGGTTATCTCTTCCAATCATATGGAGGGTTTGTTTATGCCTCCTGCATGACAAACTTATACAAAGTTATCATTTGCTGCCATAGTCAACATGAGCCATGCTTTTGTTCAAGGGAAGTTAACCAGAGTCGGCCTTTCTGCGATGTCTCTTGACTCATTTTTCAGTCGGATTTCCCGGTCTTGTCAGTATCTTGCTCTATCACATCAGATATTTGGTCCTTTCCTCGTGCTGGTTTGAGAAGGTCTCCATTGACTTCTTGCTGGCGGGTTTGTCTCTTATCGACTACGACATATTGCTCTGAAGCCGCACCCTGGCCCTATTTACATCATTGATAGGTGACCTTGCGCTCAGCTTTTGATCATCATCATGGGTCTTTGACTGAGTGGTTTCCCTTGTGTTTGACTTCAGCTTACATTATCACACCTGGGATTCGTGCAGTACCTTGATTTCCATTTGACCCTATCGGTGGATATCTCGCCTCTTTGTTAGCTTTCATTATTGGTTGGTTCAGAGGGTTTCTTCCATGCACTAGCTTCATCTTGTGCATGCCGGAAATGTACTTTGGGTTGGTTACTTCACTCTACTTCGTCTAGTTCCTTCCAAATTTTGGCCTGCAGGTTACACTCGCATTGGACTGATGTGGGATGCCTTAATGCCTTCCTTCCAGCAGATATTTTCCCATCGACTCCGACTCATTGCTCTGGGAGTAAGGTTTAGAGTCCTTCTGTCAGTACCTTAGGGTTTGCAGTCATTAGTGGCAGACTCTTCGCTATCGACAGTGAGGATACATTATTGCCTCCTGATTGATAGATTCTTTCAAGTGTTCGACTTCAACTCACTCATTTGCACTTGCTAGATTGTACTGGGGCACCTTGACACTCATTATCATTATCGGTGGGTTGTCTCGCATTTGTTAACGGTATACATCAATGACCAGTAATCAAACGATTTCTCACATGGTCGACTTCAGCTCATTTATTCCCATTGTGTAGAATTGTGCCATAGTGATCGGTGAAGAACTCGAGTTTGCATCAGCATGCTTTGGTTCACTTTGACAGCTCCTTCAATTTTCTGCCAGTGAACCCATCCACCCTTATATGTAGCAGTTTCATCACAGCAGCATCTTATATGTTGGCTCTCAAGTTGTGTGTTGCACCATTTGTTCCACCACTTATGATTCGGTACTTGGAGATTCAGTTGTGACTTTTGTGATCAGATATCTATTGCAGCATCATAGATCAATCTTCTATATGTGATACTTGGACTTGATTTTGACTTGTACTTCTAGGCAGTGATCAGATGATTCACTATGTACTTTACATTTCAGCTATACTTGTATACATATTGGATCTGTTCTATACTTCATATGTGGACATGTTTTTATTTCACTGAGCATGGGTATGCCCGCCTCAGACATGAGCTATCTTTCTGATCTCTCTCACTGGTTTGTTGGCAGGCTGAAATTTGGTGAAGTCCTCTCTAGTCCTTGCAAGGTTCTTTCTATGCACATAACACATTTTGGCCATCATGTACCCCTTCTGGCCTCATATTAGGGGGCATCTGTTATAGCATCATTTATCACCATCATATACTTGGTGACTTATGCTTTGGCCTTGGGCAACCCTTCCCTTCAAACTTGGACATATTTCTCAAAAAACAGTTTCTTAAAACCCATACGCGACTCTACCCCGACTTTTCCGTGTATATACGTGAGTCCATACATAGAGAACAACGTATGCAATTTTAAATATAAAAAAATATATAATTTCCCTATTTTAGAGGCGGGATTTACGGTTGTTCCGGTAACTTAACCACCCCAGCTCGTGGCCTAACTATTCCCAACTGCAAAAACTAATTTGAGGGAGTATAAAAGCCCCTCAAGGGAATGGCATAAGGGAGGAAGAGAGAGAGAAATATAGATAATATATGCTGTTGGAGCCCTATCCAAGTCTGATATATTCCCGTGCCTCTTGCACTTCCCAGATATTTATAGGAAACCCTTGTTTCCTTGAAATGTTCACTCACCCTACATGACATCCATTGTGCACTATTCTTGGAAGAAATCTTGAGAGGTTAGGGCTGGACGGATCCAGAGGACGATATGCTCGAAGGTCGTGGCAGATTTCAGGGGATCTCTCCACATTTGTTTACTGTACATGTCATTAATAACAAAAGTGTCATCTTGTTCCTAATGTTTACATGTCAATAATCTTTTACACGTGTAATGATCTTAAATTGTTCATTTAATATTGTTTTTGTGAGATTATGCATGCTTTTCACTAACATCTAGAACATATATATGCTGTACAACTAGGATTTTGTGCTTATTCATTGCTGGTTTATAGATTTTGGAGCATAAAGAGTTGCAAAGGGTTTGCACCCCACGGGATCTACTACAATCGACGAATATCCGAGTAAGGTCTGCAACCTGTAGTTTCTAGTTTAATGCATAAAAGTTGGTTAAGTGAGTCCTTCTTGTACTGACATGCCCCTGATCTGTGAAGGTTTATCAACCCAAGACCTTTAGGGTAACATTTCCCAAAACAATAGAAGATATTTGATCTTCAGCTTCCTTTTGGTCATCTTCTGTTGACTCTTTGGGTGTTGCTTCTATATACAATGGTGCATGAACCTGGTCTTGATCATTTCTTTCCCTCTACAAAATTTGTAGGGTTGTCTTTTGAATTGAGTGTTAAATCCTCCTCGGTTTTGTTGTACTTGTCTTTGGGAGTTTTTACTTTCCGATTCCATCTTAACTAGCTTATTTGATAAAATTTTTATCACCTTTGTCATATCTTCAATTCTTTGATCTTATGTCTATTATTCTTTTGCTTTCCCCTTCCCTTGGACTGACTGTTTCCCTTTCGCCTTCCCAGTTGCAGTCATATTAGCTTCAATTTCTAAAGCATCTATCTGTATTTGCTCTAGAGTAGGGGATCTCCTTTCTCTAAGTGTGAAACTAAAATCGGCTTCAAAAGCCCCAGCAAAAACCACCTATGCTCCAAAAGGAGGGGGCTTCATTTCTATAGGCTAATTGTTGTACAATTTATTCTATCTTTGATAAAATCTGATATATTCTCATCCGGTTCTTTTGATTACATTGAATTCTGTTAATGAATATCCATGATCCCTTTTTTCACCTCATCTTTGAGTGAATTTGACGCAAACTTAGCTGCTTTTTAATCACAATTTGGCATACAAAAATGCCTTTCTCATTATGCCCAGGAATTTTACAATGTCAAATTTAATGACACCCTCTTAATCCAAAAATCTACTCCCATTTCATTATATCTTTTATGAAAAGATATTTACCCTTAACCAAAATTTAAATCTTTCATAAACTTTGAGCGGACCCTTATTATAAACTCTAGTCAATTTATAACCCCTGCATAAGATCTTGACCTCTGATTAAAATTCCAATCTCCGATTGTACATTCTCATCATACATTTCACAAGTTTTTTTACGAAATTAAACCAAACTTTAACATAAGTTATAAAAAACATTATAACTTACTTTTTCGCCATTTTAGTACTCTTCACATACACCGATGCTCGTCCAATAGGCTTGCATATATATCGGGTCTCATTTCTTCTTCAATCTCCATCGTTACTCACGCGATTTCTTCAATCCAACAGATATTAATCTGCACGACCTTTAATGATTTAAAGTTATGCGAAATGGGCAGTTTTGATGTGCTACGTGTCATTGCCTTGACACTATCGCATTCATCAAATAAGCACTGCTTACAGCTTTCAACCTATGCGAAAACCACTTGCTGGTTTGTAAAACTGCTTCTCCACTACTCTGCACCATTGCTTCATGGTTTCTGCCTTCGCTGATGCACAACCTTCTCCTTTTGTTTTTAATGAGCATTACAGGTCAAATGCACTTACGGATTCCATAAAATCTGTTATATAAAAACTTGGTCCCATATAAATATTCAGCCATATTGTTCATAAAATGAAAGGGTTTTTCATTTCTAGAATTAAAACCTGAGGCAAAGATGAGGAATTGGTAACGCTATTGCTTTTGTAGAGTTCTCTTGGAAATTTAGTGTATGAGTAAATACCTTGATTCCATGGCATGTATGCAGCTTCAAGTTTAATTATAAAATACACTCAAATCTACGACAGAAACAAACTTCTCGGCCTTTTATGTTACATATTTTCTGATCCCATTCTGCTCTATTGCCTCTACTCAGTGTAAATTGATCATCGAATTGATTTCAAATGGTTGTCATTTCCCTTGCCTCCATGCGCATTGCAGCATTTCAAGTTTCTCCAACTCTGCCAGACTTGACATTTTCTCAAAGAAATCAGTCTTTATATATCAATGATTGTTAGTCTTTTAATTCCAAAATATCCATCACGCTTTCATCGTGAATACGGAATTTTAAAAGGAAATCATTACCAAGGTATAGAGGAAATGCGATTTTTCTATTCGATTTCTTTCTCCATCAAATCCCTTTCACTATATAATAGTCCTCTCGACTTCATTATCTGTGTATTGATTCTCTCCAAATTCCTTTGCACGCTATTCTCTTCTCGAATTCACCTGCATATAGATACTATGCAAACTCTGATTAACACTATAAATTGAATGTTCAATTGCTTAGAATATGCAATCTCATGAATTGCTTGGATAAAAAATGACGGAATTCCTTAAAATTTGCCGATTCTACTTGCACACAATATAAACTCAGTAACGAGACACAAACTCAGAAATTGAGTTCTCTGTATTAAACTCAATATTTACATAGGAAATTTCTTCTGGCCTGATATTCAATCAGTGGCCTCTTTCTTCTTACTGCTCATAGGCTTCCAATCCAAACTCTACCCCTCTACCTATTCTTCTATGCCTTTGAGGCTTACAATTTATACAATTGATTCTGAAACCAATTCTGGTTTCAGATCCTCTATTTTCTCAACAAATTCCTAAGAATCCTCTAAGTCCTAAAATCTCTTCTTAATCCCTAAGGATCCTCTTTAATCCACACAATTATGAAACCAATTCCTAATTCTCTCATGTTCTCCACCATTAGAGAACATTTACAAAAATCCTCTCAAGATTTTAATTAATCCTATTTTTAAAATATTAAAATCACTCAAATCCAAACAAATCATTTCATAAGAATCCAATTTCTTAGAAAAATACAAAAACCCCTATGTTTACTAAATTACAATAAGATTGTTGAGCCAGATGCTCCTGCATCAGACTCCCAAAGTAGAAATTAATCATGATCTCCTGATCATGTGCTTCCAACCTTTGGCCTCCTGGATCCCATACTATGTTTTGTTGTTGTCCATAAGCTGCATTGTCTTCATCATTCTTCAGCTGCACTTTTCCAGGCTTCCATACTTTATTATGCATCTTCCCACTAGCTATGTTTTCACAGTCTGTTCTTGCCTTTTCCTTGTTGTTGTTGCTTTGCTTTCTTGCTGCTGTCTTCTTCTGAGACACCTTCATCATCAACCTTCTTATACTTTCAATCTCTATGTCCAAGTTATCTTCTGACTGGTAACCACTCTACCATTTGTTGTTGCTTCCAATTTCTGCTGCAAATATCATTGTAGATATTGCTCTAAATATTGTTGCTGCCTCCCAAACTTCCTGAATATCTCTTAAGATATCTCCCTCTGCAACATCCTTCTTCTGCTCACTACCTGCAAATTTATTTTCAAAAAAATAAATTATCTTATGATTCTTTAATTGTAGCAATATACTCCTTCACTATTCTTTGTTTACTAGCAAGCATAATCAATTTTGGCAAACAAGTATATGCTTCTGTCTCTTTCATAATTTCAGACATTTCCACTTCAATGTCTGCAATTCCTTTCGCTTGTCCAAATGTCTCCAGCAAGCATTTCAACCATTCCTTTTGTACTTGTTTCATCTCAAACATATTATCAATATGTTGCAATTCAGTTTCAGCATAACCTTCTTCTTCTTCCTTGACAACCTTCAGTGATTGTCCTTCACCTCCTTGACTAATTTTGACAGTCAATTCAGCGTCTTCAAACTCTGTATCTTCATCCTTTATCATAATAGAATTCTGATTCTCCACCACTGTGACAGTTCTAAGGGTCTGTCCTACAGTCTTATCTTGGCCAATTAGACAAGCCGACTCCTCCTTGTCATTAACAATAACAAGTTCCTTCATATGAGACATGACTGTCTCATCTTCCTTGTAGATTCTCTCCTTATTAAGTAAGGAATCTATGGGTTCCTTCTGTTGTAACAATTCATCTTCATTCAAGACAACTCCAAGAGATGGATTGTCTACTGCAACACTTGTAAACACAGTTAAATTATCAATTTCGAAATCACAATACTCAATGGTTTCATTTGATGATCCAGTCACCAAATCTTCTTCTTGCAGTTCTAAGTCTCTTTCAGGACTCGGAAAATCTTCACTGTATTCCTTCCCAATTTCCAGGGTTATCTCCATTGTGCCAATCACCATGATAGAATGATGATCCTTCACTATGTTTTCAGCTAACATAGTTTCCTTTTCATTGACATTTTCTATCTGCTATCCTCCTTTGCCTGCATTATTAACACATGAATTATCAGTATTAAAAATACAAGGTCTCAATGTCTCTTCCTCTACTCGCAACATCTCAGTATGCTGCTTTGAGTTTTCATTTAACTCCTTTGTTAGCACATCGGTATGCTGATTTAAATTCTCCATGACACTATCAGCTAGTCTCTCCTTCATATCATTTGTTTCAAAAATGTCTTTCTGCTTTGGTTCACAATAATGAACTTCTTTGACATGTTGAATCATTCTTACATCCTTATCCTCTATTTCATGACTGTCATTCATGACAATTTTTGTCTTTCAACAATTTATCTTGAGTATAGATCCTCTGCTTTTCCAACTCTCTTCTTTGAAGATCTAACTTTCTATATAACTCAACAATTTCAATTGGGGTAGAATTTGGAAACTTTACACAGCTTTCATTAGATGGTCCTTCTTCCTCTGCTTCAATACTCTGTTGTGTTTTTCCATGAGACCCCTCTGTCTCATTTTCTTTGTAAGATCTTGCTATCTCAGCATTAATCTAAACATATTTCAGATTCAACTCCTTCTCCTTAACAAACTCTAAGACTTGTTCATCATCCTGTGATGTACCTGCAATCATACACAAATCATTAGTTTTAAAACTACAAGACGTTTCAGTCTCGTTTGCTTCTTCAAGCACCCATCTTTCACAATGTAATTTCTGGTTTCTAGCAAATCCTATTTGCTGTGACTTAATTCCTTTGAGTCTTTCTTTTTCCAACAAAGAGATATGTATCTGTTCAAGTTCTCTGAACTTGTTCCTCAGCTTAGTGTTCCATTTCTTTTGCAATAGGTTCCATCTAACCCATTTCTTCATTCTCCATCCATGCCTTTGGCATTCATTCCCTGTTTCTTGTAGCCATCCCTGTAGTACCTCCAGTTGTACTTTCATCACTGCAATATCTCTCTCTCAATCCTCATCACTTATCTTATCTTTGTAGCATTCTTTAGAACCTCTTCTCTGATCCTCCATGACCATCTTCCTCATGAGCTCATCCATGCTCGATTGGTGATCTGCAACGTAGCCTTCTCTTGTAGTAATCTCCTTTTTCTACTCAATACCCTATCAAGCTTCCTTTCTGAGCTTGACCTCATCCTAGGTATTCTTTTGGTTCACTTTCTTGAACCTGTTGTTCCTTTGGCTGTTGCACTCAGTCACCTTCCTTCTTTCAGAAATCTTTACCAATTCCTCCATCACTGCTTCTTAAGACTTGGATCTTTCTTTGTGGAGATATTTTATCTTGTCTGCAACCAGAATTTTCAAACCAGATTAAAATAAAACACACTATCTCACCTTCAAGATCTCTACATGACCTTGTTCTTTTATTTCTGCAAATGCATGTTACACATCAACTTTGTGTATCTGCTGCTTATCAGATTCAAAATCTGGTCTTCTCTTACTTCCTCCATCACACATGCATTCGGTACAATCTAATAAAAAAAACTTTAATCTTCAAAAGAGCTTTTGCCAGCTCTGATACCACTTGACGCAACCTTAGCTTCCTTTTAATCACAATTATGCATATAAAAATGCCTTCCTCATTATGCTCAGGAATTTTACAATGTCAAATTTAATGACACCCTCTTAATCCAAAATCTACACCCATTTCATTATATCTTTTATGAAAAGATATTTACCCTTAACCAAAATTTAAATCTTTCATAAACTTTGAGCGGACCCTTATTATAAACTTTGGTCAATTTATAACCGTTGCATAAGATCTTAACCTCTGATTAAAATTCCAATATCTGCTTGTACATTCTCATCATACATTTCACAAGATCTTTTACAGAATTAAACCAAACTTTAACACAAGTTATAAAAAACATTATAACTTGCTTTTCCACCCTTTTAGTACCCTTCACATACACTAATGCTCGTCCAATAGGCTTGCATATATATCAGGTCTCATTTCTTCTTCAATCTCCATTGTTACTCACACAATGTCTTCAATCCAACGAATATCGCATTTTAATCTGCACAACCTTTAATGATTTGAATTTATGCGAAATGGGCAGTTTTGATGTGCTACATGTCACTGCCTTGACACTATCGTATTCATCAAATAAATACTGCTTACAGCTTTCAACCTACGCGAAAACCACTTGCTGGTTTGTAAAACTGCTTCTCCACTACTCTGCACCACCGCTTCATGGTTTCTGCCTTCGCTGATGCACAACCTTCTCCTTTTGTTTTAATGAGCATTGCAGGTCAAATGCACTTACAGATTCCATAAAATATGTTATATAAAAACTTGGTCCCATATAAATATTCAGCCATATTGTTCATAAAATGAAAGAGGTTTTCATTTCCAAAATTAAAACCTGAGGCAAAGATGAGGAATTGGTAACGCTATTGCTTCTGTAGAGTTCTCATGGCAATTTAGTATATGAGTAAATATCTTGATTCCATGGCATGTACGCAGCTTCAAGTTTAATTATAAAATACACTCAAATCTACGACAGAAACAAACTTCTCGGCCTTTTATGTTATATATTTCTAATCCCATTCTGCTCTATTGCCTCTATGCAGTGTAAATTGATAATTGAATTGATTTCGAATGGTTGTCATTTCCCTTGACTCCATACACATTGCAGCATTTCCAGTTTCTCCAACTCTGCCAAAATTGACATTTTCTCAAAGAAATCACAGTCTTTATATATCAATGACTATTAGTCTTTTAATACCAAAATTTCCATCACGCTTTCACCGTGAATACGAAATTTTAAAAGGAAATAATTACCAAGGTATAGAGGAAATGCAATTTTTCTATTCGATTTCTTTCTCCATCAAATCCCTTTCACTATATAATAGTCCTCTCGGCTTCATTATCTGTGTATTGATTCTCGCTAAATTCCTTTTCATGTTATTCTCTTCTCGAATTCACCTACATATAGATACTATGCAAACTCTGATTGACACTATAAATTGAATGTTCAACTTCTTAGAATACGCAGTCTCATGAATTGCTTGGATAAAAAATGACAGAATTCCTTTAAATTTTCCGACTCCACTTGCACACAATATAAACTCAGTAACGAGACACAAACTCAGAAATTGAGTTCTTTGTATTAAACTCAATATTTACATAGGAAATTTCTTTTGGCCTGATATTCAATCAGTGGCCTCTTTCTTCTTACTGCTCGTAGGCTTCCAATCCAAACTCTACCTCTCTACCTATTCTTCTATGCCTTTCAGGCTTACAATCTATACAATTGGTTCTGAAACCAATTCTGGTTTTAGGTCCTCTATTTTATCAACAAATTCTTAAGAATCCTCCAAGTCCTAAAATCTCTTCTTAATCCCTAAGGATCCTCTTTAATCCACAAAATTATGAAACCAATTACTAATTCTCTCATGTTCTCCAACATTCGAGAACATTTACAAAAATCCTCTCAAGATTTTAATTAATCCTATTTTTTAAATATTAAAATCACTCAACTCCAAACAAATCATTTCATAAGAATCCAATTTCTTAGAAAAATACAAGACCCCCTATGTTTACTAAACTACAATAAGATTGCTGAGCCGGATGCTCCTGCATCAGAATTGATTTTCCAATTCTTCCAATGTATTAATAGAATTACTTGTCAATCCCTTAAACCACTTCCTAACCTCTCCATCCAGAGACTGAACAAAAAGCCTCATTACAACATCAAGATGTTCTACATTCAGAATTTCAGCAAAATTACAAAACACAGGCAAGTGTTTTTCTGCAGTTATTTCATCTTCTCCATTAAAACGTGGCAGTAATTTAAGATACTCTTAAGGCATTGCATTCATTGGTTGTGGAAGGTTAAGTGGAGCATATATGTTCAACAAAAAGACTGGTGTTGCCATGTTTGCACCTTGATTGATTGTTCCTTGATTAGATGCAATTGATGAAATTGTTGTGAAAATGAATGGAGGTGGAGGTAAAACTGATATGGGAGTGGGTTGATGGACAATGGCACAGGGACCAACAACCTGAGTTTGTTGAACTTGAGTAAAAGTAAAAGAAACCGACTCAAAGGAGTGTCCTTCCAACTTAGGTTCTTGAAAATAAATTGGTGTGAAAGGTGAATCTTGCTCCAAGAAAGGAAGTACTTTAGAGATATCTTCAAACAAAGGATTACTAGAACTACTGCCTGAGCAGACATTGTAGGACTAGGTATTGAGGGGGTTTTGGGTTTCCGAACCCTTTTAGAAACCAATCTTTCAGGGTCTGACAAAGCAGGGACCTTCTGTTGTGAGGTATCTGAGAATAACAAACACAGCCAAATATTTCCTCCTCACTGAACAACCAGAGGAAATAATGTGAAAAACCCAGGGAAAATAAACTTCATCTCTTCGTCCCCAGCAACGGCGCCAGAAAATGTTGTATCTTAAGAGACAATTCCTTGGCTGTGAAAAGGAATCAATGCTTAAGACATTTTTTAACAATGTGTCACAGAAGTAATTATATCAGGTGGTCTTCATTCAATCCCTTTGGAAACTAATTCTTTAAAACCCTTAATAATCTGGTATAATGAAAGACTCTACAATGCCATTAACTGTTGATATCTGAATGGAAAAGAAGATCCGTAGAAGAAACTCAAAATGATATGATGTAACACAGAATCTACCACTTCAAATTTTAGAATGAATTTATGTAGAGAGAGGAAACTCAAAAATAATATGTTGTAAACACAGAATCTATTACTTTTAAGTTCTAGAGAGAATTTGTGAAGGGAGAGGAGTTGGAGTGAAGGAGCGCAAATTAAGGTCATTTAACTCTTACTCACAGATGTAATTAAGAGACCGACAACGACTTTACTTCACTTCATTCCAAGAAGAAGGGACACAAAATGGCACAGGAAAAACGAATCACCATCAACTGTTGCAAGAAGCTTGATGCTTCTTTTATTAATTCCTCGGAAAAGTAAGTACCAAAGTTTTAGTCTTCCAGAGGTCCAAAACTTGGAACCCCTCTTCTTTCTTTCTGTCTTGCTTAAATACATCAAAAGCAGTTTGTAACTGCCAGAAATTCTTGAATCTACTTTGACTACCTAAACTGTTAAAACTACTTATTACATTGCAATTAAGGACATCACTATAGCTTCGACTTTAACAAACAAAAAAACAAATTAAAACTTGAATTATTATTCTTTTTGATGGATCTGATTTGTTGTTGATGTGTCTCTCTGAAGTGATGATGTGTCTCCCTGACAGATCAGACATCCTTGCCCTGCATTTCTTCCAGAGTTCAATATTTGTCTTTTCCGCTTGCTGTCATGTCGATTATGTTTCTGATGTGGTATTCGAACAGTTCTGCAATAACGCCTCTTTGCCCGACTTGACCCAACTGTTGTGTTTCCAACAGTGCTACCATGTGCTCCCTTTGCCCGACTTTGCCTATGCCTCTATGTTTTAAACGATGTTATCATGTCTCCTCCTACCCGACTCTGCCTCTTCTGCTCATGCCTGCAGCGTTCCGTCTTCTCTTCTCCTTTGCTCTGCGTTGGATCACTTACCCGAGTCCACTGCTCGCAATCACGTTTCAGAATAAAATAGTGCAACTACAAATAATCTCGGACTTTAAATAAAATTAAATTAACCTTTGAATTGTATCGTGTCCGCCTTTCCATCACATTTCGGCTTTCCATGTTGCTCCGATATAAGCCTCCTCTTACCCCCGATGCAATTTCTCAAAGGAAAGGCCCTTACTTCCGAATTTGAAATCCTTTGCAATTTAACTCTGAAACTGCATCGCGTCCGCCCCTTATCACATTTCGGCCTTCGGCATTTATAACATATTCCTTAGCGCCATTCCGCCTGGGCTTGTGATGTGCGATGTGCAATAGAGGTGGGGATGATGTGGCAAGTGGAGGTGGGGCCGATCGCAAATCGCAATCGGTGATTTGAAACCTTATCGCATTTCGGTCTTCGGCATTTATAACATATTCCTTAGTGCCATTCCTCCTAAGCTTTGCAATTTGCGATGTGCGATATGCAGGTGGGCTTTCCACATGCAATTGCGCTTAAGCCTCTGAATGATGTTCTACACGTATATTTGCACGACTCGACCCTGACCTGCGTGCAATGTTCTGAACGCATCAATCGGCCCAACTCTTGAACTGCTTTGCACGGGAATAAGCCCGACTTGACCCATCTTCACATCTCCGCACATAATGTTAATACATCAACATATAAATCAAAAGTTCTTTTTCGGTATACAAAAATTTTACATCTTCTAACATATATGCTTTTTTGGTGTTTTGAGAAATATTTCGAAAGTAAATGCAAGTGAGCCACAACACCTGCATAAGATCCAATGCGTTCACTTGCCTTCCAGTATACCAAGTCATTAGAGAAATCAAGTAAAATAGTTTACAAACTGTGGAAAATAGTTGGGCACTTCATAATGGCATGCCCTTCCATAGCGAGCTTTGGCATGTGCTAATGTCTCCAAGTGTAATATTCCTAATTAGCACCGCTAATTGGAATATTTCATTTTTGTATAGTTTTGCCGCCTATAGTTAATTAATAAATAAAAGTGAGAAAGAGGGGTCAACTCACTTTAATAAAATAAAGTGCTTCCTAGTAGGGGCAACGTTGTGACTCAAAGGAGAGCCTTGGGGGTCCACACTTTGCATGAGAGAGGCCTCACGTAGGCTCTAGAAGCAACTGCGCAGGCATAGGAGGAGCTTATGGAGAGAGGGGACGCAGTTAGGGTTTTGAGGGGAGCTAGCACTATAAAAGGTAGGAGTTTCACCTCATTTGGCATTATTGATATTGTTGATGATATTGAGCTAGACTTCTGTCTACTTGAGCATGCTGGCTGTTTAGTCGGTCTGCAGCACTGTTTAGTGCGACTGAGTGTCTCCGGTCGGAGATCTCACCCTTGGCCCCGGGGGACTTCGAGTGCCTGCTCGGGCAAGGTTTTTCTTCAGTCTTTAGCAGGAGATTTGCAGGTGTTTTGTTTGGGAGTTTTGCTGAGGAGTTGAGCTTCATTGGGTGACCGCGCAGTCCTTGGAGGGAGGACGCAGTTTGAGTTGGAGCTGTTCAGTGGTAGAGATTTCTGCAGGAGATTCAGGCCTCTTCCGGTGTGGAGGTTCAGCGTTTATCATTTGGTGAGTTTCCTGAGGAGTTGTGGCCCCATTTCAGTCTATTTCAGTTGGTGTCTGCGCTGGTCTTGGAGGGACAGCGTTTTTCTAGGAGGAGGGTTTCTGGGGGTGATTTTCGGAGGTGGTCCGTTTTGTATATGGTTTCTGGGTTTTGTCCGGGGTGGTGAGTTCAGGTGGTCTGTCGATTTTCAGCTCATTCCGGCAAGGGGATCAGCCCCTAGCTTCAGTTCATTCCAGCAGCAGCAGTTTACGGCAGTTTCTTCCAGCAGCTGGGATGCAGTTTCTTGTAGCAGCCATTTCCTGTTTTTCTGAGAGGGTTCTTCACTTGCCTTGAGCAAGGATAGGTGCATTTATTCCGATTATCCATTGTATCTCATTATATTCTCAGATTAATAAAATGGCTTAGCATTTCCGGCATTTTTATGTGTATTTGCTTTATGTTCTATTTCCGGCATTTTCTATATTGTCGTATGCTTGTATTGCTGTCTATTTCCCATTCGGGATATTACAGTGGTATCAAAGCATAATTCTGGCTCAGCCTGTGGTCTATGACATTGGGAAAGAGATCATACAGAGGTTTGCTGGAACTTTGGAGAGCAATAGCAGCTGCAGTACCAAAAACGAAATTGGAAAAAGGGCCAAAATATAAAGGGTCAAATTTTGGAGGTTGGAATTAGAAGAAACCATTTCTGGGTTTTTCTGGGTTTTGGGCAAGGATCACCTTCCCAAATTCCTAGAATTTTCTGAGCAATTTCCAGTGGGTAAATCGGAGGTCGAAGTTAAGCAGTAGTATGGTTTTGGAGCAGCAGTGCCATTTCATGGGGAGCCTGTAGACACATAGCAGAAAGAGCCGATGGCAGGTGATGATGATGAGAGGAGATTTAGAGAGGTGCTCCTCCAACACATGCAGGATGTGTCACAGAGACTCACTGCGCTGGAGGTTAGGCAGCGGGAAACCCCAAGGGGATTTCGGATTGGTGAGGGATCAGGCACATCCCACCATTTGCCGGAGCATGATGCCACTCAGCATATGGCATCACATACACCCACACGTCCTACCATGCCCACTTTTCTGGATGAAGACACAGAGGCAGGAGCACAGCAGGAGCCAGAGCCTGGCCACATGGGTGATTATTTCGCTGAGTATCAGGCATATGGGCCGGAGCTCAGAGATCTTATCTCATTCAGAGATTTTGTTCAGCTCCAGCGGGATAGTAGACCTCACAACTTTCACAGAGGGAACAGGCGCTCACATGATGGGGGCTTACAGCGCACAGTGGACAGATTCCATCTACCGACATTTGATGGGTCATCCAGGCGCTCAGAAAAAGCTCGGGAGGATAAGTTGGATACCTCCTTCCAGCTTGACCGAGTATCGGAGAGGGAAACCATTAAAATGGTTACCTCGCACTTGGAGGATGAGGGCACACAGGATTGCAGGGAGTCCGAGGTTACACCTAGTGTGACACAGGATTCACCCTCATTGGAGACCTCCTTAGCTGTGTCGGTTGATGTGCTAGGGGAGAAGGTAGAGCTTACCCCAGTAGAGCCATCCATTGAGGTGATGACCGGAGTCGCGTCCGAGTCTTCGGGTGGTAGCAGCACACAGATGGGTGCAGTGTCAGGAGATGTATCCCCATTCGATGAGGCACTAGGAGATACAGAGGTATCGGATGATGGTCGCAGGCAACGGTATCGTCGGCTTCGAGCAGACCTTCGAGTTTTGAAAGGGAAGGCCACATCAGTTCGGGAGGCCATTTTGTTGCAGGACATGGAGCTGGAGGGCATGAGAGTGGCTTGTGCCGAGTCGGCTGCCAAGTTGGCCCGCATTGGGGAACAACTGGATTCCCTGATGGTACAACCCGAGGGCACATTGCAGCGTCATATCATTCCCCTTCAGGTATGAATGGATGGGACTAGCAGTGTTGCTGGGTCATCTCTTCCCGTTGGAGAGAGAGAGGCAGAGCCACCTAGTCAGATCTCATATGTTGACTTGGATAGCGGTATGGGACGATTAGAGTTGCACAGGGTACAGCATCCACATGTTGAGGTTGGATGGCGAGAGATTTTGAGTTGGTACTCGGTGGAGCGGGCTATGGAGATAGTGATGGATCCGAGTGTAGCTCAGCAGGATTTTCTATGCATGGGAAATACAGGAACCCCAGATTGGCATTGGGATCCAGGTGGGATCACCTATCGTTTCCCAGGCAGGTCGGCTGACTATGTCTTGGAGAGTACAGTTGGCCTAGTAGTAGAGCGTGTGCAGTTTCGGTCAGCTCCAGTGGCCAACCAGTTTATGGGCAGACTCCCTAGGTTGTCTTCGCATGACATTCATACACGGGATCACGGGGTGGTCAGCACACCTTGGCAGGAGCTTGTCGGAGGAGGTGGCATTGGCAGGCCACCAGATGGCACCTTGTATGGGGCCAAGGATTCTTCACCTTTGTGTGGGGCACAGAGGACACAACGGAGCCGAGCAGTGGTGGTAACACTACTGACACACAGGGAGATTCACTTCTCGGACCCCTTGAGGAGGATTTGGAGTGATGATCCTTTCGTCGGCAGGTATAGTGATACGACGGTGGAGCCGATGTTACCGATTGGTGGTAGTCCGACATGTAGAGGCACATCTCTAGGTCATCACATCCAGGGATGTGTGGGAGCCTCTAGCATTGAGCGGTGGATTTTCGGTGGACATGGAGTAGCATGGTGGTGTACCATAGTGTGTGGGACTGCATTGCGGTGTAGGAGTATCCTACAACACATTGAGAGCATGCGGAGAGTGACCGATGCCTGGACACAGTCAGGGCACGAGACGGTACAAGGTGCTACAGCAGTAGCACATGGTATCCAGCAGCATACTGAGGTATGCCTCAGTGTGCAGTGGCATGTTGAGGAGTATATGGTGATCAGTGGTATGCGAGGGCATACGGTGTTGCACAGCAGGGTCTTAGAGCATTGCTTCCAGAGAGACTCATGGACAGGGACATCGGGCTTACCTTTGGTAGTAGTTCACCCAGGATCGATGGAGAGACAAAGGAGCGATACTTGGCGGTATCTGTGGGGACTCACACACCTGACTCGCTTCGACATCGCTCACAGGTACAGCTGATTATGTTTTTGACCTTTGGCACTTTGGGCGTGAGCAGCAAGGTACGCGAGGTTCACCCTAGATATTTGGATGACACTCAATACACTAGGCGAGAGACTTCTAAGCAGTGGCACTGGGTTGGGGTGCTAGTTGACAGCCACAGGTTGGGGGATGAGATAATCCTTTGCAGAGGTGGTGCATCAATCATCGCTGAGCCTACGCTTGGGGAGCCGGTCATGAGGGAGACATGCATCACTTTTCCCTCACGACATGTCGAGAACATGCATGGGCAGAGGATACTGGGTACAGCAGAGGTAGCATCCCAGTATGTGTTTGGGCTCTAGACACTGTATCGACACTTTATCGAGAGGATGGGTGCCCACACTGAGTCGATGAGGGATATGCGGCTAACATTGGGGTCAGAGATCGAGGTGGGACAGTCATATGCACTGACATCGAGTACGGGGACAACAGCTGCAGGTCCGTATTCTCTAGAGGTTTTGGAGGTCGATGGGATTGTTCTGCAGGGGACCAGTAGACAACGGGAGCATGACATTCCTGATCAGGAGTGGGAGGAGTTGTTGGATATGGTGGAGCATCCATCTGTGGGTCGACACAGGGATGAGACGCAGATAGGTGCACGCACAGTTAGCAGAGCTGCAGTGTTTTTAGTGTGTAGCACTCCCCAGAAGTACATCGATGGAGCTTGTAGCATATCTTGCCCACTTTGGCCCATTACAGAGAGAGGGGCTTCCTTCTACAGGCAGCTTTCACTGGCAGACAGGGCAGAGCAGTGGGAGTTGATTACGAGTTGGCGACAGCACTCCCGGCATGTTCCACATGCAGTTGTTGTTGCTACATCAGATGCTTCCTCCAAGATGGACTGGCGGGAGATCATGAGTTGGTACCCTCTTGATGGTACGGTATTCTTCGTAGGGAGCACAGTGGAGCAGGGGCCCTTGGACATAGTAGATGTTACAAATCCCAGTCAGCAGGAGGGCACCAGTTGTCGTTACTTCAGGACTCCTTCCCAATTTCAGGAGAGCAGGATCAGCATGGGATTGAGTCATGACTTGGATTGGAGAGAGGTGATGAGTTGGTATGCAGTTGGAGGGGTAGCATATGCAGCTACAGGTACAGCGCAGCAGGAGCCCGGGAGCATTGATGCTTATTGGTGGTCTTCACCTCTTAGAGCATTAGTCATAGCTAGAGGCAGTGCACAGTCCGAGCCGTGGGACTTGGGCGATTATTGGCCATGGTGGCGATGGGATCCGGGGGGATTATTGGTTGACTGGTACTGTGAGAGGCCAGTTTGGGATCCTGGCATTGAGATATCCCTTCGTATCAGGGTGATGCAAGAGACAGAGAGGTTTCAGTGGGACCCAGGCACATTTTGCAGTATCGGTGGGGAGCATCAGCTAGAGAGTAGGCTTGTTCAAGCGTTGCTTGAGGACAAGCAATTTTTGCCGGATGAGGATGCCACTTGGGAGAGCGAGCAAATTTTGCAACATCCATCACTTCAGTTGCTTGAGGACAAGCAACGTTCTGCCGGGGGAGACTGTAATATTCCTAATTAGCACCGCTAATTGGAATATTTCATTTTTGTATAGTTTTGTCGCCTACAGTTAATTAATAAATAAAAGTGAGAAAGAGGGGTCAACTCACTTTAATAAAATAAAGTGCTTCCTAGTAGGGGCAACGTTGTGACTTAAAGGAGAGCCTTGGGGGTCCACACTTTGCATGAGAGAGGCCTCACGTAGGCTCTAGAAGCAAATCGGCAAGCAGCATAGAGGAGTTTATGGAGAGAGGGGACGGTATTAGGGTTTTGAGGGAGCTAGCACTATAAAAGGTGGAGTTTCACCTCATTTAAGTATTATTGATATTGTTGATGATATTGAGCTGACTGGCTCACTTGAGCACGCCGGGCCAAGTTAGCTTTCGTCTCGCAAGCACTATTTAGTGCGACCGAGTGTTCGGCTATGCGCAGGGACTCCCTTCGAGTGGGACTTACACGTCAGCTTACATAGGTTTTTCTTCGCCTTAGCAGAGATTTGCGTGTTTGCTTTGGGAGTTTTGTCGAGGAGCCGAGTTTCTCATCAGACTCGCATAGCCCTTGGAGGGAGGACGCAGTTTGAGTTGGAGCTGCTCAATGGTAGAGATTTCTGCAGGAGATTCAGGCCTATTCCGGTGTGGAGGTTCAGCGTTTATCATTTGGTGAGTTTACTGAGGAGTTGTGGCCCCATTTTAGTCTATTTCAGTTGGTGTCTGCGCTGGTCCTGGAGGGACAGCGTTTTTCTAGGAGGGTTTTTGGGGTGATTTTCGGAGGTGGTCCATTTTGTATATGGTTTCTGGGTTTTGTCCGGGGTGGTGAGTTTAGGTGGTCTGCCGATTTTCAGCTCATTCTGGCAAGGGGATCAGCCCCTAGCTTCAGTTCTTTCCAGCAGCAGCAGTTTACGGCAGTTTCTTCCAGCAGCTGGGATGCAGTTTCTTGTAGCAGCCATTTCCTGTTTTTCTGAGAGGGTTCTCCACTTGCCTTGAGCAAGGATAGGTGCATTTATTATGATTATCCATTGTATCTCATTATATTCTCAGATTAATAAAATGGCTTAGCATTTCCGGCATTTTTATGTGTATTTGCTTTATGTTCTATTTTCGGCATTTTCTATATTGTCGTATGCTTGTATTGCTGTCTATTTCCCATTCGGGATATTACACCAAGCGCCAAAGGGAGTTAACCAAGCACCTTATTAAGTGGTTTCTATTTCTCAAGCGGATGGTATGTCCATGATACACCCTTCAAATGGTGGTGGCATGTGATAAAAGTGATGGAACGAAGTACTAGATGAAAGGGGAAATCCTAGGTCACATGCTAAGGTACAAGGGTAGCTAATAAAGGTAAGCCCACACTTGAGTAAATAATGTATAGGAGGGAGCAATCGTGTTACATGAGTTGCCCCAGCCTTGATTTTTCCACCTTTCTTCATATGCCTTTTGCCTTTTATGATTTTTCTTTAGTTAACTGCTCAGGGCTCAAGGAATGAGAGCATGACGTGTAAAGTATAGCTGTGGATACCCACGTTTAAGCTGGGGTGGTTCATTGCCCACTAGGGGTTTGGACAATCATGGGTTCCTGAATGGTAGAGGAGGCTCATCTAGGGCCTATAGGAACCAAGGTGATGGCGATGGAATGGGGTAGATTTCATGCAATGGCTTTCTCCCACGTGCTAAATGCTTTTGTCCTGGCCATCTTTTGCATTTTATGGATTTCCTATTGAATGTGGCCAATTATGCTTTTTCTTTTCTTTTTAGTTGCACTGACCTTCGAGCATTCTTCTAGGCCCGACCTAAAGTGTGGACAAGGGGAGGGGGAGGCTAAGCATATGTGGACCGAGCGGAGGAATGTGGACGCAGGTGGGAGGAATGATGAATGGGGTTATAATGAGGGGATGGGGAGTGATATATGTGGATGAGGGAGCGAGACCATGCAACCAAAATCAGGGTTTCCCATGTAGTCCCATCCCTAAAGCCCAAAGGTCAGTAAAGAGATCTCACGAGACTAAGGTCCAAGGTTAATATCCAAAAGAGGTCTAGGGGACAAGAGCCCAGACCTAGCCCACTCTTTTTGTTGAATCCCCCCATTAATCCATGCCCAAAAGTTTCCATGATAAGTAAACTACAATACTCAATTACCAAATGAGAAGGCATACCTTTAGGTTTGGGAGGCCCACCTTCAAACATACGATCATGGCAGATGGGTGAGGGACCACACGGGCTGGCTCAAGTGGCGGAGAAATGGCACAATGAGCTAGTTGGCGGTTCTTAGGGGTTGTTGGTTGAGGACCATCTTGGAGAAAAACGTTCCACTAGGGATATCACCCACAAAATGGTGGGTAACAAGACCAAGTCAACCTTCCTTCATAACTTCCAACAACAAACTTCGACCTTCCAGCAACTTCTTTACCAACTTCAACCCCCAACAACAATTCTGCAACTTCAACCTAGCAGCTTCACCAACTTCGATATTGATGCAATTTCACAGCTTCACAGCTTCAACCTTGATGCAACTTCTCAACTTCACAGCTTTGACCTTGATGCAACTTCACAGCTTCGACCTTGATGTAGTTTCCTAGCTTCGTCCTTCTTGTAGTTTCACAGCTTCGACCTTGATGCAGTTTCCTAGCTTCTACCTTGAAGCAATTTCCCAGCTTTGACTTTAATGCAGTTTTATAGCTACATCGTCGTTGTACTTTAGAGAAAGAGAGAAAAACCCAAAAACGTTGATTCCAGCTTCCTCCTTGAACTTCGCTTGCCCTTTTACACTTCTTTCTCCTTAATATTGAACTACTTCTCTTGCTTGAATGAATGTCTTGGTGTGTGCTTCAAATGAGGTTGAATTCCTCTTATATATAGGTTTCCCAGGGGTTTGAATTACATTCATGAGGCCGACTTGATCTCTTGTCGGCCAACTTGATCTTGGAGTGCCTTTTGATGCAATTTTGACTCAAAAAAATATTTTGATTTGTTACAAGATTCCCAATGGGGTCTCATACATATATGACAATGACTCTATTGACTTCTGGACTCTATGAAAAACCCTAGAAGCACACAATGGGTGTTTGACCTACAAATAAATTATCCGTGAGCATGAAACCCACGCTATAAAAATCAATAATAATAATTTTCTTTCTTCTTACAATATACAACAATCAAGAGTACATTTCATATTTATCAAGACTGAACGTAGTTACCTATTTCAACACTCCCTCATAATTAGGGAGGTATTCATAATTCATACAAGGTACTTGGACATTCTCATACTGAAGAATTGTCATAAGAAGAGTCAAATTGGTAAGCCATCTCATAAGCTATTATTTTAGCTTATCTCATTGCATCTCATCATATCAACCAACATTTCCACATAGCAAGGCCTTGACTAAAATCTCTCTCTCTCCACAAGATCAAAGCACAATGTTGGCGAGACAATCACTGATAGACACCAACATCATTGTCTCTTAAGGCACATACCCCACCCAGATGTTCACAAGGTATGTCTTTGGACAATTCCTGTTTTGGAAACATCCTCAAGGAATTTCCTCTTCAACTATGCTTACATATTGGATGCCCTACCACATCCTCAAAGAGTATCGGAAACTAGGTGGTTACCCAATCCTCTATTCTTTCTTGATAACATGAAGACAAGAATGATGTGTCCTTTTCTCCCCCATGGCCTTCACTAAGACTTATAGTTGTTAGTCCTCGTCTAGCGCATGACACATGAAGTAGAGAACCATATTCGTTGCCCCCTCTTAACCAGGGAGGATCTAATCATTCCTATACAAGGAATATACCCAAGCTCCCTCTAAACCAGTGACTTGCCCAAGCTCCCTCTCAATTAGGGACTTGTTTCCAACAACAGTTATCTTCTCTTTGGTGGAGATCATGGTACTTTCAGTTGCTTGTAGAGCTCCTCTTTCCGATGTCATGAACTTAAACTTCATCATGGAGCCTTCATCTTCCAAATCTTCTTCATAGGGCATCAACCATCTTCTTCATCGATTTCAATGAACCATAGTGTTGAACCAATAGTCCTGTCATCCTTCTTTTCATTGGAAAATGATCTTCTAGTCCACATTTGGCTATCCTTCATACAACTACCTCTTCCAATTCATGTTTCTTTTAGGATCTTCCATCCATTCTCATGAGTACTAGTTATAGGTAACTTCCACACCTTTATTTTGGTAGCTCTGTTTCAACCCAACCAGATGTTTTTCAAAAGTCAAAATGAACATCGAATCAAAATTATCTTTTATGATTTCCTTTTGTCATGAAATCAACCTCTTGCAACATCAACATCCTGCACATGTATGACTCCATCTCCAAGACATTCAATATTAAGGGTCTCCTTCTTTTCTAGACTTTTATCAGGGTCTTCATACCTTCTCCACGGAGATGTCATAGCTAATTCTTCTAGTTATCAGATGTTGATCACTTATCTTATCTTACGTGACTATAGTTGCATCTTTCATGAACTCTTCTTCCTTTCTTCACATATTGCTTTCCACGGGATCTTCTTTACATGGTTCTTTCAACATAGGAACCATGATCGTCAACCATCTCATATTCGATATGAGGTCATATTATATTGATTTCATCTTATCAATATGTAGAAGAGTTCAAGGCATATTGTCTACATGCGTTCATGCATCATTCTAATGGAAGAGATTCTTCTTCTTCGATCATGCTCATGAGATAGAGCATTCAACCATGTTATTAGCAACTATATGATGACATGACTTTATCTATTAAATATATACGTACATTTTCCTTCTTTTTTTTTATCTAGACCTCCTTCTAGCAGCTTTCTTATCTTGCTTGAAGATGAAAGTACTTCAACCAACTCAACATGCTGCACATCTTCGTCATCATACGTTACCAGTGGATCCCATACAAGGTGGACCGTAGACTATCAGTGAGACACTTGCTTCTTCCAAGTAGAGGTGAACCTTCTTATAAAGATTCTAGGTCAGGATCTAATGATCCCTATTCTGCAAAGGCTGCTTTCTAATGATGATGATGTATGATGATTTCTTTATCTTCTATCATGCTAGAACACTTTCTTCCAACAATATATATTGTTGCTTCGGTTGACCTTATATGCTTCCAATGGAGATGTCATGAGCTAGTTTCTTTCTATCATGATGACTGCAACAACCATGTAGACTTCTACTTCAGCTATCCTTTCAAGCTTCTATGACAATGTCATCTCTATTTCAACTCTAATGTATCTTGATGCTTTCCATCGTGATTTCTACAAAATTGAAAAGAACTCTAGTATATTTTAGTGATAGTAGAGGTCTTTCACATCCTTCTTTGTCTTCTTCTTTTCAGATTCTTTCACTTCTTCGGTGACATGGGCTTCATTTATTCCTTTTCTCTTCTTGTTGTCCTTTCTAAGTTTGAGACAATTCTTTTTAAAGTCCCCATATTCATTACATTCATAACATTGTATCTTTGACATATAAAGCTTCTTCTTTTTCCGAGGATCAAACTTTCCAAACTTCCCTTTCCTTCTAGCCATGGAAACATATGCTTGAACTTGTTCATTTGATCCAACATCGTCTTTAACCTTACTCTTGCTTCTTCAATGTTGCATAAATACCAAAGTTCACTAAATGGAGTGGCTTCTTTCTTTCCATACATACTTGATACAAAGTTGCCCCATTCATCAGGTAGTGCATTGAGCACTATGGTGGTCATTTCTTTACTAGACATTATTTTCCCTAACTCTTGTAGTTGATCTCTTATTTGAGATACCCTCATGAGGTATGAGGCAACCCCTTCTTCTTCTGATACCTTCATCTTGTATAGTTCGATTCTCCATGATATAACTTTTCCTGCAGTGCTTCCAGAAAATAATTCTACCAACTTTTCATAGATATCTTTCGATTTCTCCAAGTTTGCTACATAAGGGATGAAGGAATACTTGATACATTCTATGAGGATTCTTTGAGCCCTTACTTCCCCTTTCATGTACTTTGATCGTGCTTGAGCTTGATCTTGAGCATCTTTGGAGATAGAACCCTTGACATTTTTAACAACTTCATTCTCTATGAGGATCAAATCTATCCTCTTCTTCCACGCAAGGAAATTTGATGACCCAACCAGTTTGTTGCTCTCCTTGCAGAATGAGGTCATATTGATAGTAGATTCAGACATAAATAGAAAATACTTACTTGTCAAGTGAAGATGCTCCTTGATGATGATATCTTCAACTTGATGTCTTTTTTATGATGTTGATTATTGAAGATGCCTTGCTGATGATGATTGCTTCCTTGATGACAATGCTTCTTCTTCATGTTGAAAAGTGTAACTAGGTCGGTCTTCATATTGACTATGTAATTATGTATTCTATGTAAAGAAGAAGACAAAGATAATAAAATGTATTATGTACTTGCTTCATGGGTTTCATGAGCAAGATTTTATTAGAGGTTAAATAGACTTCTTCTTGATGTCCATCTAGCGTTTGTCTTCTTGATAAAAATGTAATTAAGTGTCATTTATATATGAAGGATCTAGTCAAAAGAGATACTCCAAGACCTTGCAAAAGAATTCGTGAAAGAATGGCTTGAAACTGATCTAACTCAACGCTGGAGATGGATGATAAAAGTCAGCCTATATGCAGCTACACGTCGGCCTAATTATCAGCTGAGAAGTTGGCCTTCTAGCTCACTGTATGGTCAGCCTATTCGATTGGACAAGTGCACTATATATACACACCTCTGTGGTTCATTTGATACACATAATTTTTCGATGGTCTCTGCTATAATATAAAGTAGGGCTCTCTTAGAAAAATAAGTGCAGATACACTAAAGAAAGAAGTGTGAATATCCTGAAGATAGACATGCAGATACCCTGAAGAAAGAATGTGAATATCACTGAAACAGAAGTGCGGATAAGTTTGAAATTTCTGAAGCTAACTGCGGACAAAAGGAAAAGAACAAAATGCGGATTGCTTTGATGATAAGTGCGGAATTTCTGAAGCTAACTGCGGACAAAACGACAAGAACAGAATGCAGATTGCTTTGATCTAATATGTGGATTGAAGAGGAACAGAAAGTGCGGACTCCAGACTAGGAGTAGTATGGATCTCAGTCTGGATTCCAGGAGTCCTGTACAGGGTGTCAATCGCAGATTTGTCTTAGTTATCTCAGCTAAGGTGCGCATACATCACTGTTGTATTACATATTGTTTTGTTGAATCCCCCCATTAATCCATGCCCAAAAGTTTCCATGATAAGTAAACTACAATACTCAATTACCAAATGAGAAGGCATACCTTTAGGTTTGGGAGGCCCACCTTCAAACATACGATCATGGCAGATGGGTGAGGGACCACACGGGCTGGCTCAAGTGGCGGAGAAATGGCACAATGAGCTAGTTGGCGGTTCTTAGGGGTTGTTGGTTGAGGACCATCTTGGAGAAAAACGTTCCACTAGGGATATCACCCACAAAATGGTGGGTAACAAGACCAAGTCAACCTTCCTTCATAACTTCCAACAACAAACTTCGACCTTCCAGCAACTTCTTTACCAACTTCAACCCCCAACAACAATTCTGCAACTTCAACCTAGCAGCTTCACCAACTTCGATATTGATGCAATTTCACAGCTTCACAGCTTCAACCTTGATGCAACTTCTCAACTTCACAGCTTTGACCTTGATGCAACTTCACAGCTTCGACCTTGATGTAGTTTCCTAGCTTCGTCCTTCTTGTAGTTTCACAGCTTCGACCTTGATGCAGTTTCCTAGCTTCTACCTTGAAGCAATTTCCCAGCTTTGACTTTAATGCAGTTTTATAGCTACATCGTCGTTGTACTTTAGAGAAAGAGAGAAAAACCCAAAAACGTTGATTCCAGCTTCCTCCTTGAACTTTGCCATTTTGCATTTCTTCTTTTTTCTCCTATTGAACTACTTTCGAAGCTTGAATGAATGTCTTGTGTGTGCTTCAAATGAGGTTGAATTCCTCTTATATATAGGTTTCCTCAGTGGGAAGAATTACATTCATGAGGCCGACTTGATCTCCTCAGTCGGCCAACTCCAGATTCTGGAGTGCCTTTTGATGCAATTTTGACTCAAAAAAATATTTTGATTTGTTACAAGATTCCCAATGGGGTCTCACACATATATGACAAATACTCACACTGACTCCTATGAAAAAAAAAAAACCCTAGAAGCACACAATGGGTGTTTGACCTACAAATAAATTATCCGTGAGCATGAAACCCACGCTATAAAAATCAATAATAATAATTTTCTTTCTTTCTACAATATACAACAATCAAGAGTACATTTCATATTTATCACATTTCTCCAACCTAGTTACACATTTCAACACTCCCTCTTAACTAGAGAGGTATTCATAATCCATACATGGTACTTGGACATTCTCATACTAAAGAATTCCCATAAGAAGAGTTGGATTGGTAAGCCATCTCATAAGCTATTATTTCAGCTTATCTCATTGCATCTCATCATGCAAACGAGCATTGTCACATAGCAAGGCCTTGACTAACAGCTCTATCTCTCCACAAGATCAGAACACAATGTTGGCAAAACAATGTCTGATAAACACCATCATCATTGTCTCTTAAGGCACATACCCCACCTAGATGTTCACAAGGTATGTCCTTCTTGGAATAACACATCCTCAAGGAATTTCCTCTTCGACTACTCTTACCTATTAGTTGCCCTACCACATCCTCAAAGAGTATCAGAAACCAGATACTTAACCAATCCTTCGTTCTTTCTTCACAACATGAAGACAAGAATGATGTGTCCATCTCTCCCTCATGGCCTTCACTAAGACTTACGTCTATTAGTCCTGGTCTAATGCATGACACATGAAGTAGAGAGCCATATCAGTCACTCCCTTTTAACCAGGGAGGATCTAATCATTCCTACAAAAGGAATATACCCAAGCTCCCTCTAAACCGGGGTTGACTGCCCAAGCTCTCTCAATTAGGGACTCTTTTTCCAACAACAAATTATCTTCTTGGTGGAGACTGTACTTCTTCACTTGCTTCTCAGAGCTCCCTCTTCCGATGTCATGAACTTAAACTTCATCATGGAGCCTTCATCTTCCAAATCTTTCTTCATAGGGCATCAACCATCTTCTTCATCGATTTACCGAACCATAGTGTTGAATCAATAGTCCCGCTATCCTTTCTTTTCATTGTAAAGCGATCTTCTAGTCCACATCTGGCTTATCTTCATTTGACTACCTCTTCCAAGTCTTGTTACTTTCAGGATCTTCCATCCATTCCCATGAGTACTAGTTGTAGGTAACTTCCACACCTTTATTTTGGTAGCTCTGTTTCAACCCAACCAGATGTTTTTCAAAAGTCAAAATGAACATCGAATCAAAATTATCTTTTATGATTTCCTTTTGTCATGAAATCAACCTCTTGCAACATCAACATCCTGCACATGTATGACTCCATCTCCAAGACATTCAATATTAAGGGTCTCCTTCTTTTCTAGACTTTTATCAGGGTCTTCATACCTTCTCCACGGAGATGTCATAGCTAATTCTTCTAGTTATCAGATGTTGATCACTTATCTTATCTTACGTGACTATAGTTGCATCTTTCATGAACTCTTCTTCCTTTCTTCACATATTGCTTTCCACGGGATCTTCTTTACATGGTTCTTTCAACATAGGAACCATGATCGTCAACCATCTCATATTCGATATGAGGTCATATTATATTGATTTCATCTTATCAATATGTAGAAGAGTTCAAGGCATATTGTCTACATGCGTTCATGCATCATTCTAATGGAAGAGATTCTTCTTCTTCGATCATGCTCATGAGATAGAGCATTCAACCATGTTATTAGCAACTATATGATGACATGACTTTATCTATTAAATATATACGTACATTTTCCTTCTTTTTTTTTATCTAGACCTCCTTCTAGCAGCTTTCTTATCTTGCTTGAAGATGAAAGTACTTCAACCAACTCAACATGCTGCACATCTTCGTCATCATACGTTACCAGTGGATCCCATACAAGGTGGACCGTAGACTATCAGTGAGACACTTGCTTCTTCCAAGTAGAGGTGAACCTTCTTATAAAGATTCTAGGTCAGGATCTAATGATCCCTATTCTGCAAAGGCTGCTTTCTAATGATGATGATGTATGATGATTTCTTTATCTTCTATCATGCTAGAACACTTTCTTCCAACAATATATATTGTTGCTTCGGTTGACCTTATATGCTTCCAATGGAGATGTCATGAGCTAGTTTCTTTCTATCATGATGACTGCAACAACCATGTAGACTTCTACTTCAGCTATCCTTTCAAGCTTCTATGACAATGTCATCTCTATTTCAACTCTAATGTATCTTGATGCTTTCCATCGTGATTTCTACAAAATTGAAAAGAACTCTAGTATATTTTAGTGATAGGTAGAGGTCTTCACATCCTTCTTTTGTCTTTCTTTCGATTCTTTCGCTATTTCTTCCACTTCTTCGGTGACATGGGCTTCATTTATTTTTTTCTCTTCTTGTTGTCCTTCTTAAGTTTAGGAAAATTCCTTTTAAAGTGCCCATATTCATTACTCTCGTAACATTGTATCTTTGACATATCGATGATGATCTTTTTTCCAAGGATCAAACTTTCCAAACTTTCCTTTTGTCTTGGCCATGGCTGCATATGCTTGAACTTGTTCATTTGATCCAACATCGCTTTAACCTTACTTGCTTCTTCAATGTTGTATAAATACCAAAGTTCACTAAATGGAGTGGCTTCTTTCTTTCCATACATACTTGATACAAAGTTGCCCCATTCATCAGGTAGTGCATTGAGCACTATGGTGGTCATTTCTTTACTAGACATTATTTTCCCTAACTCTTGTAGTTGATCTCTTATTTGAGATACCCTCATGAGGTATGAGGCAACCCCTTCTTCTTCTGATACCTTCATCTTGTATAGTTCGATTCTCCATGATATAACTTTTCCTGCAGTGCTTCCAAAAAATAATTCTACCAACTTTTCATAGATATCTTTCGATTTCTCCAAGTTTGCTACATAAGGGATTGAAGAGAATACTTGATACAATCTATGAGGATTCTTTGAGCCCTTACTTCCCCTTTCATGTACTTTGATAGTGCTTGAGCTTGATCTTGAGCAGGTTTGGAGATTGAATCCTTAACAAATTCAATAACTTCATTCTCTATGAAGATCAAATCTATCCTCTTCTTCCATGCAAGTAAATTTGATGACCCAACCAGTTGTTTAATGCCACCCGGGAATGAGGTCATATTGATAGTAGATTGACATAAATAGAAAATGCTTACTTGTCAGTGAAGATGCTCCTTGATGATGATATCTTGACTTGATGTCTTTTTTATGATGTTGATTGAAAATTACGCTAGCATTGATGATTGCTTCATGATGACAATGCTTCTTCTTCATGTTGAAAAGTGTAACTAGGTCGGTCTTCATATTGACTATGTAATTATGTATTCTATGTAAAGAGGAAGACAAAGATAATAAAATGTATTCTGTACTTGCTTCATGGGTTTCATGAGCAAGATTTTATTAGAGGTTAAATATATTTCTTCTTGATGTCTATCTAGGGTTTGTCTTCTTGATAAAAATGTAATTAAGTGTCATTTATATGTGAAGGATCTAGTCAATAGAGATGCTCCAAGACCTCACAAAAAATTCGTGAAAGAATGGCTTGAAACTTATTGATGATAAAAGTCAGCCTATATGCAGCTACACGTCGGCCTAATTATCGCTGAGAAGTTGGCCTTCTAGCTCACTTTATGGCCGGCTTATTCGATTGGACAAGTGCACTATATATACACACCTCTGTCGTTCATTTTACATACATAATTTTTCGATGGTCTCTATGGTCTACACTTTATAATAGTAAGTAGGGCTCTCTTAGAAGAAAAATAGAGATGCGGACTACACTAAAGAAAGAAGTGTGAATATCTCGAAGATAGACATGCGAATGCTATTTGAAGAAAGAATGTGAATATCAAACGAGAAGTGCGGATAAGTTTGAAATTTAGAAGCTAAGCTAAGACAAAAGGAGAAAGAACAAAATGCGGATTGCTTTGATGATAAGTGCGAATTTACCGAAGCTAATTTAACGGACAAAAGCAGCAAACGGGAATACGGTGCTTTGATCTAATATGTGGATTGAAGAGGAACGAAAGTGCGGACTCCGGACTGAGGGTAGTATGGATCTCGGTCTGGATTCCGGGAATCTGTCTGGGGGTGTCGATTATGATTTGTCTTATCTCGACTAAGATGTATACATCAACTGTTGTATTACATATTGTTTTGAGATGCCAGAACTAAGCAAAGGTCCTGGTAAGTTTGGTCCTCGTAATAGTATGGACAAAGCACGATGCTTTGGATGTGATGAACTTGAGCATTATAAAATAGATTGTCCTAAATTTGAAAAGGACAAGAGAAATAGGGAACAACCCCATGTCTCCGAAATGAGAGAAGAACCTGATGCAAAGAAATCTAAGAAAGAAGCAACGAGGGATCTCCACTATGATTAAGATCATCTTCTCCTTTAAGTGATTTTTGTTGGTTGTATGATAAGAAGCAGTGTAGCATCCTGATCAAAGCATGGTAGGAGTTCTTGGTAAAACAGCTCCTGTAAAACCTCTCTTATAACATTACTAATGGAAGGCAGTGATCAAGATCAAGGGTCATCATGAAAAACAAAATTTTGGGATGTGATGACATATTGATGGAGCAGGCCAAGTGAATGAAGCTCTTCATTCTAATAAAACTATTGAAGGATGACTCAAATGAAAAAGCTATGAGGTATGTATATATTTATATGCTGAAACTAGATGATATGAGGTCATGTCATATGGTTGCAGGTAATAGAATTTTATATTTAGAAGTATGATCTATGAAGGAGGATCTCTTGGTGCACTAATAGATGAAATCAACATTATATATATCCTCGTGAAATATGAGGTGGTTGTATATGAACGAGGAACTGGAAAATGTGTAAGTTCCTGGGAATGAAGAATGTGCAGAAAGGAAGAGATCATGAAATGCAACCATGTCAAGAGGCAGTTATCATCCGGAAGCCAAGAAGATGTGACTAGGAGATCTCCTGGGAGGATATGTAGACTCTGACAGAAGTCTGGTAAAGTGGAAGACCCTTGAAAAAACAAATCATTAGGAGATGTGTCAATCTGAATAAAGGATGTCGATGCCTATAGGAAGATGTCATAGTGAAAGATCATCACTGAGGTAACTTTTGTTTTAAAAGTTCATATGTATATGTTTATCTGGATGAATTTTTGCAGGGCTGCTAATCATGAGAAAGGATGTATGATCCTTGGAGATGATTCGAAGGAAAGCAACATGGCATAACGGTGAACTAGATGAGAAAGACAGATGAATCACTTTCTGGTAGATGACATGACTCATGAATGAAAGTGATGGATGATTTGTGCCCTATGAAGCTAAAGTTGAAGATTCCTCAATATCGAAATCCATGACATCGAGGAGAGGAATTTTTCATGAGCTAACGGTGAACTAGATGAGAAAGACAGATGAATCACTTTCTGGTAGATGACATGACTCATGAATGAAAGTGATGGATGATTTGTGCCCTATGAAGCTAAAGTTGAAGATTCCTCAATATCGAAATCCATGACATCGAGGAGAGGAATTTTTCATGAGCAGTTGGGTGTCTCACCATTGCTGCTGCAAGTCCCTGATTGAGAGGGAGCCTAGTGATTAGTTTCTTACTTGGAAGAAACTGGGTAATTCCTAAGAATGAGCTTAGGTGCATTCCTTATACAGGAATGAGTACATTCCCTTGTGGAATAGGTCCTCCCTGGCTTAGAGGGAGAGATAGACACATCATTCTGGTCTTCACTTGGAAAGACAGAATGGAGGATTGGGTAATCATCTGGCATTCAATACTCTTTGAGAATGTGTTAGGGCATTCAAGATAAGAGTTGTCAGAGACCAATATTCTTTGAGGGCTAACTACCCAAGAGAAGAATAGTCCAAGAAGATCATACTTTGGGAACACCCGGGTGGAGTATGTACCTTGGAGAGACAATGACTATGGTGTCTATAAGTCATGTGTCTCGACAACATTGTAGCCCATTGTCTCGTTGAGAGATGGGGCTGTTAGTCAAGGCCTTGCATTAGGACAATGCTGGTTGATATGATGCTATACAGATGCTACTACCAATATGATTCTTCTTATGAGATTCTTGTTGAGATTTTGTATAAGTTGGTGTAGCATCAGGTGTGCTCTAGCCCTGAAATTTTGTGGAGGGGCTAGGACACATTTGATCTCCAAAACCCAAAAAGGGATTTTAGAAATATCAGTTGGTGTTCAAGTTATTCAAATAATTAATTATTTTTAATGTATTTCCTAAGTCTAAATTAGGAAAATAAAATAATTGAAGTGAATTAATTAACGCATGTGTCAAGTAGTGTTTTAATCTCAGCCGTTGATGAATGATTTAATCTCGGTCGTTGAAAGGTTCAAGGAAAATTAGAAGAGAAAGGCTTGAGGGTCAGTTGGTGGAGACACACAGTTGTAGAACTAATGAATACATCTGGAATTCTAGGGCGGGTTTGCTAAGAATTTTCGGAGGAATTTCTTGCAGTGAGGGGTAGTATTAACTAAGGGGATGATCTGATCCCAAGAGCCAAGAGACAGAAAGAGGCAGAGGAGCAGCAACAAGGGCAGCGCAGAGGGGGCTTCAGAGCCACCCAGTCCAGCAGGGGCAGCGCAGAGGCAACTAGGGCCACGTAGGGCTGATGCAGGCCTAGCAAAGGCAGCGCAGGGGCAGTATAGACCCTCCAGGGGTGACGCAGTCGCTCCTAGAGCCACGCAGAGGCTGACGCAGGGCTTCAGAGTTAACGTTGGGGCTTCAAATGCAGCATTGAGGATTTCTAGGGTCAGATAGGGGCCGAGTTCTGTAAATCCCGTTTGAGGTTGTGGATCAGTCTGATATTTGGCACTAGAACTTTAGGTTAGCTGCAAATTTGATTTCATTTATCCTCTGTCGGATTTTCCAGATCTGGAAGCCAAATTTTTTGTACTCAGAACTACTTAATAATAAACCCTCATATCTATTGCACTGGTTTTCCCGCTTTGGGTTTTTCCAGGGACTTATGTTCAAAAATCCATGTGTCACTTTGTTGCATGAGCATATTATTCAGTAAATGATCTGCATTTGTAGGTTGTAGTTGTGTTTATTTTTGGCATTTTCTGAATCTGATTTCTGGAAATAACTTGTATTAATTAAATCAAGTAGGAGGAAATAAACCAATACACTGCAGTGGAATTTTCACATGGTATTAGAGCGATAGCAGATCAAGCTGAATCTCCAGCAATCAGCTGAAGAAATATTTTTTTGCAGGGTGGCAAAAGAAGCAGCCAATCCGGAAAGGGCATCTTAACAGCAGGAGAACACAGATCCAGAAGACAGCGCTGAAGCTGCAGAAGGCCTTCAGGCTTACGCAGACCCTTCCCAGGGCAGCATAAGGACTGCGTCACCCAATCTGGGGTTACGCAGTCCACTTCTGAGCAGCGTTGGGACTACACTGGGACAACCAGGGATACGTTGTCCAGTAAATTCTCCAGTTGCAGAAGATTTTTGCCAAGATCCGAAAGCAATGCTTCATATCTTCAACAGTGCTGGTGGGGTAGAGATTTTGCATGTGCAGAATTGTGCCTAGCTAAGGCAACAAAGGCGGGAGGAAGGCAGTTATTCAGCAGATCTGAGCCAAGATCTGAGATTCGATCAGGAGGATCAGAGAGTACTGTCTGTTTGTGATTTGGTAGAAGATTTCCAGGAGGGAAACCAGTCTTCAATAGAAGCAGTTACTAGAGGGTTTCAAGTCACCAAGAAACCCAGATCCAGAGGGAAAAGTATTGTTTTTTTCAGATCTGAGCAAAGATGGCTTGATATGGACTGAGGGATCAAGATAGATTGGACAACATGTCCAACTATGTTATCTGGAGGGCCAAAATCCTCTCAGTTCTGGATGAGTATGGTCTCAAAGAGCATGCAGAGGTCCTTGTTGTACCAACTGATGCAGATCCTCTCAAGAAGTATGAAGAAAATCAAGCGCGGACAAAGCGGTTGATCATAGACATTGTCAAGGACCACATGATTCCTCATATTGTTGGTAAGACTACAGCAAATGACATGTGGATAGCCTAGGAGACGATGTAACAAGGAGGCTCCCTGCAAAGAAGAATGCTTCTTGAGAACCAAATGCGGTTATTCCAAATGATGAAGCGTGAAGAGATAGATCCATTCCTCTTTAGGCTTCAAGCCATCTGAGATTAGTTGGTTGGCATTGGTGCTACTCTAGATGAGGGGCTCTTAGTGAGGACTGCTCTGAATGCAGTCTCGGAAGATTGGGAAACGTTTTTCCAGAGCATTCTGGGAAGGGCAGCATTACCCTTTTGGGCTAACATGTGGGCTATCCTCCGCCAAGAGGAGATCAAGAGGGTCACCAAGCGTTAGAATATTAGTGGAGGAAGCAGAAAGGCCAAAGTCAAGGAAGAAGAGGTGGATGCAGCCCTCGCATCAAGGGAAAAGAAACAACAAGGGAAGAAGAAGAAGGACCTTTCCAAGGTCAGATGCTTTAACTGTGGTGAACTTGGACATTTCGCCAGCAATTGTCCTAAGAAGAAGGACAAAGGCTCTTATGATTTCAAGGCTGCGGCAACAAAGGATGATGGCTCTGATGATGATGCAGCCATGAGTGCTCATGTACCTCGAGATAAGAGGTGGGGTGACATGGATCAGATAGTGGCAAGATCCTTGAGTCATCCCTACTCTTTGATCACATACGAGCTATGAGAGCCTTAAGACAATAGCGGGATGAGTCGAGAGATGTTTCCAGAAGGCCACATTGAAGCGGAAGAGGGAGCTGAAGAGTTGAAGAGGGAGTAGCGTAATGCAGAGGCAACAGCAGCGTGGAGGAAACAACGCAGAGAGGTTGATGGGACTCAGCAGCGCAAAGAAGTTGTGCTCACGCAGTGCAGTGTTGCAGCATGACAGTGTCTCCAGGAGGACAGCGTGAATCAACATCCAGGGAGCTTCAATGATGGAGGGAAACTTGACTTATCTGTCAAATAGTTGGGCAGAGTTCTTCAGTTGCTTACTTCTCAGCAACTAAGTTGCAATGCAGCAGTTAGCAATGGTAGTGCTATGGGCAGCATGATGCAGCAATTTGAGAGGGAGCTGTAGTACAGATGTGTCAGTGTCAGTGGCAGTGGCATGGGCAGCAATACAGGGAGCAGCAGTGCAGTGGATGGAGGGCAGCAGGCCAAGCATCAACAGCACAAAATCCAGCTTCAATATCTTGTAGTGCATGGTGGGGACGCATTGCTAGAGTACACTTTCCTAGAGCACACTCTGTGCTAAGAGGGAATGTTGAGATTTTGTATAAGTTGGTATAGCATTGGGTGTGCTCTAGCCTTGAAATTTTGTGAAGGGGCTAGGACACACTTGATCTCAAAAACCCAGAAAGGGATTTGAGAAATTTCAATTGGTGTTCAAGTTATTCAAATAATTAATTACTTTTAATGGATTTCCTAAGTCTAACTTAGGAAAATAAAATAATTAAAGTAATTAATTAACACATGTGCTGAAATTGTCTTAAGTCACATGGATCAAGCAGTCTTTTAATCTCAGTCGTTGATGAATGATTTAATCTCGGTCGCTGAAGGGTTCAACGAAAAGTATAAGTGAAAGGCTTGAGGGTCAGTTGGTGGAAACACACAGTTGCAGAACTGAGGAATAGATCTGGAATTCTAGGGTGGGTTTGCTAAGAATTTTCGGAGGAATTTCCTGTAGTGAGGGGTAGTATTGGCTGAGGGGATGATCTGATCCCAAGAGCCAAGAGACGCAAGAGGCAGAGGAGTAGCAACAAGGGCAGCGTAGAGGGGCTTCAAAGCCACACAGTCCAGCAGGGGCAGTGCAAAGGTAGCTAGGGCCACGCAGGGCTGATGCAGGCCTAGCAAAGGCAGTGCAGGGGTAGCATAGACCCTCCAGGGGTGACGCGGGCCCTCCTAGAGCCACGCAGAGGCTGACGCGGGCCATCATAGGTAACATTGGGGCTTCAGAAGCAACGCTGAGGGTTTCTAGGGTCAGATCCGGGCTGAGTCTTGTAAATCCCCTTTGAGGGTGTGGATCAGTCTGATATTTGGCACTAGAACTTCAGGTTAGCTGTAGATTTGATTTCTTTTATTCTTTGTCGGGTTTTCCAGATCTGGAACCCAGATTTGATGTACTCATAACTACTTAATAATAAACCCTCATATCTGTTGCACCGATTTTCCCACTTTGGGTTTTTTCCGGGGACTTATGTCCAAAAATCCATGTGTCACTTTGTTGCATGAGCATATTATTCAGTAAATGATCTGCCATGTGTAGGCTGTAGTTGTGTTTATTTTCGGTATTTTCTGAATCTAATTTATGGAAATAACTTGTATTAATTAAATCAAGTAGGAGGAAATAAACCAATACACTGCAGTAGAATTTTCACAATTCTTCAGTTTGAAAGTGACAATGTTCCTGTATGAATACCTCCCTAGTTAAGAGGAAGTGTTGAAAAGTGTAACTAGGTTGGTCTTCATATTGACTATGTAATTATGTATTCTATGTAAAGAAGAAGACAAAGATAATAAAATGTATTATGTACTTGTTTCATGGGTTTCATGAGCAAGATTTTATTAGAAGTTAAATAGACTTCTCCTTGATGTCTATCTAGGGTTTGTCTTCTTGATAAAAATGTAATTAAGTGTCATTTATATATGAATGATTTAGTCAAAAGAGATGCTCCAAGACCTTGCAAAAGAATTCATGAAAGAATGACTTGAAACTGATTTAACTCAACGTTGGAGATGGATGATAAAAGTCAGCCTATATGCAGCTACACGTGCCTAATTATCAAGTGAGAAGTCGGTCTTCTAACTCACTGTATGGTCGGCCTATTCGATTGGACAAGTGCACTATACATACACACCTTTGTGGTTCATTTGATATACATAATTTTTCAGTGGTCTCTGCTATAATATAAAGTGTGGGCTCTCTCAAAAATATAAGTGTGGATACCCTAAACAAAGAAGTGTGAATACCCTGAAGATAGACATGCGGATACCCTGCAGAAAGAATGTGAATATCACTGAAACAAAAGTGCAGATAAGTTCGAAATTTCTGAAGCTAACTGCGGACAAAAGGAAAAGAGCAGAATGTGGATTGCTTTGATGATAAGTGCAGAATTTCTGAAGCTAACTGCGGACAAAAGGACAAGAACAAAATGCGGATTGCTTTGATCTAATATGCAGATTCAAGAGGAATAGAAAGTGTGGATTCCAGACTAGGAGTAGTACGGATCTCAGTGCGGATTCCAAGAGTAATGTACAGGGTGTCAATTGCAGATTTGTCTAAGTTATCTCAGCTAAGGTGCGCATACATCACTGTTGTATTACATATTGTTTTGAGATGCAAGAACTAAGCAAAGGTCCTGGAATATAAAGTTAAGGGCAGTCATACTGAAGGAAGAATTTGTTGAAGTTGAGACAGTGATCATAAGAAGAAAAACAGTTTTAAAAGTGGTAGAAAGTGAGGAAGGTAAATCTGAGATTTACCTTCCTAACTACAGCTTAAGGAATTCAGTTGCAAATATATGCAAAGAGAAGATAATTTTGTCCCTATATTTGATTGAGCAATAAGAAGTGAAAGAACAGTGCAGATTGGTGAAGAAGAGAAGAATCAAGTTTGAAGAAGTTGTGTCAAGGTGTTGGAAGCATATTGAGGTCAAGGGTCTGAGTCTTGGTCATTGTACTTGTCATTTGAAGATCTATAAGAAGAATTCTATGTGGGTTTTCCTCTCCAAGAGGGAGAGGTTTTTACCTGGCTCTAGGAGCCTAACTTTTGTGTCTTGTGCATTTTGATAATTGACTTGATGAAAGACTAAATAAGACAACGAAGAGAAGACATAAGCAACTCAAGTAAGCTCACAAGTAATTATCAAGAAGAAAATTTGAATTAATCATCAGCCCTCCAAATTCTCAACACTTCAAGTGACATGTCCTTCTTCAAAGATATTGGCAATGAGATTCTTTCTACAATGTGAGGGAGATGTCCTTGATTCCTTTGATGATGGCATTGATGGGAGCTTCAAGTGCAGAGGGTCTTTGAGGTCTTATTTTACAAAGTGTTGGTCCTTCCAGATGATATGATCCTTGTGATGAGTAGTCCTCTTTGGTGCTCCTTAGTTCCTTCCTTTAAGATGATGTGTGGATTATTCCTTCTTAATGATCTCCTTGTGCTTGGTCCTTATGTATCCTTCTTTGAGTGATCTTCAAGGTGCCTCTTCTTGTATTGTCACCTTAGCTCTGATACCATGTTGAGAAATCAAGGGGCAACTAGATTAGGTGATTTCTCTTATTTTGATAACTACTTGTGATGTTCTTTTACTTAACTTTCTTATTAGCTTCTTCTAGCTTATTATTATGTTGTTCTTATCATCAAACAACTACCAAAACATGAAGATCCATAATACACATGGACACAAGATGTATGTTGCAAGACGGGGCCAAAGCCTCTCCTCTTGAGAGGAAAACCCACAAGAATTCTTCTCTTCTTATAAAACCTCCAAATGACGAATTCTGAAACACTTACACCCTTGACAAAGACCCCTCAAAAACCAAGCCAACCATCCTTCATAACTTCAACAACAAACTTCGACCTTCTATTGGCTTCACTAGCAACTTCGACCCCCAGCTACAATTCTACAACTTCGACCTAGCAGCTTCACCAACTTCGATCTTGTAGCAGTTTCACAGCTTCATCCTTGATGCAACTTCAACCATGATGCAGTTTCCTAGCTTTGACCTTGATGCAACTTCACAGCTTCAACCTTGAAGCAGTTTCCCATCTTTTACCTTGATGCAGATTCCAGCTTCCCACTTGAACTTTCCTTGCCCTTATAGACTTCTTTCTACTTATGATTGAACTACTTCTCTTGCTTGAATGAATGTCTTGGTGTGTGCTTCAAATAAGGTCGAATGCCTCTTATATATAAGGTTCTCAGGGGTTTGAATTGCATTCATGAGGCCGACTTGACCTCTTGTAGGGCGCCTTGATCTTGGAGGGGTCTTTTGACACAACTTTGACTCAAATAAATTCTTTTGATTTGTTACAAGATACCCAGTGGGGTCTTTTATATATGACAATGATTCTATTGACTTCTTGACTCTATTACAAACCCTAGAAGCACTCAATGGGTGCTTGACCTACAAATAAATTATCCTTGAGTATGAAACCCATGCTATAAAAATAAATAATAATAATTTTCTTTCTTTTCACAATATATAAGAATCAAGAGTACATTTCATATTTATGAAGACCGAACCTAGTTACATATTTCAACACCAGTTAAGACAGTAGATATTACTTGAGTAATGTTTCTGTGTTCCCTATAACATCACCTTCAAAGACACTAATGTGACCAGTCACCAGACAACAACATATCAGATGAAACCCCTGGACTCGAACAATCTTTGTTGCAGACTACAACCCAAAGTTTCTGCTATACTCGGCGAAAATAAAAATAAAGAAAAAAATAAAAATAAAAATAAATCCTGTAATCATGATGGCTGTAAAATTGCCCCTTTTAGTAATAAATCGGTATTGAAAATGCAGACCATAAGATAAGTCAAACGTCAAATACAGAGTTGTACCATGGACTAGTGCTGATCCAGTATCTGCAGGAAGCTCAAAAAGCAGCTTCTTATACCGGCGATTATCTCTTTTGGGGGAAAAGTTAGGATGCGTAAATGTGAAAACCTGGTGATGAAAACATCAAGCATTCAGAATATTAGTTACCTGATGACAAACTCCAAGAAGAATTTAGAGTACAGAAAGTCAAAAGACATTGCAATCAACATTTGACCATTAGAACAAATAACTCTAGGAAAAAATATTCATGAAAAGAAAAAAATTCAAATAAAAGTTAAAATGACTGCTCACAGGTTGTGGTGGAGCTAGTCTCGCTATACTGTGAAGTTTTACAACATAAGCGGTTTCAAAATGTGCAATGTCTTTATGAGATTTGACCTGCAATAATTTAGAATATAGCTGAGCAAAGAAAACAGTTAAGTGTAACAGCCAAATGAGTGTTCATGAAATCAACAGAAATAAATATCTCTTGGTACTTACGTCATTGTAAAGTTTTGATGCTGTAATTGGTTCAATAAAACTTGTGTACCTAGAATGACACATACAATGCTTCGTACATGAAAATTAAGGTATCTAAAGCAAGCAATGGGAAATGACTCCTCCACCTTAGCTACAGACTAGATAATCCCAGCTATTAAAGATAGAAGGTTGAAGTGTACAACATACGACGATGGAATGGAAATGCCATCTTCTTTTAAAAATCGCTGTGCCCCATCTAAGCACTCGGGAGAAAGTTCATTGTCACCAAATGAACCAAGCAGCTCGCTTACCTGCAGCAAAACAAAATCATCGTATCATGAAAATTGACATGGAAAAACATAAGCAGGAAACCAACTGGTAGAATAACTGCTAGTTGTATATATGGAAATGCTAAAACCATGACAAACAAAATAATTTCATACCAGAATATCAGCCTTTTCTGGTGCAACCCACTGTCGCATGTCACTAGACACAACAGTCACAATGCCTTCCCAACCCTCCAGTTTTATCAAGCTCTGCTTATGCATATAAAATGAAATAAAAAATCAGGTAACTTCTGAAAAATATTCTAACACAAACATTATGCATGCAATTTAACTACTTACTAGTTTAACAGTTACGCACTCTTGAAACAACTAACTAGTGAAATTAAACACATAGGATTTGATTTAGCAGAAATTATTCTATCTCATGCTAGTAGTCATTCTACTAGTTATGCACATGAATAAAATTACAAAATACACACGAATTGTTTTTGCTTACTGGAAGTCGAACAAACCCATTAACATGCAAAAAACTAGAGATTTCATCCTGTCATAATATTTCTCAAGGATTTCATACAAATGTCATGAATTTCTTTGGCTACAAAGACTCTTACCAAAAACTCAAACTGTATAATTTACACTTTACTGGAATATGTTTTGGATAGTTCTTATTGTTTGCTAAAAAACCTCTTCACTCGTTCCGGTATTGAACACTAATTAGTGACCAAAGCCGGTCATGAAAAACTGTGCTTGGAAGAAGTGACATATCAAATGGAAAACCTACCTATAGCTTGATCGTAGGTAGACCAAAATCTAGATTAACTCAACATCACAGATAGAGGTACTATTGGATATCATGTTGAACATTAGCTCATCGATAGTTAATGCATTCTTCATCACAAGTTGCACAAGGATAATGTTGTATAAACTTCAAAGCAGTGTTTCAAACATCAACGAAAAATCATGAAAATTTGCCAACATCGCTAGGTAAAAATTGTGCCACGACCTTAAAAATCACCGGGCCACTAGGCTGCAGGGGTTTCAAAAGCAATTTGGGTTTTTCTTTTGGTCACTTTTCTTTGTTGCTGTTGGGGAAGGAAGGGGAAGAGCTTTGTAGTAATTTTCGAGGGATCGAGGACCAAACAGTCATGATCATCACCAACAAGAAAAAAAATTGTGGATCAAAGATTCAAGAACATTTGTCAAGTAAATCAGACAGACTTCAGTTCTTCCATTCATAGGTTTTTTTCCATACATTTAAGCATATGGTTGCTTGCCTCTTTGCCTACCAATGTTTTCCTTCTTTCTTTTCCTCATTTCATATGATTTTCATGCCCATGAACCAATGCAAGGGTTTTTTTCATATTTGGAGAGCAAGCTTGATTTTTGTCTTTAAACTTTTCATACACGCTCTTATTGCCATTTTTCAATGCAAACAATGTATTTTAAGTTCGCAAAAAAATGATTTTTTAAAAGAGGAGGCTGTTATTTTTTGAAGTTGTCCATTAAACACTTCCACTGCAAATAAGCCAAAGCCCTTGAGGCTTGGACCCATTTTGGCAGAAAAGGGAACCCGGAGGTGGGATAAAACGGCAAATCCTAAATTGCAAATTGTGTGGGGCCCATATGACAGCAGGAGTTTCCTGATTGAAATATGATAGCTAAAATCACCAGACATGATTTTGGGCTTTGTGATAAATCTAGCCCAGAGCTTATGAGAGTTGCGTATGATATTGGGCTTTGTGGTAAATCTAGCCCGGAGCTTATGAGAGTTGTGTATGATGCAACTGAAGCAAAAGACAAAAAGAAAGAAGAGGCAGCTGCAAACCAGGTCGAACATGCAGGCAGATATTCAGGGCTATCTACCTCTGAGACTAAGCCTAAGGCTAGTGGGAGGGGTCCATGGCTTCACCTACTGATATTACTGGGAGGTCATCAATTTTTGTTCCACGAACCAGATGTGGAGAACAACCTTCAATAAATTCAGCGATTAAAAAAATCGAGAACCAAGCAGCAGACAGAGTTATGGGGAGTTGTCTTTACTGGAGTGACTTACCTCTCAGTTTTGAGAAATGTAACTAGCATCGGTCTTCATAATTATATTTGAGTCATGATGTAATGTTTTTGTCAAAGGTATAGAAAAGAAAATTTATTGTTAAAAGAAAATTATTTATAAGCATGGGTTTCATGCTTTACTTATTTTATTTCAAGGTCAAGGCATCCATTGTGTGCTTCTAGAGTTTATGTCATGAGACATTGTCCATGTCACCTTGTCCTAGACCCTTATTTGGCTCATTGTATCAAAGAAGAAAATTATTATTGTGTAAAAAGTGTCAATTGTCACTCCACCAAGTCAGCCTGCCCTCCAGATAAGTCGACATCATTAAGGGAATTCGACCCCACAAAAGGACTACAATTACAAGTGTAATTCAACCTAATTGAGCATCCATCCAAGCAAGCTTCGATCTGCAATAGCAAGAGGAAGAAAGAAGTGTGAAATGTGAAAATTCCTAAAACTGGAATCCTATTGCAGCAACTGGAAAATATTCTCCTAATTTTTATTCATTACTTAACAATTTATTTGCAGTTGTTCTACGGAAAACAATGAATACATCACACTACAACCTTCACTACATAAAATAATATACGGAAACAAGAAATGAGCAAGAAGGAAATCAAACATACATATGACACTGTTATTTTTTGATAATTGTCCTCAGAAAAACCCAATGCAGGAAAATCGGTGCAGCAACTGAGGGTTTGTATTATTAAGCAGTAGTTCTGAATACAATCTAGGATGTCTTACAAGCCATCCATACAGAGAAAATAAATGATAGAGAGTTAGTGAGAAAATGACCTCACACTAACGATGGAGATCCGACACTAACCCAAGCCTAAATTGACAAGCACCACGCTGCCTCTGCACAGATCTGTGTCACACTGGCTGGGGACTGCGTCACTCCCTTCGGCTGATCTTTCTGCTAGTTGGATGCTGATCTTCTAGCCCTCCGGTCTCACACCCCGGCTCTCCAGCACTGGATCTCACTGATCCTCAACAAAAATTGTGGATCTCTTCAGAGGCTCAGCATTGCCTCTGTGTGGCTCCATGCTACCCAGCATAGCCCTTACAATGCCTCTTCTGCGTCCTCTTCCCTGCCTTCTCTGCTATGTATTTCCGGCTCAGGAAAAATCTCCAACCGGAACTATCTCTGCCCCTCACTGCAAGACTCAACTCGATGATCTCTCCGGCTGCTCTGAGCTGCTCACTTGAGAAATTGATCTCTAGATCCTCTCCTGATGTGTTTTTCAAATGCCCATCAAGCCTTCTCTTATAACCTTCTCGTTGAAAAATCAATGCCTAGATTAAAACACAATCAAGGGCTAAGATTAACTTAACTAGAGCTTCGCATTTTTCTAGAAGATTCACACCCACTTCTATTAATATACTTTAATTATTTTAATTTCCTAAGTTTAGACTTAGGCTCCCATTAAAAATAATTAGTTATTTTAATAAAACCCCATCCGGGTGGAATTTTCCAAAACGCTTTCTGGGTATTTTGGAATACATGTGTTTAAGCCTCCCTGCAAAATTTGAGACTTGAGCAACATCCAATGCTACCAAAAATCAACATGAAATACCTAGAACAACAAGTAGAAACCCTAAGCAAAGGAGGAAACCTAGCCAAGCAATTGAAGACCATTTTTATCTCTTTTCTATGACATGTGCAAGTTTTTGGGTTACCGCAAGAGGGCCGGAATTGTAGGCTTGTAGTAGGGCCGAAAATCTAAAGTTGGAGGGATGAAATCTGAGTTTGTTGCAGGATTGGAGCAGTTAGACTTAAGTTGACTTTTGAAGCTTGGCCAATCATCTTGGGAGGCTGACTTGGTGGATTGGAGGAGGTAATTTGGTCTGTTCAAAGGTCTTGGTTGTCTCATTTGATTTCGTTCTAAAGGAAGAGAAGAGAATTTTTGGGTTTTCCCCTAGAAGAGGGGTTTTAGCCCTGGTTGAGAGACTACATCCTATGTCTTTGTTGTGTTGATCTTCAAGTACTTCTGTTTTTCGTAGTTGCTTAATGATAAGAAGATAAAAAGAAGATAATAAGAATTCAAGAAATCACAAGTAACTATCAAGATAAGAAAATATTTCTGCCTTTTGATTTTCTAACACTCAGCGTCACCAAAAACAATCCATTTTTGCAAGCAATGTGTGATGTTATTGTTGTGATGAGCCCATGGTACAAAAGTGCTACATATGAGGAGTTGCGAGGGGCAATCCTTCAAGCAAAAAAGAAGGACATCAACTCTAGATTTGCATAGTTGAAGAAGTCATGGGACCCTTCTAAATTTCTTGGTACGTTGTCTTAAAGGTACCATGTTTATAAAATCAATAGATGCATCAGCACATATAAAACATGCAACATTGATTTGTGAGTTGTTAGATGGGTACGTCCAAGAGATTAGCTTGAAGAATGTGGTGCAATTCATAACAATCTACAGATAATGTAGCTAATTATGTCATTGTTGGAAAGATGCTTATGAACAACCATCGCTCATTGTTTTGGACTCCATGCGCAACACATTGTTGAATGGTGTTGTTATTGATGTTAACATTGCTTCTTGAATGCATGTCTTCAATAGACAAGAAGCCCTATAAGGATGTAGGGACACCTTAGAAGCCCCGCACTTGTTGAAGTCTTTGAGGATGTAGATCAGTGGGTTTGCTCCAAAGACTACCATCATTGGATGCTCCTCCTCGTCCCAATTCAAACGGTATATGGCACACCTCATGGCTCCTCACGGTTTGATATGCCTATCAGAAGGTCAAAGCCCCCTTGTTGTGGTCAAAACCCCCCAAAAATTAGATGATGTGGCAAGCTATTTTGGATTGGTCTATTTGAGATAAATTAATATTGGACCTAGTTCATTTTAGCATATCCATAAAATAATCAAAGGAGGTTTATTTTAATTATTTCATGGCTCCAAATTTAAATTTGGTCCTAAAGACGTTTTGGGTCTTTTTGGCTCCAAAATTAAAAATTTGAAATTCAAAATCTCCATCCAAAAGTAAGTCAGCCTCACATTTTGGCTCCTAAATTTTAATTTGAATCTCTAAGGTCAGCTCCCTCATATGGCACCCAGTTATGGACTATAAAAAGGCACCTGTCCCTCCTCCAATGCATGAACTCAACGCCTAATCTTTTGAGCTTTTGTGCAAGGTCTGCAGCTAAGAGGATTCTTAATTATCTGATTGCAAGTCGAATTTCTGAAGGGTCTTGCGTTAAATTTCTTGTTCTCTGGGCTATGGTTATTCGATGACCTTCTCAGCAAAAATTCTGAAGCCAATCACAGAAGAATCTCAACCTCATTCCTCAGGCAAATCCGCTCTGATTAAGGGAATATTTAGGGATAAATCTCAGCATAAATTTTCGCTGTTTTGAGCATATATTTCAGGCTTACATGTGCATATTGAAGCTTTCGCATGCTTATCCTAAGACTATATCGTTGGACGCACTCTAGAGACTAGTTCGATGAGCATTTCAAGTGGTTCACTTTGTATATTCAATGACTAGATGTTGCATTGAATATGGCATAGTGAAATGGTTAATGTATGAACAGTAAGCAAGATCGCTAGAGCAAACAACATTCTCGACCTGTAGCAAGAGACAGAGTTGAAGGCCATCATAGAACCACGTTATTGTCACTTTTACAATGCCAAGAGCAGTTGAGGCGACTTCAGGCAGACACAAGTCCGAGTTACAGTGATTCAAAACCCTTTGTGCATTCTTGGGATCAATTCACAATACTGATCAAAAGGCTGGCATGGTCACCACAAAAAAAAGCCTGCACGAGGACATAATGAGGCACGTCCACAGGATTAGAACCACGAACATATGAAGAATTCGGGCCTCCTGAAATTTTCTTTACTTCTGTACCCAATAACCTGCATAGTTAATTCATCTGAAGTCTGGGGAGAAATAGAACCTTGAATTACATAAAATTGATTTACTGCATATTTAATCCACAGTGATAATTCTGGAATAGCAATCTAAAGGTTTGATTTGTTATTTGGGCCAGTGAAGATCTAGTAATCGGCAGCGATACTTAATGACCTTTTACACTCACCTTTGTTGATTGATAGTGATCTGTGCTTGATAACATCGTATGCTTCCTAGAAAGATCAGAATTATAGATATCCACTTGGGTTCATTTGAGCAAAAGCTTTTATAGCAGAGGTTCTTCCTTGACATAATTTATTGGTGCTGCTTGTCCTTTCAAAGATTGTACGCAGGGTTGAAGATAGAGACTAAGGACATTGTGATAGTCTCAATGATGTTGTTGCAGGAGCAAGGTTGCTTGGGAGCAGGAGCAGGATTGGGGAGCGGGAGCGGGAACGGGAGCGGGGAGTGACATTTTCAATAGCTCCCAGGTCAGGAGCGAATCAGGAGCAAATTTTATATAATATATATTTTTATATTTTTTGATGCATATATGTCAACAAAAGCATGTAGAAGGATGAATTAGTTATAAAAAACATAAAAATATGGATTAAACCATATAACATCAATCATCTAGTAGTTACAATCTTCATCAACCACAGGTAAACAAGTTACAAGTTTTAATTTATATAGCATCTAACGGTACACATAACCAAAATAGCATAGAGTGCAATCCATCTATGAACCGAAAATACATCAACAGACAGGCTCAAGATGGCCTCTAGCATCAAAAAAATCATGCTATAACAAATTCCTACATATCATCAAAATCATTGCCTATCTTGGGATTTTTGTCTTTAATATCACCCTCTAAGCATTAACATAAGATAGAAAAAAATGTAGCATGTCAAGTCAGAATTTTGTTTAAGTGATGGGTACATTTTCAGTAGGGTCACGATAGAGGAGTTTGACAACCAATGTCACTAACATCGAGGTACATAGAGGGATTGGTGCTCTTGATTAAATACGAGTTCCGCACCCTAGTACATGAGAAAATTCAATGGAAACATTGCAATACCCCCAATCCTCAAATCCTGAAAAACTGCTAAGTCTACTAGATTTTGAGTGAGATCTAAAATTCTACTTTCTCCATATGATATCCAATGAGGTTGGAACCACACTCAAACACCCCGAGTCATTTCATGGTAATGTTAAAAATTTAAGTAAAAATGACATTCTATTTTATCTTTCAAGATAAAGGAGAATGTCCCTTTTAGTTGAAGGATTTAACATTACCATGAATTCCATATCAATACTAGGGCCATAGGCTTGATCATTAGGCTTTCCCACTAAAAAAATCTTGTTTCTTTGAAAAAAATTGTGTTTGGGACGTGTTTGCTAAAAAACACTTGCGAAAAAAACTAGTGAGCGAAAAAAAAATTAGGGAGCGCGCTCTTGAGGTCGTTCCCAATGCACTCTCGAAGGGAGCGCTTCGAGAGCAGGGGGCGCTCCCCTGCAACCCTATGCAGGAGCTATATAACATAACATATGTTTGACATAGGTATTGTGAAGCCTTTACTAAAGGCATATGTCAACTAAAGGAGTGTGATTGCTTAAGCCAGAGTTAAATAATGAGATGTGACCTGATTAGACAGAGATTGAAATGAGTTCCATGATATTAAAGAGAGCAAATGGAGATTTGTATATGACCACGGTTGAATCCTGTGCCAAGTTGTTGGACATAAGTATTGAAATGTTGCTATGAAGATGTTGTAAATCAGAGTTTCCATTACGATTGTATCTTGAGAGTATTGTTGTTATTTGTTAGGAATAGTGTGCAAGCATCGTTATGCGTATGTTGCTAGTAAATATATATTGCAGAAATTTGAAGTGAGGCACTGTGTTGTTGGAGCAAGAGACAAAATAGGAGCCATGAATTATATATAGCAAGGGCGATGAGAAACAAAACATTGCAGAAGATATTGCTAAGTATTTTAATATCGTTGGTTATATCATTGTTGAGCATAATATTGTGACGATATTGTTCCTAGGGTTTGAGGCATTATTGAGTATCCTATGGTTAGGGTTTTGCTTGGCATGCAATTACTAAATAGGTTAGAATTATCATACTTGCTGAACAATTATGCATGATGATTGATTCAGAGTTTGGTGTTGTTGCCAGTCACCTCGTTACAGCATGTCAAGGACAATAATAATGTGGTAACATTGATAATGGCAATATTGAGAACATCTATTCTAGGGTTGACTTGATATGATGCTAGGGTTTTTGTATGATCTTGTCAAAGGCAAGTGTGTATGGCTTAAGCAGAGATATTGTGGCAATGGACTAACTTATACTACTAGGGTTTGAATATAGGAAGTTGATGATATTGTGACAGTATTGCAGACAAATAGAGATTGTATTGCAGTTTGTTTTGATTTGATATCGAGCACAGATGGATCCATTCTGAAAATATATAAAACATGGTCCGCCATGGTGAGCTGAAACTTGGAGCCTTTAGGGCAAGTGGCAACTTGCTGAGCAGGATAGCAGGGAGGTGAGTGGAATCTCCTTCAGGTTGGAGCCTGAGAACACTTTGGAGCACCAGAGTGATGCTAGGCCAGGTTGGCGTCTGCACAAATCATTGCATGCACTTGGACAATACAAGGATGCACAATATATGGGTGAGTTGTTCATTAAAGTTATTGAAGATGTAGGTGTTGATTCTTGTGTGCAAATCACTTAAGATTATGCACCTATTTCCAAGGTTGTTGGCATGATTGTGGAGGCTAAATATGCACAAGTATTTTGGACACCTTGCATTGTCCATGTTATCATCACTTCATGGGTGATATCCCTAGGAGAAATTTTTAACATGATGGACTTCAGTTAGCAGCCAGCAGTCCCTCACCCATCTGTATTGATTGGATGTTTGAAGGTGGGCCTCCCAAATCTAAAGGTATGTCTTTTCATGTGGTAATTGAGTATTGAGTTTACTTATCATGGACACTTTTGGGCATTGATTGATGGGGAGATTTGGCAGAAAGAGTGGGCTTAGTTTGTGCTCCTGTCCCCTTGATCTCTTCTGGATGTTACTTTTGAATCTTAGTCTAGTGGGATCTCCTTTATTGACCATTTGGTTCTAAGGTGGTACTACTTGGGAAACCCCGACTTTGGGTGCGTGGTACCGCTCCTTTATTTGCATGTATTACTCCCTTTCCACTCACTATAACCTCATTCATCATTTCTCCCACCTGGGTCCACATTGCCTCTTTGGGTCCACATAGGGTCAGCTTCCCTATCCCCTTGCTCCCACCTTGGGTCAAGCCTGGAAAGATGCCCCAGAGGTTGAAGCAGCCAAAAGAAAAAGTAAAAGCATAAATGGCCACATTCAACAAGAAAAATGGCTCAAGTATGATGCTAGCACCACTGCTCAAATCAGCCTTCAAGACAGCCTTCAGCATGCTGGAAGATAAGCTCTTCAAGTCGGCCTATAAGTTGTGGACAAGTTGGCCTACAATCAAATTCAAGGCTCAGCGTAAAACAGAGAAAGAATGTCACAATATATAAGTAGCTCTATGGTTCATTTGCAACAAGGAAATTTGGACAAGTTCTGTGATATAAGTGTGAGCTAAGGATATGTCTTGGTGCGAAAGAATAAGGGCTAAGCTACGAAGAAGGAAGAAGGGATAATTGCCTCTCTCGGTCCACATTGCCTCTTTGGGTCCACATAGGGTCAGCTTCCCTATCCCCTTGCTCCCACCTTGGGTCAGGCCTGGAAATATGCCCCAGAGGTTGAAGCAGCTAAAAGAAAATGTAAAAGCATAAATGGCCACATTCAACAAGAAATTGTACCACAAAAAGCAAAAGATGATGGGGACAAAAATAATTAGCACATGGGCAAAAGCCAATACATGAGCTCTACCCTATACACATGGTCATCACCCTGGTTCCATAGGGCCCTAGATGAGCCTCGTTTATCATTCAAGAACCCATGATTGTCCCAACCCCTGGAGGAAAATGAATCGCCCTACCTAAAAGGGGGTAATCACTGTTATATCCTACACATCATGCTCTTGTCCTCTGAACCTCGAGTAGTTAATTGAATAAAATCAATAAAAGGCAAAAGGCATATTAAGAAGGGTGGAAAAATCAAGGTCAGGGCACCTCATGTACCACGGTTGCTCCCTCCTACAAATTATACAACCAAGTGTGGCCTTTCCTTTCTCTAGTTGCCCTTGTGCCTCAATATGTGGCCCAGCATTGCTGCTCTCATTCCCTCCTCCATTTCACGTCTTTGTCTCATGCCACCCCCATTTGAGCGATGTACCTTGGTCATACTATCCCCTCTAAGGGTAGCAATCACCTAATAAGGTACCTGGCTAAACACCTTTGGAGCTTGGAGACATTAGCACATGCCAAAGCCCACTACGGAAGGGCATGCCATTATGAAGTGCCCACTTTGTTGTCTATGGTTTGTAAGCTATTTCACATGATTACTCTAATGACATGTTGTATTGGAAGGCAAAGGGACGCATTGGATCTTATACAGGATTTCAGATGATGTCCATTTGGGTTTGGTCTCCCTATATAGGGTCCTAACCTCTCCGAAGGCTACATTGGCACATGTAAGGTGTGTGTAGACAGCCATAAAGAAAAGTGAGGAAGATAAACTTAGCTCATCTCAAGTCCTAAACATGTTAGCTCCAACCAATGTAGTGAACCAAGATTCATCCTCTGAAGATGAGCCTAGTGAGAGTGATGAGAGTGATGATGATGAAACAAACGAGCAAACTAATCTTGTGGAATCTGATGTATTCAACATTCTGATTAGGGGTTCATACACACATCCTCCCATCAATGAGGTCTAAACCAAAGATGAGAAAGAGGAACCTATTCTAAGTGTTGATGAGAGTAGTGGAAGATTCAAAGGGGTCCAATATTCATGAAGAGACAATAACAAAGCCCCTGTAGCCTCCAAAGAACCTAGCAAAGAAGACTCTCTTCCCAAGAAAAATGAGGAAGATAAGCCTAGGTTATCTCAAGTCCCAAACATGTTAGCTCCAACCAGTGCAGCGGACCAAGCTTCATCCTCTGGAGATGAGCCAAGTGAGAGTGATGAGAGTGATGATGATGTCCATTTGGGTTTGGTCTCCCTATATGGGGTCCTAACCTCCCAACGAGCTACATTGGCACATGCAGGGGGTGTGTAGGGTGCCATGGGCCTCCACAGTAGCAGACAGCACTCCATGGATCCCCACTAATGTCCAGATATTACTAGAGATCCACCTTTGGAACAAGGATGATGCACTTGGTACACTAAGCCCAGTAGGCCCCACAGGAGCACGACACACTTGGCAGCTGTCCCAGGATTTGTACGATGACATGGCAACGTTCATTCCATCATTTGAGCCCCTACAGATGATATACAGGCATCTTCGACTCATATGGAGACCCATGGGGTCATTGGTGTGCCCCCACACCCATTGGGAGCACCACAGGTCTACTACTTGGAGAACAAGGGGCCAACCCCTTGTCCATCATATTTTGAGGAGTTTATTCATCATTATGTCAATTCTGGACATTATCAGGCCTTTTAGATGGCCCCACGACATGCATATATTATATTTGAACTCAAGAGAGGCTTATTATTTCATTTATGAGCTAGTTTGGTGGGCTTGTCACCAAAAGGTGGTTTATTCGCATATTATTTTACTTTTAGGGGCATATGTAGGCTCATTAGCTAAATCCAACTCCTAAGTGGTGTATAAATAGGATTTAGTTGGATTCATTTGTATCATCACTTGACTTGGGATCTCTCTATCTTTAGAGAACTTCGCATTTTTCCTTGGAGGACTATTTTGGATGATGGATGAATTTTGATGTATGGATTTGGGCTATTTCTATCTTGGAGCTTGCTATTTGTAAATGCCATGTTGGTTGGATATACTCTCTAACATTGTAAGTGCAAATCTAATGCTATTTTTCTTGTTGTTGCATACAATTGGATTTCGCTATAATTAGGGCTAATTGCTACATGCATGAAATGTGGAATTATGTGTCTATTTAGCTTATTCTATGTATGGGCCATTGTTAGATGAATGAAATGTCCTAGAGATCATGTTCTCTTGATAAGCTTGCACCCATTTGTATGAAGTATAAATGTTTGAGAGTCACTTTTCTTCTTTTTTCTCTAACATTGCATGAAGTTGACTTTCTGGGCATCCTTGAATAAGCAATTGAATTTTTCTTCATTATTATCCTTGACTCCATATCCCCAAGTGAATCAGGCACTAGTCCCTCAAAAAAGGGCGATCACTTTCCCCTCTTTTTTCACTTTTTCCCCTTTTTCCTAGGTCTAGCCCCATTAGTTCACCTAGGGCATCAATACCTCGGGAATCTAGCCACAAGAAAACTTCGATCTCCTAGAGGCAATTGCTGTGGTGTGTCCCCTCACTCTCCTCCGAATTTGGGCCAATTTCGACGATGGAATCTCTAGATACCCCAAGCCCTAGCTCTAAGGTCAAGTTTTCCTATGTGTTCCCAAGGCTAGAACCTAGTAGGATCAACTTGACATCATTGGAAGAAAATCCTTATTTGATCCTTTCCCCTCACCTTGGCCACATTAAGAACATCATTGGGTACCAAAATCCATCCCCTAACCTAGGTTGGGCCCACTTGGCCTCGTGTGGTCTCGTTCTTCATCAAAGCTTATTTATCAAGGACTACTTGGGAATCCAAGTTCCCAATGGATTTTAGGGATAGAGAACCTCCTTTGTAACTCTCATTCTTCTACATCAACCCTCCAATCCTCACCCCCTTGTTGGAAACTGTAACTAGGTTCGGTCTTAATATTGACTATGTAATTCTGTATTTATGTAATGAAGAAGACAAAGATAATAACATGTATTTTTGTTATGCTTGCTTCATGTGTTTCATGAGCGAGGTTTTTATTATAGGTCAAAAGACTTCTTCTTGATGTGTTTTAGGGATTTCTCATCTTGTCATAAATGTACTAATTAAGAGTCATGTATATGAAGAGTCTAGTCAAAGTAGTATGCCTCTAGACCTTGTCATATAACCTTGGAAAAATGGCTCAAGTATGATGCTAGCACCACTCAAATCAGCCTTCCAGACAACCTTCAATGTGTTAGAAGATAAGCTCTTCAAGTCGGCTTCTAAGCTGTGGACAAGCCGACCTACAATCAAATTGAAGGGTCGGCCTAAAACAGAGAAAGAATGTCACTATATATAAGTAGCTCTGCGATTCATTTGCAACAAGGAAGTTCAGACAAGTTCTGTGATATAAGTGTGAGCTAAGGATATGTCTTGGTGCGAAAGAATAAGGGCTAAGCTATGAAGAGGGAAGAAGGGATAATTACCTCTGAACATGAGCATATTGTATCTCGCATAATCCAGGAGACTGAAACCTATTCCAACAAGGGAGAAGTCTGACCTCAGTGCGTATTAAAGGACTAGACTTTGGTGCGAAGAGAAGTGTCAAGACAACGAAGAAGAGTCTCACTACAGCGAAGAGGAGTAGTCTCGTATACCATATCTTGATGTGAGGAAGGCTCAGTATAATATCAAAGTCTATTATGTAATAAAGTCTATGCAATCACAGAAGTCTGAGGTTGGCTTAGGATTAGTGTTGGTCGGTGCTAATCTGTGCTAAGTATTGGAAGCTGCAGAAAGAAGTCGTAAAGAGGAGTCTATTGGAAAGCGAAATAAGGAGACTATTAGAGGCCAAGATATCTAAATGGTTACTAAACAGAGACCGAGTTTCTTGTTGAGTTTTCTTGAGTGATGGGGTAGCATCAAATGTGCTCTACCTCCCAAAATTTGTGGAGAGACTAGAGTACATGAGATCTACAAGACCCAAAAAGGGATTTGGGAAATTTCATCAAGTTTGGGAAATAATTAATTAATTAATAATTTTAATTATGGACCCTAAGTCTAACTTAGGAAAATTAAATTATTAAAGGTAATTAATTAAAACATGTGATGAAATTGTCTTCGGTCACACGCATCAAGCTTTCTTTTAATCTTAGCCATCGATTCAATATCTGATCATGGTCGTTGGTTTCCCAACGAGAAAAGTATAAAGGAAAGGCTTGGGGTCATTTCGAGAAGACACACAGAGGCAGAGCACTGAAGCTAAGCTAGAATTCTAGGGCGGGGTTTGCAAAGAATTTCCAGAAGTGTTTTAGCTACAGAGAGGGGAGTTTAGGCAAAGGGGATGGTTTGATCTCAGTGCCTCGTATCAGCAAGAGGCAGAGAGCAACTTCCAGAGGCAGTGCAAAGAAGCAAAGGCAGCAGCAGTATAGAGGGCAGTAGCTGCGCAGCGCAGGGGCAGCTTCAGCTACGCAGTCCCTTTTGGGGCAGCACTGGTCAGTCGGGGACCCATCTAGGTTACGCAGACACCCTCGGGAGCAGCATAGGGTCTACGTCACCCATTTTTGGGTTACGCAACCCTCTCCAGGCCAACGCAGAGGCTGACGCAGGGGCTTCAGGGGCAGCGCTAGGGTTTCTAGGGCCAAGATCTGGCTGAGTCTTATAAATCTTGTTTGAGGGTGTCGATAAATCAACGTTTTGGCTTCAGAACAGCAAGTTAGCTACAAATCTATATTTTTCTCTGTCAGATTTACCAGTGTGGTACCCAGATTTGTTGTATTCAGAAAACTCTTAATAATACAAACCCTCCAGCAACTAGAAGACCGGTTTTCCCGCATTAGGTTTTTCTGGGGACTATTGTCTAGAAAATCTTGTGTCACTTTGTCTATGTGTGCATGTACTTTTTCTGTTTAGATCTGAATCAATGAAAGTCTGTTATGTGTTTACTTCGATGTTAATATGAAGATTTCAACATTAATAACTTGTTTAAGTAGGAGAAGTATAACCAGATCTAACAGTAGATTTCTGCATTAGTAACATTCAGAAATTTTCACATGGTATCAGAGCAATTGCAGATCTAGCAGGGTCACCAGCAAAAGACTGAAGAATCTTGCTGCAGAAAGCAGCAGAGAGAGCAGCAGCAGCAGCAGAAAGCCAGATCTGAAGGGATAGCGCAGTTTCAGGAGGAGCAGTGTCACGCAGAGGCCAAGGTGACGCAGTCTTACGCTGTCTCCACGTAGGCCTACGTACTTACAGCGCAGAGGCAACGCTGGGACTATGTGCCCACGCAGAGGCCAGCGAGAGTCACACAGATTTGAAGTTGTCTGATTCAGAAGTGTCAGAAGCAGAGTTGTAGAACTTCAGAAGGTGCTAGTGGGGTTAAATTTATGAAGTTTTCAGAATTTAGCCTAAGCACTAGTGACAGAGTGGGAGGAGATCAGCTTCTCAGAGGGTTTCTAGCCAAAGAAACTTGCAAGTCGATCAAAGGATAAAAGAGAGTTGAATCGTTGATTGATATGGCGGATTTCCAAGAGAGGAAATCAGTTGTCAGAGGGAGCAGAGGGTGTCTATTTCACCAAGGACCCTAGATCCAGATCTCTAGCGTAGAGAGGAAGAGCTCCAACAAATTACTGAGCAGATGGCACCTCACAGACTACGTGATCAGGATAGGTTGGATGGCCTGTCCAGCTTTGCAGTCTGGAAGGCCAGAATCCCGATAGTCTTGGAGGCATATTGTCTAAGAGACCATGTAGAACAAGTCCTAGCCACGTCGATCGATGCAGATCTGCTGAAGAAGCATACGGAAGCTGCAGCACATGCCAAGCGGCTCATAATGGATGGAGTTAATGACAATATTGTTCCACATATAGTTGAGAATAAAACAGCTAATGAGATGTGGAAGGCCTTAACAGCCCTATATGAGGGGAAGTCTGTCTAGACAAAAATGTTTCTAGAGACTCAGCTGCAGTCATTCATGATGACCAAGGGGGAAGAGATGGAGCACTTTCTCTTCAAATTACAGTCGATCAGAGATCAGTTGATTGCCACGAGTGCAAATGTGCAGGATAATGTGATGGTAAGGACTGCACTTAATGCGGTCTCAGAAGAGTGGGAAACCTTTCTCCGAAGTGTCTTGGGCAGAGCGAACCTTCCCGACTGGGACAAATTATTTGCAATCATGCGTCAAGAAGAACTCTGCAGAATCACCAAGAAGCAGTACATCACAGGATTGAGTAAAGTGAAGAAGGAAGATGACGAAGATGCAGCCTTGGCATCAAAGAGGCAGCAAGGCAAGAAAAAGCGTGATCTTTCCAAGATTAAATGTTTCCAGTGCGGCGAGCTAGGACATTTCGCCAGTAATTGTCCACAAAAGAAGAAGGACAAGGAAGCTTTTACTTCCAAGGCTGCTATGGCAGACGATGGGTCAGAAGACGATGCAGCCATGAGCGCTCATGAACCACGAAAGTGGGGCGACATGGATCTGTAGAGCAGCTACAGAATGGGGGCGGGATCCTTGAGCAGCTCATCTCTTGGATCAAATTCGAGCTACGGGAGCCTTAAGACAGTAGCGGGACAGTGGAGCAATTGGTGCAAAGAATCACGGATGAAGCAGAGGCGGATTTGAAGGTTGGAAGGAGCAGTACAGTGCAGATGCAGCAACAGTGTAGCAGCAGCAGCGTAGAGGCTTATGTGACTTCAACAACGCAGAGCAAAGTTGTCGTAACATGGAGGCTTCAGGAGGACAGCACAGCACAGCAGCAGCGTGAGAGATTTCAGCACAAGGGGTTGATGTGACTTCAGGAGTGCAGGGGGAGTCTGCTTACGCAGTGCAGAGTTGTGGTTGTGCATCATTCTTCAGATGACATCACAGGTCAACAGCCGATGGAGCTTCAGTGATGAGGATGCAACCCAACTGACTTGTCTGTCAAAGATTGGGCAGGAGATTCAATTATTTCTCTCAGCAACTGAAGATGCAGTGCAACAAACGGCAGCATAGATGCAGCAGATTGAGAGGGAGTTGGAGTACAGATGTGGCAGTGGCGGCGGTAGCGTCATGGGTAGCAGTACAGAATGGCAGCAGCAGCAGAGTGATGAGGGGAAGCAGGTCTAGCATCAGTGCAAAGACCCACACCAAAGATCAATGCAGATCTTTGAGGTGAAGCAGAGTTTGTACTAGAGCACATTCCTCGCTAAGAGGGAGTGTTGAGTTTTCTCCAGTGATGAGGTAGCATCGGATGTGCTCTAGCTCCCAAAATTTGTGGAGGGACTAGAGTCCATGAGATCTCCAAGACCCAAAAAGGGATTTGGGAAATTTCATTCGGTTTAGGAGATAATTTATTAATTAACAATTTTAATTATGGACCCTAAGTCTAACTTAGGTAAATTAAATTATTAAAGGTAATTAATTAAAACATGTGATGAAATTGTCTTAAGTCACACGGATCAAGCTTTCTTTTAATCTTAGCCATCAATTCAAGATCTGATCATAGTCGTTGGTTTCCCAATGAGAAATGTATAAAGGAAAGGCTTGGAGTCATTTGGAGAAGACACTCAAAAGCAGAGCACTAAAGCTAAGTTGGAATTCTAGGGCAAGGTTTGCTAAGAATTTTCAGAAGTGTTTCAGCTGCAGAGAGGAGAGTTTAGGAAAAAGGGATGGTCTGATCCCAGTGCCTAGAATCAGTAAGAGGAAAAGAGCAGCTTCCAGACGCAACATAGAGAAACAGAGGCAGCAGCAGCTAAGAGGGCAGCAGTTTGCAGCGCATGGGCAGCTACATCTACACAAGTGCTACGCAGTCCCTTCTAGGGCAGCGTTGGTGAGTCGGGGACCCATCTGGGTTACGCAGAGACCCTCAGGGGCAGCGTGGGGTCTCCGTCACCCATTTAGGGGTTACACAACCCTCTCCAGGCCAACACAGAGGCTAACGCAGGGACTTCACGGGTAGCGTTGGGGTTTCTAAGGCCAAGATCTGGCTGAGTCTTGTAAATTTTGCTTGAGGGTGTGGATCAGTCAACGTTTTGGATTCAGAACAACAAGTTAGCTATAGATCTATATTTTTCTATTTCGGGTTTACCAGTGTGGTACCTGATGATAATGAGAAGACTCCATGCCCAAGGATGAACCAGAAGACATTTGTACCATCAGATATCATCAATTCTACAGAGTTTTTGAACTCTACTTCTATTTCTCATCATCTTTCTCTTGTACCCAGATTCCACACCCTACAGGGAATTGTAATAAGTGATGCTAGTAATGATGAATTTGAGTCAGTATTGAGTCTGTAATAGGCCTAGGATGTTGGGACTCGATCAGCTAGCGAGTACACCTTGGAGTGTTTCTTTACTTGGTTAATTATTCCTTCCTTTTTTAGCGGTGAATAATTTTCTAGGTTTTTTCAGTCATTGCATTACCCCGAATTCGGGGTGACGGCTTGAAGGTTGAGCCCCTAACGCATCTTAGTGTCTAGAGTCAATATATATTACCATACTAGATCACACAAAAAAATTTGTGGAATTTGGTTAGGTCTAGGTAGTGATTTTTTATTTTTTTTAGATTTCCCACATGTCAAAAATTGCAATAAAAATTGTAATTGAATTGTAATAAGTGTTGTCTAGAGAAGTTGTATGGGGTATAAGTAATCAAAATTACACCTCTCACCCTCAACTTTCTACTATAACACACTTTGAGAGGTTAATAATGAGTTTAGGACCCTCAAAACCCACATTTCCTAAGTTTAGTGGAAATTGTGGCATTAAATTAGGCTAGAATTAAATAAAATAGAGAAAAATAAATTATTCCATGTGACAAAATGACGTAGAAATAACTTGGAAATTATTTTAAGTCAAAGAGTTGAGTCAACGGACATGTGGAAGATGATTGAGGACACTACATCATTAATTCATCATTTATTTATTTAAAATCAATTTTTCCAGAGATAAAGCGACAATTACACACAAGAAAAATCGAATTTATTAAAGATAGTTGAGCATAAAAGGAATATTCTACAGTATCAGTTGACTGAAGACCAAGTGGGGACCTCTTCTCACCAGCTATCTGGAGTGCAGCAACACTCAACACTTCACTTAGAAGATTTACGCTATTCCTGGAGCTTAGACTGTGCAGTCACTCAGAGGAAACACGCAGTTCTCAGGGACCTACGCAGAAGATCACTGGGGTCATCTACAGGTACGCTTTCAATTGGTTCGAGTTTGTAGTGGCGGACTTGGTGTAGCACGGGATTTCGTTTGTCTTTTGGATAAGTTCACTGGATCATATGGGAATTCAATTTCCCTTGGTGTGCACCAAGAAATTTGATTTTTCTCTGGGTGTCTTAGTCTTCTCCATATGGAACTTGGCTTACCTTCACTTCTCACATGCATTCGTCCTTGGGAATTGCTCCCGAATCTCTATATAACAAAGCCATGAGCTATTGTATTGTATCATGTTATGAGCTATTGGGCTTGAGGAAACTCTGCCATTTTTGTATATCAAAAAAATCAATACTTTGGGGCTATTTAGCGGATGTTCTTTTGGCGTTATGAGATGATTTCTTTCCATACTATTGCTATTATGTTTGAATTTGTTTACATATTTGGTCAGTATTAGTCAACAATTGACATCTAGCTTGGATTGAAACATGCAAGCTATATTGCATGCATCATTGATTTAGAGTATTATTCTAGAAATAAGCTTGCCAAGTCATTTTCGGAAGAATGTTTGGTTTATCTTATTCATTATGATGCTCTAATCCTTTTGCAAACTGATATTTGTTCAAGTGTGTAGGGAAGATCTAATTGTATTGTGTAGTAAATCCCTTTGGGCGTGGGAGAAGTTTCACATAGACCAACTCACTCCTAGATTCATAGCAATCCAAGACTCAGCTATTTTCAACCCCAAGTTTTTCATCAAAGGAAGACCAAGAGGGGGTTTTCTCCTTCTCTAGCTACTTGATCATCTACTTCAAATTTTAAAATCTAAAAATTTCCTTTTGTAGAGCGTTTTAAAGTCATATTTGCTACTTCAAGAGAGGTTTAGGCAAGAATGGGGGTTCACTCCCATTTCTTGGGTTAGTGCCTTTGTATACTAATTTGTACTTTAGATCTTGTTTATTTCGATCTAATGTTTGATTTTCTTTAGCAGCCCATAAGCTTGAGCCTGAACAACGAGGAGCTTAAGGAAAAGATGGCGAAAAACTATTAATCCTCCTTGCATGCAAAGCCTTCTGTTACCTCAAAATCGAATTTTAGGGAGACCGTAAGCACCTTTAGCACAACAGCAACATGATCTCTGTCGTGGGCCTTGGAGCCTTGTAAAATTTATATTTTGAAGGTTTTTCCCATGAGTTTTTGTTGTCATCTTTGAGGAGGAGATCTAGCTTTTTCCAAGCTCTATCTTCGTAAAAGGATCTCCTTTTGGGCAGCCTTCTTAGAGGCTCTTTTTCTCATTGTAATCGCTAATAAAATAGCCTTTTTGCTTGAGGGAGCTTGGGATATTTTTCTCATGGTATCCCCCTTTCTTGGTTGAACAAGAAGGAAATTATTGCATGGATTGACTCATTTTCTGATTTTCATTTCACGCAGCTAAAGAATTAACAACTAATGCACTCTACATCTACCTCACTTAATTTTGGGTTTAATTAAACTAACATGCATGAACTCCAAATATCTTTTCATGTGTGAGAAAATCACATGGTTGGCAAGTTTCCATTAAGTTAATGTCCATGCTTCACTATTTAGTCAATGCATGTTATACATTTTGAGGAACCATTGAAACACTTTTTAATAAGAACTTATTTCGTTCCACTTGCCATTTAATGCTACAACACACATAAGTCTATTTGTCTCTCAAAGTTTGGTTCATTATTGCAAGTAAGCACTATCTCATCTATTGTGGAACATTGCATGTATCATTTAATTGGGATTAATCAACATCGATTTCATACAAACACTCATTAAAACTTTACTTCCAACATAAGTTGGTTGTATAGACCTCCAGGGACCCTCTACTCCCCTATTGACTCCTCACTGTGAGATCCACATGATTTGGGCGAGGGTGAGGTCTGGGGATTGAAGAGTTGACTTGAAATATTTGTTGTAAAGATAGTTTAATTAAAATTAACCAAGAGCACTTTTCATCACATTTCCTTTTTACTTGTCTTTTGATGGTTGTTGATCTCATGCAATTATTGTGATGCTTACTTTCCATATTCGCAAAGTTTAATTTCATATTTAGCATCTAATTTTTAGTTATTTTTAACTATGACAAGATATGTTTTAATATTGTGATTTGGTTATCCCATAGTCATTTTTATTTTGCAAATATCTTGTACTAACATCTTTTTGTTTCTATTTCAGGATTATTGTGTTCTCATCTCTTTGAGCCTTATTTTTAACTTTTGAGAACGTTATTTGTAAAGGCACTAGTTTAATAGTTTGTCATTATTATTTCAAAGTTGTTCATAAATGCTCATGAATCTTTAAAAGTAATCCAATTTCACTTGAACAACTCTCCTAGAAAACTCACATCTTTAACTTAGTTTTTCTTTAGGGGCCACCCCCCATAGCTAACGTAGGAGATAGCTTAAACGAAGAGAGTTGGGAATAGGTTACAGCCCCTTCTATGAATTCCTTGCCACCAACCACACCTTGTTGTGTTAAAGGCTTTTCTTACAAATTAATAGGTACGTGTAGGCGGCAAGGCGACAACAGTACTCAGATTTGTTGTATTCAGAAAACTCTTAATAATACAAACCCTCTAGCAGACAGAAGACCGATTTTCCAGCATTAGGTTTTTCCGGGGACTATTGTCCACAAAATCTTGTGTCACTTCCTCTATGTTTGCATGTAATTTTTCAGTTTAGATCTTAATCAGTGAAAGACTGTTATGTGTTTACTTCGATGTTAATCCAAATATTTCAGCATTAATAACTTGTTTAAGTTGAAGTATAACCAGATCTAACAGTAGATTTCTGCATTTGTAACATTCAAAAATTTTCACATTTCTCTAAAGTAAAAAGTGCAGAACAGTGAATACGAGAAGGACGAAGTAGTCAACTAGAGACCGAGCTCTGTAGTCTTGGTGCAAAAAGGTGTTGCACAGTCCAGGACGATGCAAAGAATAAGAAGCAACTTAAGGAGTCAAGAAAGAAGTAGTGACAAGGTCTTGGAGGCATTCAAGGGTCAAGGGTCTGAGTCATGGTCATGGTACTTGTCATTTGAAAGTCTATAAGAACAATTTTTTGTGATTTTTCCTCTCCAAGAGGGGGAGGTTATGGCCCTAGCTTGAAGAGCCTAAATTTTGTCTCTTGTGTTTTGGTAATTAACTTGATGAAAGACATAATAAGCTAAGAAGAGAAGAAATAAGTAAAAGAACTAAGCTCACAAGTAATTATCAAAAAGAGAATTTAAATTAATCACTACCACTCCAAATTCTCCACATGGTATCAGAGCTAAGGTGCTGAAGACAAGGGCTACTTGACAAAGAGACACTCAAAGAAGCAAGAATCAAAGTCTACATTGAAAGATCAATTCAGTTTGCAAGGAAGATTCTCAAGGATTCACACATCAAAAAGATAATCTTTGTCATCAAAGATTTACATTGAAGATATTTGCCATCATCACCATTGAAGACATCTACATTGGAAAATTCAATCTAAGAAGAAGTTTTGAACTTCATCTTCTTCAAAGAATCTGCTGTAACGAGAAAGTCACCTTACTCAAGTAAGTATCTATGACCTTATCTAAATCTGTCAAAATGACTTATTGTATAGAGAGCAACAAATTGGTTGGGTCATCAAAATTTAGTGCATGGAAGAAAATGACATATTTGAATCTAATTGAAAATGAAGTTATGGACTTCATCGAAGGAACTACAATACAACCTCCAAAAGAAGACATTCTAGCATATATCAAATACATGAAGGGAGACATAAGGGCCCGAATGATTCTTATAGAATCCATAAAGGACTCTCATTCCCTATGTATCAATAAAGGAAATAATATCCCTGAAACAAAAATTATACAAATTGAGAATGTCAAGAAAGGAAGGAATAATTCCATATCTGATGGAGGTTTTCGCAATACGAGATCAACTACAGAAATTGGGAGAAGTAATGTTTGATGGTGAAATACTCACCATGGTACAAAATGCTCTACCGAAAGAATGGAAAGGTTTCACTTCAAGCATAGATGGGAAAGAAGAAGCCATGTCATTCCAGGTTCTAGGTAAGATAGAAGAAACAAGATTGAAAGCCAAATCTAATACAGGATCAAGTGAAGGGAATCAAGCCTTTGCATCCATGTCCTAGAAGAAAGGAAGATTCGGTAAATTTGTTCCTCAAAATAAAAGAAGAAACGAGGACAAAGCACGATGCTTTGGGTGTAATAATTTTGGGCATTATAAACAAGATTGTCCTAACTCTAGAAAGGACAAGAGGAAAAGGGAAGAAGCCCATGTCACAGATGAAAGGGAAGAACCTGATGCAAAGAAATTTAAGAAATAAGAAAGCGAAAGATCTTTATTATGATCATCTTTATCCTCAAGAGATTTCTGTTGGTTGTAGAATAATAGGAAGCAATGTATATTAATAGCATCAAGATAGAAGCATGGAATAAGCACTTGGAGAAGTAGCTCCTGGAAACCTCACTGATAACAACATTGATGGGAGGTAGTCATCAAGATCAAGGTTCATCATTCAATAAATATAGAAACAGGTGATGTCAGTTTCTAATGGATTTCTTTATGGATTCACTGGTTAGATTGAAAGCAAAAGGTTTCATCGAGAATTCTATGTTACAGAATTATGGGATTAGGATATGATGACATATTGATGAAGCAGGTCAAAGGGATGAAGTTCTTTTTTCTAGTAAAATTGTTGCAAGATGACTCAAAAGGAAAAAGGATGAGGTACATATAAATATACGCTGACACTGGATGTTGTGAAGTCATGTCATGTCATGTTACAGAATTATGGGATTAGGATATGATGACATATTGATGAAGCAGGTCAAAGGGATGAAGTTCTTTTTTCTAGTAAAATTGTTGCAAGATGACTCAAAAGGAAAAAGGATGAGGTACATATAAATATACGCTGACACTGGATGTTGTGAAGTCATGTCATGTGGTTGCAAGTGATGAACTTCTATCTTTAGAAGTATGATCTATGGAAGGAAGATCTCTTCTGATACACATGTTGCCACTAACAGATGAAATTAAATATGTCCTCCTATGGAATATGAGGTGGTTGTATACAAACAAGGAACTGGATACTGGAAGTTCTAGGGAATAAAGTTGTGTGGAGAAAGCAAGGAGGAGAGACTGAAGTGCAACCATGTCAAGAGGCAGCTATCATCGGGAAGCCAAGAAGATGTGACTATGAGATCTAATGGGAAGATATGTGGACTCTGATAGAAGTATGGTAAAGAAGAAGACCCTTGAAAAAACATGTCTTTAGGAGATGTGTCAATCTGAATAGAGGATGTCGATGCCTACAGGAAGATGTCATGGTGAAAGATCATCACTGAGGTAACTTTTGATTTAAAAGTTAATATGTATATGTTTATCTTGATGAGTTTATGCAGGGCTTCCAATCATTTGGAAGGATGTAAGATCCTTGAGAGATGGTTCGAAGGAAAACAACATGGCATAAAGGTGGACCAGATGAGAAAGACTGATGAATCACTTTCTGATAGTTGACATGACTTGTGGATGAAAGTGATGGATGATCTGTGCCCTATGAATGTTATGAATATAATTCATAATAAAATAATAATAAATATAAAAATGAATGTAATAATAAATAATAAGTAATTTACTAATCATTAGTTAGTGATGAAGAGGCATGTCTTAGAGACATAGCCATTTGTGAAAGGGCCCTTGCCTAGGCTATATAAGCGGGCCCTCATTCTTATTTGTAATCATCATATCATCAACTCTTTTTTATAATATACAATTCACAATTTCTATGCTACAATGGATGTCTTTGCCTATGAAGTATTTTAATATTTCCACTGCATATTTGACTATTGGTTGCTACATTGGTATCAGAGCTACGTCTGATCCGGCCTTTGGCCATCAACCTATTGTCAACCTTGTTGCCATCATAATCTAAGTGTTTCGCTACACCAGTGTTGGATATTCTCCATTCGACCAGAGTCGTCGACAGGCCTTTGGCCATAATAAAAAATTGAAAAAAAGAAGAAGAAATATATATATATCAAAGAATTATATAAAAATTAATTAAATATAAGAAAATAAAAATAAAAATGGGGGTAGGGAAGTTTAAAAAAAACGAGAAGTAAATATATTGAATATATATATATATATATATAAAGCGGGACTTCCATCAAAAAAATTTGGTAAAAAAAAAAAACAAAAACAAACTACATTAGCCACCGCTGTCGTGAACCCTTTGTGACCACCGACCAAACTGTCGCATGAGCTAGCAGCCCCAGCACAACTATGTCCGCCAACACCGTTAACTGTCACCATCCCTGTCACCCTATCTTCGTCTGATCGAACCCTGTCCACACAACAAACGAACCCAACCATCATCGAGTCTCCATTGAACCTACCATCCATTGTATCCTTCATTGTCACATAACACGTTAAAAACGTTGAGACCACTACTCCATCATGTCTCTTGTTACATCCTGACTTTCCATTGTTTGCAGGCAAACCAAAACATGTCTAAAATGTTGCTGTCTCCTCCATCGTGTCGCGTTGTTCGCCTGTGTCCCTTCCAACTTCATTCACCAGCCTCCAGTACAACATAACACCATCATTGCGCGATACCTTCTTTCCCACTATCAACCCCCTCTCTGTTGCTAACAAATAGTCGCGTTCCACACCACCACCGGCTGTCCACATCCGTTGTCACCCATCGTGATCCTCATAGTGGACTTCTTCTCTTCAAACCGTTGCATCCTAGCCGTATGGTCATCTCATAATGCTTCAACTTATTTAAACAAAATATAACTCAATTCGATTTTACTTAAACAAAAAAAAAAAGAGAAGTTGTAAAATCTATATATATAACTCAAAGGTTATATAAGTTGACTTCAATTTTGTAAAAAGTTATAATATAAAATTCAAAATTTAATAATATATATATATTTATATATATATATATATATATATATTATTTATTAAACAAAAAAAACACTTTAAAAGAAGTAAAGAAAAGTACTCCCATAAAATCCAAAGGTCTGATTCAAAATTTAAAAAAACAAAGGGGAGAAGAAAAAGAAAGAAAGTTAGGAAGGGGTTACCTTAAAAACCCTAAATCTCAATTCAAGACAAAAAACAAAAATGGGATCAATCATGGAAAAAAAATGATGGAGAAAATGGAGCTCAAGTCTAAAATGACGAAGGAAGAAAGGTTTACCTATAATTACATTAACGGAAAGTATCCAAGGAAGAGTAGCTACTGTCGCTATCAGCCCAAGCGACGATAAAAATTATATCAACATCAACTTTGCAAATCAGCTACTAATTCCAGAGCCAAGCATTCGTGTAAGAAAAAATATTTTTGACCAAAAAGAGTATAAAATTAATGATTTACAAGTGACAATAGGGCATTATAAGCACATATCTCAATTTCATGTTGTAAGGATGGATAATAAAAAGATTGATATCATATTCGATCAACAATGGTTTAAGGATTTGAGTACTTTCATGTTAAACATAGAGAACCAAGTTTTGATGTTTCCCTATAAGGGAAAGATGGTCACATTTCGAGATATAACAAGTAAATTGAAATCAATAACATCTTCATCAGAATACTTTAAGGATATCTCAGACTTGATGTTCAAAAATAACAAAAAAACTATATCAAAGAAGCAAAAAGAGCTTGAAGAAGTCATCTCCAGCAAAGACAAAGAAGTTTCGCGCATCAGAGATCACCAAGAAAAGCTACTCGAACAAGTCAAGAAAGCTGAAGCATCAAAAAAGGAACTGAAGAAATGTTTATTAGAACAAGAAGAAAAAAATTCACATTTAAAGAGCCTTAACCAAACATTATTAGAGATGATAAAGCTATTAAGAATAAGGACAACAATTCAGAAAAGAATGAACTTGTACGTTTAAGGAATCATAACCAAACCCTACTCACACAAATAAAAAAACTTTAAAATGACAAGAAATCGTTGAATGACAAGCTAGTACAACTTCAAAGTGAAGTACTGAAGTCGTCAGTCGTTTCTGTCCGAGTTGAAGATAAAGGGGTGAATACTGATGCAATCAATATCACAAGTAAGGAAGAAGAAGAATCTAGAGAGCTTAAAACATATGCAGAATTCGCAGTTCAAACGATGGACATTCCAATGGATGATTCAGTCTCCCTCTCAACAACAACTGCGCCTGAAGAAAATCAAGTATCAACCACTAACATGATAAAGGAGAGCCAGACCAAAGGAGCTATGTATCGACATTTGAATCACAAGAGCAGACTTTCTAATCAAGCTATGTACCAGTATCACTCAGAAAATAAACAACAAATTCATGTTCCTAGGGATACTGAAGCTTGCAGAATCCAGTCATACGATAACTATTCACCACACATCTCCAAAGATCAGAAGATACCCCAGAAGATCAATCTAGTATGGTCGGATCTGTTCTCAGTACGACAATTTTGTCTATCACTCAGAGTATCATATCGTATTGTATCGACGAAGATGAAAGTACAGAGATGAGAAGATGTTCTTAAGTAAGATTTGAGGACAAAGCTTCTTGAAGGAAGAGGCTATGTTATGAATATAATTCGTAATAAAATAATAATAAATATAAAAATGAATGTAATAATAAATAATAAGTAATTCACTAATCATTAGTTAGCTAGTGATGAAGAGGCATGTCTTAGAGACATAGCCATTCGTAAAAGGGCACCTGCCTAGGATATATAAGCGGACCCTCAATCTCATTTGTAACCATCCTATCATCAACTCTTTTATATAATATACAATTTACAATTTCTATCATACAATGGATGTCTTTGTCTGCGATGTATTTTAATATTTCCATTGTGTATTCGACTATTGGTCACTACAATGAAGCCAGAAGCTGAACATTCCTCAATATTGAAATCCATGACATCGAAGGGAGGAATTCTTCATGAGCAGCTAGGTGTCTCACCATTGTTTTTGTCAATCCCTAGTTGAGAGGGAGCCTAGTGGTAAGTTTCTTGCCTGGAACAAACTTGAAGTATGTCCTTCCTAAGTTAAGAGGGAGTGACGTATATGATTCTCTAATTCATGTTTCATGCACTAGAACAAGACTAACAGCATAAGACTTAGTGAAGGCCATGAGGAGAAAATGGATAGACACATCATTCTGGTCTTCACCTGGGAAGACAAAATGGAGGATTGGATACTCATCTGCAATCTGATACTCTCTGAGAATGAGATAGGGCATTCAAGATAAGAGTAGTCAGGGACCGATATTCTTTGAGGGTTCGCTACCCAAGAAAAGAATAGTCAAAGAAGGTCACACTCTGGGAACACCTGGGTGGAGTATATACCTTCGAGAGACAATGACTATGGTGTCTATAAGTCATGTGTCTCGCCAGCACTGTAGCCTATTGTCTCGTTGAGAGATGGGGTTGTTAGTCAAGGCCTTCCACTAGGACAATGTTGGTTGATCTGATGTTATACAGATGTGATTACCAATCCAACTCTTCTTATGAGATTCTTCAATTTGAAAGTGACCATGTACTTATATGAATACCTCCCTAGTTAAGAGAGAGTGTCGAAAAGTGCAACTAGGTTCGGTCTTCATATTGACTATGTAATTATGTATTTATGTAATGAAGAAGACAAAGATAATAAAATTTATTTTTGTTATGCTTGCTTCATGGGTTTCATGAGCAAGGTTTTTATTATAGGTCAAAAGACTTCTTCTTGATGTCTTTTAGGCTAAGTTGCAGGAAACGTCCTCTCGACCCTCGTTTTAGGCAAAAAACGAAACGGAAACGGGGAAACCCGTACCGTACAGTCGGGAACGCGTTTTCAACCTACTGGTATGTTTCCCGTACAGGAAACGTTGCCAGTACGGCCGAAAATGTGTTTCCTGGCCGTACAGCCGCGTTCCCTCCCAAATCAGCATTATTTTTTTTATTTTTTTAATTGTTTTTGAGATTCGTGCATGTATTATTATTTTATTCGTTTTATTTGTGTCTTGGATGCTTCACTTCTAATGATCAAGCTTATGGCCCTAGTATTTATATGCGATTCATGGTAATGTTTAAGTAAAAGTGACATTCTCCTTAATCTTCATTTTCATCCTTTTACTTAAATTTTTAACATTACCATGAAATGACTCAGGATGTTTGAGAGTGGTTCCAACCTCATTGGATTTCATATGGAGAAATTAGAATTTTAGATCTCATTCAAAATCCAGCAGACTTATCAGTTTTTCAGGATTTCAGGATTGGGTGATTGCAATGTTTCCATCAGATTTTGTCATGTATTAGGGTATGGAACTCTTATTTAATCAAGAGCACCAATCCCTCTATGTACCTTGATGTTAGTGACATTGGTTGTCAAACTCCTCTATCATGACCCTACTAAAAATGTACTTGACTTGACATGCTCATGGTCTTTATTGTACTTGCAGCCTCATAGTCTTTATTATACTTACAGCCTCATATATATAATAAAGGCTGATTTTGAGATTTTGATATATTATAAAGGCTGGTTTTGGATATTTCGATATTGCTATTTTTATTATGTCTACGTTATCATTCATGAGTAATGTCTTGTAACTTGTAATAGTTTATGCTTTGAATTTATCATATATGTTTTATGATTTCACATAACATTTCTTAAATGTCCTAAATTCTAATATAAATTTAAATTATATATATATATATATATATATATATATATATCGTGTTTCCCCGTTTCCAAAATTGGGGGAGGTTGCGTTTCGTATCGCTTCCCGTTTCGGAAACTCGTTTCCGCTTCCCCGTTTTGTGCAACTTAGCTTTCAGGGATTTCTCTTCTTGTCATAAATGTACTAATTAAGAGTCATGTATATGAAGAGTTTAGTCAAAGGAGTATGTCTCAAGACCTTGTCATATAACCTTGGGAAAATGGCTCAAGTATGATGCTAGCACCACTCCTCAAATCAGCCTTCAGCACGCTGGAAGATAAGCTCTTCAAGTCGGCCTATAAGCTGTGGACAAGTCGGCCTACAATTAGATTGAAGGGTCGGCCTAAAACAGAGAAAGAATATCACTACATGTAAGTAGCTCTGTGGTTCATTAGCAACAAGGAAATTCGAACAAGTTTTGTGATATAAGTGTGAGATAAGGATTTTTCTTGGTCCGAAACAATAAGGGCTAACCTACGAAGAAGGAAGAAGGAATAATTACCTTTGAACATAAGCATATTGTACCTTGCATAATCCAGGAGACCGAGACCTATTCCAACAAGGGAGAAATCTAACCACGGTGCGTATAAAAGACTAGAGTTTGGTGCGAAGAGAAGTGTCAAGATAGCGAAGAAGAGTCTCACTACAACAAAGAGAAAGGAGTCCCGTATAACCTATCTTTATGCAAGAAAGGCTCAGTATAATCTTGAAGTCTATTCTATAATAAAGTCTATGCAATCACATAAGTCTTAGGTTGGTTTAGGATTAGTGTTGTTCAGTGCTAATCTATGCAAAGTATTGGAAGGGGCAGAAAGAAGTCATAAAGAGGAGTATATTGGAAAGTGAAATAAGGAGACTATTGGAGGCCAAGTTATCTGAAGGGTTACTGAATAAAGACCAAGTTTCTCTGAAGTAACAAGTGCAGAACAATGTACAAGAGGAGGAGGAAGAAGTCTACTAGAGATCGAGCTCACAAGTCTCGGTGCAGAAAGGTGCAGGACAGTGAAGGATGGTACAAAGAAGAAGAAGCAACTTAAGGAGTCAAGAAAGAAGCAGTGACAAGGTCTTGGAGGCATTCAAGGGTCAAGGATTTGAGTTATGGTCATGGTACTTGTCCTCTGAAAGTCTATAAGAAGAATTTTTTGTAGTTTTTCCTCTCCAAGAGGGAGAGGTTTTGGCCCTGGCTTGAAGAGCCTAAATTTGTGTCTCTTGTGTTTTGGTAATTAACTTGATGAAAGACATAATAAGCTTAAAAAAGAAGAAATAAGGTTAAAAGTAATTATCAAGAAAAGAATTTGAATTAATCACTGCAAGATTGCAGATGGTGTCCATTTGGGTTTGGTCTCCCTATATGGGGTCCTAACCTCCCAGAGGGATACATTGGCACATGCAGAATGTGTAGAGAGCCATGGGTGTTCACAACAGCAGACAGCACTCCATGGATCCCCACCGATGTCCAGATATTACTAGAGATCCACCTTTGGGACGAGGATGACGCACTTGGTACACTATGCCCAGCAAGCCCCACAAGAGCACCACACACTTGGCAGTTGTGTGGTATCAAAGGCAGCATGACAGGAAGAGCATTTTTGGAAGCAATGGGTAATGATTTCTTCATCCAGCATGAAGTAAATCATATTTTTGTTGTAAAACCCACTTTTGCCAGATATAGAGAAGTTGATGAGATTTACCGCAAGGTAATTAAGTTGACCATCCTAGATGAAGATCAGTGGGATAAACTCTGCAAGTTATAGGATTGAGCAGTAATTCAAAGGAGGCTAGCACATCAGCCAACGCAACACAGAAATAGACTGTTATGTATATTTTATTAATTATTAGTTAAATATAGTTATCTTAGGTTATTAATGTGGAAGGGCATGATCAACGATCATGCCTCTTCGCCAAGGGACACAATAAGGCTATATTTAAACCCTTGGTGATCCCCACTTGTAATCATCTCGTCTTTTATCTGTAATAATATATACTTATTCAAGTTTACCAGAGTTTTTACACTCCATTGGTATCGGAGCAGTCGCTCTTCAGGATCTGTGTGATCATCCAGAATTTAGGAATTACAAGGAATTGCAGAATTGCAGAAATTTTTTCAAGTGCTTGTGAGCAACATTTGTTTAAATTTTTTTTTTTTACAAATTTTTTCCCCCTCACATAGCACTCCCCTCCATTCTTCAGATTTATGCCTTCATTCAAACCCCCCCATTCCCCACGCTCACCCCATAATCCCTTAAACCCTGTCGACACTCTACGACCTCGACACCCTACTCCATCACTCCTTACCACAGTCCCCACCCCCTCACTGCACTCACGCCACAGCCCTCCCCTCTTCTGCACACCCCGTCCCCACCCCTTCCCACCTTTTCCTGTTGCGGCTGCCATCCACCTTCCCTCCTCGGACCTCACGTCCACCCTTTGTCCCTCTGCCTTACGCCTCCCCCTCGGCTCTCCCCCGCGGCTTCCTTACGCCCACCTTCCCACACTCCCTCCCCGACACTCCCCCTACCACTTCTCACCCGGTCCTCCCCCCTTCCTAACACGCATTCTTCACGCCCCCCCTACCGGCCCTTCCGCATCCCCTGACATCTCTCCTCCCCGTCGCCCCCACTCTTGCCCTGACTCCCCCGACACCCCTTCTGTCCACACGTCCCCCATCCACCTTTTCGTCCCCTGCCAGCTTCCCTTCTGCCACTGCTCTGCCGTCCATTTCCTCCAACGTCTCCTGTCACCCATTGTTGTCCCCACCGCAGCCAGCAAACAAATCACCGTTTTTATTTTATTTTTGTTGAACCATCGTGTCTATTGGGTGGGACGTTCAACAATAAAAATCGATTTAAAAAAAAGAAGAAATAAAACAAAACATATATATATATATATATTTAATTAATTAATTAAATAAGAAACAAATACAGATTAAAAAAAAAAAAAAAAAAAAAAAAAAAAAAAACCCATTCTCAAAGACAACATTACAAGAGAAGGTACCAGCGGTGAATGACATACGCCAAAGAAGATAAATCTTAAGTGAAGAAAATTGTCAAAAAAATACAGCTTTGAGGACAAAGCTTTTAAGGAAAAGGGGATAAGACCTAACAAGGAGTATGACGAGTATGTCATCATCAATGTCGATGGCCGGATTCCAGAAAAAATTGTTGGATCTCGAGAAACAGGTCAATAATAATTCAGATGACTTTGGAAAAAGATTAGTCGGTCTCGAAGGTACAGTTGCAGGAAACTCCAACAATATCAAAAAGGTTCATGATACGACAAATCGAATAGAAAGACAAATGTGGCTAAATCATCACGAGGCCGCAGAAAATCGTAGCAAAGAAATGAAAAAGATGACAGAACTATTCGATAAGTTAAATGATAAGATAGATAAGATAAGTCAGACACAAGAGCCAATATTCCCGAATGTTGAACATAATCAACCGAACAATTTAGCGAATTCAGATCATAATCATGAATATAACATGTTTGAAAACGAGCAATTAAATAAGGTTGAATTGGAAATCTGCTCACATGGAAGCTATAGTGTTGAACCACCTAGAAGTAGAGACTTGGAAATCAACCATGAAAATCATAGAGCTGAGAAACCAAGAGAAGAAAATGCAACTCAATCCACTAATAAAGCCAGTAATGCAGCAACAAAAGTTATTAAGAACTTTTATATAATTGAAAATCCAATGGTAGAAAAAGAAACAATGTTGGTGAAGGAGCCACATAAAATCAACGTGACTGCTATCACAGATGCAACAACAGACATAGTCATTGAAAATAAAAGAAACCATGAAAATACAGATGCTTATAAACAGCAAAATGTTTCATCCCCAGAATTGAAAGAAAAATGTGAAGAGACAAACACAGCCGAAGCCACTGATACAGCACCAGAAGCTGTTAAGTCCTTCGGTGATGAAGCAGATATGGTTGTTAAGAAGGAAGCATTTGATGGTGAGGAGAAGTTGCATCGAATGATAATTGTTGGTAACTTACCTCTAAATCGAAAAAGGAACCACGAAGAATCACCAGAAGAACAAGGAATAGTTCGGAAACACGAAAAAATCTTCCAAGACCTACCAATAAAAATACCTCGTAATAAGGAACATGAACATCCAATAGAAGTCAAGAAAGGGCTCGACCTTGTCTATATCAAATCTTGTCACTATCCACATCACCAAAAGATTGAACTCAAGAAGATGCTCCACGATCTTTTTAAAATGTGGGAAGCAAAATCTCGTTGCTCGAGAAACACAGGCATTCGTCACCGTTGTCCATCATTACGTAGGCTTCGAGGACAAAGCATCTTTAAGAGAGGGGCAATGTTATGTATATTTTATTAATTATTAGTTAAATATAGTTATCTTAGGTTTATTAATGTGGAAGGACATGATCATGCCTCTTCGCCAAAGGACACCATAAGGCTATATTTAAAGCCTTGGTGATCCCCACTTGTAATCATCTCGTCTTTTATCAATAATAATATATGCTTATTCAAGTTTACCAGAGTTTTTACACTCCATAGACCTATTCAACAACTATTTCCTCCTAAACAGTGCCAGCATTACAAATCATTGTCCACCTAGCCTATTATTTTGTAATAGTTCGATTTTACTATATGAGATAGTTCCAATAATACATTGTCAGTTGAGACAGCGATTTTGTAAATTAGTATAAATACTTCACAAATTGAAGTATTAAGGGTTGGTTGATGAATATAATTTCTGCTAAGCATTGTGATTTCCGAGTTGCTGGAAGCATCAATAATACAAGGACATTTTCACAGGATTCATGTGGTGTACTCACTGGTGATGTTTTTTCTTCTGTAAATGTGTTATTCATTGTTTTCCCTTTCTCTATATTTCTGAAAGCTTAATTACATAACAGAAACAGTGACGAATAGGATTTGTTGTAAAGAGCACCCTATTCTGGCTGTATGTAATTTATATGTTTTCTGCTGAAGTCAAATTAAGGAATTCTTCATTGCTCCTTAGTTTCTACTGAACCTTACATTTTGTTTGTTTCATAATTCATTTAAAATTCTGAAAGATCCAACTAGTGCAACCTAGCTTTCCCTGTGAAACTCCTTCAAAGTTTGATGAATATCCAGTTAGCTATTCTGACTCCATTGCCCAATGGCCTTCCCTTGTTGTTCCAACCAAAACAATTTAAAAACCAAACTCTGCACCCATTAACTAGCCTAAAATTCACATAAAATATAGCTAAATTTTACAGAGAGATCACTCTCTGAAGCTGGCAGGGCTAGATCCCAGCTTCCAAAGTGGTTTTGATGTTACCTTCGAGGTTTTTTCTTTAGCCTTGAAATTACGGAGTGCTAACAGCCTCAACAAGATACTCTGAACATTTAGTTGTCGCATACTCTCTCAGCTCCTCTCGGTCGTACCTTGTACATGCCCAATCCTTCGGCTTTCGATTTGCAGCTCCTGTCTCTATCAATGCTCCAAGTCCATTTGGCCACTGAACCTCGGTTGTCAATCTACTCACCAGTTGTGCCTTAGTCCATAAAGGGCACAACACATCGACACTCTCATGTCGAGTTGTTCACAACTCTGTTTGTGAACAACTCACAACTGCCTCTTCTCCTTTGTTAGAATCGGCCTGAACTAAGCCTCTTCTCCTTTGTTGGAATCAACCCTAACCTGTGGCCCAAAACAGAAGTATCCTCCTCCTCTTTTCCCTAATGCGATTTCCCCTTTTGAGCCCTAAGGTCCTCACAAAATGATCTCACATCACTCTCCTTTTATAGGATACACAAGGGCTCCAACGAATTCTTCTAAGGTGGCTTGACAACTCATCATGTGGCTTGTCCAACTCAAGCCTACATGAAACTCAACCCACAAGCCCACCTTCTAACTTCAAAAATTAATATCTCTTCAATGACAATTCGGAATCAAACGATTCTCAATGCGTTGGTTTCATCTCGTCATCTACTATCATCCTCATCCATCACATGTGACAATCGCATCACGGCTTTGGCCCAAACATCCATGGGTGCGAAACCCCAAGCTTGGGTTTCAAGCCCACAAGGCCACTTGTGGAGCTCATTCCTCCAAACCCTCGATACTCAAGGCTTGGAGTACCTCCCAAGCTACCAAAATCAACACTCCCTCTTAGGGAGGGAGTCACTTCCAACACTAGGATGTCTCCATCAACATCATCCCGCGACACTATCCCATCTGGTGTCCATCACTGCAGCATACTTTGTAGAATGAACCATGCAATCTCAGTAGTGCCTCTGCCTCATCACGTCTGAAGATCTCCATTGGCTAAGTCCTACAAACACTCATCCTCTTGGATCAAATACAACTCATGCAAATCCCTCCAATCTCGAATATGCACCATCACGATCCGATGAAGACTCTAGCCTGCCAATCTACAGTCCATCACATGCAGCCATCTCAATCATGTTGATCTCATCCATGCCAAAGAAATCCTTGATTTGTCCCAACCATCCATGGCAAGTCAAAGGAAGTCCACTATCTGCAAGTTGTCACGCAACATACTGATGTTCACCAAGTTCACCACCGATCCACTAGAACTCCCAGCCCATCTCACCATGTAGCCTGTCAATACCACATCTCCATGTCCTCAGCTAAACCCTCTGCTCCATGATCTAGACACCCACAACTCCCTTTGAGTTGCTTTGATGAGCACACACTAATTCACAGCGGAATATAAACAGCAGTAAATCTACTAGTGCACAAAATATAGACAACTTTTTACAATTTTGCGTACAACAACCCAACTTTGTTATATTAATCCAACTGAATAATACAATAGTCTAGGGCTCTCCTATAAGGGATAATGGCCCTCATACATCCAGTGATACAAGAATACAAAATTGGGGCTTGGTGTCAGTCCATCAACAACCAATCTACCCTCTACAAAATACTCTAACCATCTAGTTGTCGCATGCTCTCTCAGCTCCTCTTGATCGTACCCTGTATATGCCCGGCCCTTTGGCTCCCGATCTGCAGTTCTTGCCTCTATCAATGTTCCAAGTCCATCAGGCCATTGAACCTCGATTATCGATCTACTCACTTGTTGTGCCTTAGTCCATCAAGGGCACAACACATCGAGACTCTCTTGTTGAATTGTTCACAACTCCATTTGTGAACAACTCACAACTGCCCACTGTTGTTCCTCGGCTAATCAGGGACTTCAACCCACTATAGTCTTCCTGCATTGCTCCAATGAAGAATAACATAGGGCATGGAGTGTTGCCACCTATCACTGCAAGTTGTCAATTTCTCACAATGAACAAGGCATAAGAGGACTGCCCATCATCTGTTGTAGATGTCCTTCTCCACACACAAGTCTAGGGCTACTCAAACTGCTCCTGGTTGATCAAACTCTTGAGCTCATCTTCTGGCACTCTAGCAACCACCATATTCCGTGAAGATGGTGCACACTAAGCTCCAACTTAGGCACTATAACGTTGTCCTCCAACAGGCCATAAATGCCCAATCCAAAATCCACACTTGATCCGCTCTCACGCTGCCCTCCAATAGACCACGAGTGACCAATCCTGCTGTAGCATTTGCTCTTAGTTAGGGCATCCAACACCTATGAAGCCTGTTGAGAAATCAATGCTAGTAGATTAGGGTTTGAGTTCTTCTTTCTTGATAATCACTTGTAAATTATGTTGGCTTCTTTTACTTCTTTATTCTATTATCTTTCATCAAGCAATTACCAAATTATGTGTATGAAGATCACAAAAACACGAGACACAAGGTGTAGGCACTCTGTCAGGGCAAAACCCCTCTCTAGGGGAAAACCCAGTCAAAATCTATTCCTTCAATAGATTTTCCTGAGACTCTTCAACCTAGACACAGACCTCCTCCACAACAAGTCAACCCTTTCTTCAATCCAGACCTTCGATCTTGTAGTAGCAACAGTACTTCGACCTAGCAACTTCAACTTGCCAGCAGCAGCAGCTTCAACTTGATAAAAGACTTCAATCTCCTAAAGTAGCCCACACAAGAGAGAGATAGATAGATAAAAAGTTCAATTTTCTTCTTCTCTTCTTCCTTAGCCAAACTCGCACTTCTTTTGACCTTCTTCTCCTACTTCACACTTTTCCCAGATTCTTCTTGGATATCGAACTTGTGAGTGAGTGTGTGGCCAAATGAATTCGAACTGCTTCAATATATACCCTTTTGGTGAGGTCGAATTGCCCAGTTTGAGGCCAACTTGATCTCCTTAAGGCCGCTTGGTGTAGAGGTGACAATACATTTTTGACTAAAAAATAATTCATTTTACATCATTTGAAAGCCCAAGAAGGATCTTATAAAAGGTACAATGACTTTAATGGCTCAATAATAATCATAGGAGTCCACAATGTGGACTTTAACTAATAAAAATAATGACCCAAGCATGAAACCCATGCTTTAATAAGTCATTGTAATAATAATATTTTTTTTCTTTTTAATTCTTTTGACAAGTACATTACATAGCCCTCCCTCTTGCTTGCCAACGGACTTCTCCTAGGATCTGTCCTCTCCTACGACACCCATCAAGCCATCATACAAGAGGCCATCTGCGACTTCTTTTGTTGTTGCGCTCTTGCATAGGGATTTGTGCTTGCTGAAGTCAAGTTAGGGCACACCAGTCACCCGAAACCACTCTTGCAAACCTATGTGTCAAATCTGCTCCCTTTGTTGTTCACTCTAAGTTGCTTGAACATTGTTTTGGGCCTTGTAAAAACCCTCAGAAGACACCCTATAGTTCACTGTTCATAACAGCAATATAACTGCCCACAATCAAAGGAAGACACCATTTTTTGACTGTGTTGTTCCTACAAGTGTTTGTGGGTGGGGTAGAGAGCCTATACTAGGCCTCTTGGCCCTCCAAATTATGCCTCCAACCTGTTGTTGTAGCAACACTTTTCCTACGGCCCAAACAATGACAAACTACACACTTTACTTTCCTTGAGTGTTGCTTCAATACGCTAGATTCTGGGCTTACTTTCAACCCTTTGAACAGACCCACAACCCCTCATAACTGTGATCTAGGGTTGCAGCCTTCAAACCAGATCTGCGGCTCCCTTCAAGGATGATAACCATCCATCAAAGCACCGCAAACACAACCTAAACAAGTCCAAAAAGTTCTGTAAGGAACTCTGCCTTACTGCTACGTCATTCTAGCATCCAAATAGCCACAAAGAGGCTTGATCTAAGCCTCTTCTCCTTTGCTGGAATAGGCCCTAACCTGCGGCCCAAAAGAAAAGTATCTTCCTCCTCTTTACCCTAATGCGAGTTCCCCTCTTGAGCTCTAAGATCCTCTCGAAATGGTCTCACATCATTCTCCTCTTACAGGATACACAAGGGCTCCAACAAATTCTTCTAGGGTGGCTTGACAACACATCATGTGGCTTGTCCAACTCAAGCCTACATGAAACTCAACCCACAAGCCTACCTTCTAACTTCAAAAATAAATATCTCTTCAACGACAACTCGGAATCGGGTGATTCTTGATGCATTGGATTCATCGCATCCTTTACTATCATCCTCATCCATCACATGTCGCAATCTCATCACGATTTTAGCCCAAACATCGATGGGTGCAAAACCCTAAGCTTGGGTTTCAAGCCCACAAGGCCACTTGTGGAGCTCATTCCTCCAAACCCTCAATCCTCAAGGCTTGGTGTACCTCCCATGCTACCAAAATCAACATGAGTGAGATGTGTCCCATAAGGAATGCGAGCGGGCTATATATATAACCTCCAAGCCATGTCAAAGGGTTCCATTTAAGCTATGTCTGTGAAAATTTCTGAATACAATAATACATAAATCCTATTGCAATATCTTGATTTACTTCTCCTACTTGCGATTTAATTATACAAGTTATTTTCAGAAAATACCAAAGTAAACACAAATAACAGCCTTCACACATACAGATCATTTACTGAATATTATGCTCATTTGACAAAGTGATACACAGAATTTTCGGACAATTGTCCTTAGAAAAAACCAATGCGGGAAAACCGGTGCAGCAAATATGAGGGTTTATTATTATTAAGTAGAATCTGAGTACAGCAAATATGGGCACCTTACTGGTTAACCGAACAAAGAAAATAAGATCTGTAGCAATACCTGTTGTTCTGGAGACTGAAGATTGGACTGATTCACACCCTCAAACGAGATTTACAAAACTCAGCCATGTTCTGCCTCAAGAAACCCAAGAGTTGCCCTGAAGTTGCCTGCATCAGCCCTGCTAGCCTCTGTGTGCCCCTGCATTGCTCAGAAGGGGACTGCGTAACCCCAGACTGGGTAACGCAGTCCTTACACTGCCTTGGATGGCCTCTACGTAACCCTGATAGCCTCCTGAAGCCCCATCGCTGCCCTTTTTGGGCCTGCGTAGTGGCTGAAACTCTCTGCGCTGCGCAACTGCTGCGTAGCCTCAGCTTCCTCTACGTTGCTCCTCATTGTTGCTCCTTTGCCTCTTGCTGACTCTTGGCTCTGGGATCAGATCATCCCCTTAGCCAATACTACCCTCACTGCAATTGAAACTCTTCTGGAAATTCTTAGCAAACCCGCCCTAGAATTCCAACTTAGTCTCTCTGCTCTGCCTACGTGTGTGTCTCCAACTAAACCCCGAGCCTTTCTCTTATCTTGTTTCGTTGACACATCAACGACTGTGATATAATCTCTTATCTACGGCTAAGATTAAAAGACTGCTTGATCTGCGTTACTTGGAACATTTCATCACATGTGTTTAATTCATTCACTTTAATTTTTCTAATTCCCCAAGTTAGACTTAGGGTCCTCATTAAAAAAAATAATTATTTTAATATCTCACACACCTGATGAAATTTCTCCAAAAGCTTTCTGGGTTTTGGAGGTCTAGTGTGTCTTAGCCCCTCCACAAACTTTCAAGGCTAGAGCACACCCGATGCTACCCCAACACTCAAAATCTCAACAAAATCGACATGAGGGTTAGGAGGGCTAACTTGGCAACTTGGTATGATAGACACTTAACAAAATTCAATTTTCTGCCTTTGAAAGGATCACGAAGAACATGCCCTTCTATATCTCTTTTGACCAATACAAAGCATGAAGAACATGCTTGTCAATAATAATTTTAATTATTCAAATTACATCAATAAAATAATATTATGAAGATTAACCATAGTCACATTCTTTAACACACCCTCTTAACTAGGAAGGTATTCATAATGACTTGTCACGATGTTCTCAAGTTGAAAGATTATATAAGGAAGGATCCATATTAAGATAAATATCATAATCATTAGCATCAAGCTCATCCTATAAGCCAAAACCAATGGCATCAATGTCAAAACCCATCTGACCATGTGATCAATCAATATTGTTCATGAGGCCAATCTCTCCAACCATATCAAGTGGTTTCATAGTCAAGCATAATGACTCAAGGGAGTAATCAAGATCAAACTTTGTGACCATTCCAATGGTCTCCTAGTCAAACCCAATGACCTAAGAGAGTACACAGGGTCCACTTCCTCAACCATAAACAAGGTCTCTTGATCCAAGACCCAAGGGAGAAATCCCTATCTTGATATCAAATTCCCCAACTATATAGTCTCTCAATCAAACTCCATGACCTAAGGGATCAATCCTGATCTCGACGTCAAAAGAGCCAACATCCCCGACCACATGGTCTCTCAGTCAAATGTAATGACCCAAGGGAGAGTAAATTAGTATTCTTGACCAAACCCACTAGTCCCTCAGTCAAACACAGTGACCTAAAGAATCATTGCAAGCCTCAAAACCAAACTCCCCAACCATAGTGGTTTCTTAGTCAATTTCAATGACCCAAGTGAGTAACTAGGACAATGTTCCCGACCATAAACCATGGTCTCTTAGCTAAGCCCAAGGAAAATTTTCAATATCATGATGTTATATAATTAATGCTTCTTCTCTCCAAGAGAGGGATTCTCAACCATTTTAGGCTTCTTTCAAAAACAAACTCCATACGAGATAGTGTATATGTCAAAACATTAGCAATCTACTCATCAACAGAAATGTATTCAAGGCTCATATCTCCTCTGTGGACATCCTAGATATAGTGATACTTGATCTCAATGTGCTTCAACCTTTCATGAAAAAAAAAAATTCTCAAAAAGCTTCGCATAACTTGATTGTCACAATATATCATGGTTGATTACAACACCTAATTAAACAATCCAATAAATACTTTTCAAAACCAAATTGCTTCACAATAGGTTGAACAATCAACTATATACTCAGCGTCAATTGTGCTAACTGTAACAAAGTTTTGCATTACACTCATCCATGATATTTAGGCTAAAATGACATTCAGAAGTGCTCTTACTATCTTTCAAACATCCAGCCCAATCAGAATCTCACACAAGGAGAAACCATATCCATGATGCAATATCATCCCTCGCTCCCTCTCAACCAAGGAGGCAATCTTCACAAGCCCAAGCTTGTCTCGAAAGTGCACAAAATATCAATTATCTGCTCATCAATGGAGATATACTCAAGCAACACTACTCCTTTCAGTACCATGTTTGTCATCATGCAATACTGCAAGTAACCTTTGAAGCCATACTACTTAACTTTGTCCATCCAACTATAATATATTCGCCCTATGCCATGTTGCTTTATCTTCATCAAATAAACTCAAACTGAGGCAATAAGCTCAAACTTAATCTTGCAGCTTTACAGGATTAATCATCACCGTGATTAAGTGCTCCCTCTAACAACCCATCATCCAAGAGTATCAAATTTGAGGTCAAAACATTGCTTTCTGATGGCTTCCTTTCTTCACAACTACTCCCTCTGACACATGAGTCCTTCTTAGGATCATCCTTGATCCATTCAACCAAGCCCAAAGTATAAAGCACAAAGTCTTCTTCAATCATAAGGCTTCCTTTCAAGCTCTTAAAAAAACTGAGGTAGCTTTTCCAACTGAGGCAAACATCTTGTCATGATCCTCTCCCTCCTTCTAGGAAAACTTTCTCAAAACTTGCTTCCATGCTACAATTTGTTGCATGCTAAAATCTTGAATTCTCTCCAGCACAATCAACGCATACTTCAAATTCTCGCTCCCTCTAAACTTGGGTCTTCTCCAAGTAATAAGTCTGGAAATTCCTCTTGCTTTGTTCTATTTTCCCACTTCTCCCATTTGCTGCCAAAGCCTAGGCAACCCTTGCCGTTGCCCTAGAAACCTTGCTAGGAGGTCATGGAAGAACGATTACAACCAAGCAAGGGATATAGAGACAATAGACTAACAAATAGATAATAACAATAGTAACAGACAAAAAGGAGAGTTATAGAATACTTAATTTTCAGGAAAAGTCAGCTCCCTTTTGATTTTAGACTTCGTGCGTTCTTCTTGCAACTCCATCCATGTCCTCAACATTAGCATTATGAAGTAGGGTTTCTCTTTCTAGTGGAAACGATCAATCCAAGGGTTTTGTTCACAAACCCTAGGGCTTTCTTGTTCAAACCCTTGCTAGTGTTTACAAACCCATAACATTCCAATATCCAAAACCCTAGGATCTGGCCAAGATTTCCAATCTTCCAAACCGTAGATTTCCTTCAAATGTTTAGATGCCATTGGATTTGAACCCTTTAGCAAGTTGTAATATCAAGTTCAACCTTCAACTTTAAGGAGGGGTTCAAACTCTTCTTTTCAGTAGACTTAATGTAGCATTTTAGTAAACTACCAGAGAAACTTCATGCCTCCTTGATTCCTCCAAATCAAATCCCTCAGTTTTTCTGAGTATGTACACAAGATGTATCTCAATTTTAACTGAAAGAGGAACTCGACCTCTTCTCTACATATTCTTCAACAATCCTTTGAGAGTTATTTTGGACTTATAGTGCAATACATCTTCTGCAAATGATACCTCTATAGAGGAGACTGAGTCATAAGAGCATGTCAAAACATGTCTTTAGGATGCCAAAACATTCTTGGCACAGTCAACTAGCTAAGGGATTTCATCCTTCCATGGCCTGATACATGTCATAGATGCCCTTTCTATTTCAGAGTAGACATATCTTGGTGAGAAGCATCTTTTCGATGTACTAAAGTTCAACAACCAAAGGTTTTTCGATTCAACATTTTTTGTCATATAGGGAGCTTATCCTGAGATGGCCTTTAGTCATATACAATATTTCTTGCAAGATTGATCTTCATAAGGTAACAGGTTTCCTTTTCCTCATACTTGATTCAACTATCAATCATTTTTTTCTTGCTTGTAGACAAAGAACCTTTCATCCTTCATCTCAACTTCTACCAAAGCATTATGGCTTATAGAATTTTGGCTCATCTAGTTCACTCAAAACTTTAGTGAATCCTTTCAGAATTCATTTGGATGCTTCCTTTAGAGAGACATCAATTTAGTTCTTTGCAAAGCATCTTTGCTTTGAGATCACAAGCATCAAGCTTAGTTGATTCCTTTGTCAATACTACAACCTAGTCCCTTAAGCCTTCAGTGCTTGTCATTAATTCAATCTCTTTCTTAGGTAAAGGGCCTAACTAAGATTAACTATTGATTTTGATCTTATCACAATGGAGAATGTATTCAATATTTAGTCAATATGTCTTTAATTTCTGTTATAACTTGGTCTCGTCCATACTCTGGCTCGCAAGAAAGTAGAATATTCAAACACATATTGCAGTAATAACTTCTCAACTCCCTGTTGATGAGACATGAATATGTCACAAAGACAAATCAAACATATATATAGGCTTATCCTCCTCTGGTTGCTAGCTCAAGGGTTACAATGGTTTAGCTTCTCAAAAGACTCGTTTCAGCATATCATCTTCTTCAAGGATTTCAATGAGGTATGGTTCAAATTTGATTGCTTCAATTGTAGAAGAACAACACCTCTTAAACTCCTCGTCCTTAGCATCAGGGTTCCTTTCACTTGTCCACAATAAGTCCACTTGTAACACCTTGGTTAAGGTATGTAATATCTCAAAATGTGTCACTGTTACACCACAGAGAAATTAGGCCTTGGACACAACTTCATTCCACAAACCAATTTGGCTTGAAGACAGGCTCCTTTCATCCAGAATTCAGGCTAGATCACAAGCCTTTTCAACACAAAAAAATTCAGACCTTGTCATACAAAATGCCTTAGAAGTTTTGGCCTTCATCTCGAAGATACAACACAGGTATCTCGATTTATGTCTATAGAAGAATATCACAGGAATGTAGCATTATGTCACAAACCAATTTGCCATGGAAATTTCGATCTTTTCCTTTCTTCTTCGGCATACGACCTTTGGATAGGGCTTTAATCTTCTCTTTGTCAAAGTTCCCTATCCTTTCCACAACCAGGCCAATCATTTGATAGCAGACTAACTTCTTGTGAAATTTTCAAGCTAAAATACTACTGCAGTGATTGATTTATTTCGCCTACTTATTTATGATAAGTTATTTACAGATACTTGCAGTAAATTTTGAAATAAACATAATTGCAGTATTCACTTAATCATAAGCAGAAAATCACATAGAACACATATACCGCAATAGAAACAATCACATGAACACAGTTATTTTTGGACAATTGTCCCTAGAAAAACCCAACGCGGGAAAACCGGTCCAGCAAAAGAGGGTTTGTATTATTCTTTAGCAGTGGAAATCATTTACAGAAATTCGATGAGCAGATGTCTAGAATACACCTGAGATCATTTTTCCGAACCCTTCGGAAGAATTTCTGATACACGGGAGGCACCCTTTCTCCCTATGCATCACTCTACGTGGTCTTCTACACAGTCACTACGTTGCGCTGCGTCACTCTGCGTGGAGGACCAATGTTGCTGCTCAGTGTTGTCCCCTTTGCGTCCTCCTCATGCCTTCTTCTTCCTCTGTTGACTTTCCCTTTCTCCTTCTGCCTCTACAACTCTGCCTCTGAAATCGAATTCTATTCCTTCAGAGTCGATTTCCTTCGGGTACTGAGTGTGTGCCCGGCTTACCTTCCAAATGACCCTCATGCCATCTCTTATAATCTTCTCGTTGATGAATCAACGGCCCAGATTAGATCTCTAATCAATGGCTGAGATTAAAACATGACTTGATCTTCGTTTTCTAGAAGATTCACACTCTGCTTTATTAATACCCTTTAATTATTTAATTTCCCTAGGTTTAGACTTAGGGATCACTTTAAAATAATTAATTATTTTAATAAAGCATGAACCGAGTGGAATTTCCACAAACGATTTCTGGGTTCTCAGGAATATCGATGTCCAAGCCTCCTCCCAAAATATGAGACTTGGAACACTTTCCAATGCTACAAAATCAACACTCCCTCTTAGTGAGGAAAGTGTTCAAGAAAAATACCAACAGCATATGCTTTGACCTGAAGCATCCACTGCGTTGTTGATTTCTTGGTTGTTTCCCCTCATCTCTACGTTGTTGCCCTTTGTACTGTTGCCCGTGACACCATCTCTGCCACTGCCTCATTCGTACTACAGCTCCCTCTGAATCTCAAGTCCACCCATTCCTCTACTAGAATGGGTTCTTGACCATCCCCATCTTTTCCCTGAAGTAAGTAAACTTAATCTTACCCAGAGCTTTCGTGGGGATATCTGCCACTAGTTCCCCTATAGGAATGTACTTCAACTGTACAGCTCCCCGTTGGACGTAGTATCTGATGAAGTGGCACGTAATGTCAATGTGCTTTGACCGATCATGAAACACAGGATTCTCATAGAGCTTGATGCAACTCTGATTATCAAACAAAATTCTGGTCGGTTCCATCCTCTTCTTGAGCAAGTTCATGAGCAACTTACGAAGCCATATGGCCTCACACGAAGCTATGCTAGCTGCCATATATTCAGCCTCAGCTGAGCTCAGTGCCATGGATTTTTGTTTCCTACTGCACCAAGAAGTCATTCCTGATCCGACACTGAAACAGTACCCACTGGTACTTTTCTGATCTACAGGGCTTCCAGCCCAGTCTACGTCAGTGAACCCACTCAACTAGATTTCGTTGCTCGTGGTGTACTTCAACCCAAACTTGATTGTCCCCTTAAAATATCTGAGAACATGTTTGGTTGTTGCCCAATGAGCCCTCCTTGTTTCTACCATGAACTGACAGAGGGTATTCACAGTATAACAGATGTCTGGTCTAGTGTTGACCAAGTACATCAAATGATCCTATGAGTTGCCTATACAAGGTTGGGTCAGCTTCATCATCCTTGAACGTGTCGATCTTCTTCCAGTTTGTGATCATTGGCATAGCCATAGGTCTACAGTCCTCCATCTAAAATCCCTTCAGGACCTCTGTAGTATATCTTCCTTGCCCAAGGAAGATTTCTCCCATTTGCTACCAAACCTCCAAACCAAAAAAATAGTGCATCTACCCTAGATCTTTCATGTCAAATTCTGTAGCCAGATTTTCCTTGCAGTCTTTGATGAGCTTAGATGATCCAGTCGAGAACAGATCATCTACATATAATACAAGAATTAGCAGCTCATCCCCTACACTCAGATAGTAGAGGTTAGGATTTGCGTCACTCTTGACAAATCCCATCTTCCGCAGATAGCTATCAATTCGCCCATACCATGCTCTAGGGGCTTGCTTCAGTCTGCACAAGGCTTTCTTAAGCCTGCACACATGAGACTTCTTCTCATGCGTCTCAAAGCCCTCTGGTTGTTCTCTGTACACTTCCTTTTCTATCACCCCATTCAAGAGTGTTGTCTTGACATCCATCTGGTGAATTTCCCATCCCATCTGCGCTACAAGAGAGATCATGGATCTGATCGAAGTGTACCGAACTACAGGGGCGAAAGTTTCTTCATAATCGATCCCTTCCTTCTGTGCATACCCCTTAGCCACAATCCTGGCTTTGAACTTCTCTATGCTGCCATCTACAGCATACTTGATCTTGTACATCCACCTTGATCCTACAACCGATCTATTTTGAGGTCTAAGGACTACTTCCCATACATTACTTGTCATGATGGAGTTGTACTCCTCCACCATAGCGTCTACCCACACCTGATGTTGAGCTGCCTCTCGAAAACTAGAGGGTTCTCCAACCTTTGCTACCAATGCATGGTACCTGTCTGGCTCTCTGTGTTCCCTCTTCTCATTTCTAGGGGCTCCAATAAATTCCTCTGTACCCCTCAAAGTATGCTAGAGTTCTCTGCTCGTTCTTCCACTATTGGTGGGTGGATTCACTTGCTCTCCTTCTTGCACTTCCTCGAAAGAACTTTCCTCAGGATCCTAGTGTTGTGGAGAGGCACTAGAGCCATCTTAAGTAGGTCATTATGGTTGAACCAGCGGATCCTCTTCAGACTGCGTAGTTGTAGACATCTGTCGGGATCACCTGAAGGCTCTCTCCTCCATGAATTTCACATCTCGTCTTACTACGATCTTCCTACTCTCGGGAATATAGATGTGATATGCCTTCGTATTTTCACTATATCCCACAAGGCATCCTTTCTCTGCAGTCTGATCTAACTTCTTCCTCTTCTCATCGGGTATATGGAAATATGCTATACTGCCAAATATCCTGAAGTGGCTCACCTCAGGCTTGCTGCCAGTGAACACACTCTCAGGAGTAACCTTACCCAATGCTCTATGAGGTACCATGTTTTGCACATACACTGTTCTATTGCAAGCTTCAGCCCATAGAAATTTGGGCATGTCTTGATCATACAGCATTGCCCTTGCAACTTCCACAATGGTCCTATTCTTCCTCTCTAAAAATCCATTCTACTCTAGCTTATATGGAGCTATCCATTCTATCTTGATGCCTTCCTTTGCGCAGAACCTCGTGAAGTCCTTATCAATGTACTCTCCACCATTGTCTAATCGCAATTTCTTGCATTGCCCTTGCAGCTTCCACAATGGTCCTATTCTTCCTCTCTAAAAATCCATTCTACTCTAGATTATATGGAGCTATCCATTCTCTCTTGATGCCTTCCTTTGCGCAGAACCTCGTGAAGTCCTTATCAATGTACTCTCCACCATTGTCTGATCGCAATTTCTTGATTTTCTTTCCGGTTAGATTTTCTACCAATGGTCTTCAGAAAGTAGATCCATGTCTTTCAGGAATGGTCATCAATAAAGGTGACAAAATACATTGCACCACTGAGAGCATTTGTGGACATTGGTCCGCAAATGTCTAAGTGTATCAATTCCAACACACTCTTGGCCCTACTGCTGCTTCTTGGAAATGCTGCCTTGGCATACTTCCCTAATACGCACACCTACAGACATCGTCTTTCCTGGTGCTAAGTTCTGGAGCTCTCGTGACAGTCTTCTTGAGGATCCTGAAGGCTCCATGATGTAGATGCCCCATTCTTCTGTGCCATAATTCATTCAAATCCCTTTCATCAATACTGCCTATTAGTGCCATTGGAGACTCGAGCTGTAACTTATACATTTTATGGCTCCTTACTCCAATTTGTGCCTTCCTTTTCCAACGAGGGTGTTTGACATAAACTTTGTTGCCAAAAAAGTATACATCATAACCCTTGTTCTAAAGTTGAGACACTGAGAGCAAGTTCATCCCCAATCCTGGTACATGCAGTACGTTGGTCGCTTGAAGCTTGTTACCAGCGTCTGTTTGAAATATCATGGTTCCTCTTCCAATAGGGGTACACTTGGCCTTGTTTACCATTGTGATCTGAAAATTCATCTACTCTTCCTAGTAGCTCGAGAATGCCATCATGAGAGCAGATGCTCCACTGCTAATATACCAGACCCCTGGAGAGGCCATGCTTGACACAAGCGAGATCCTCTTCTAGTCTGGACGCCAAGACTGAAACGTCATGATCCTTTGTTCGTCCATACGTTATGGAGGACTGTGTGAACCCTTCCGAGCTGATGCTGCATCGTTGTCGGACCTTCGTTCCATTGCAGAACCTCTTTTGTTTCTCGTCTTTTGCTCTAATACCATATGAAATTTTCAAGCTGAAATACTACTGCAGTGATTGATTTATTTCGCCTACTTATTTATGATAAGTTATTTACAGATACTTTCAGTGAATTCTGAAATAAACACGACTGCAATATTCACTTAATCATAAGCAGAAAATCAAATAGAACGCATATAACGCAATAAAAACAATCACATGAACACAGTTACTTTTGGACAATTGTCCCCGAAAAAACCCAATACAGGAAAACCGGTGCAGCAAATCGGGGTTTGTATCATTCTTCAGCAGTGGAAATCATTTATAAAAATTTGAAGGGGAGATGTCTAGAATACACCTGAGATCATGTTTCCAAACCCTTCGAAAGAATTTATGATACACGGGAGGCACCCTTTCTCCCTATGCGTCACTCTGTGTGGTCTTCTGCGCAGCACTGCGTTGGACTGCGTCACTCTGCGTGGAGGACGAGTGATGCTGCTCAGCGTTGTCCCCTCTGCGTCCTCCTCCTACCTTCTTCTTCCTCTGCTACAAAATCAACACTTCTCTCATGACCTCTTAAGGAATTTGGCATACAGAGGTAGGGTTTTTAGGTTTTGAGAAATGTCCTTTTGCTCCTCTTCGTCGTAGTTCATGGTATTTCTTCGCCAAAAGAGAGGAGGTTAAATCTTTGACCGTTATGCTTGATCTGTGGAAGAATGTAACTAGGTTTTGTCTTCATAATTGTACTGGAGTCAAGATGTAATATATTTGTCAAAAGATAGCAAAAGAAATCTTACTATTAATTTAATTGACTTGTTAAAGAATGGGTTTCATGCTTGGGTCAATTGTCTTAGGTCAAGCCTCCATTGAAGGCTTTAGGATTGTTTATATGAGTCAAAGTCAATTTGTTGTAGACTCCTCCATCAAAGTCAATTTTTTAAAATTAAATTGCTACCATACAAACTTCAAAGTAGTATATAGAACAGCACAAAGGTTTAAAAAAAATTAAATTGCAACAAACCCAAAAACTGTAATTTAAACCCAAATTACATCCTAGGTACCAAAACAAGGAATAAATCAGTCATCATTCACTTCACACGTCAAGGAGAACAGGAAAACTTTCAAATGATAAAAAAATCACTGCCATACAGGCCATAATCGTGACCACTGTCCATGCATCTCAATGCATCTCTTCTTAGAAAGCTGGATTAAAAATAACAAAAGTATTTCATAAAAATAACTTCTAGATGGAAACAATTAATGCTACTGTGACTGCTTCTCATAAGTTTTGTATTCCAGAAAGTGACTTACATGGAGTGTAACTACTGCATTGGGGTTTTTCTCTACAGCATAAACTCTTAATTTTCTTCCTGATTCTTCTGCAGCCTGGAACAATACTGCCAGTGAGTAGAAATACAAAAGAAAGCCAGGAGAACAAAAAACCTTCTGCATTTTAGAAACAGAACTACCTATTAAAAAACCCTAGTTTTCAGGCAACGATTTTTGAAATTGAACCTGCAATGAAGCCCTCACTAGAGGTCCCCGCCCAGCTCCTACAACCATAAGTACCTAAAGTGGTAAAACATTAAGCTGGTAAGAATCTGTCCTTCAATACAACAAGAAGCATTATTCTTGTACATAAATGCACAAACCGCAAATTAAACATGAAAACTAGCTTACAAGATGTTACAGGCAAAATACACTGAGAAAGACAAGGGAGCAAACAAAATGACTATCGATGTTGTCTTCCTACTTACAGTAATTGTTGTTGATGCTTTTTCCTCGGGTACACAATCAAGTAAGGCCGCATGAACCGCTTTCTTATACTGCTCTAGGATCAATAAAACATGAATCAAACGAATGATAATATCATGATCATGGAAAGGAGATCTAAAATGTCTGAAACAAATCTGTAATCTTTTATCTAGAGTATAATAGGTTCTTTACAGGTAAACTGCATGATACAGGGAAACGGAAACGCGCTGGAAATGTGATCCCTCAAAAATTAGGAAATACTGAAATGTGGAGTGTGTGTGCGTGCGTGCGTATGTGTAATGTGCTATTTCAGAAAATTATATTGAAACTATGAAAGAAATCTTTAAGTTTTCACATTATGATTTAGAAATTAGAATACAGGTTCCTGAAAAAACGAGTTAGTAAACTCCAAAAACAGCCTTTATTATTTATAAATCAGGCCATATATCACTAAGTTTATCATCATTATGTATTCAATCTTCACCCTTAAAGTTCAAGCACACCTCAGTTTAAAATATCATTAAAATCTAATCACTAAGAAAAAATAATTTTTTGTCACTTAAAAATTAATTTTATTGGGCCCTAGGCCAAAAATAGGCCACACAAGCAATTTGTAGCTCCCCACACATGCCATACGGATGCTGAAACGTGAAGTACAGTCGCTAAAACATGGGGTATGGCACCTGAAATGCATTTCACCAGTGTTTTGGGGATTTCATACCAAAACACAGCTGGTACAGGGGGGCGGGAGTCCCAAATTTCCTGTAACATAGCTTTAACGGCACAATTATAACCACTCAAAGCTGAGATCCATGGCATTCACTGCTCATAGAGAATATTATGAGGAAAAGGGAAGAATAAAGAAAACAGATCCTCACATACCTGAGCATACTTCACAGTATCTTTCTCAAATGTTTCATATGTTTGAGCCTCCAGATTATCCATAAGAGGCTGCACAATAAAATTCCCAAACATCATTAACCTCAGAAGACAAGGCCTTTGCAGAAGCCAACAGTCAACTCAGTGTTTATACAAAACAAGAAGAAAATAACAACTAAGCTAACAAAGAATAAACAACAACAGAGTAAATTTATATATTTCTACTAGCTTTTACTATCACCAAAAGTTTTGTTTCTTACCTGCAATGGAGCTTGTAAAAAGTCCCTGTAGCCAAGCTGAAAAACAGATTAGTATTAACCACACTAATTATTTAGAAGTATGCTATTAAATGTCAGTAAATAACCACTATAACAAAAGGCATAAAAGTTATAAAAGAAAACATTATCAAATGTTCCAAAACTGATCAAATATACCTCAAACCGTTCCTGTTCAGAGAGAGGCTCTAAACGTTGGTAAAGATATCCAATGTAGTCCAAGTACGGCTTCAAGTGGGTCTTTGGTATTTGACCATCTGCAGTTAAATGGTTTTTAAATGGGACTTCTGAGAAAATTATGTATCCCTAAGTACAGTACTCCAAATAACAAATTCTACTGTAAATTCTAATTATTCCCTCGGGTTCAAAACTTGGAAACTAATCATCTCCAATGTTTAGGATATACCTTCAAAAATGGCGTGATTATTGTTCTCTTCGGGGCTTTCAACACTTCCTCCAGAAACATGATGCAGGGGTGCTCCAGAAATCACTATCTGCAATGCAATTGATATTCAGAGAATGCATAGATCCTTTATTCAATAGAAATCCTTCCCACAAGTGTTCTCCAAGGCATTAATTTTGTCAAGCTAGACTAGTCAAATAGGAATCATTTCATACGAGATTTATAGAAAGAAGATGGAAAAGAAAGGTTTGAAAAAACCAAGAAAGCACATATGTGTTCGCAAGCAAGCAAAAGTAATCAATAGGGCCAATAACCCCATTATGATACAATCCTTAAGGGACTGCCTAATGCCTCCTTAGCTAAACAAAAAATATGCTTCCTAGAGCATAAACCATAATACAATGAAATATCATACTATTGCCAAACACAAGATATCATTGACTTGTATATAACTGCCGATAGATAATGATATCAACCCCTTTATAAGTCATTAAAAGGTCCCCAAAATGTGTATGAACATGTCACTCTGGAAGAGTTTGATGATGATCTGTAAATGTATCCCACGCAATCTTGGTAAAAGGAATGGAAATAGCATCGAGTGAAAAGAATGAAAGTATATATAGATAGATATGTCAATAAAAAATTATGTCCAATATAGATCTCCTATCTAAAGAAAATGTAGCAACAAAACTAGTACGCTTGTTGACTTTAAATTGTAAAATACACAAGAGGTATTGTAATAATAATATCTTATATATAAATGTATGATAAAATGATTGAAAGTTACAATGAGGCCCTGCTTATATACTTACGCAGGTGCAATGTTGCAGGAAACGCCCCCCCCCCCCGCGGCTCCAAGCCCGGAACCGCGTCCCGTACGGAACCGTACGGGATCCGTACCCGGAACCGCGGTTCCGAAAATCGGAACCGCGGTTCCTAAAAAAATTTGCGATTCCTGCCAAATCGGATCCGTACGCAGGGATCCGCGGTTCCGTACAGCGGATCCGCGGTTCCGTACGGCGGATCCGCGGTTCGTACGGCGGATCGCTGTACGGATCCGTACGGATCGCCAGCGGTTCCGTACAGCGCCGTACGGATCCGACTAATGTAGGTCAAAAAAACAAATTTTTTTATTTTTTTATTTTTGTCGTTGGTTGGGTTAGTAGGTGAGTTAGTGCTGAGTTAGGGATAGGATGAAAAAAATATAAGCTCTCTTTTACCTCCTTAGATGTTTCTTAGATGCTCGCTCATGGTAATGTTAAATTCTTAAAGTAAAAGTGACATTTTCATTTATTTTTCATTTTCATCCTTTTACTTAAATTTTTAACATTACCATGAAATGACTCAGGATGTTTGAGAGTGGTTTCAGCCTGATCAGACTTCATATGGAGAAAATAGAATTTCATATCCTATTCAAAATTCAGCGGACTTAACAGTTTTCAGGAATTTAGGATCAATGGTATGGTGGCATGTCATTAGATTATATCATGTATGAGGGTATGTGATTAGCATTTAATCAAGAGCACCAAGCCCTATATGTACCCTAGTGTTGGTGGTGTTAATTGTTGAACTCATTTTTCATGTCGTTAGCAAAAAATTACATTTCAATCAAGTCAAAATAATCAATCAAGCATGTTAAGTTCTTTCTAGCATATTTTAAGGCTTGCATTAGGGTTTGATCAAAATTGGGCAATTTTGACTAATGTCCCTAGATAATCAAGGTAGAGGCAAAGGCTAGACAAGAGGAGAAGAATCTAGATTATAGATGGTTGATGCATCTAAATGGTTGATGCTCAAAAATTAATCATTAATGTACAATGGATGTCATATCTATTTTGATTTATGTACAAATATGCATGCTTCCATATCTTCTAGAATTAATTTGGTATTTTGGATATTTTTTTAATATAAATGCAAAAAAATAAAAATAAAAAAAAATATATATAGTAGACGCTTCCGAGACGCTTCGCTTCCTAGATTTTTTGGAAATGACGCTTCCGCGTCCCCGCTTCCAAAAAACGTCCCCGCTTCGTCCCCGCTTCGTGCAACATTGCGCAGGTGGCTTTTCACGACTGGGCATGTCTTTTAGACATGCCCTTTCATTAACCTAATGACTATTAACATAATCTTTAATTAACTATTTAATAATTATATTTATTACATTAGTTATGAATTATATTCATAACATTGCCCTTCTCTTCAGAAACTTTGTCCTCAAAGTTATAAGGTACTTTTTTTTCTTTGCTTTAATTGCTTCCCAAGTTTCTTCACTTGTGTTGTCATCTTTGAACGTATAATTCGTCCTCATACTCTATCTTAGAGCTAGGTTTTTTTTTTTTTTAATTAAATAATAACTTTAATTAATTATTATTTTTTTAATATATATATAGTTATTTATTATTATTATTATTTTTTAAACTAAATAATAATAATTTTTCTATATATATAAATTATATAATTATAATATATATATATATATATATATATATATATATATATATATATATATAGTATAACTTTTACTTATCATTTTAATTAAATGGAAACCACCGCCTCTTTACGTCACACCGTTTATTAACTTGATACACCGATACATGCTTCGTAAACTATTCACCGAGTTGTGAGAGTGTGTCCGTCTGTCACACCCCGCCCGCAGAGGATTCTTCTGATCGAAACGAAGCAGCCCTTCTCAAACCCTGCTGGCAGATAATTTAGCGCAGAAAACGTCAACGATAATCCTAAATGAAAAGAACACAATTTTATCTAGACAGACGAATGCAATCTTCATAGACAGACAGATAGTTTCAAATTAACTCCTCAGCAAATTCATGGACAGACGCAGTGACGCAGTCTTCTCTCACAAATTTGTCATTTGATTTTGCATTATAATTTTTAAAACCCCTATGTTGTAATATTGCCGATGACAGGTTCCATTTCCATAGATTTTCCATTATACGCATATAGCCGTGTGGTCTCTGTTCAGTCATGAGGCTGCAGTCTGTCATGCAATGTGTAACAATGAAATTCTTAGGGCCTATAATACCTGCAGGGAAAAGCGTATCAAAATCCACAAGGCACTTTTGACTGAGGCTTTCAAGGCCGTCTGACATGTTACTATAACCTAATCCCTCTACTACTCGAACCGTTAGTTCCTTGTCTTCTTCCAAAAAGAAACACCCAATGTCTAAGAATAATTCCTATTCCTCATTACCCATATCTTGGTAACCTACTTTTATTATATTTATTATAGTGTCTACATCTCCCAATGGAAGTCCTTGAGAGATATTCTCTGACTTCCTTGTCCAACAAGTTCTGCCGCAATTGTCAGCAATATTTTCCCCCAAACATTTTAAGCGGCAACGAAAACACCCAGGAATTCTCAATAAATATTCATATCCCTCAAATTTCTTTATTTGAAGGAAAGCATGATGACAGAAGAGCCCTTGGGCATGCTTTTTCTGCAATTTTTTTACATCATACAACAAGGCATCTGCAAAATAACCTGTGCGTATATACTTATCATGACCTGTTATTACATTCATACTACCATGTTCCAGCATTTGCACATCCAGTAAACTCTTGATTTTTTTTTCACCACCCATATAAAAATAATCATAAATTTTAGCCCTTTCAAACTATTTTGTATAATTCGCTTGTGCTGGCCAATTGGAGGGAGCACATCCATACCCAACAGATAACAACAAGGCTGCCACTGCAAGGATGGGAAATTGGAATCTTCTCTGAGTTTAGAAAAATAACCAGACAGGGTAAAATTCGAACATCTCAAATTGAAAAGATGTTTAGCCAGTGTTGGCTTTCCTACTGCACCTATTCCAACAATCCTCACTACCTTTGTGGCCTTTTGTTTCCGAATTTCATTTTCCAAATCCTTTAAATCAATACTTTTGATATCTTCCTCATGATCCCCTTCATCATCTATAGATTCATCTCTTCCAGAATCACTCTCTGCATTCACATATCCGTCTTCGTCAGAATCATCATATTCATCTACATCATTCTCATCCACATCAAGACCATCTTGATCTATGTCACCTTGAGGATTTCCTAATCCAACATGTTCAACATCATTTTCAGCTTCTTTAACAGTTTCCTGGCTAGCAGGTTCATCTTTATCTTTAAGATCATCTTCATCATAATCTGAAGTTTTCATAACTTGATCTTCTGCAGAATGTAGTGATTCTTCATTATTATCTTTAAAAATATCTTCTTCCTTCTTATGGATTTCTTCATAACCTTTCTTAAAACGGGTTGCAGCTTCTTCACATGACTTTTCTAATTGCTCAGGATCTCCACGTAATAGCACATAGTACGGTAAACTATGTCCATAGGCTTGTAAACTAAGTTCATAGGCTTGTAAGACTATATTGTACGACATGGCTCTGATGGCTTTGATATGGCTCTGATACCATTGTAGCAACAAAACTAGTACGCTTGTTGACTTTAAATTGTAAAATACACAAGAGGTATTGTAATAATAATATTTTATATATAAATGTATGATAAGATGATTGAAAGTTACAATGAGGCCCTGCTTATATACTTACGCAGGTGGCTTTTCACGACTGGGCATGTCTTTTAGACATGTGTAAATTTATGTAGATGTTCTATGTTTGATGCAATTTTACTTTTATAATAGCAATCACATAAACAGTTGAGTAAAATGCTGATAGAACATACCAGTGGATCTATAGAAGACAAACCAGAAACAAGAGAATGCGTTGGTGCATTACGGCGGTTAGCATGATGCTTCAACCAGCAAAGTCTTCTTGGTTGGCCAACCCAGAATGTGTCACAACAGTCCTCAAATCAGTCACCCAGTCAACTCAAATTCAACCCCAGAAAAGTCAACGCAATCCAGAAAAATCAATGCAAGGTAGCAACAATAAAGTCAATGCAGCTCCAACTTCGGTCAACCTTTTGACCTCGATTTTTGTGCCAATGAGTACGGCCTTCCAAAATCGAACTCTCCACCAAATTTCAGCCAATTCGGACCATGCGTTGACCAAAGTCAACGCTGGTCAAACTTGCCCAGAAACCCTAACTACAGAAAATTTGCTGCAGTAAATTTCATCCTTCTTCTCACGTGGGAGATGAAACTGTTTCTCAGATGTTCCTATATAATCAGAGGAGAAGATGTGTGATGTTGAGTGAGTGAAATGCTCTCCAACGTTGACTGTATTTATATCCATCATTGAGGTGTGTGACACATCTGTTGGGGGTGTAAAACCTTAAGGCCGACCTGCACTTAAATTTATTATAAATAATAAATTCAAAATAAATGTTCTGCTCATCAGATTAAAATCAATTTTACACCTCTCAGAAAGAGGAATCCAATACAAATCTGCGCATCACAAGATGGAGTTTGGACCTAGTTGTCCAAAGTTAACACTCCCTCTCAACTAGGGAGAACTCCATCCACCAGTGCAATCAAACATCGTGCGTCATCCCGTCGCAACTTGCTTTGCTGGCCTCTTTATTTCAGAACAGAAGTGGGTTAGTCACAAAGACATCATCCCCCGGCTGACAAATTCAACCCAGAGGTCCGAAACCTCTATCAGACTCACGAAGAGTCTCCAACCAACCCGAAGTTGGTTCATCTGACCCGAAGTCAGGCAGAGGTCCGAGACCTCACTAGACTTGATCCCAGATCAAGTGGTTGGACCGTGCTATCCTAGATAGAGAGTATGGCAATCTCTGATGCGTCCATCAGTCTTTGCTACTGGTCTCTAGCTTTTCCCACCTCATGGGCCAAATGAGAGGTACTTCCCATGAGCCCTGAACCCAATGGGTGGGATGCATACGGGGCACAGATAATGAGAGGTGAACCAACTCAATAATCACAACGGTGGGGTCCAAGCACACCAACAAGGTTTGGCAAGTCTAGCCTTGTGGTTGCTCATAGCTCCGAGAAGCTGTCCCCAAAGCCCCCCAGAGCTCCTCGAGCTCATCGTCCAACAGGACCCACATCATAGGGTCGTTCCACGATACCAAGTCTCTCATGGAAGGTTAGGAACTTGACCTTCCCCATGGGCTTAGTGAGAATATCCGCGACCTGCTCATCAGTTCCTATATGATCGAGCCTTACGACGCCTCGCTGTACCATATCCCGGATGAAATGATACCCGATATCAATATGCTTGGATCGGTCGTGGAACACAGGATTCTCGATCAAGCGAATCCCACTCTGGTTATCACAGAGTATCACAGTGGTATCTAGCACATGTCCAAACAACTCACTAAAGAGCTTTCGCAACCAAACTGCTTCACAACAGGCCATACTTGTTGCAATGTATTCAGCCTCTGCGGTGCTCAAAGCCACCGACTTCTGCTTCCTGCTCATCCATGAAATCGAAGCAGAACCAAGATTGAAGCAGCCTCTCGATGTGCTCTTACGATCCACCATACTGCCAGCCCAATCAGCATCAGTATATCCAAGGAGTGTCACGCTCCCGACAATGTATCTCAGCCCATGGTTTATCGTGCCCCGAAGGTATCTCAGAAGATTCCTGGCACCAACCCAGTGAAAGTGATGAGGTTCAACCATCTGTTGACTCAAAGTGTTCACTGCAAAACATATATCTGGACGAGTGTTCACTAAGAACATCAGGGCCCCTACGAGTTGACGATACTCAGTAAGATTTGCCAATACGGGCCCAGCAGCGCTGCCACTCAACTTTTTGAAGTTGAGTTCCAATGGTGTTGACACGGACTTGCAGTCCACCATACCAAATCTTTCCAGAAGTTTCACAATGTATTTTCCTTGAGAAAGGAAAATCTCGCCAGGTCTCTGCCAGACCTCCAGGCCTAGGAAGTAGTGCATCAGTCCTAGGTCCTTCATCTCGAACTCAGCAACGAGCTTCCTCTTGCATTGATGAATGAGAGGGTCAGCACCTGTCAGAAAGAGGTCGTCCACATACAGCACCAGAATGAGAGGCTTCCCCTGGACAACCTTGAAGTAAAGGTTCGGATCAGTATTACTTCGAGTGAAGCCCGGCTTCATCAAGTAGCTATCTATCCTCTCGTACCAAGCTCTGGGTGCTTGCTTCAACCCATAGAGGGCTTTCTTCAACCTGCAGACATGAGTGTCCCAGCCCTGTTCTTTCATTCAGCAACGCCATTCTGCTCAGGAGTATAGGCAGTAGTAGTCTCCCTCTCAATGCCAGCTTCTCTACAAAAGTCCTTGAACTCATTTGACTCATATTCAGTGCCATTGTCGGTCCTCAAAATCTTGATCGTCTTCCCTGTCATATTTTCCACCAAGGCTTTGAAGGTACGGAACCACATGAAAGCCTCATCCTTCTTCTTCAAGAAGTATATCCAGGTTTTGCGGGAGAAGTCATCAGTGAATGTCATATAGTAAGAACATCCTCCCAGGGATGTCACGGGTAGCATACCAGATAGATCAGAATGGACCAGTTGCAAAATATCAGATGTCTTTGTGACACTTGAGGGGAAAGGTCCCCTTGTATGCTTTCCTTCGGCACAACCCTTACATACACCTTCATGATTATTTCCAAAATCGGGCATCCTTGTCACAACCTTCCTTGCTTTGGGAAGGGCCTTGTAATGAAGGTGTCCAAACCTCCGGTGCCATAGTTCAGTTTGTCGGATAGTATCACATGTCATAGCTCCCAGTGGACTTCCTTCAACCTGGTAGAGTGTTCCAACTCTAAAACCAATCACGATAGCTTCCTTGAGATTCTTCTTCCACATGCGCACCTTTCCATTAGTGAATGCCACATTGAAACCTTTGTCTTCCATGGCTGATATAAACACAAGGTTCTTCTTCAATTTTGGTACATAGAGTACATCCTACAAATGTAGGACTTGTCCTTGAGACAAGTGGAGGATCACAATCCCTGTCCCTTTCACGGGATATGTGGCATTATCTCCAAGGATAATTTCCAGATTAGTATCCTTCTCAACCATGTCAGAAAGTGCTTCCTTGAACCCAATGATGTGTCTTGAGGCACCACTATCTATCAGCCAAACATCCATAGTGTCGAGCGGGGATGCAGCAGAGAGGGCAGATACAAGAATGTATTCATTTCTTTTATCAACAACATTTGACTCCTCATACCTGGAGTTTCTAGACCTTTTGAAAGGTTGATTGTTTCCGCCAGAGGGAGCCTTCCTCTTTCCTTCGGACCTGTTGTTTCTTTGATTTCCATTCCTCCGGTTGTTGTTGTTGTCATCACTATCGGGAGAATCCTTCTTGAAAGGAAATTCTCTAGCATGATGACCTGGCCTATGACAAGTGAAACACTTGCCCTTCTTTCCTTGGGCCCCTGCTCTTCCTTTATTCTTTGGACCACCAAAGTTCTTCTTTCTGGAATGAGCAGCGTAGGCAGCATTTCTGTCATTTTCGTATTCCTTCATTCTTGTCTCTTCTTGCATGCATCTTGACAGTAGCTTGTCAAAGTTAGGAATTGTATTGTTATTGAGAATGGTAGTGTTGAATACTTGCCATTCATATGGGAACCCTCCAAGTGCAGTGAGTACCATCTCACGATCAGCTATTGTCTCCCCAATAGCCAGCAGATTGTTCCTGATCTCGATCAGTTTCAGAAAGTATGTTTGGACAGAGTCATCCCTGCCTTTCTTTAGATTCTTCAATTGATTCTTGAAGAATAGCATCTGGTTTGCATTGTTTACTTTGAACATTTGTATCAGCTTATCATACATCTCTTTGGATGTGCCTAGCTCAGATATGTAGGCAACTAGACTTTTATGTATGGATTCTCCGATCATTAGCTTTTCTTTGATCTCCCCCTTCTTATACTTGGTTTTGACAGCAGCAGTAGCAGTGGATGGAGGTTCTTGTATCTTACCCAGTACATAGTCCATGAGATCATGGTCTTCTAATTTGAGATCTAATATCATCTTCCAAGCATGGAAGTCATCCCTTCCAGTCAGCTTGTCATCCTCCTTGAAGCCATAACTTGTGGAACCCATTTTTCTCTTTTGGTGATTGCTATAAGTTAGGGCTTGTCTTCACCTCAGCTTTGATACCATGTAAATTTATGTAGATGTTCTATGCTTGATGCAATTTTACTTTTATAACAACAATCACATAAACAGTTAAGTAAAATGCTGATAGAACATACCAGTGGATCTATAGAAGACAAACCAGAAACAAGAGAATGTGTTGATGCGTTACGGCGATCAGCAGGATGCTTCAACCAGCAAAGTCATCTTGGTTGGCCAACCCAGAATGTGTCACAACAGTCCTCAAATCAGTCACCCAGTCAACTCAAAGTCAACCCCAGAAAAATTGACGCAATCCAGAAAAAAGTCAACGTAGGGCAGCAACAATAAAGTCAACGCAACTCCAACTTCGGTCAACCTTTTGACCTCGATTTTTGTGCCAATGAGTATGGCCTTCCAAAATCGAACTCTCCACCAAATTTCAACCAATTCGGACCATGCATTGACCAAAGTCAACGCTGGTCAAACTTGCCCAAAAACCCTAACTACAGAAAATTCGATGAAATAAATTTCGTCCTTCTTCTCACATGGGAGATGAAACTGCTTCTCAGATGCTCCTATATAATCAGAGGAGAAGATGTGTGATGTTGAGTGAGTGAAATGCTCTCCAACGTTGATTGTATTTATATCCATCATAGATGTGTGTGACACATCTGCTGGGGGTGTAAAACCTTAAAGCCAACCTGCACTTAAATTTATTATAAATAATAAATTCAAAATAAATGTTCTGCTCATCAAATTAAAATCAATTTTATATTGATTTTACACCTCTCAGAAAGAGGAATCCAATACAAATATTGGTATCTTCATCTAAGCATCACAAGATGGAGTTTGGACCTAGTTGTCCAAATTTAACAACATGCCCTTTCATTAACCTAATGACTATTAACATAATCTTTAATTAACTATTTAATAATTATATTTATTACATTAGTTATGAATTGTATTCATAACAGAAAACCTTGCAATGTGGCCTTCATAGCATTTCTAGGTCATGTCTAAAAGGTCCAGGTTGTTCTCATAGAAAGGTACAAACATTTCTAGTTGTTGCACTTGCACTCCCACATTTTATTCATTGGTTGTACTCTTCAATCCCACTGACCTACTTGTGTGATCATTAGTTGGACATTAATAGAATTATTTTATCTTATCTCGGTTTATGTGTTAAATGTTGATTTTTGGTAGCATCAGATGTGCTCTAGCCTCAAAAATTTGCAGGGAAGTTAGGACACATGTATTCTTGTAAATTCATGTAGATGTTCTATGCTTGATGCAACTTTACTTATCACTACAGCAATCACATAAACAATCAAGTAAAATGTTGATAGAACATACCAGTGGATCTACAGAAGACGAACCAGAAACAAAAAAATGTGGTGGTGCGTTACGGCGGTCAACAGGATGCTTCAACCAGCAAAGTCTCAATACGGTCAGCCAACCAGAAGTGTCACACACACAGCCCTTAAAGACAGCTCATCAAAAATCAACATAATTCAACAAAGGAATCCCACATCCAGATTTCCAGCATCATCCAGATTTATGGCATCCATTTACGACATCCAGATTTACGGCATCCATTTCCGGCATCATCCAGATTTACAGCATTATTTATAGATCATGAGGACGTGTGTGATGAGATGATTGAAATGTCCTCCAACATTGACTCTATTTATATCAATCATTAAGTGTGTGTGACACATTTGCTGGGGGTGTAAAACCTTAAGGCTGACCTGCACATATTTTGAAAGTATTAAAAATAAATTCAAAATAAATGTTCTGCTCATCGGATCAAGATGATCTTTAGATCGATCTTGCACCTCTTCGAAAGAGGAACCCAATAAAAATATTGGTGTCTTCATTTGAGCATCACAACATGGAGTTTGGACCTAGTTGTCCAATTTTAACACTTGCTCTCAACTAGGGAGAATTCTATCCACCTATGCAATCAAACATCGTGCATCATCCCACCGTATCTTGCTTTGTTGGCTTCTTTATTTCAGAACAAAAGTGGGTCAGTCACAAAGACATCATTCCCGGCTTACAGATTCAGCCCAGAGGTCCGAAACCTCTATAGGACTCACAAAGAGTCTCATACCAACCCAAAGTTGGTTTATCTGACCTGAAGTCAGTAGGAGGTCTGAAACCTCACTAGGACTCAAGAGATTCATATACTAACCCGAAGTTAGTTTCACTTACCCGAAGTCAGTTGGAGGTCTGAAACCTCACTAGGACTCTAGAGAGTCATATACTAACCCAAAGTTAGTTTCACTGACCCGAAGTCAGTTGGAGGTCCGAAACCTCACTAGGACTCAAGAGAGTCATATACTAACCCGAAGTTAGTTTCACTGACCCGAAGTCAGTTGGAGGTTTGAAACCTCACTAGGACTTGATACCAAATCAAGAGGTTGGACTGTGCCATCCTAGATAGAGAGTACGACAATCTCTGATGCGTCCATCAGTCTTTGCTACTATTCTCTAGCTTTTCCCACCTCATTGACCAAATGAGAGGTACTTCCTATGAGTCCGGAACTCAAATGGGTAGGATGCATACGTGGCACAGATCATGAGAGGCGAACCAACTCAATCATCATAACAGTGGGGCCCAAGCACACCAAAAAGGTTCGGCAAGCCTAGCCCTGTGGTTGCTTATAGCTCCAAGAAGCTATCCCCAAAGCCCCCCAGAGCTCCCAGAGCTCATCGTCCAACAGGACCCTCAGAATAGGGTCATTCCACGATACCAAGATTCTCATGGAAGGTTAGGAACATGACCTTCCCCAAGGGCATTGTGAGAATATCCGCGACTTGCTCATCAGTTCCTATATGATCAAGCCTTACGGCGCCTCACTGTACCATATCCTAGATAAAGTGGTACCAACCATCAACATGCCTGGATCGATTGTGGAACCCGGGATTCTATGACAAACAAATCCCCCTCTAGTTATCACAAAGGATAACAGTGGCATCTAGCACATGCTCGAACAACTCACTGAAGAGCTTTCAGAACCAAGTGACTTCACAACAGACCATACATGTTACAATGTATTCGGCCTCAGCGGTGCTCAAGGCTACCAACTTCAGTTTCCTGTCCGAAGCAGATCTACGTGTGAAGTAGCATCTAGATGTGCTCTTCTGATCCACCACATTTCCAGCCCAATCGGCAGTGTATCTCAGCCCATGGTCTATCGTGCCTCAGAGATAGCTCAAGAGTTTCTTGGCACCAACCCAGTGAATGTTATGATCAACCATGTCTTGACTCAAAGTGTTCACCGCACAACCTACGTCCGGACGGTTGTTCACTAAGAACATCAGGGCCCCTACGAGTTGAAGATTACTCAGTAGGATTTGCTAGCATGGGGCCCAGCAGCGCTGCCACTCAACTTCTTAAAGTTGAGCTCCATTGGGGTCAACACGGACTTATAGTCCATCATACTAAATCTTTCCAGAAGCTTCACAATGTATTTTCCTTGAGAAAGGAAAATCTCGCCAAGTCTCTGCCAGACCTCCAAGCCTAGGAAGTAGTGCATCAGTCCTAGGTCTTTCATCTCGAACATAGCAGCGAGCTCCCTCTTGCACTAATGAATGAGAGGGAAAGCACCTGTCAAGAAGAGGTCATCCACATACAGCACCAGAATGAGAGGCTTCTCTCTATCAACCTAAAAGTAAAGGTTCGGATCAGCATTACTACGAGTGAAGCCTGGCTTCATCAGGTAGCTATCTATCCTCTCGTACCAAGCTCTGGGTGCTTCCTTCAACACATAGAGGATTTTCTTCAACCTACCAACATGGGTGTCCCAATCCTACACTTCGAACCCCAGAGATTGCTCCACATACACCTCTTCCTTTATCGCACCATGCAGAAATGCGATCTTCACATCCATCTGATGAAGACTCCATCCTTGCGTAGCAGCAAGGGCTATGATAGATCGAATGGTGGTCACAAGTGCAAATATGTCATCATAGTCTATGCCTTCTTTTTGAGAGAAGCCACGGGCAACAAATCTTGCCTTGAACTTTTCAACACTTCCATCAGATCCATGCTTGATCTTGTAGAGCCATTTCGAGGTGACAACTGCTTTGCCCTCCGGTCTTGGAACCACATCCCAGACATCATTCTTCATTATGGACTCATACTCTTCGTGCATAGCATCCTTCCAGACTTGATGCTTTACAACTTCCTCAAAAGATCCAGGCTCGAATTGTTCAATAGTACTCATGGCTGCTAGATACCCTTGGTATCTACTCAGCGTCTTGCTGTCACAGAATGTCCCCCTTGGGGCCATATGTCCCTCAGCATCCTGGAGAGTGTCCTTGAGCCATGATGGTCTCTTTCCCAATGAAGGAGGTGGATCAATTGAGTCCATCGATCCTTCAATATTAGGCATCGTCTCATCCTTCGGTTCTTCTTGATTCCCAGGCCTTGCTTCATGATCTTCCTCAGATCTTGGAAGATTGACTACTTTCCTTAGGGAAGCATCTTTGTCAAAGGTAACATCGTGGCATATCTCCACTTCCCTTTGACCAGGCACATACACTTTATAGGCCTTCAAAGTTTTGTTGTAGCCCACAGACATTGTGGTCTCCCTCTTGATGCTAGCTCCTCTGCAAAAGTTCTTGAACTCGTTCAACTCATATTTAGTGCCATTATAGGTCTGTCGGATAGCATCTCATGTCATTGCTCCCAGTGGACTTCCTCCAATCTGGTAGAGTGTATCAATTCTAGACCCAAACGTGATAGCTTCCTCAAAGCTCTTCTTCCACATGTGCACCTTTCCATCAGTGAATGCCACATTGAAACCTTTGTCTTCCATGGTCAATATAGACACAGGGTTCTTCTTCAAATTAGGTACATAGAGTACATCCTGCAAGCGAAGGACTTGACCTTGAGACAAGTGGAGGGTCACAGTCCCTGTCCCTTTCACAGGATATGTGGTATTATCTCCAAGGATAATTTCCAGACTGGTATCCTTCTCAACCATATCAGAGAGTGCTTCCTTGAACCCAAGGATGTGCCTTGAGGCACCACTATCTATCAACCAGACATCCATAGTGTCGGGTGGAGATGCAGTAGAGAGGGTAGATACAAGAATGAATTCATTTCTTTTTATCAACAACATTTGATTCCTCGTACCTGGAATTTCTTGACCTTTTGAAAAGTTGATCATTTCCGCCGGAGGGAGCCTTCCTCTTTCCCTGGAACCTGTTGTTCCTTTGATTGCCATCCCTTCGGTTGTTGTTGTTGTCATCATCATCAGGAGAATCCTTCTTGAAAGGGCATTCTCTAACATAGTGACCTGGCCTATGACAAGTGTAATATTTGCCCTTCTTTCCTTGTGCCCCTGCTATTTCTTTGTTCTTTGGACCACCAAAGTTCTTCTTTCTAGAATGAGCAGTGTAGGCAGCATTCCCTTCATTTTCATACTCCTTAATTCTTGTCTCTTCTTGAAAGCATCTCGACAATAGATGGTAGTGTTGAACACATGCCATTCGGATGGTAGCCCTCCAAGTGCGGTGAGTACCATCTCTCGATCAGCTATTGTCTCCCCAATAGCCAGCAAATTGTTCCTAATCTCAGTCAGCTTCAGAAAGTATGATTGGACAGACTCATCCCTTTCTTTCTTCAGATTCTTCAATTGATTCTTGAAGAATAGCACTTGATTTGCATTGTTGGCCTTGAACATGAGGACCAACTTATCATACATCTCTTTGGATGTGCCTAGCTCAGAGATGTAGGCCACCAAACTCTTATGAATGGATTCCCTGATCATCAGCTTTGCTTTGATCTCCCCCTTTTTGTACTTTGTTTTGGCAGCAGCAGTAGCAGTGGATGGAGGTTCTTGGATTTTACCCTGCACATAGTCCATGACATCTTGGTCTTCCAATTTGAGATCCAATATCATCTTCCAAGCATGGAAGACATCCTTCCCAGTCAATTTGTCATCCTCCTTGAAGCCATAGTTTGTGGAACCCATTTTCTTCTTTGGTGATTTCTACAAAGAGGGCTTGTCTTCACCTCAGCTCTGATACCATGTAAATTTATGTAGATGTTCTATGCTTGATGCAACTTTACTTATCACTACAGCAATCACATAAACAATCAAGTAAAATGCCGATAGAACATACCAGTGGATCTACAGAAGACAAACCAGAAACAGAAAAATGTGGTGGTGCGTTATGGCGATCAACAAGATGCTTCAACCAGCAAAGTCTCAATACGGTCAGCCAACCAGAAGTGTCACACACACAGCCCTTAAAGACAGTTCATCAAAAATCAACATAATTCAACAAAAGAATCCCACATCCAGATTTCCAGCATCATCTAGATTTCCGGCATCCATTTCCGGCATCATCCAGATTTACGACATCATCCATATTTACGGCATCCATTTCCGGCATCATCTAGATTTACGACATCATCCATATTTACAGCATCCATTTTCGGCATCATCCAGATTTACGGCATCATTTATAGATCATGAGGATGTGTGTGATGAGATGATTGAAATGTCCTCCAACGTTGACTCTATTTATATCAATCACTGAGGGTGTGTGACACATTTGTTGGGGGTGTAAAACCTTAAGGCTGACCTACACATATTTAGAAAGTATTAAAAATAAATTCAAAATAAATGTTCTACTCATCGGATCAAGATGATCTTTAGATCGATCTTGCACCTCTTCGAAAGAGGAACCCAAAAAAAATATTGGTGTTTTCAGTTGAGCATCACAACATGGAGTTTGGACCTAGTTGTCCAATTTTAACAATTCTCCAAGACCCAGAAATCGTTTTGGGAAATTCCATCAAGAGACAATTTAATTAAAATAATTAATTAGTTTTAATGGATGCCTAAGTCTAAACTTCGGAAATTAAAATATGTTAAAATTGGACAACTAGGTCCAAACTCCGGGTTGTGCTGCTCAGATGATGATCGCAATATTTTTATTGGATTCCTCTTTCGGAGAGGTGTAAGATTGATCTAAAGATCATCTCGATTGGATGAGCAGAACATGTACTTTGAATTTATTCCACTTATGTGCTGGGTCGGCCTAGAATAAAATATTGACTTAAATGTCTTAAAGGACGTGTCACACACCCCCAAAGATTCCTATATATTGGAGAGACTTGGAGTTCATTTGACACACATCGGTGTGGAGGAATTCTCTCTCTCTTGATGGCGTTGGAGCTGCGTATTCTTTGTTTGGGTTGTTCTGGGGTTATGTGTGACACGCTTGGCTGAATGACCTATTGAAGACTTTGCTGGTAGAAGCATCCTGCTGATCGCCGTAACGCCACCATTTCTTATCTCTGTCTTGGCTTGTCTTCTATCAATCTATTAGCTTGTTCTATCTTCTTCAGTATTGTGCCCTAATCTGAAATGGCATAGAACAAGAGCAGAAATTAACATGGTATCAGAGCCAAGTTGAAGACAAAGTCTAATCTGTTGTCAGATTCGTAAGGTTGTTCTAGAGCCAAGGTTGTTGGGCATATAAGCCGAGGAGAAGAAGGACACAACGTTGGCCGCAGGTCAAATTAAAAGCTGCATTAGCATGCACAGATTGTGTGGCACTGTTTACAGTTCTCTCTTCGAAGCATATAGGACAAGGATGACAACCCTAGGCAGATCTCGTAGTTGTGGAGGAAGAAATTTATTCCAGACACAGTCGGAATCGGCTGCAGAGACTCAATCGGAACTGGCCGCAGATCTAAAAATTAAGAACGGCTACAAAATCTGGAAACATCGCGTGGAGCTGTGAATGAGAAAATGGAAGATTTACAGCTCTCCGGCAGATAAAAGTCAGTCTCAGAGTCACGATCATTTTGTCGTTGCACTGCACTTAAATTTCCCATCGCTAGGCTTCTTTCTCGAAGCTGTAAAAATCATCTGTCATGGAAGCTCGAACATTACAGAAAATATATAACTCAAAGTTGTGGCATACGCTATCGACAGAACGTGACCCTGGGAGCTTCGAAACAACAAATCAAAGGGCTTGTTGTAAAGACGGCATAGGCAGCGGTCGAGACAAGGTGAAACGGAAGTCCGAGCAGTCAGGGCAAAATTTGCGGATGAAAAAGAGCGCCAAATACTTGCAGATTCGGATACACTGTAGTGTGAATGCAAAGAAATTCGTTACAGGCGCACTGCGTGGGGATTCCAGCTTTATTTTTCGGCCAGCGGTTTTCAACATCTTCAGATTCTCATCGCCATTTTAACCCGCTCGCGAAATCCCCAGAGTAGAGGCGCAAAACGGGCGAAGGCTCTGAAATACGACATGCTTTAACAGACTTGAAAGCAGAGCAGAAGTGGATATTCCGAGGACTCACCTTATATGAGGACATCATGAACGGCTGAATTCGATTTTGTTCCTAAAGTTATGCCTGTCGTCTTGAACAGTTGAAATTCTCCCTATTTAAAAGGAAAAACAATATTTTTATGCGTTCTGGACTGCGTAATTTATTTTTCGATATGTAGACGATGTTTCGCCAGTAATTTTCGGTGTTTTGAACAGTTGAATTTGTGCTTATATCGTGGATCCTGTAAAATATGAGTTTGGGAGCTGTGACGTTTTCTCCAGTTTTTTGTTCGGAGAAGTTTGACAGCATTTGAGGAAATTTAAGCTGGGAATGAGAGTATATGGGTTCTTACAGCATCTTGTTAACATGAAGGGCTGTTAAAATGAGCCAGGACAGTGTTAAGTGCATTTCTGTACCGTTTTGTCCATTGGTGTTAAGGATACCAGTTCATTTGGAGACCAATGTCTGGATTTTGTGTTGACATAGATCCACAAGGGACCGGTATTTTTGAAAATGAAGTTTTTCTGATTGATTAGAAAACAAAATTAGAGAGCTTTAGGGGTCCATGTCTTTTGAATAATCTATAAGCATCTTTGCTGGAAGCAACGGTAGAGAAAAGGGCAGATTACTTGAAGGGATTTGATCATTGATGTCTATATCAAAGCAAAAGTAGATTCAAGGCCTACAATCTTCTTCTCTCTTTCGGCCACCTCCTCAAGATGCACGGCAACGACAGGGAGAATACGGACTTTGATCAAAGAGTTTCACTCTGTCTCTATTTTCCTCATGTACAGAATCCAAAATGGCGTAGTGGGTCATCTATCTAAAGAAGGTTGTTTTTTGGAGAAGAAATCTGAGCCTTTAGACTTCATCAAGTGCTGGGATGTGCTACAGATGAATTCATATTTGCTTCCTTTATTATTGGCTGCCTCTAAATACCAGTTGTGAAAATGCTTTGACAGTTTCTCTAGAAAGAGTAACTGGGCATAAAAGGAGTGCAAGTGCAGGTGCTGAATTTGGAGCTTGGAAAATTTTGATTGCTGACAAAGACATTGGACAGTGGTTTGGGCATCATATTTGAAGCTGGGATTGTCTGAAGGCTTTTGGAGACAATCTTAAGAAACAAGCAGCCTGTTGAAGTTCCATGTACAGTCATTTGATGGAAAATATTTTGGGGCATACCCTCTTACAGAAATGCAATTGAGTATTGATGAATGTATCTGCATGCTCGAGTGTGACTTGTTGTATTCTACAGTACGATGTAAAACAATGGTGGCTTCTTGTAAACCATATGCTGAAGATATCTTTGTATTGGCAAGTCTTGTAAGCAAGCTATTCATCTTAATGTAGAAAGGGGACTGTTAGAAGGCTGAAAGGCCTTGTGAACAATACTTATGATATGACAAATCACTGTTAGAGGGCATTCTGATACAGGCCCATAACATTGGAGGAGCATCGTCATTGAAAGAAGGCAGATTGATCAGCTAATATATGAAGCAGCAGAGGACCTTGTGAGCAGCTAAAGGCAGGAGTATTGAGCAGCAGTACTCTTTGCAGGTATAGGAGGAAGAGAACCCTACCTGGTACATCAAGGACAAGAGTCCAAGAGATGTAAGTGAAGTGCATATTCAACAAGCAGTGATGAATGTGAGAGTTCTAAATCTGTCACTCTATGTCACTGTCATCATGACAGTGACATAGACAGTCACCCATGATTACGAAATTTATAATAGCAGTAAGTTATATCAGGCTTACATTGGAGCATTATGAGAAGCTTGGAAGTGTGATCTGAGAAGTTTTTACAGACTTCAGTCACGTTGTTGGAGTCTTGAACCATGATCAGCAAAGCCTGTTTGGATGGCTTTGACTGTGGGAGAATAAGACCCCTTTTGAAGTTGGTGTCTGGGTTGCCCTCATTTAAAATAGATGTCTTCCCTCGAGAGAGAAGCTGACATTAAGAGGGAGATACATCTGAGCTAATATCATTGCTGGACGAAGGAAGATCCTCATGGCTCAAAGTCATATGGCTTCAGAGGGGGAAATTCTGGAAGAAAACCAAGAAGTCATATAAATACCAGGGATATCTAGCTGCCATGTGTACAATATGAGCCTGGATCATGTGCAGAAATTGGAAAGCATCAAGGTCTACAAGGATGCGAGGGTGATGTCTAGGATATGGTTCCTAGACCACCGATCAAAGTTGGTGTCATCTCTACAAGATCAAGCATGGATCTGTTGGAAGTGTTGAAAAGTTCAAGGCAAGATTCGTTGCCCGTGAGGAAGGTATAGACTATGATGACATATTTGCACCTGTGGCTCGAGATACCACCATTCGATCTAGCCCTTGCTGCTACGCAAGGATGGAGTCTTCATCAGATGATGTGAAGACCACATTTTTCTGCATGGTGTAATAAAGGAAGAGATATATGTGGAGCAACCTTTGGGGTTGGAAGTCCTGGATCGGGACACTCATGTCTGCAGGTTGAAGAAAGCCCTCTATGGGTTAAAGCAAGCACCCAGAGCTTGGTACAAGAGGATGGATAGTTACTTGATGAAGCTGGGCTTCACTCGTAGTATCGCTGATTTGAACCTTCACTGCAAGGTTAATAGAAAGAAGCTTCTCACTCTGGAGCTGTATGTGGATGACCTCTTCCTGACAGGTGTTGACCCTCTCGTTCATCAGTACAAGAGGGAGCTCGCTGCTGAGTTCAAGATGAAGGACCTAGGACTGATGTCTAGGCCTGAAGGTCTAGCAGAGACCTGGCGAGATTTTCCTTTCTCAAGGAAAATACATTATAAAGTTTCTGGTATGATGGACTGTAAGTCCATGGAACTCAACTTTAAGAAGTTGAGTAGCAGCGTTGCTGGGCCCGTCCTACTGAGTATCGTTAACTCATAGGGACCCTGATGTTCTTAATGAACACCTGTTCAGATGTATGTTGTGCAGTGAACACTTTGAGTCAACACATGGTTGGTCATAACATTCACTGAGTTGGTGCCAAGAAACTCTTGAGATATCTCTGAGGCACGATAGACCATGGGCTGAGATACACTGCCGGGAGTATGACACTCCATGAATATACTGATGCCGATTGGGCTGGTAGTGTGGTGGATCGCAAGAGCACATCTGGATGCTACTTCACATGTAGATCTGCTTCGGGCAGGAATCTAAAGTCGGTAGCCTTGAGCACTGCTGAAGTCGAATACATTGTAACATGTATGGCCTGTTGTGAAGTCACTTGGTTGCGAAAGCTCTTCTGTGAGCTGTTCGAGCATGTGCTAGATGCCACCGTTATCCTTTGTGATAACCAGAGGGGGATTCATTTGTCATAGAATCCCGAGTTCCACGATTGATCCAAGCATGTTGATGGCTGGTACCACTTTATCTGGGATATGGTACAGCGAGGCGCCGTAAGGCTCGATCATATAGGAACTGATGAGCAGGTCGCGGATATTCTCACAATTCCCTTGGGGAAGGTCATGTTCCTAACCTTTCGTGAGAATCTTGGAATCATGGAACGACCCTATTCTGAGGGTCCTGTTGGACGATGAGCTCTGGGAGCTCAAAGGGGGTTTTGGGGATAGCTTCTCGGAGCTATAAGCACTTATGGTGCTTCTGCCCCACCGTTGTAATTATTGAGTTGGTTCGCCTCTCATTCATCTGTGCCCCGTATGCATCCTACCCATTGAGTTCAAGGCTCATGGGAAGTACCTCTCATTTGGCCAATGACCTGGGAAAGGCTAGAGACTAGTAGCAAAGACTGATGGACGCATCAGAACTTGCCGTACTCTCTATCTAGGATGGCACGGTCCAACCACTTGATCTGGGATCAAGTTTAGTGAGGTTTCGGACCTCCAACTGACTTCGAGTCAGATGAACCAACTTCGGGTTGGTTGGAGACTCTTTGTGAGTCTGATAGAGGTTTCGGACCATCGGACCTCTGCAATTTTGATTATGTCGGCCGAGGTATGATGTCTTTGTATTTGACCCTTACATTCTGAAATAAAGGAGACGACAAAACATGAGATTACGGCGGGATGACGCACGATGTTTGGATTGCATAGTGGACGGAGTTCTCCCTAGTTGAGAGGGAGTGTTAAAATTGGACAACTAGGTCCAAACTCGGGATTGTCTTTGCTCGAGATGATGATCGCAATATTTTTATTGGATTCCTCTTTCGAAGAGGTGTAAGATTGATCTAAAGATCATCTCGATTGGATGAGCGAGAACATGTACTTTGAATTTATTCCACTTATGTCTTTGGTCGGCACAGACAAAATATTGACTTAAATGTCTTAAAGGACGTGTCACACACCCCCAAAGATTCCTATATATTGGAGAGACTTGGAGTTCATTTGACACACATCGGTGTGGAGGGAATTCTCTCTCTCTTGATGGCATTGGAGCTGCGTATTCTTTGTTTGGTTTGTTCTGGGGTTATGTGTGACACGCTTGGCTGAATGACCTATTGAAGACTTTGCTGGTAGAAGCATCCTGCTGATCGTCGTAACGCCACCATTTCTTATCTCTGTCTTGGCTTGTCTTCTATCAATCTATTAGCTTGTTCTATCTTCTTCAGTATTGTGCCCTAATCTGAAATGGCATAGAACAAGAGCGGAAATTAACAAAATAATTAAAGGGTATCAATTAAACTGAGTGTGAATCTTCTATAAAAAGACGGAGATCGAGTCAAGATGATCTAAGCCATTGATTAGGATCTAATCTGGGTAGTTGATTGTTCAATGAGAAGATTATAAGGAGCTCGATGGGCACTTGGAGAACACATCGAGTGAGAGATCTAGAGATCGAATTCGCAAGAGAGCAGTGCAGTAGTTGTCGGAGGAGTGATCAAGTTGATTTCTTGCAGTGAGGGGCAGGGATAATCGCAGATGGAAGTTTTCCTGATCTGGTGAATACAAAGCAGAGGAGGCAAAGTGAGATCCAGAGAGGCAGCATAGAGCCACGCTGAGCAGCGCAGAGCCACGTTGAGGCAGCGTAGAGCTTGAGAGGAGATCTACAGTTTTTTTGAGGAGCAATCCATATCTAGTGCCAGGAGTCGGGGTGTGAAACCAGAGGTTCAGAGATCTGAGCATCCAGCGAGCAGATCAATCAGCTAGAGGAGTGGTGCAAACCCTACGAGTTGTGATGCAGAGGCAGTAAATTGACTGGGTAGAGGCAGCGTGGGGCTAGCCATTCAGATGTCGAATTAGTGTCAGATCGCAAATGATAGTGTGAGGATAATTCTCACTTCATTTCTACCAGTTATATTCTTTATATCAGATAGCCAGTAAGGCATCCAAAGATTTGTATTCAGAAACTATTGAATAGTAATATAAACCCTCAGTTGTTGCACCGGTTTTCCCGCATTGGGTTTTTCCGAGGACATTTGTCCAAAAATAACGGTGTCCATTGTGTGCTTATTTCTTTCCTGCATTGTATATTTGTTTTCGTGGTATTTTTGTATTTGTGTAGGTTGTAGGGTGATGTATTCAATGTTTTTTGTAGAAAACTGCAAATAAATTGTTAAGTTAAGATTAACAATTACGTGAATATTTTCCAGTTGTTGCAATAGGATTCCAAATTTAGGAACTTTCACATAGTATCAGAGCACAGGTGAAGCAAAGAAGAGCTCATATGCAGAGCTGAACAAGGAACTCGAAGAGTTGTGTATGCAGCAAATTGAAACCCCAGAGGGGTTGTGCAGTCCAGTGCCAGGTGGGCAAGATTTTCGAGGAAAAATTTCTCTGAGTGAGTCGACAGAGAGTAAGATTTTACAGATTGAGATTTGTCAGCGGCAGAGGGGGCAGTGCAGCAGCATCAGCGCAGAGTAGTTCTTCAATTGGGACGCAGATTTTCGGCACCAGTTCGATAGTGCAGAAAAGCGTCAGAAGAGGGAAGAAGGGGCACATTGAGGTAATTTATTCCTCAGAAAATTCCGAGCCAAGGAATTCGATTTCTCACTGCAGAGCAGTAGTAGCTGGAAGCAGATCTACTTACTCTAGGAGGGAGTGCGTAGAGCTAGTCAGCGACTGCGTAGAGGAGAGAGGGAGCAGTTCGATATCTATTTGGCGAGATAGCATCTACTGGGTTGAGAGATCAAGATTGATTGGAGGGTGCCTCCAACTATGTGATTTGGAAGGATGGATGAGCACGATCTTAAAGCCTTCATCGATAATGTGGTAGTTGTCCCCACAAATCCGGATCCATTGAAAGCTTACAAGAAGGATATGGCAAAGGCCAAGAGGTTGATCCTCAACGGAGTGAGAGATCACGTTGTATATCACATAGGAGGCAAAGGCACAGCCAAAGAGATGTGGGATGCATTGGCCACGTTATATTAGGGATCTTCCGAGCAGCAGAAGATGTACTTAGAGGAGAAGATGAGATCCATGAGAATACAGAAGGGGGAGCGCATAGATCCCTTCTTTATGAAGCTTCAGGAGGTCCAAGATCAGCTGGCAGTCGTAGGGTTAGCGCCTCAGGCTACGGAGATGGTAAGATTAGCCCTGAATAACGTCTCAAAAGAATGAAAAGTTTTCGTCTAGTGTATTCTGGGCAGAGAAACATTGTCAGATTGGGAAGGGATGTGGGCAGCTCTCCAACAAGAAGAGATGAGGTGTGATCTAGTAAAGACCAAACTGGATGGCAGCAGCAGCAGTGGGGTGAAGCCCAAGGAGGAAGACGAGAATGCAGCCCTTGCATCAAAAGGGCAACAGGAGCAAAGGAGGCAGAAGGACATCTCGAAGATCAAATGTTTCAAGTGTGGTGAGCTTGGTCACTATGCTACGCAGTGTCCTCTCAGAAAGAAGGACAAGGAAGAGAAACATGATCAGCAGGTTGCGATCATAGAGATCGAGGAGGAGGAGTTTTCCATGATTGCCCACATACCTCCAGGGGAGAGATGGGGTGATCTAGTACTGTAGATCCAAAGATCTATAGATGGGTAGGATCCTTGAGGAGTCCACATGTTGGATCAATACCTTGCTACGAGAACCCATATCAGAAGTAGCAGGATGGACCAGAGTTATTTGGTGCAAAGGAGTGTCAGCGTGACGGTTACAGTAGCTAGGAGCGCCAGAGACTGAGCAGCGCAGAGCAGAGTTGGCTGCGGTGTAGAGTCAGCAGCAGTGCAGAGGCTTCAAAGGGTCAGCGCAGTGACTAGCAGCAATCAGAACTCCAGTGACAGATGCATCATACAGAACACAGTTGGTTTAGTATTTTGCATGTTTTTTGTTGCAACATCAACAGAGTTGCAGTGCAGATGCAGTTGGCAGCAACATGCAGAGTCAGCAGCAGCACAGTTGCAGCATTTGTGCAGTAGTTGGTGTGCAGTGACGTCAGACATCAACAGCACAGAGGGAGATGATACAGAGTCAAGATGATGCTTCAGCAGATTGCATTGCTAGAGCACATTCCTCGCTAAGAGGGAGTGTTGATTTTTGGTGGCATCAGATGTGCTCTAACCTCAAAAATTTGCAGGGAGGCTAGGACACATGCATTCTCGAAGATCCGGAAATCATTTTGGGAAATTCCACCCGGATACAGTTTAATTAAAATAATTAATTATTTTTAATGGATGCCTAAGTCTAAACTTAGGAAATTAAAATAATTAAAGGGTATTAATCAAAATAGGTGTGAATCTTCTAGGAAAAGACGGAGATCGAGTTAAGATGATCTAATTTGGGTCGTTGATAGTTCAACGAGAAGATTATAAGAAGGAGCTTGATGGGCACTTGCAGAACACATTGAGTGAGAGATCTAGAGATTGAATTCTCAAGAGAGCAGTGCAACAATTGCCAGAGGAGTGATCGAGTTAATTTCTTGCAGTGAGTTGCAGGGATAATGGCCGGTGGAAGTTTTCCTAATCCGGTGAATACAAAGCAGAGGAGGCAAAGTGAGATCGAGAGAGGCAGCGTAGATCCACACTAAGCAGCACAGAGCCACGTTGAGGCAGCGCAGAGCCTGAGCGGAGATCCGCAGTTTTGCTGAGGAGTAGTCCAGATCTAGTGCCAGGGGTTAGGATGTGAGACCGGAGGGTCAAAGATCTAAGCATTCAACCAGCAGATCAATCAGACAGAGGAGTGATGCAGTCCCTACGAGTTGTGACGCAGTGACTGCACAAAGGCAGCTTGGGGCTAGCCATTCGAATGCTGGATTAGTGTCGGATCACCAGTGATAGTGTGAGGATAATTCTCACTTCATTTCTACCAGTTATATTCTCTATATCGAATAGCCAGTAAGGCATCCAAAGATTTGTATTCAGAAACTACTACATAATAATACAAACCCTCACTTGTTGCACCGGTTTTCCCGCATTGGGTATTTTCGAGCACATTTTTCCAAAAATAACTGTGTCCATTGTATGCTTATTTCTTTCTTGCATTGTATATTTGTTTCCGCAGTATTTTTGTATTTGTGTAGATTGAAGTGTATTCAGTGTTTGCCACAAAAAACTACAAATAAATTGTTAAGTTAATATCAACAATTAGGTGAATATTTTCCAGTTGCTGCAGCGGGATTCCAAATTTACGAATTTTCACATTAAATCATGCAATGAGACATGACACAAGAATGTTAGAAAAGGGTTTAGCCATCTCAACGAGAACTAGTGTATAAACTAATATCATCCCAATTTCAAATCTCAACTTCTAGACTAAGCTTCAATGAAGATGTGCCTAAAAAATTACCAAACCAGATATTGGGAATCTAGAAAATCCCATTGTTTAAACATGTCAGTTCCAATATCTATAATCTGTTCACTGATGAGAAACAACTTCATTATCTAATGAGAAAATTTTGAGAATTGGATCAACCTTAACTCTGAGTCTTCCCTGAAAATGCCAAACAACAATAGTAGGTCTAATGACCATTCAAGCGAGCAAAATTCCACAATATTGCTCTCATAAAATGACACACATATAGTGTTATTTAGCAACCTATGTATGACTAAACTAAAAGTTAGGTGATGAAATATTTGCAATGCTATTGTTGTTGATATTGTTGTCAAAACTTGAAAGTATGAAAATCATCATATATATTCCTCCCCTTTGTAAGCTAAAAGGTGGGAAGTATGTCAAAGGGATCCAAGTTTAAGCGTTTATCTGCATTAGTGACGTCTCTAGTTAAATTTTTGCAATTTGGGACAGCATGGAAATGCACCATTGTGGCTTTATACACTTCATCATCAATAGCCATTGTTCTTAATTAAGATAGCTTGACATTGAGCATTAATTTAACCCCATTTGTCGAATGATAAGACACTAATATTTAATCCAAACATCCATTTCATTTAGTAAATGTTATCAAATAGTTTTACTAAAGCCACCTCTCCATTTTCACCTTGGACTTTATTGCATATGCTCTTGTAATCCTAGTCTAGGGAAGCCCCCCTTAAGCTAAAGGAGAGTCGACCCAATCTTCGAAGTGAGCTTGTGAGGTAACATTGCCAATCCCTCCTAGTTCTTCCAAGGCCTCACCTGAGCTTTACGATTTTATCTCAAAAAGCAAGAGTTAAAGAAGTAACACTCATGAGCACTACGTTTACTTTCATGCTAACTTTGGCATTGTTGACTTATGCAATTTTTTCAAGTGAAGCCAATTTTGATAAAGGAAACTATATGGATATCATAGATACTGTTTAGGGATGTGGATATGTATCCATCCCACCAAATGGTTTTCTCTTGCCTTTTGAAAATTATTCTCAACATTAGCATCAAAGATTCTAAGGTTCTCATGCACTCTCATGAAGAGTAAGTGTCCCCATGTTGGAGTTGTTGATATTTCTAGGGCATAAGCTATATCCAATTTTCTTCAGTAGAGAACTACTTCCAATGATTAGTTAGCATTAATTCCACATAGCATTCATTTAATATCATTAAGCAGTTATACAAAAGAAAATTGGCCTGAGGCCAAGGCAAAACCCACAAGGGGAAAACCCAAAAATCCTTCCTTATGCAAGAGAGAGAGTTCAATATTCCGCAATACATCAAAAGTGACAACATCAAGAGAATAACCAAACTAGTAACCAAGATCAAGAGAAATACTCCAAGTCTTCCTTCTGAAATCCAGCCCCTTATTCTCCTTCCTCCTTCGCTAGAACAGAGATATCGAAGATACAAATCAGTGTGTCAAATGAGGAGAGGGCTCTTCAATATATATATAGACTTCATAAGGGGGTTGAATAGGTGCCTCCAGGAGGCCCAACCGACCTAAACAATATGAGGCCGACTTGAAATAGTTGGAAACAAAAATTTAAAATTCAAATTTCCAATTTCTTTTCAAGATGAAAATACCAACCATGGCTCCTATATTTCCCAATGTTGCGAACATCGCCATCGGGATAAAATCATCAGGGGGCCAGAAAACCAAAAAATCGTAATAATCGAGAAAATATCGATAAAAAATCGGCAAACATCAGCAAAACTAAGATACCATAAAAAGTATCTTTAAAAATCGGCAAACATCAGCTAGGCCAAAAAATCGTGATTTCGAGATAAAATCGGGATGTTATCGAGATGTTCGCAACACTGATATTTCCAACACTCCCTCTTAACCATGGAGGTACTTTTCATTCTCTCTCTCAAGATCAATCTCCCAGACCAATCCATAGGTCTCCAAGCCCAAAGTCGGAGGGAGAGATCACAAGTACAAGTTTATCTCTCAGTTATGATCAATCTCCCTGACCAACCTATAGGTCTCTCGGCACACAGCCTAAGGGAGAGATCATCAATCTCGTTGTAAGGAAAGATACATAACATCGACCACAACAAGTGCGATCAAACAATGAGGCCAAACCAATCATATGCATAGGATACATCTCCCCAACCACAAAGAAGATCTCTCAGCCCACGACTTAAGGGAGGAATCCCTATCTCACTACCTGAACACAAACAAGGTCTCTTGGCCAACACCCTAAGGGAGAGAACTCGAGATTAATCTCCCTAACCAATCAATAGGTCTCTCGACACACAGCCTAAGGGAGAGATCACAAACTCAGTGCCTCGGAACCAAGCTCCCCGACCAGACTCACTGATCTCTCGGCCCACAACCGAAGGGAGTGACAATCTTCCTAACCGATCCATAGGTCTCCTGGCACACAGCTTAAGGAAGATTCATGATGCTAACAATCAATGCTCCCTCTCCAACAAGATTCTCACCCATTCCAGGCTTCTCACATAAACATCAGCAACTTGCTCAATAGCAGAAAATTAGCCATGGTGGATTTCAGCACTTTATCAAACATTCCAGCAAGACAATATTCATCTAGCTATTCATTAAGCTTCAACGGGGGCTACTCACAAAATCAAACATCAGCAACCATAGTCGAATCTAGCAGACAACAAGTGCCTTCTCACATAAGCCAATATCAACAACTTGCTCATCAGCAGAAAAGTCTGCCATAGTCCTATCTAGCAGACAATAAGTGGCTTCTTGCAGAAGCAAATATCAACAACTCGCTCAAAACTTAGCTACATTTCCCGCCTCATCCGTGCTATATGCAGCAAGACCATCCATGTCATTCAAACTAATCACAATGCTCATAATACATCTAGTCCAGATAAAGTCAACAATTTCATGCATCAGGTGGTTCAACAAGCCAATCAGAAGGATGCATCAAATCAAGAGCAGAGTCTCACAGCTTCTTGAAAGTTTCCTTAAGCAAGGGTCCATGGATTCACAGTCCATTATGCCATAACCTCAGCAAGGATTTCACCAGGCTTGTGCCATACTATCAATCTCACAATTCTTCAATCAGCTCCCGCTTACACTCTTGCACTGGACGAAGAGGACATTCATCCTTTTCAAAATCATATCATCGGCACATAGGAGAAAGGACATGGGCTCTGCTTCAACATATTTGGATCAACATTAATCTTCAAGACTTCAAGCCATCTTCTCAACTGATCTTCTCAACTGACTTCTTTGCATCATGGATCAAAACATGCCTCAATTAGGTTGATCTTGTCTTCTCCCTCTAAGTCCAAAGCCCATCCAATCACGAGACTTCTTCCAATCCTGCGTTGTATTTGTTTCCGCGGTATTTTGTATTTGTGAAGACTACAGTGTGTTAGCTTAGTCATTTACCATAGCAAACAGTATATAATTTATTAGAAAATTATATATTACAGAGCAATGCAACACATAAAATATGCGGAAAATACAACCACACAAAACACATAAAACCAAAGAGACACAAATATATGTGGTTCACCCAGTTTGGGCTACGTCCACCCCGAACAGCCAGTCCTTCCTTTCTATTATCCAGCAAAATGAAGAGACACAACCTACAGCAGATCCACTATAATATCCTCTATTCTCTCTAACAGTCTCCCTATCTATTTCTCGCTCTTAGAATACACATTCAATACACAGCCGCAATACAATACCCTCATACAAAGCAAGGGGTTTCCTTCTAAGGCAAAAAACCCTAAACTAAACATAACTTCTACCGTCAGATCATCCGTCTAATGAACGGCCCAGATTGACTAGAAATTACTATACTTTGACAAGGCAATTTTACATCTCTTTTTAGCTTCGGGGGCACTACCCCCGAAACCCCCTACCAGGGGGGGGCTCCATAAAGTCGCAACCGCCCCCCCTGGACCCCCCAGGCAGTGTTTAATTGCGGGTGGCATTAAGGTACAGGGATCCAACACTGTGATACAAAATAAACAAGATAATCAAGCTCCACACCCAACATAATTTTGTTCAGTTATATAACAAAATAGAAGAAACTTAACCAATTGTTGTAGAAGGATTCCATAGTATCAGACTGCAGGGGAAGTAGAGAACAGCTCAAAAGGCAGTGTAGTCCAGTGCCAGGTGGACAAGATTTTTGTGGAAAAATCCTTCTCTGAGTGAGTCGACAAAGAAGCAAATTTTCCAGATCGAAATTTGTCAGTAGCAGAGGGAGCAGTGCAGCAGTTTCAACGCAGAGCAGATCTTCAACTGGGATGCATATTTTCTGCAACAGTTGCTACTGCAGAAAAGCATTAGAAGAGAAGAAGAACACACTGAGAGAATCTTCACCTCTGAGAATTTCTTGCCCATAAATTCTAATTTCCCACGCGGAAGCAGCAGTAGCCAAGAGAAGTTTTGCCCACTCCAGCAAGGAGTGAGAAGAGCTAGTCAGCAACCACGCGGAGGGTTAGAGGCAGACTTCGACATTTGTTGGCCATGATGGCAGCAACCGAGCTGAGAGATCAGAATCGACTGGAGGGTGCCTCCAACTATGTGATGTGGAAGGCAAGGATCTCCATCCTTCTGGATGAGCATGATCTCAAAGACTTCATCGATAATGTGGTAGGTATCCCTGTAGATCCGGATCCATTGAAAGCCTATAAGAAGGATATGGAAAAGGCCAAGAGGTTGATCCTTGATGGAGTTCAAGATCACATTGTTTCTCACATATCTTGCAAAGGGACAGCCAAAGAGATGTGGGATGCCTTGGCTACGCTGTATCAGGGATCTTCCGAGTAGCAGAAGATGTACTTGGAGGAGAAGATGAGATCCACAAGGATGCAAAAGGGGGAGCGTATAGATCCTTTCCTTTCGAAGCTTCAGGAAGTCCGAGATCAAATGGCAGTGGTAGGGTCAACACCTCAGGCTACGGAGATGATAAGATTGGCTCTGAATAGCGTCTCTGAAGAATGGAAAGTCTTCGTCCAAAGCATTCTGGGCAGAGAAAGATTGTTGGATTGGGAAGGGATGTGGGTTGCTCTTCCACAAGAAGAGATGAGGCGTGATCTATTGAAGTGCAAACTGGATGGCAGCAGCAACAGTGGGGTGAAGCCCAAGGAGGAAGAGGATAATGCAGCCCTTGCATCAAAGGGGCAGTAGGAGCAGCGGAGGCAGAAGAAGGACGTCTCGAAGACCAAATGTTTCAGGTGTGGTGAGGTTGGTCACTACGTTACGCAGTGTCCCCTCATAAAGAAGGACAAGGAAGAGAAACATGATAACAGGTTGCGACCGCAAAGATCGAGGAGGAGTTTTCCATGATTTCCCACATAACTCCAGGGCAGAGGTGGGGTGATCTAGTACTGTAGTTCCAAAGAGATGCAGATGGGCAGGATCCTTGAAGAGTCCACCACTTGGATCAATACCTTGCTACGGGAGCCCATATCAGAAGTAGCAGGATGGACCAATGTTAGTCGGTGCAGAGAAGTGTCGGAGTGACAATTGCAGTGGCTAGGAGCACCAGAGACTGAGCAGAGCAGAGCAGAGTTGGTAGCAGTGCAGTTGGCATAGTGCAGAGTCAGCAGCAACACGGAGGCTTCAGAGGGTCAACGCAGAGACTAGCAGCAGTTAGAACTCCTATGACAGATGCATCATGCTGAACACATTTGGTTTAGTATTTTGGATGTTTTTCTGTTGCAACAACAGCAGAGTTGCAGTGCAGATGCAGTTGGCAACAGCATGTAGAGTCAGCAACAACACAAATGTAGCATTTGCGCAGTAGTTGGTGGGCAGTGATGTCAGACATCAACAGCGTAGAAGGAGATGATACAGAGTCAGGGCGATGCTTCAGTAGGTTGCATTACTAAAGCACATTCCTTGCTAAGAGGGAGTGTTGGTTTCTGGTAGCATCAGGTGTGCTCTAAGCCTCAAAATTTGCAGGGAGGCTAGGACACATGCATCTTATAAAACCCAAAAATCGTTTTGGGAAATTCCACACGGAGACAGATTTATTAAAATAATTAATTGTTTTTAATGGATGCCTAAGTCTAAACTTAGGAAATTAAAATAATTAAAGGGTATTTGTTATTAATGAAACATGTGAATCTTCTAGAAAAAGACGGAGATCGAGTCAAGATGATCTAAGCCATTTATTAGGAATTAATCTTGGCCGTTGATTGTTCAACGAGAAGATTATACGAAGGAGCTTGATGGGAATTTGGAAGAGACGTCGAATTGGAAATCAAGAGATCAATTTCTCAAGAGAGCAGCACAGTAATTTCCAGAGAAGTGATCGAGAGATTTCATCCAATGAGGGCCAGAGATAGTTTGCCATTAGAAGTATCCCTGATCTAGTGAATACATTACAAATGAGGCAAAGAGAGGTGTAGTAGAGGCAGCGCAGAGCCACACTGAGGTAGCACAAAGCTTCAGAGGGAGTCCGAAGATTTGTTGAGGAGCAGTTGAGATCCGATACCGGAAGTCAGAGTGTGAGATCGGGAGGTCAAAGGATCAAGTTTCCTGCTAGAAAAAGATCAATCGAGAGATGTGAAGCAGTCCTTGCAGCAGTGATGCAGTAACTGTGTAGGTATGACGTAGAGTTGCACCGAGACAGCGCAGGAGTCAGATCAGTACCGGATCTTCCCGTACCAATGTGAGGTTATCTCACTAACTTTCTTGCCAGTCATATTCTCTGTATAGGGTAGCCAATAAGGCATCTAAGATTGTATTCAGAAACTACTGCATAACAATACAAACCCTCAACTATTGCATCGGTTTCCCCGGATTAGGTTTTTCCAGGGACATTGTCCAAAAATAACGGTGCCGATTGTGCGTTTATTTCTTTCATGCGCTATATAGTTGTTTTTGCAGTATTTTGTATTTGTCAAGACTACAGTGTGTTAGTTTCATTATTTACTGTAACAAACAGTAAATAATTTTGTTCAGTTATATAACAAAATAGAAGAAACTTAACCAAATGTTGTAGAAGGTTTCCAATCGTGGAATTTTCACACACTAACACAAAATCAACCTAGGGCAAGAACTGGTCTTGTGGCTAGGGCTTGCTATATCTCAATATTCCACTATCGGATTGCTTGATATTTGGAGGACCTCTTCAACAAACTACAGCGCAGTAGTGGAACAATTTTCAAGTGTTTTGGATGGCTACAAATGATTTTGTGTGATGCCCTAGGAGACCTTCTAGGGTTAGGCCTAGAATTGGAAGAAATGAGGCAAAGAAATGTTTTTTGACCACCATAGGGATACGAGGGTCGGCGCCTTACTACTTGGGCTTAATGGAGTCAAGATACACATAGATCATGAAATTTCGTGAGTTAAGGAGCCCTACTTGATCTTTGCTAGCCTCTCCGAGGGTAGCAACTAGATCAATAGAGATTTATACTTCAAATTTGTGAAAGAGACAATTTCAAGGTCTTTAATCTGAGAGGTTCCTCTAGGAACATTTGCCCAACCCACATGAATTTAGTCACTTAGAGAAAGGTCCTAGAAGAATTTCGCATTACATTTAACCCATACAAGAATAAAGATAACAAAATACATGTAGTTAACCAGTGAGATAACAAGAATAACATCAAAATTTTGACTTAAATAAGAGAGAGTATATCCATTTATCAACTTCACATTAGAGAAGCTCCAAAGACAATAGCGCAATCAAAACATCATAGTGCATCAAGAAAAGCTCCAAAAACTCATTCCAGCAAAAAGTGTGAAAATCTCATAAGAGATACTAATCCAATCTAAGTGATGATGAATGAGAGAGAAAACCTGCCTTCTATTTATACAACCCTATAAGGAATTTGAATGGCCTAATATGGACTAATAATGCCTCTAAAATAAAATAATGTGCATAATAACAATACTTTTGGTGACAAACCCACAAAAATAGCTCAATAACATATGAATAAGCCTCTCAAGAGGGAAGAATGATCAATATAATGAGTCGTTGGGCCTTTGAGGAGGCCTAATGAAATCCAAGAGGTGCCATGATAAAGAACTGGACTCCAAACATAGTGATCAAGGGGTTCGCCGCTTGATACCCAAGCAAGTCACATGTGGTGCCCACAAGTGGGTGTGGGGACACAATGACATCCTCATGGATCTCCAAGAGAATCAATAATGCATGTAAACCATCTGTAAGGGCTAGAATGATGACATAAGCCCTCCCTTTGTCTCCCATGGTGAGACACATCCTCATGTAGGCACTGGAATGTCTGCCAAGCATATGGTACAACTGTGAATTCGATTGGTCGTAGTCATCCAGGTGCATCATCCTCATCCAAAAAGGCAAAACACAAGCAATCAATGAATGGTGTTGGATATCCATGAAGCTCTCTCTACTATGGTGGACCGTGGAGGCCCATGGCTTTCAACACTCACTCTAAAAGTGCCAATGTGACCCTCTAGAGGGCTTGGACCCCGTATAGGGAGACCAAACCCCAAATGGAGACCCACCTGCAATTCAGCATAAGATCCAATGCGTCCCCTTGTCCTCCAGTACAACAAACCATTAGAGTAATCAAGTAAAATAACTTTCAAACCATGGAAAACGAGTGGGTTCTTCATAGTGGCATGCCCTTCCATAGTGGGCTTTGGCATGTACAGGTGTTACCAAGCTCAATAAAAGGGTTAACCAAGGATTCTATTAGGTGGTTTCAGCCTCTAAAGGGGATAAAATGTCCATGGTACATCCATCAAGTGGTAGGTGGAATGTGATATAATAATGGAATGGAGTGGGGATCAGGGGAATTATATAGACCACATGTCATGGCACAAGGGTAGCTACAATAGGGGAAGCCCACACCTAGGTATGTGAGTGTAAGAGGGAGCAAATCGTGGTACATGAGTTACCCTAGCCTTTGCTTTCCCGCCCTTCTCCATATGCCTTTTGTCTTTGATTGATTTTCCTCAATAATTGCTCAAGGCTCCAAGGGATGAGAGCATGTTATGTAATATATAACAGTGGATACCCCCTTAAAGTGGGGCAGTTCATCGCCCACCAGGGATTGGGACAATCATGGGTTCCTTAATGGAGGTGGCTCATAGGAACTAGGGTGATGGCCATGGATAAGGGGTAGAGCTCATGTTTGGCTTTTTCCCGCGTGCAAATTTTCTATGTCCCGGCCATCTTTTGCATTTTGTGGTACATTTCCTATTGAGAGTGACTAAATTATGCTTTTTCTTTTCTTTTTAGTTGCATCAACCTCCAGGACATCGTTCCAGGCCCAACCCAAGGTGTGGACAAGGGGAGGGGGGAGGATAACCCTATGTGGAACGAGTGGACCTGGATGGGAAAAGAGATGAATGGGGCTAAAATGAGTGGTAAGGGGGAGATGTATGGTGTCAAGAAGCGGGAGCATGCAACCAAAATCATGATTTCCCATGTAGTGGCAACCCCAAAGCTAATAGCCAGTAAAGGAAATCCCACGGGAGTAGGATACAAGGGTAAACACAAAATCGGGCACTGGAGACAAGAATACATACCTAACCCACTCTTTCCGCTGAATCCCACCATCAATCCATGCCCAAAAGTGTCGATAACAAGTAAGGAAAATTACTCAAATATATGAATGAAAAGTCATACCTTTGGGGTCAAGAGGCCCACCTTCAAACGTACAATCATAACAAGTGTGTGAAGGACCACATGGCTGACGCAGGTGGTGGAGATAATGGCACATCGAGCTATCTGGTGACTGCAAGGGGCTGCTGGCTGAGGACCATCTAGGAGAAAAAATTTCTCCTATATACACTACCCACAGGTGGTGGGTAACAGGGCTTTTACGAATGAGCATAGCAGACATCTCTCCACAAAGATAGCTACAACCATTCTGTGTTTTTCACTATTCTTCTAGTGATAGAATTTGGTTTACAGTAAATCTGTGTTACTTTTTGTGTTGATGACATCGTTCATTTCATTCTCAACAAAATCCCAATCAACATCATTTCCATTTCGCAAAAGACGAAGAGATGCATCCAAAATTAGGACCAGAATAAATTATATTATGATCATTAACGACCAAAATAGGTCAATGGGACTCAAAAAATACAGCAAATATTAATAGCAAAGTACAAAGTGCCTTGGGCATCTACTCCCAAAAGAAAAAATGAAAAAAATGAATAGCATAGTAACCTAACATTTAAGGGTAGATCCATAATAGATAAAGCCTCTGCAAAGAGAATCTGTCAGGATGGAGACTGATCAAAACCAATTCATACAGTCTAATGAAGTGAGAACATTTTGACATACCAACATCCTTGACAAGAAGACTGGCATAAGTTGGAAGATCTGTACAAACATTTTCCAAAGAGGGGCATGTACCTACCTGTATAGAGTACTTGAAACAAGTGGTAACTAGTTTTTGGTGGCGCTTTGATAGGCAAGGATATCCACGTGCATTGGTTAAAAAGGCCTGTATTCAAAATATTAAATATTAAGCAAGACCAGAATATACTACTATAACTTATAGAAAATCCCAAAAATTCAGCATCCTCAAGGCAATTTAGTATTTACATTGGTGTGGACAATAGCTGCTCTCACGGGCTCTCCACTCCAACGGCCCACTGAATTTGCAGAAGGTAAAGAACTCCTGACAATTGTGTCCATTGAAACAGACATTCTAGTCAGTTTCCTGGATAAAACATGAAAACCTGTAAACAAAACTAGATTTCTCAGAAGTAAAGCTGGACAAATAGACACTACATGCAACTCACAGTATATCCAGGGCTATGGACAACTGACTGTGGTGCTCGCATAATAAACGAAATGTATTCCACCACTCCCACGAATCATTGTTTTGCCGTTTCCTACATACAGAGTCACTTTTCTGTTTGATGGCAGAGAAAACTCACTGTTCAGTACACTGACAAAAATTTAAACCGTCCCAAGCTACTGAAAAAATATGATCTCAGAAGATTACATAGAAAGAGTGGAATGTAGAACCATCAAATAGATTATTATAATCATGCTTCACAATCCATTATCACTATATAATGGACATACCATAGCTTTTCAATAGGACATGAGATGAATATTCAATCATATTTATGCTACTAGAAACAAGTTATAAGCATTATTGTGTCTATCATGATAACAACTGGAATTTCTGCCTGCTGCACCAAACTTCAAATCTTTGCATTCCTGCTATTCATGGCCTATGGTCCTCTTCCATGAAACCAGAATTTGGGGCAGAAAGTTCATTGCTTGTAGCAAATATACTCATTCCAAAAGTACTACTTTCCTAATGGCCAATTGCACTGCACTAATAATTGAAACAAAGTTCCTGTATATGAAGTTCAGACAGTACACTTATAGAGAACATTAGACAAATAATGATAAAGATACTCATTTCCAAAAGTACCTTTTAAGTTTTTTCTAATGCCCATTTGCACTAACCATGGAAAAAAAGTTCCTGTATTTGAAATTCATACAGTATATAGAGAACATTAGACAAATAGCAGTAGATATACAGCACCATAAAAAGGTGGAACAAAGTTTACACATGGCATACCAAAAAAATTGTTTAGAGTGACATTTTATTCATCGTAACATATACTCCATGTTGGTCAATCTACAAATCAACCAATATAGAACCAAAACTAAAAAAAAAATTAGCAGAAATACTGCATAGTTTCATAGTGAACAAGCTACAGCAATGACTGTCACGAAACCCATAGTCATATTGATGTTCACCTTAACATCCACTTCGTTGTTTTATTGAATTAGACATTTCCCAGTCTGAGCTTGAAGGTATCTCAAGTTTCAACCAATACCAAGGAAATACTAAACTTCAAGCAAAATCTCATTTATGTTAGGATACTCCGACACATAGGAAATAGTTAAGTATAATTTGGTCTAGCGTAAAGTTAGGTAAAGTGTGTTTCTTTAGTATGTACTTTTGTAACTTATAATCTGATGGTCACGATATGTAGTGATCCGACAGTTCATTCTCTCCTCGGTATTACCGACACTTAATCTGTGGCTTAACACCCAATTGGTCCATGATCTCTATTTAAAGAGCATGGAGGGTCATTTATCCAGTGACCATCTATGAAACAAACTTATGTAAATTTTCTTTCTTTACATTAATAAATTGCCTGAAGTGGCCGCATTGGCTCAAGTCGTGGACTGTTTCTGTCTTCGAGGATTTTAACCACGTCAATAACTGGTGTACTGATCTGTGATTTGTTTGTGAGCAGTGACCTTTGGTGTTTGAACTAAGGAACTTACCCTGTAAATTCCTACATGGTATCAGAGTTGTTTGAGGGCAGCATCCGTTGTTGATCCAAATCCAAAGCCGGTTTTGACTACATGCGACTGTCATTTTCCAAATCTACTGTTTTTTACCACTTTCAAGCCAAGCGAATTGTTCTGTTGTGTCTGGAGCCTATGTTCCAATGAAGAACCTCTTTCGTTTCATCAGAAAAGGTTTCTGGTTGCTCTAGCTATGTCATTTTAGATCTAGAGGTATAAAGTATTTTTTTTGCAAATATATTTATTTATCTCTCTGTTTATTTCGGTTTATAGTTATTTTTTATTACCGAATCTACACCCTCTTCTTTGTTTATGCTCTTTGCTCTGTGCTCTATGCGATTTGGCAAACTAGAAACAGAAAGACGAGATTTTTCTCCTACGTATGCTCTTTCCCCACGACTTTGTGTGATCTCGAGAAATCAGAAATAGTAAGAACAATATTTACTTTCCAGTGGGACTAACCAGAAATGTAACATCAAGGCGAAAGGCGTGTATTTTTTTGTTTTCCTTTGTGTGGTTGTTTTTTTGCAGGAAAAGAGCACGCACCCCAAAGAGCAAAAAAAAAAACCCTTCCTCCTTTCCAACAATTACTAAATCTTCTAACTAGCTCACTTGGTCTAAAGTTACTTTATGAAAATAGAGGTCTTGGGCTCAAGTCTTACTTTTTCTAAAAAGCTTTTTGTCAAGTTACTTTTTATAAAAAAAAAATTGTCTAGCTATAGACAATTTTTTTTTTAAAAACACATTTACTTATGTTTTAAAGTTACTTTATGTAATAGTGTTTCTCACTCATTATAAAAAGTAAGTCACTTACAGTGTAAAGCCACTTTATCTTTCATTTAAGTTACAGTCTACTTGACCATTAATTCATAAAGTAACATTATAAAACTGACTTTCACTTATTTATAAAGGTGGGTCACATAAAGTAGTATTTCTTTTAAAAAAAAATGAGCTTATCATATTAAGTTTGGAAAGGGGGGGAATTTTTTTTTTTTGTACAACTTCATCATCAACTTTCAACCTATCATGTGACTACTTCGCATCTACTTCAAAATTTCTTCAAAAAGGCATAACCTCTTCATCTGGAAGCCGTTTTGAGAGCCGTTTTTTTTAACCGATCTAATTTTTCGAGATCTTTCCATTGGAACAGTTAGTTTCAGCTTTTACAGCTTCAGTTTTTAAAAATGGAAAGTGCATACCTGGTTATTCTTAACAGCATCAGATATTTCCAATGGCTATCCTACACGGTAGATTTACTTAGAAGTAAAGGAATTTGTAGAATAGCCTCAAGGCTAGAATCTAAAACTACTAATGAAGATAAAAAGGCTAAATGGGAAAATAAACAAGATCAAGCATGAAGGTTGATAGGAATGTCCATTGTTCAAGATCTTAGATTTCATATCCAAGAAATTGACCCCACTAATGAAGCTATGAAAAATCTAAATATTGTTTTTGGCATTCAAAATGAAATTAGAACCCACCAACTTGAAAATCAGTTGCTTACTTTGGACCCCAATAATTTCTCCTCTATTGAAGATTTTTTGTCAAAATTCAAGACCCTTAGAATTCTCCTAGAAGGTTGTAAGGTCAAAAAGGAAGATTGTAGTCTTATCTATTCCATTCTTACTAAGTTAGGCCCTGCATACTCTATATTTGTTTCCACCTTCCATTCCACTAGAGAAGCCATCATTTCTCAAGGAACACCCTACAAGTCACCCTCTTTTGATGCCTTTCGCAATTCTTTGATAAGAGAACAAAAAAAAACTCTCACACCTTGGTCTTATTAATACTAGAAACTCTTCTAAGAAAGCCTTCGCAGCCCAGCAGCAACCAAATCCAAAGAATCCTAAAAAGAAACATCCTAAAAAGAATGGTCCTAAACCAAACAAGGGCCTTAAGCAATCTTAGCCGCAAGCTGAAAAAACAAATCAACAAATTGATAAGACAAATAAAAACAAAGAGAAGAAGACAAATAGACATTGCAACTTTTGCAATCGTGATGGCCACGTAGAGTCAAAATGTTTTAAGAATATGGAAGCCTTAGAAGCAACAATGAAGAAGCACAACATCCATTTGGATAACTCTTCAACTTCATCTTCGAGAATGGCACTTTCAGCATGTTGTCGTCAAGCATCAAGATCTAGTTATGCATTGAATGTATCTTCTTCTTCTCATTCTCATGTATCATTGATTCTGGAGCCGCTTACCACATGGCCAAAAATAAAACCATGTTTTCTTCTTTAAATGATTGTAACACCAAAAATATTTATGTTGGTGATGATAGATCTCTTAGTGTTATAGGGTCTGGAACCATTCATCTAGATAATGGTCAGTTTAATGATGTATTATGTTTTCCTACTTTGTCCTGCAACCTTCTATCTCTTTATCAAATAACTCATTCGAGTGAAGGGAAAACCGTAGAATTCTCAACTCATGATGTTGTAATTAAGGACCTAAGAGATCCTAGACATATTTTAGCTACTAGCATTGATGATGATTCCAAAAGGTTTTATGAGTTTGACAACTTTGGGTCATCATGTCTTCCATCCATTTTTGTTGCTCATAATGATGAAGTGAGCAAACTTTGGCATGAGCGATTTGGTCACTTAAATTATCGCCCTCTTCAAACTCTATGTAAAGAAAATATGGTGATAGGTCTTCCTATGGTATCTTGCCGAGATGGTGTTTGTTCCAGTTATGTACTCGGAAAACATCATTGGGATAGTTTTGAAGAGGCACGCTTCAGCCCCTTTGCAGCTTGTGCACAGTGATTTATGTGGTCCAGTTCCAGATGTTTCTTTCTCTGGCTAAAGTATGTCTTAACTTTCTTTGATGATTTTTCCAGATGCACTTGGGTATACTTCTTAAAACTCAAGAGTGAATTTTTTGACATGTTCTTGGCCTTTAAGGCCTTGTTTGAGAAACAATTTGGACATCGAATTCTTAAGTTAAGATCAGATAATGGAGGAGAATATGTTAACAACAAATTTATCAACTTTTGCACTGAGCATGGCATTCAATTGCAACATACTATTCCATATGCTCCACAAAAAAATGGTGTACCTGAAAAAGGAAGAATCGCACTCTAAAAGAAATGGCTAATTGTATGCTTCAATCTAAAGGCCTTAGTCTTAATTTTTGGGCAGAAGCAATTAACTTTGCAAATTACATAGTAAATCGCACTCCTACTAAGGTTTTAAGGAAGCTTGAAGCTCAATCAAACCAGATGTAAGTCACTTTCATGTTTTTGGAAGTGAAGCTTGGGCCCATATTCCCAATGAGAAACATAAAGCCTTAGAACCTAAGAGTGAAAAATGTATTTTTGTTGCATATTCTAAAGATGTCAAAGGATATAGACTTCTTCAACCCAAATCCAAAAATATGATCATTAGAAGAGATGTAAAATTTGATGAAAATATATCGGCCTGCGATCCTAGTTCGGTGGGTGTGCCACCTTTGGCCTGCGAGCCTGATTCGGAATATGTTCCACCTCTCTCTCTCTCTTCTACTTCTGACAGAATTCCTTCTACTTCGGATGATGACAGTGAGGATGACAATCCTCATCCACCTCCTAAGGATCTTCCTTCAACTCCACAGCTTCCAAAATGGGTCCGCTCTACTCGGGATGCAATAGGTTCTCTTGTAGGTGACCCTGCAGATCAACATCGTACACGTTCTTAGTTCGACAGAGCCTCATCTTTATTGGCTCAAGTTCCAGAAAATTATGATCCAGATACCATTGAAGAAGCTTCAAGTCATCCAGATTGGGATGCAACAATGAATGACGAATATTGTTCCTTATTGGCAAACGATACTTGGGATCTTGTTCCTCTTCCAAAGGGAAGAAAACTTGTCAGATGCAAATGGGTTTAAAAACAAAGTTTGTACTAGATGGAAAAATGGATAAACATAAAGCTCGTCTTGTTGCTAAAGGATTTTCACAAGTTGAAGGCATTGACTATACTAAAACCTTCTCCCTTGTTGCCAAAATGAATTTTATCCGCCTTGTTCTTTCCCTTGTTGCCTCCTTTAAATGGGAATTCCATCAGATGGATGTTAAATCTGCCTTCTTACATGGGGACTTGCATGAAGAAATTTACATGGAACAACCCTCTGGCTTTATCCAAAAAGACTCTAGCCTTGTTTGTTGCCTTAAGAAGTCTCTCTATGGTCTCAAACAAGCCCCTCGGGCTTGGTATGCCAAAATCAATAGCTCTCTCTTAGATAATGGCTTTTCTAGATGTCATTCCGACAACACCGTTTACACCAAGAAAGTAGATAAGTCCTTAATCATCCTTGTTCTTTATGTCGATGATCTTATCCTTACTGTTAGTGATCCCAAGCATATAAACCATGTGAACTCTAGCCTCAAAAAGAAGTTTGAAATGACAGACTTAGGACAATTGCATTATTATTGCAATCCAAATAAGGTATTACCCTTTCTCAGTCCAAGCATGCCTATGATCTTCTACGCCACTTTCACATGGAAGACAGTAAGTCAACCCCTTCTCCCTTTCAGTCAAGAGTCAAGCTTTCAGTCACTTGTAATTCCCCTGAGGTTGAAGCTACCTTATACTGTCAACTTGTTGTTAAGCTTCTATATCTAACCCATACCCGTCCTGGCCTTTCCTTTGTCGTTGGTCTTGTTGCTCGATTTATGCACAAACCTCATAAAACTCACTGGAAAGCAGCTAAAAGAATACTTCGATGTGTTCGAGGTACAGTTCAATTCGAGATTCATTACAATGCAAGAGCATCTCCATTGTTGGTTGGTTTCACTAATTCTGATTGGGCTGGTGAACCTAATGGTCGAAAGTCTACCGCAGGTTATGTATTCACTCTTGGTTCAGGACCTATTACATGGTCTTGTCAGAAACAAAGTGCCATCTCTCTTTCTTCGGCAGAAGCAGAGCATCGTGGTGTTGTTGAAGCCAACAAGGAAGCCCTATGGCTTCGTCAGATCTTGTCCGAATTTGGTCTTCATCAGCAACATCCAACAACACTTTGGTGTGATAATCAAAGTGCCATTCAACTATGCAAAAATCCAATTCAGCATCAGCACAACAAACACATTGAGCTACACATGCGCTTCATCAGAAATCTCATTCACAATCGTGTTCTTGAAGTGCACTATTGTTCAACCAATGATTGATGAACCACATTAGTTGGTTTGAAACGTCGACAAAAGTCTTAGATCTAACAATGATCACAAAAGTCTTAGATCTAACAATGATCAAGTTGCTAATATCTTTACAAAGACTCTCACAAAAGCGAACTTTACCAAACTTCGATCTATGCTTGGAATTCAGGAAAGTTATCATTAAGGGGGGGATAGGCTCTAATGCCTCCTTCCTTCTCCTATTGTGTCACCTTTGTAAATCCTTGAATCCTATCCCAAGTTGTTCTTAAGGGGGGATGTCAAGATATTCTGACACATAGGAAACAGTTAAGTATAACTTGGTCTAACGTAAAGTTAGGTAAAGTGTGTTTCTTTAGTATGTACTTTTGTAACTTATAAACTGGCGATCACGATATGTAGTGATCTGATGGTTCATTCTCTCCTCGGTATTACAAACACTTGATCTGTGGCTTACCACACGATTGCTCCATGATCTTTATTTAAAGAGCATGGAGAGTCATTTGTCCGATGACCGTTTATAAGAGAAGCTTATGTAAATTTTCTTTATTTATATTAATAAATTTCCTGAAGTGGCTACGTTGGCTCAGGTTGTAGATTGTTTCCCTCTTCGAGGGTTTTAACCACGTCAATTACTGGTGTACTAATATGTGATCTATTTGTGAGCGATGACCTTTGGTGTATGATCTAAGAAACTTACACTGTAAATTCCTACAATTTAACTCCCCAGTATTTTATGAAAACAAGACATTGAATTTGTATTGCACTCACAACTAATTTGTGTGTAACCTGACCACATTAATGATATTTTGGCTCCTAGCATCGCTCATTTCTTAATGGTTTCCCCCAAACAACCATACTAATAGTCTAATTCAAATCTTAGTGTAGTTCTTCCAAATGAATATAAAGTTATAAAAAAGGCACCTTCAGAAGAATTAAAGAATTATTTATTTCTGCAAACATCAGCTATGTGTTGAATCCAGGACCCTGTATGTAAAACTCAACCAAACTTTGATCTTCTACCAAACAAACTAAAAGAAAGTCTAGAACAAGCATAATATTAAACCAAGGAAAAGGAAAAAAGAATAACTCCATTACATCACATATGTAATGGCCGATAAACATTTTTCAAAACAGTATGACATCTCGAAAGGAATATCTATAAAATGAAATGATATTGGTCAAAAATTATACTATTGCCAGGAAACATGGGTTCAGGGACAGGGATGGGTACATCACTTTTTGAAACAGGGTGCATGGGTTCATTGGGGGTATATATATATATGAATTTGTATATTTTCCAATTTTAAACAAGAAAAATGAAATATTTAAGATTTAAACACGCACATCATTGAACATTCAACATTCACATTGAAATTTCAAAATTTCCAATTTGATATCAAGTGCAATTGGAGTTAACATATTAATAAAAATCATGATATATATCCATTGTCAAACTGCATTCAAAATTTGCTTTGAGGAATCTCCAAACATGAACTAGGAAATTTCAAACTAGTGAACAATGGCTTCCTCAAGCCATGTCATCAGCATCACTTGGATCTTCAGTCAGCATTCTCTCCAGCTACATAGATGCAATAATAATGACCTTAACATAGCTACAATAGTAATGACATTCGGCCTACACAATGAATCTACAGTAGCCATCTCTAGGTCGAAACTGTAGAAAGAGAAGTAAAAAGACTGAGCTTGAAAAGAATTACAACAAAATCAGTAAAAAAAATTGACCCTAACATTCTCGATTTTGGGGTTCCACGCACCCGTTGTCGGGGTTCGGTGCACCCATTTAGATAAAAGAACCCAAATTTTAGCTGCGAAGAACCTGGTGCTTACTCGGAGAACACAGTTCTTTTGGGTGCATTTTAGAAGAACTCATACCTGAACCCGGTACTTGGAGACGAGAACCTGGGATGGGTTCGTGAACCTGTGCAATGTAGCTCGCAACCTTTCAAGGATAAAATCTCTTCAATACAGTAATTAAATAATAATAATATTTCGTATTTATAATTATCTTGTGATTTCTAGTTATTGCACTACACGTCATTAATTGTACGAGGTAAGTCTTGGCTTCATCATGTGGAACCTTTGGAAGCCAAGAAATCTCATGATCTTTAGACAAAAAACCTGATTTGCTGAACAAATATGACTAAAATCCAAAAGAACAAGTAGTGAGACAATCGAAGCAGGTGATAAGTGGAAGGAGTAATCTCCTTTTAAACTTGAGTCTGAATCTTGGACAAATTCGAAGCCTGTTGATAGAAGCATGGATAGAGCTTACATTTGATGGGACAGGGAGAGGCAAACTGGACTAGTTGGTACAGGAGTTGTCCTAAGCAAACAGTTGGGAGTCATCACATTTGCGTTCTATAGTTTCCTTTGGATGGGAACAAACAACAAAGTCGAAGGCCTAACCATGAAAGATATCGACATAAACCATTCCAAGGAAGCAAGAAGATTAAATGGAGAAGGTGATTCTGAAGTTATAATCAATATGCGTCATGCTAACACTGAAAGAAAAATCTGGGGGTTGAAGAATGTGATATTCTGGTGCAATTTAGCAATTCTGTTAATTTTGGGCAACTAGATCCAAACTCCATGTTGTGAGGCTCAGATGACGATGCCAATATTTTTATTGGATTCCTCTTTCGGAGAGGTGCAAGATCGATCTAAAGATCATCTTGATCGGATGAGCAGAACATGTATTTTGAATTTATTCCACATCTGCAAGGTCGGCCTGATTTATCCCACATGCATAAGAGATGTGTCACACACCCCCACAGATGCCTATATATTGGAGAGACTTGGAGTTCATTTTACACACACATTTTGTGGAGGAATTTTGCTTCTCTCTTGGATGGTGATGGAGCAGCGTTCTTGGTTCTGCGTTTAGGACTTCTTGGTGCAGCGTCTTGGTGGAGTATTCTTGATGAGACGTCTTGGGGTTTGTGTGACACATGTGGGAAGCTGACCTTATGAATACTTTGTTGGTTGAAGCATCGCGCTGATCGTCGTAACGCCACCATTCTTTATCTCTGTTTTTGGCTTGTCTTCCATCGATCTATTGGTATGTTCTATCTGCATCCTACTTTCATTGTGCCCTAGAAGGTCAAAGTATATTTGCATCTAAGCATAGAACATCTTCAGAATTTAACATGGTATCGGAGCTAAGGAGAAGACAAAGCCCATAAGGGAGATAAGGACTGTTTTCAGTGGTAGGCCGCAGGCCATACCACCACAACAAGTGATAGCGTGCGTAGTTTTTGGGTTGTTTTGTGCCCTAACCTTCAGCGTGGAGGAGCCAACAAGGGCAACGCGGCTTTTCTAACTGCTGTAGGTAACAGCGTGAAAAAAAAAGGACTGTTTGAGGCATGGTAAAGGGTTGTTCTTAGGTGTGTTTGCAGGTCAGGAAGGGTGCAACTTAAAGGAGTGCGTTACTATTTTTTTAGACAGAATTGTGGACTGTTTGGAAGGGACCGTACGTACAGTGCACTGCTGGGATAGGCCACAGGCCATAGCCAGCAGTTGGAACCCTTTAGGAGTTGTGTTCTAGGTGGACAACATCATTGAAGGACAACGAATGCATGGAGGACCTCTCCTAAGGTGGACCGCAGCCTATAGAGGCTTGTGTACTGAACTACGTGGAGATTGAGAGCAGCGTGGCGTGCCCTAACCAGGGTTGTCACAAATGCAGAAGAAACCCGTTTATGGAGGTCTCTCTCAGGATCACTTTGAGATCCAAATTGCTGTGAGCTGGAGGCCGAGATTGGTTTGGAGAAAGTCTGGGCTCATTTATTACAGGTCCGAGTTTGAGCATAGAGGAAGCCGCATTTGTTAAGGACTATTTGATGATGTTTTGGGCATACTCTCAGGTGGGACTTCTCTACTATAAGCCGCAGATTGCTACAGGAAGGTAGCATGCCACTGTAGGAGACAGCTAGAGTTTTTTAAGTGGCTAAATTACAAATAAAACTCAGCCTAGCTCAGGATATTCAGTGAATTTCTCTCTTTGTCTCAGAATAGCCTAAAGAGACCTAATTAATTGTACTCTACTTTAGACTTTGTAGATATGACTAGCGGCAGATGACTCTCTATAGTTTATTCTCTGCTTAAAATAAACTTGATAACTGGGTGCTTTTGGGCTATTTGACAAAGCAGTTGAAGGTAGGTACCTTCTTGCAAGTGGTATGTGCAAAGTCTTGTGAGCAAACATTTGAAGATCTGTCATCAATCCATTCATCCGTTTTATATCTGAAAAATTGACTCCATACTTGATGGCTATCCCTGCCAAGACATCCATCTTTGAGACTGAGTTGTTTTGCACAAATTTTAATTTAGAAACAGAGATCAAGTTGGAGGAATTTCGTGGCAGAAGCTGAGGGAAAGGTTGCATGCATTTCCCGGCTGTAGTCTGCTCAAATTTTCGAGGTCACTCCTATAGCAGTCAACAAGACATTCGGGACAGTGGCAAAGAAATAGGCATCACGAAAATCAAGGATATGAAAGCTCACCTTTCAGTACAGGTTTCTAGTATACCGGTGCATATTCCAGACACAAGATAGCCTCACTTTGGGTTGTTTCCTTAAATCTGGGCATTATATCTTTTCTGGGGTCGAAGTTGCCACATCTAGGCTATCTCAGGCTCCTTTTTTGTGGAAGAGGGATAAAGCATCACATTACCATTTATGGAGAAGTTTTTTTTGAAGGTTCAAGTTGCATTAACCGAAGTCTCTCATAGACAGTTGTTGAGCGTATTTCCTCGCCGTGGATCATCTCTAGTTGTGCTTAAGTCTGTCTTTCTGCCATCATAGGACGAGTTTACTCATACCTTGTTATCATAATATTGTCTTGTGCATGTGGTTGAGTTTATTCATCAGGAGGGGACGATGTCTAGAGCATATTTGAGGAAGTTGTTTTTGAGATATTCTAAGCCTAGGTAGGGCTCCTTCTAAGCATACACAGCTTTGTCCTAGACTCTGATATATTCCCTATGATAGGGTCACATAGCCTCAATAAAATTGCGCTTTAATTCTATGGTATTGTCTAATCCAAGAGAAAGGCAGATTCTTGGAAGTTGTTTTGGGAAAGTCTGTCCTTGAATGTTGAATGGGACAAAGTGATCACTGTGTTGAAACCCTTGTTCGAATCCCGTGATCAGTGATATTGAAGCAGCTCTATTGTTTGAAGGTAGACTTGTTGAGATGATATTTACAGTGCTTTGAAAAACTAATATAAGAAGGCAGACAAAAGAAGAGCTATGTAAAATTGATTCTCACATGGAAACTTTGTTAAAATATGTCTGCCTCTTTGAATGTTGTTTAAGGAAAAATAAGGATAATATCAATGGCTAGTCGATGAGCCTTAGAACAGTGACATGTGGCAAAGTATATATGACCTCACTGTCTATGGCAGACTCTATATGAACTTGATCTGTGGTATCTTCAGAGGCATATATATAACCATGAAGTTTGATATCTTCAGTACTGTATGGCAGTCTAACAATGATGAATATGATAGTGATGTATATGATAATATTATGGCAGGGTTGTAATCAGTGATATGACAATTTATGATACCTGTCAAGATGTATGATAGATGTATGACGGTATATGGCCCCGGGGGGGGATATTCTGTGAAAGCAAGAAGTTGAATAGATACGAAGGGTATCTAGAAGCTATGAGTACAATCGTACAATATGAGCCTGGATCATTTGAAGAAGTCGTAAAGCATAAAGTTTGAAAGGATCCTATGCTCGAAGAGTACGAGTCCATTATGAAAAATGATGTCTGGGATGTGATCCCGAGACCAGAGGACAAAGTTGTTGTCACCTCAAAATGGCTCTATAAGATCAAGCTTGGATCTGATGGGAGTGTTGAAAAGTACAAGGCAAGATTTGTTGCTCGAGGCTTCTCTCTAAAGGAAGCCATAGACTATGATGATATACTTGCACCTATGATCCGATATACTACCATCCGATCTATTATTGCCCTTACTGCTACGCAAGGATAAAGTCTACATCAGATGGATGAGAAGACTGTTCTTCTGCATGGTTCGATAAAGGAAGAGGTGTATGTGGAGCAACCTCTGGGGTTCGAAGTCCAGGGTAGAGACACCCATGTATGCAGGTTGAAGAAAGCCCTCTATGGGTTGAAGCAAGCCCCCAGGGCTTGGTACGAGAGGATAGATAGCTACTTGATGAAGCTGGGCTTCACTCGAAGTAATGTTGATCCGAACCATTACTTCAAGGTTGATGAAGAAAAGCCTCTCATTCTGATTCTCTATGTGGACGATCTCTTCCTAACAGGTGTTGACCCTCTCGTTTATCAGTGTAAGAGGGAGCTCGCTTCTGAGTGCGAGATGAAGGACCTAGGATTGAGGAATTACTTCCTAGGCTTGGAGGTCTGGCAGAGACCTAGCAAGATTTTCCTCTCTCAAGGAAAATATATTATGAGGTTGTTGGGCCTGTGCTAGCAAATCCTACTGAGTATCGTCAACTCGTAGGGGCCCTGATGTTCTTAGGGAACATCCGTCCGGACGTATGTTGTGCAGTGAACACTTTGAGTCAACACATGGTTGATCCTCATAACATTCACTGGGTTGGTGCCAAGAAACTCTTGAGATATCTTTGGGGCACGATAAACCATGGGCTGAGATGCACTGTCGGGAGTTTGAGACTCTGTGTATATGCTGATGTCGATTGCACAGGTATTGTGGTGGATCGCAAGAGCACATCTGGATGCTGCTTCACACTTGGGTCTACTTCGTGAAGGAAGCAGAAGTCGATAACTTTGAGCACCGCTGAGGCTAAATACATTGCAGCATGTATGGCTTGTTGTGAAGCCACTTGGTTGTGAAAGCTCTTCCGTGAGTTGTTCGAGCATGTGCTAGATGCCACCATTATCCTTTGTGATAACCAGAGGGGGATTCGTTTGTCAGAGAATCTCGTGTTCCACGATCGATCCAAGCAGGTACCACTTTGTCTGAGACATGGTAAAGCGAGGCGTCATAAGGCTCATATAGGAACTGATGAGCAGGTCCCGGATATTCTCACAAATCCCTTGGGGAAGGTCAAGTTCCTAACCTTCCGTGAGAATCTTGGAATCGTGGAACAGCCCTATTTGGAGGGTCTTGTTGGACGATGAGCTCTGGGAGCTCTAGGGGGGCTTTGGGGATAGCTTCTTGGTGCTATAAGCAACCACAGGGTTAGGCTTGCCGAACCTAGTTGGTGTGCTTCCACCCCACTATGATGATATTGAGTTGGTTTACCTCTCTCTAATCTGTGCCCCATATGCATCCTACCCATGGAGTTTTGAACTCATGGGAAGTACCTCTCATTTGGCCAATGAGGTGGGAAATGTGAATAGAGACCATAGCAAGACCGATGGACACATCAGAGATTGTCGTACTCTCTGTGTCTAGGATGGCATGGTCCAACCACTTGATCTGGGATCAAGTATAGTGAGGTTTCGAACCTCCAACTAACTTCGGGTCAGTGAAACTAACTTTGGGTTAGTATATGACTCTCTTGAGTCCTAGTGAGGTTTCGGTCCTCCAACTGACTTCGGGTTAGTATATGACTCTCTTGAGTCCTAGTGAGGTTTCAAACCTCCAACTAACTTCGAGTCAGTGAAACTAACTTCGGGTTAGTATATGACTCTCTTGAGTCCTAGTGAGATTTCAGACCTCCAACTGACTTTGGGTCAGTGAAACTAACTTCGGGTTAGTATATGACTCTCTTGAGTCCTAGTGAGGTTTCGGACCTCCAACTGACTCCGGGTCAGGTAAACCAACTTCAAGTTGGTATGAGACACTTTGTGAGTCCTATAGAGGTTTCGGACCTCTGGGCTGAATCTGTCAGCCGAGAATGATGTCTTGGTGACTGACCCACTTCTGTTCTGAAATAAAGAAGCCAGCAAAGCAAGTTACGGCAGGATGATGCACGACGTTTGGATGGCACTAGTGGATGGAGTTCTCCCTAGTTGAGAGGGAGTGTTAATTTTGGGAGACTAGGTCCAAAATCCATGTTGTGATGCTTAGATGACGATGCCAATATTTTTATTGGGTTCCTCTTTTAGAGAGGTGCAAGATAGATCTAAAGATCATCTTGATCGGATGAGCAGAACATGTATTTTGAATTTATTCCACATCTGCAAGGTCGGCCTGAATTATCCCACATGCATAAGAGATGTGTCACACACCGCCACAGATGCCTATATATTGGAGAGACTTGGAGTTCATTTTACACACACATTTTGTGGAAGCATTTTTCTTCTCTCTTGGATGGTGATGGAGTAGTGTTCTTGGTTCTGTGTTTAGGGCTTCTTGGTGCAGCGTCTTGGTGGAGTATTCTTGATGAGACGTCTTGGGGTTTGTGTGACACATGTGGGAAGCTGACCTTATGAAGACTTCGTTGGTTGAAGCATCCTGCTAATTGTCGTAACACCACCATTCTTTATCTCTGTTTTTGCCTTGTCTTCCATCGATCTATTGGTATGTTCTATCTGCATCTTACTTTCATTGTGCCCTGGAAGGTCAAAGTATATTTGCATCTAAGCATAGAACATCTTCAGAATTTAACAAATTCATGCTTTGAAGGAAATTCATATCCATCATGTTTATAGATTGGCTAATTCATTTGCATACTGCTTAGCAATGTGATTATTGAGTCTAGGAAAAGGAATCATAGTCTTGGAAGTTGGAAGGTGACTACATCTCAAAAGGGGAAGATCAGAAGAAGCTCAAGATCATTACGCTGAAAAGATAGCAGCAACATTCAAAAAAAAAAAAAAATATGAAAGAACCAATGAGAAAATATTCAAGCAATTACAGTGCAGAACTATAAAGGTCTGCAATATTCAGATCCTTGTGTTTCTAAAGGTAATAGGAGTCCATTCAAACCATGCTTATTGGGTGTGTTACCCATCAAAATAGGAAACCCCATAGGAGAAAACTTTTCTCATGCATTTGACAACCAGCAGCCCCTGACATTCACTTCTTGATGATGATGTGCCATATGTATCTGCCATCTGCATCAGCCATGCACCTCTCACAATCCAGCTTTCTAATTAAATTAAGGTGGGTGGCTACTCAACAAGTACTTTGATCATTTTGCAATCGGGTGAATATACTTGATGTTTTGGGTATTTAGTATGGATAAAGGGGTGATCTGGAAAATCGACCAATCTTGACTATAAATCTGCTCTCACCTTACCAGGGAAATTAATTCTTGGCCCTAATCTAGGGGGACCTCCCTTTGAGACCTAAGGGTTATAGGAGGCACACTACATGGAAAACCTGAATTGAAATAGTGTATCCATTCTCCCTTACACCATACTTAACACTTCCCATGTCACATTGTAAGCCCTTCATATAACATCTCCATTCTTCAGGTCTAACTTGTTATTGGTTCATTGGCATTTGGCACCCTCTTATCCACATCCTTGAGTAGCTCCGGGAACATTGCCCTTGAGGTTGATGCAGCTAAAAAAATGAAAAAGCATAATATGGCCACAAAGAAAGAAAAAGAAACTCAAAATGCAAAAGATAGCGAGAGATAGGTTAACGCATGGGCAAAAGACTAGCATGAGCTCTACCATCTTCATTAGGCATCACCTGATTCCTAAGTACTTGATGTTACTCCACATTTCAAAAGAAACCTTGCATGAAACCCTGACGAGCAATAAACTGCCTCATCTTAAGGGCTACATTAAATGATATATCACATAGAAATCCTTGAGCTATGTATTGTAATACAAAGCATCATTAAAAAGAAGTAAAATGCTCCCTCCATTACATCAATACATTCAAGATGTGGACTCACATTAGCTAGTCTCTTGACCATGGGACTTGGCCATGAAGCCTTCCCCCTCCATTTCCATTCACTTATGCCAACACCTGTTGATTGAAGGATTAACCTTGGAAATGTCACCTCCCTTTGGGGTTGGAAGCACGCATGTAATAGGGCTGATTTTTAGCCACCCCTACCAAGGTAAGTAACACCGTTATGGGACTTGATCTAGTTAGATATTGGAAGGTGATCGTAGTTTGAAGTATTAGTATGCCCTTAACACACAAGTTTGGTCGACCTAGATGCTTCATGGTCTTATTTTCTAGGCCTTTCAAGGCAAGCCGCTAGGGAAAATTTATAGGGCCAAATTCAATTAGGGTATTTGTAGATGAACATTGGAGGTAATATGCTTTGATTTTAGCCTGGATCATCCATTTAACTCAAAATAATTTGTGCCCTAGAAAACCCTAACTCTAGCTAGGGCTTGATTTGAGGGTTTTCCCTCTCAAATGATCATTAGGAGGATGACTCACTAGCTCATTTTGGCTTCTGTGGGCTAGAGTCATGTTAAAATTGGACAACTAGGTCCAAACTCCATGTTGTGATGCTCAGATGAAGATACCAATATTTTTATTAGGTTCCTCTTTCGAAGAGGTGTAAGATCAATATAAAATTGATCTTAATCTGATGAGCAGAACATTTATTTTGAATTTATTTTTTAATAACTTCAAATATGTGCAGGTCGGCCTTAAGGTTTTATACCCCCAGCAGATGTGTCACACACCTCAATGATGGATATATATACAGTCAACGTTTGAGATCATTTCACTCATCTTATCACACATCTTTTCCTCTTCTGATTTAGTACGAGCTCCTTGGAGGAAATTTCGGATCACACATGGGAAGAAGGACGAATTACTGCAGCCAGGAAGAAGCACGAATTTATTGCAGCTAGGGTTTCCACGCTAGTTTGACCAGTGTTGACTTTGGTCAATGCATGGTCCAAAGAGGCTGAAAATTGGTGGAGACTTCGATTTTGGGAGGCCATACACATTGGCACAAAAATCGAGGTCAAAAGGTTGACCGAAGATCGCGCTGTGTTGACTTTCTTGTTGTTGTCCTGCATTGACTTTTCTGGACAGCGTTGAATTTTCTAGGGTTGACTTTGAGTTGACCGTGTGGCTGTTTTGAGGGCTATTGTGACACATGTTGGGTTGGCTGACCAAGGAGACTTTGCTGGTTGAAGCATCCTGTTGACCGCCATAACGTGCCATCACATTTTTATGTTTCTGGTTTGTCTTTTGTAGATCCTCTGGTATGTTCTATCAGCGTTTTACTTGATTGTTTATGTGATTGCTGTAGTGAAAAGTAAAGTTGCATCAAGCATAGAACATCTACATAAATTTACATGGTATCAAAGCTAAAGTGAAGACAAGCCCTATTTGTAGCAATCACCAAAGAGGATAATGGGTTCCACAAACTATGGCTGCAAGGAGGATGACAAATTGACCGGGAAGGATGACCTCCATGCTTGGAAGATGATATTGGATCTCAAATTGGAAGACCAAGAACCTCCATCAACTATTACTGCTGCTGCCAAAACAAAGTACAAGAAGGGGAAGATCAAAGCAAAGCTGATGATCAGGGAATCCATTCATAAAAGCCCGGTGGCCTACATGTCTGAGTTGGGCACATCCAAAGAGAAGTATGATAAATTGATCCTCATGTTCAAGGCCAACAATGCGAATCAAGTACTATTCTTCAAGAATCAATTGAAGAATCTGAAGAAAGGCAGGGATGAGTCTGTCCAATCATACTTTCTAAAGCTGATTGAAATCAGGAACAATCTGCTGGCTATTGATGAGACAATAGCAGATCGAGAGTTGGTACTTACCGCACTTGGAGAGCTCTCATCTGAATGGCATGTGTTCAACACTACCATTCTAAATAATAATGTGATACCTGACTTTGACGAAGTACTGTCAAGATGCATTCAAGAAGAATCAAGAATGAAGGAGTATGGAAATGAAGGAAATGTTGCATACGCTGCTCATTCTAGAAGGAAAAACTCTGGTGGCCCAAAGAACAAGGGAAAAGCAAGGGCCCAAGGAAAGAAGGGCAAGTGTTTCACTTGTCATAAGCCTGGTCACTATGTTAGAGAATGTCCTTTCAAGAAGGATTCTCCCAATGGTGATGATAACAACAATAACCGGAGGAATGGCAATCAAAGGAACACCAGATCCAAGGGAAAAAGGAAGGCTCCCTCCGGCGGAAATGATCAACCTTTCAAAAGGTGAAGAAACTCCAGGTATGAGGAATCACATGTTGTTGATAAAAGAAATGAATACATTCTTGTATCTGCCCTCTCTGTTGCATTCCCACCTAACATTATGGATGTCTGGTTGATAGATAGTGGTGCATCAAGGCATATCATTGGGTTCAAGGAAGCACTCTCTGATATGGTTGAGAAGAATACTAATCTGGAAATTATCCTTGGAGATAATGCCACATATCTCGTGAAAGGGACAGGGACTGTGACCCTCCACTTGCAGAATGTACTCCATGTACCAAATTTGAAGAAGAACCTTGTGTCTATATCGGCCATGCAAGACAAAGGTTTCAATGTGGCATTCACTGATGGAAAGGTGCTCATGTGGAAGAAGAGCTTCAAGGAAGCTATCTCGATTAGGTTTAGAATTGATACACTCTATTAGCTTGGAGGAAGTCCGCTGGGAGCAATGACATGTGATACTATCCGACAGACTGAACTATGGCACTGAAGGTTTGGACGCCTTCACTACAAAGCCCTTCCCGAAGCAAGGAAGGTGGTGACAGGGATGCCTGAGTTTCCAAATAATCATGAAGGTGTATGTAAAGGTTGTGCCGAAGGAAAGCATACAAGGGGACCTTTCCCCTCTAGTGTCACAAAGACATCTGATGTCTTGCAATTGATCCATTCTGATCTATCTGGTATGTTGCCCGTGACATCCTTGGGAGGATGTTCATATTATATGACGTTCATAGATGACTTCTCTCGCAAAACCTGGATATACTTCTTAAAGAAGAAGGATGAGGCTTTCATGTGGTTCCGTACATTCAAAGCCTTGGTGGAAAATATGACAGGGAAAAAGATCAAGATTTTTTGAACTGATAATGGCACTGAATATGAGACTAATGAGTTCAAGGAATTTTGCAGAGAAGCTGGCATGAAGAGGGAGACCACAACTGTCTATACTCCCGAGCAAAATGGTGTTGCTGAATGAAAGAACATGACCATTGTGGAAGTTGCTTGTGCCATGGTATGTGACCAAGGTCTACCGAAGTTTCTATGGGGAGAAGCTGCGAACACTGCCGTGTACATACAAAAGCGATGCCCGCATTTCGCTCTAGAATCCAAAACTCTCGAAGAGGTTTTCTCTAGTAAGAAACCTTATGTCTCACATTTTAGAGTTTTTGGATGTACCGTCTACTTTCATGTGCCGAAAGAAAAAAGGAGCAAGTTGGATGCTTCTCGGAAGAAAGGAATGTTTGTGGGCTATAGTGAAACTTCGAAGGCCTATAGAGTTTATGTGCCTGGTCAAAAGGAAGTGGAGATATACCATGATGTCACCTTTGACGAAGATACTTCCCTGAGGAAAGTAGTCAATCTTCCGAGATCTGAGGAAGATAATGAAGCAAGGCTTGGAAATCAAGAGGAACCGAAGGATGAAACAATGCCTGATGTTGAAGGACCAATGGACCCAATTGATCTACCTCCTTCACTGGGAAAAATACCATCATGGCTCAGGGACACTCTCGAGGATGCTGAGGGACATGCTGCCCCAAGGGGGACATTCCGTGAAAGCAAGAAGCCGAGTAGATACCAAGGGTATCTAGCAGCCATGAGTACTATTGTACAATCCGAGCCTGGATCCTTTGAGGAAGTCGTAAAGCATCAAGTCTGGAAGGATGCTATGCACGAAGAGTATGAGTCCATTATGAAGAATGATGTCTAGGATGTGGTTCCAAGACCATAGGACAAAGCAGTTGTCACCTCGAAATGGCTCTACAAGATCAAGCATGGATCTGATGGAAGTGCTGAAAAGTTCAAGGCAAGATTCGTTGCCCGTGGCTTCTCTCAAAAGGAAGGCATAGATTATGATGACATATTTGCACCTGTGGCTCGATATACCACCATTCAATCTATTATAGCCCTTGCTGCTACGTAAGCATGGAGTCTTCATCAGATGGATGTGAAGACCGCATTTCTGCATGGTGTGATAAAGAAAGAGGTATATTGGGAACAACCTCTGGGGTTCGAAGTCCAAGATCAGGACACCCATGTTTGCAGGTTGAAGAAAGCCCTCTATGGGCTGAAGCAAGCACCCAGAGCTTGGTACGAGAATATAGATAGCTACTTGATGAAGCTGGGCTTCACTCGAAGTAATGCTAATCCAAACCTTTACTTCAAGGTTGTCAAGGGAAAGCCTCTCATTTTGGTGATGTATGTGGATGACGTCTACCTGACAGGTGCTGACCCTCTCATTCATCAGTGCAAGAGGGAGCTCACTACTGAGTTCACTGATGCACTACTTCCTAGGCCTGGAGGTCTGGCAGAGACCCGACGAGATTTTCCTTTCACAAGGAAAATACATTATGAAGCTTCTGGAAAGATTTGGTATGGTGAACTGCAAGTCCGTGTCGACAACAACGGAGCTCAACTTCAAGAAGTTGAGTGGCAGCGCTGCTGGGTCCATATTGTCTAATCCTACTGAGTATCGTCAACTCGTAGGGGCCCTAATGTTCTTAGTGAACACTCGTCCAGATATATGTTTTGCAGTGAACACTTTGAGTCAACAGATGGTTGAGCCTCATCACTTTCACTGGGTTGGTGCCAGGAATCTTCTGAGATATCTTTGGGGCATGATAAACCATAGGCTAAGATACACTGCCGGGAGCGTGACACTCCTTGGATATATTGATGCCGATTGGGCTCGCAGTGTGATGGATAGTAAGAGCACATCAGGATGCTTCTTCAATCTTGGTTCTACTTCGATCTCACGCATGAGCAGGAAGCAGAAGTTGGTGGCTTTGAGCACCGCAGAGGTCGAATACATTGCAGCAAGTATGGCCTGTTGTGAAGCAGTTTGGTTGCAAAAGCTCTTCAGTGAGCTGTTCGGACATGTGCTAGATACCACCGTGATACTCTGTGATAACCAGAGTGGGATTCGCTTGTCCGAGAATCCATTGTTCCACGATCGATCCAAGCATATTGATATCAGGTACCACTTTATACGGGATATGGTACAGCGAGGCGCCGTAAGGCTTGATCATATAGGAACTGATGAGCCGGTCGCGGATATTCTCACAAAGCCCCTGGGGAAGGTCAAGTTCCTAACCTTCAGTGAGAGTCTTGGTATCGTGGAACGACCCTATGATATGGGCACTGTTGGACGATGAGCTCTGGGAGCTCTAGGGGGCTTTCGGGATAGCTTCTCGGAGCTATAAGCAATCACAAGGCTAGGCTTGCCGAACCTTGTTGGTGTGTTTGGGCCCCACCGTTGTGATTTTGAGTTGGTTCACCTCTCATTATCTGTGCCCCGTATGCATCCTACCCATTGAGTTCAGGGCTCATGGGAAGTACTTCTCATTTGGCCAATGAGGTGGGAAAAGCTAGAGACTAGTAGCAAAGACTGATGGACGCATCAGAGATTGCCGTACTCTCTATCTAGGATGGCACGGTCCAACCACTTGATCTGGGATCAAGTATGGTGAGTTCGAACCTCCAGCGACTTCGAGTCGACAATGAAACCGGGTTTGATGAGGCTCCTGGTGAGTACGTGAAGTTGAGACCTGCGGGTGATCATCGGCTAGGGGAACTCGATGTCTTTATGACTACTTAGCACGACACGAAATAAGAGGCCAAAAAGCAAGGGGTTACGACGGGATGACGCACGATGTTTGGATTGCACAGGTGGATGGAGTTCTCCCTAGTTGAGAGGGAGTGTTAATTTTGGACAACTAGGTCCAAACTCCATGTTGTGATGCTCAGATGAAGATGCCAATATTTTTATTGGACTCCTCTTTCGGAGAGGTACAAAATGTGATATAAAATGGATCTTAATCTGATGAGCAGAACATTTATTTTGAATTTATTTTTTAATAATTTCAAATATGTGCAGGTCAGCCTTAAGGTTTTACACCCCCAGCAGATGTGTTACACACCTCAATGATGGATATATATATATATATAGTTAACGTTGGAGGTCATTTCACTCATCTCATCACACATCTTTTCCTCTTTTGAATTAGTATGAGCTCCTTGGAGGCAATTTCGGATCACACGTGGGAAGAAGGACAAATTACTGCAGCCAGGAAGAAGGACGAATTTATTGCAGCTAGGGTTTCCACACTAGTTTGACCAGCGTTGACTTTGGTCAACGCATGGTCCAAAGAGGCTGAAAATTGATGGAGACTTCGATTTTGGGAGGCCGTACACATTGGCACAAAAACCGAGGTCAAAAGGTTCACCGAATATCGAGTTGTGTTGACTTTCTTGTTGTTGTTTTGCATTGACTTTTTTGGACAACGTTGACTTTTCTGAGGTTGACTTTGACTTGACCGTGTGGCTGTTTTGAGGGCTGATGTGACACATGCTAGATTGGCTGACCAAGGAGACTTTGCTGGTTGAAGCATCCTGTTGACCGTCGTAACGCACCATCACATTTTTATGTTTCTGGTTTGTCTTCTGTAGATCCTCTGGTATGTTCTATCAGCGTTTTACTTGATTGTTTATGTGATTGTTGTAGTGAAAAGTAAAGTTGCATCAAGCATAGAACATCTACATAAATTTACAAGTCATAAGCAGGACATCAATAAAGGGGGTTGACTAGGAAATAAAACATCATTTAGTGACAAGAATAAAAGTGATTGGAATATTAGAATAAAATAAATAAAACTAAAGAAGGAAAATAAATTTAAATTGGGAAAAAGGCAGGAATTCAAAGTAAGGAGGTTTAAAAGAGGTGAAAGAGGTTGGTCCTTTTGCAGATTGGATTGGACAACTTAGCATCTCAATTCTTCCTTAGATGAAAACCCTTGGAAGAAATTCTAGCTTCGATGGACGAATATCCACCCTAGCTTGATTTGGGGACGGGATTGCACAAATCTCACATCAGATTTATCAGTGGAAGAAGATCAGCATTATTATTATCTTCAGTAAGGCTGAATTGCTTAGCTTGGGAACCCTTCACCCAATACACAAGTATGCAAGCTTGTTGGCCTATGGGGTAATCAAACAAATTGCTAACAGAGAGATAGAGCAAGGCGTAACGTTTGATTGTGTCTGCAGCAGTTACAAAGTATACAACGTCATGTGGGCCCTTTAGATTCAATAAAGCATTATGTAAATAAAAAACTTTCGGCAACTTGGATCATTTGATCATCCGATGATATTATTCCCCTCTCTGACAATAGCGAATCTGTTGGGAATCATGATTGTCGTTAGAGAAAAACCCCGAGTGTTAGCCAGCGATTACAACGCCAGAGATAAGGATCCACGAGAGGCGGTTAGTCCATGTCGTGAAACACACAGGGGGCGCTGGTTTATCTAATGTCCAACAATCTCCCGCCCAACGCGAGTCGGGTATGTATAGAACTCGTGACCTACCCTCTGATACCACTTTGTTGGGAATCATGATTTTCGATAGACCAAAACCAGCAGGTGTTAGTCAACGATCATATCGCTAGAGGTAAGGATCCACGAGAGGCAGTTAGCTCATGTCGTGAAACACATGGGGAGCGCTGGTTTATCCAATGTCCAACAAAATCGAGCCATTCATTGGACCCACATTCAGTGGCGAGAACTCAAATGATAGCTTGGGCCAAGCGAGTTGACGAGGTAACGTTTGATTGTGTCTGTCATGGCTGTTACAAAGTATACAACGCCATGTGGGACCTTAAGATTCAACAGATCATTACGTAAATAAAATACTTTCGGCAACTCAGATTGTTTGATCATCAAGTGATATTATTCCCCTTTCTGACAATAGTGAATCGAACCATTCATTGGACCGATTGGGCGTGAAAATTAAGGCAGTTGGGCTATCATTCCCGATGTCAGCAGCAGTTAAGGGATTGGATCGACATTCGTGAGTGCACGGGAGTGTTGGTGGACACATAAAGAGGGGAAAAAGGAGATTGGTAGTAGCGGACCAAATCAAACCTCGCCAACTTTCTCCAAAGACCACTAATGAGGCTGGGACAAGTAACACATCAAACCAAGGACCACAGATCAGTCAGTCTAACAAGGAAGCTCGGTCACATGTTCGTTTCCTTGTTTGTTGCAAGCATTCTGTTTTATTGAATAAACCGGGACCATCCACCAAGTAACCACACAGCTACTAGATCAAGGCAGCAGCTTCAAACATAGCACTAACTTCATCATCAAAACAAAAATCTATTCCAAGCATGTACAAGTTTTTATATTAGGCGTGCCCAGGTTTGCTATATTGTTGTCAATATATGGTGTCCTTCCTTGCATGTTAGTAATAGTTCGCATGCACAAAATTCTTGCATGGAATGAAATTGCACTGTATGAACATTTTTCCGTCCAATACATTCAAATCAATCACACAAATCAAACCAACAAAACAGTAAAACCCCAACAAATTCTATAATCAAGTTGGCATGACTTTTACAATGGTATTAGAGCTAGTGATTTTGCCAGCTTGTGGATTACGAGGGTTGAATGCTTTCGGAGGACACTAGATATATCACCTACATGAGACAGAGAAGAAGGGGATGTGATCCATTCCCTATGGAATCAGATTCGGAAGAGGAAAGCATGGGAGACATGCATGAGCATTCAGTAGACAACACTTTGCATATACTAAATGATCTCACTCAAGGGTAACAGCAACTGGTCTAGCTGATCACATAACCAGCAACAAACAATCAAACTTGCATGCAAGTTGCAACCAACTAGGGAGTTGGTGGGTCTAATGGGCCTAACAAAGAGGAAGGGAATAGTGTTAATTCTCCATTGTTCTATGTTTTTTCAATTACTTTAGCCCAATTCACTTATTCAATTAGCAATCTTTTCAATAATAATTAATTCTCCCAATAAACAATTTAGTAACTGAAGATAGAACAGTAAATGCAATGACAATAGGAGACAATCAACACATCAACAAGAAAAACTGATTTGGTCAAAGACCAAGGAAAAAACCCACAAGGGGGAAAACCCTTTGAAATTATTCTTCTATTAGATTGTCTTCAAATGTTCAGCAGAGAGTACAATGGGCCCAAGTCCATAAATAAGAATGAAAGTCAAAGATTGACTTATCCAAAAATACAACCAATCAAACTTCAAAATATGAGCCAATAGTCAAATATTGTCAAATTCAATGTTGGTCAAAGTCAACGACAGCAACAGCAACAGCAAGTGGTCAACAGTCCTCCAAATGGATTCGGTTAGCAGTCAAAAAGTGCAGCCTGATTAGCTGGTGAAAGTGCATCAAAAACAGTTCCAAAATTCTCCTTAAATCTAGGTCAAAGTCAAATCCAAGGGCAACTGAAACCCTAATTGCATGTCTGAACTCAACCACAGTCAATGTGCCCAGATATTCTCGATTTGTGTCCCAAGAAATTCGGTCATTCAGAACAGTCCAAAAACCCAAGTCAAAATGTTACGAATGAAAATATATATATAAATAACACAAATAATGTAAATGACAATAATAATAATTAATGATTAATTAGTAATTAGTTAATGAAAAGGTATGTCCCTAAGGACATAACCATTGGTGAATAGGTACCTGTCTAGGGTATATAAGCAAGCCCTCACCCTCATTGTAATCATCTTACATCAATTCTTTTATATAATATTTAATATACAATTACTATCCTACTATGGATGTTTACATCTTCCAAGTCTTTTGAAGATTACTCCGTTGCGTACACGAACCTTGTTTGTTACATTGGTATTAGGGCCACGTTCGCTGATCACCAGGTGGTTGGCCATCAACCTCCCGTCAACCTTGTTTTTGTGTAATTGAAGTGTTTCGCTCAGAAATTCTTAATATCACCATTTAAGCTTTTGACCCCAAAAACTTGAACAAAAAGAAAAAAGATAGGCCTTTGGCCATTGACATTTCAATGATTCTAGTAAAAAAAATAGTCCGATGTAAATTTTGAAGGAGAACATTCATATATATAAAAAGGTTCTACATTATTGATAAAAAGTGCATGATAAAGTCAAAAGGGAAACTTTCCAAATATCTTTAAAAACTATACGTAAGAGAAGGAAGAGTAGATAAGATTATCTTGATTCTTCATTAAGTGGTTTACAAGCTCGTGGTTTTAGCAACCCATGGTAATCACCCATGGTATTTTCAAGGTAAAATAAGAACAAAAGTAATACAAAATCTCTTTATGTGAATGGTAAGTTTTACTTTTTACGTGGGAAAAGTTAACCAAGTCAAAGGCACATAAGAGAAGGAAGAGTAGATAAGATTATCTTGATTCTTCATTAAGTGGTTTACAAGCTCATGGTTTTAGCAACCCATGGTATTTTCAAGGTAAAATAAGAACAAAAGTAATACAAAATCTCTTTATGTGAATGGTAAGTTTTACTTTTTACGTGGGAAAAGTTAATAAAGTCAAAGGCACATAAGTGGACATATATTGTTGGACACCTAATCTGCTAAGGGTTAAGGTGTGGAAGTTCGACAGTCAAAGGGAGTCCAAGAGAGCTTGGAATATGGAATCTAGCGGTCACTACAATATATTATAAATATGTATATCATGTGAATAGAAAATGCATTCACTGTTTTATCATTATGTCTCCTCATATTCCATATGTGTTTGACATAGTATCAAAGCAAGGTTAGGCCCAAGCATTTTCAGAGTCTGTCAGCTCTGCATCCTTTCCAGAATTTGTTTGTCATTTCTCTATTTAGCCAATTAGCTATATAAATAATGTTACTCCACTCCACCTGGGCGCTTCTCTAGTCTGAAACCTGACCCATCTACCTTCTACGCTATAGCTCGATCATATGAAACAGGCCTGCCCATACTAGAAATGCATATTCCAGCGGGCAGATAAGCATAAGCCTTGTTGCATTACTCTTATGTCACGGTTCTAAGGATTGTTCAGAAGCTCGAACTGATGTGTAGTCCATTTGAACCATTTCATCAAAAATACTCTGGCTACCATTATCGCAGTGGTTCCTGATCTTGTTCATGTCGATGTCTCTCCATAAAGATTCTAGAAAACTTGAGACACGGTCAAAGACATCGACAGCAGATTTGCCCTCTAGAAATCAATCAGTAGAAAAAGCGACCAAATCTTGCTCTAGTCTACTTAATGATCTTCACCCGCTCTTCTTCTTGAAAATTGTCTAAGTCTTGTTCCCTAAGACGAACCTCTGTGCTCCCTTTCAAATGTCTTGTTGATTCCCTTCAAAGTACATAGAGTTCTCCTATAAGGGGAAACATAGAAATAAACCCTCCAATCTGGCACTGCCACTGATTCTCCATTCCCATGCTCTATTATTCTTCGAATCTTTCTCCCACATTCTTCTTTCAGCTTCATCCCCTAGGGTGTCAAACCGATCTGGTGATCTGGAGTGCGAGTGTACATTGAATCGTCCAGGTTTCCCTCACTTTCCCCATGTCACACGAGGATTATCCTCCGAGGAAGTTTTCGCACAAATTCCTCTTCCGCCATTAATGTGCTCTTAAACCCTCCTCCTTTAGACACAGTGTTGCCATGATTCACTAGGGTTGTGACTTTTCAAAAAGAAAAAAAATTATAAATATATATAGAAAAAAAAAAAAAAAAAAAGTTTATATAAAAACATAAATAAATAAATAAAGTTAAAAAGGAAACAGAAAAAGAAAGATTAAAAAAAAAATTATAAAAAAAAAGAGAGTTTAAGAAAAAAAACAATTGTTGAGAATAATATATATATAATAAAAAAAAGTGTAGACAACTGTTGAAAAAAGAAGATGAATAATCTAGGTATGAAGGAAGAAAAAATGAGTTCCACACAACAAACGTTATTTTGGACTAAATGTCCAATCTGTCTCGACATTATTGAATACAATTATATTAAAAAAAAATGCAATTTAAAATGTCTAGCGTGTGGAAGATTATTTAGTACCGAAGAGCATAATGATAATGAACAGATGCAAATAAAAAAATTAAAGGAAGAAATCGCAAAACTTCAACAAGAGAACGAATCATTAGAAAAGAAATATAAAGATCTCGAAGATCGATTTCATGAAAAATCTGTAGAAAGTAATGACGAAATTTTGCATCTAAAGGACGACAATGAGAAATTACTTTCACAGAACAAAAAGTCTAAAATTAAGAAGCAAAAATTAAAGCAAGAAAATGAAAGTTCTAAACAGAAATTCAACGAGAATCTATCGAAGAAGGAAGAGGAAAATTTGTGCTTAAGAAACCTGAATCAAAAGCTATTAAAACAAATCAAAAGTACAAAAGATAAAGAGGAGGATACTAAGGACAAAGTCAACAATTCAGAAAATGATGAGCATTTATGCTTAAAGAATCATAACCAAAGCCTTCTTACGCAAATAAGGAAGCTTAAAAGTGACAAGAAGTCACTTAATGATAAGTTAGAACAACTTCAAGAAAAAATATTGATGTCATTCGTCGTTTCAATCCAAGTTGAAAATAGAAGAATAAATACCAATCCAGTCAATATCACAAATAAAGAAGAAAGAGAAGTTAAAATATATTCAGAAATTGCAATTCAAATGATGGACATTCCAAATGATGATTCGGTAGCCAACTCAACAACAACAACACCTGAAGGGAAGCAAGAAACTGCCACTCACATGATAAGGGAAAGTCCAGCAAGAAGAAATCCTTATCTACATCTGAATCACATAAATAAATACCTCAATCAATCTACGAATTAGTATAACTCAAAACATAAACAATAGATTTATGTTCCCAGGAATACTGGCATTTGCAAAATCCAATCCTACGTTAACTATTCATCACAAATTTCTAGAGATCAAAAGATTGCACAAAAGATTAATTTAGGATGGTCAGACCCATTTTCGATTCGACAATTTTGTTTATATCTCCAAGGATCATATCGTCTTGTAACAATGAAGATGGCAGTTGCACGACAAGCTGAAAAAGAGATCAAGGCATTTCATCAATAAGCTTTGAGGACAAAGCTTTTTGAAGAGGAAGGCAATGTTACAAATAAAAATATATATAAAAATAACACAAATGATGTAAATGACAATAATAATAATTAATGATTAATTAGTAATTAGTTAATGAAAAGGTGTGTCCCTAAGGACATAACCATTGGTGAAGAGGTACATGCATAGGGTATATAAGCAGGCCCTCACCCTCATTGTAATAATCTTATATCAATTCTTTTATATAATATTTAATATATAATTATTATCCTACTATGGATGTTTACGTCTTCCAAGTCTGTTGAAGATTACTCTGCTGCATATACGAACCTTGTTCATTACATTGGTATCAAAGCATTCCTCTTAATATACGAACCTTGTTTGTTACACAAAATGACTGAAGTGTTGGTCCAAGCAAATTTTGACGTCTCGAATTTTCTCCTTCCTCTTGCTCGCATGTGTGACGAGATGTGCCTGCAATTTTAGATGTATCGAACCCAAGAAGAGAGAGAGAAGTGTGTGATGATTGATGTCCAAATGAGCTTGAGGTGTCCTTAATTTATAGGCATTGGAGGAGGGCTAATTAGCCTCTAGGTTGACTTGATCAAATGTATCATTATGGACTTCACTTTAAAAATACACCTTCCCTTATCTGAATCCATTGCTTGAAAAGTCAAATTTGGTCCTCTCGGAAAGAGGAATCTAGTCCAATGATTGGAATTTGTCACAGAGCTCCCAAATTAATACTCCCTCTTAGCTAGGGAGAAATTACAACTGCATCCTGTGATCATATGTCATGTCCCATCTCTACTCAACTCTATCTGCTAAAACATTCTTGAATCTAAAGAAGAAGAATCATAGAGGAGCTACATCTACCACCCTCCAGAAACAATGAAGAAGGTCCTATGGGACACTCTCACCTCATGTCTATGATAGTGGAGAAGGTCTTATGGGACACTCTCACCCCAAGTCATCTCATAGGGGAGCGTACAGCTTCCACCCTATATCGAGCAATATGCGAGATACAACTTACCAAGCAAGGATCACAAGCATCACATTATGCAATCAATGGGCAAGATACCACTTGCTATATAAGAGGTAAGGATCACATCCATTCTACTGCATATCGATCTTCCCAACAATGGCCCTCAAGAATCATCTGGTAGAACACCTACATCACAATCAAGCTTGGGTGAGATACCCGACGTACCAAAGGTAAGGATCACACACCCCCCAAGCCTCCTCAACTTCTTGGCCAGACGGGGAGGGACAATCCCAACAAACCCGACTTGTGCGTATGATGCCAACTAGGGTATACTCTAGTAGACCAAGATAGGGGGAGATACCCGACTTGTGCGTATGATGACAATAAGGTATACTCTACTAGACCAAGATAGGGGGATATACCAGACTTGTCAAAACGGACAAGGATCACACACACCCTATGGGTAATAAATAGGGGAGATACCCTATTCTCCAGAGATCCCTCAACCCTAGGAGCCCTCAACACTCCATTCCCACCTTGGGAGCTCAACCAAGGGGGGAGAGTTATGCTCAGTGTTCTCAATTAGCAAATCCCCTTATCAAGAGGGGGGTCAAATCTGTCAGTCCAAGTTGCTCTCTGAAGACCAAGAACTTCCCTTTCGACAAATCCCTAGTGAGAATGTTTGTTATCTACTCATTTTTCGATATGTGATGGAGTCTAATGGCTCTTCTCTGCACCATGTCTCGAATATAATGATATTCGATGTCTATGTGCTTAGACTTGTCATGAATATGGGATTCTCTGCCAATCGGATCCCATTCTTGTTGTCGCAATATATCACAGTAGTATCCAGAACTTGCTCAAACAAGTCTCCAAAGAGCTTCATCAACCAAACTGCTTCATAGCTAGCCATGCTAGCGGCAATATACTCTGCCTCGGCAGTACTCAATGCTATAGACTTTTGTTTCCTGCTCATCTAAGATATCATGGCAAATCCAAGGCTCAAACAACATCCTGAAGTATTCTTCCTGTCAACAACGTTTCCTGCCTAGTCAACATCGGTATATACATGAAGTCGAACATATCCGGCAAAATATCTCAGACCAAGGGTGATGTCCCATGCATGTATCTCAAAATGTGTTTGGCAGAAACCCAATGTGCATGGAGAGGTTCGGTCATGAATTGACTCAATGTGTTCATTGCATAGTATATGTCCGGATGAGTGTTTACTAGGAACATCACAGCCCCAATCAACTGCCTATACTCAGATGGATTCGCCAAATCGGCTCCTGCAGCTTCTCCACATAGCTTCTTAAAATTCATTTCCATTGGTGTGGGAAACGACTTCCATTCTATCATTCCAAATCTCTCCAACAACTTCACGACATATTTTCCCTGTGAAAGGAAGATCTCGTCGAGCCTTTGCCACACCTCAAGGCCTAGGAAGTAGTGCATGAGTCCAAGGTTCTTCATCTTGAATTCAGACGCTAGCTGCCTCCTACACTCGATCATCAGGGGCTCACTACCTATCAAGAATAGATCGTCAACATATAAAAGAAAAACCAATGGCATATCTTGGACCACCTTGAAGTAGAGGTTGGGATCGGTGTTGCATCTTGTGAATCCAAGTTTCATTAGGTAACTATCTATGCAGGCATAGCATGCTCTGGAGGCTTGCTTCAAGCCATACAATGCCTTCTTCAACCTACAAACGTGTGTATTTCAGTCCTCTACTTCAAATCCCTGTGGTTACTCAACATAAACCTTTTCCTGTAACATGCCATGGAGGAATGTTTTCTTCATGTCCATCTGATGAAGGGTCCATCCTGGACTTACAACAAGGGCAACGTGTTTTATGAATGATGGTATATCGGGCCACTGGAGCAAAAATGTCATCATAATCTTCTCCTTCTTTTTGGGAGAATCCTCTTGCCATGAAACTCGCTTTATATTTCTCAATACTTCCATCGGCTCCATGCTTGATCTTGAATAGCCATTTTGAAGTCACCATTGATTTCCCTTTAGGTCTCGGAACGACATCCCCTACATCATTCTTCATAATTGATTCATATTCTTCATCCATTGCGTCCTTCCAGACTTGTTCTTTAACGGCTTCCTCAAAGGTGTGAGGCTCGTCTTGAATCATATTACTCATTACTGCAACATATCCTTGGTACATGCATGGCTTCTTGCTTTCTCTAAATATTCTCTCGGCATCTTGTAATGTGTCATGAAGCCAAAGTGACCTCTTCCTGGCAAGAAGATCACATGGCGGAGGATCCAAGGGGTCCATGGGCTCCATGGGATCTTCAACGATGTCTCTCTAAAATTTAGGCACAGAAGGACCTTCTAAAATATCCATACCATCACTTTACCAAGGGCGACATCTTCATCGAACGTTACATCCTTGCTAATTTCAACCTTCCTTTGACGAGGAATATATATTCTAAATGCTTTGGAGTCTTCACAATACCCAACAAACGTACCTTTTCTTCCAGTGGCTTCCAACTTGTTTATATTGTCTTTTGGCACATGGAAATATACAACCAAATATACGGAGGTGACCAATGTCGAGCTTGACACATGTGAATACTTCTTTGGGAGTCTTGTTATCCAATGCTTGATGAGGTACCCTGTTTTGAATATATACCATTGTATTAGTTGATTCTCGCCAAAGGAACTTCGGCAGCTTTGATCATGGAGCATGGCTCGGGTAGCTTCTACAATAGACCTGTTCTTTCTCTCAGCCACTTCGTTTTATTCAGGATTATAGGGCACAATTGTCTCTTTCTTGATACCTTCCTCTTTACAAAAATCTAAGAATTCAATTGAAATGTACTCTCCACCGTTGTCAGGCCTGAATATCTTAATTTTCTTCCCTGTTTGGTTATCAACCAAAGCCTTAACGTCCTTGAAAAAATTGAAGGCCACATCCTTATGCTTCAATTAATATATCCATGTTTTCCTTGTGAAATCATCGATGAAGGTAATGTAGTAGAGATGGCCACCAAGAGAATGTATGGGCATTGGTCCACATATGTCAAAATGAATGAGTTGCAGAATATCAATAGTCTTATTCTTGATAGAAGGGAATGGTCCCCTTGTCTTTTTCCCACTGGCACACCCAAGACATACTCCATCATGTTAAGCTTGAACATCAGGGATCCCAGAGACCAACTTCTTCAATTTCGGAAGAGCTTCATAATGAAGATAGGTCAATCCTCAGTGCCACAATCCGCTTTGATGATTAGTATTGTGGACCATTGCTAGAAGGGGTCTTCCAGTGACTCTATAGAGTCCTTCAGATCTAGATTCCAATCTGAAAGCATCTCTCATAGAGGATCCCACAGGCCAAGTAAGTACTTTTCCCCTGATGAAGGCGACTCTCATTCCTTTGTCTTCCAAAGCAGATATAGATACCAAACTCTTCTTCAATCCCCACACATACATCACATCATGAAGCAAAACAAAGTCCCCAGAGTTCAAATAAAATTTCACAAAATCAAAGCCTTTAACAGGATGAGTGGAGTTGTCCCCAAGAATAATTTCAAATTGGACTCCCTCTCTATCAAATTAGAGAGAACTTCCTTATATCCAGAGAAATGATGAGAGTCCCCACTATCAACCAACCAACTATCCCAAGTGTCCATGGGATAGGAACTAGAAATTCCCAAAATAAGGATATATTCAGATTGACTAGTAGCAGAATTACTTTCATACCTGGTATATCTTGATTTCTTTTAAGGGCGGTGGTCTTCTTCACGATCACTCGAAGCATCTCTTCTATTACGATCATTCCTTCGATTGTCTCGTTTTCTTCAATTATTAAACCTGTTTTGGTTGCCTCTAGTGTTGTATCGTGCAACATTGTTCTTCTCAGGCCAGTCTCGAGCATAGTGACCTTTCTTGTGACAATTATAGCAATCAATGTGCGACGATTCCTTGTCTCTCCCATTCCTCCTACTTGAATTTCAAGGAGGAGGATTTCTTGAACTTAATGAACCTCTTTTTCAATTCTTTTTCTTGTTATGAGCAAAGAAAGTAGTGGGCTCTCCTTCTTCATGTTTTTGTATCCAGCCTCTTGAGATCATCCATGAAACTTCTTGTGTGAGTTTTCCAACGGGCTCATCAAATGATGGGAAACTATTGTTATTGCTTATGGTGGTAATGAAGGTTTCCCAAATAGGGGAGAGACCTCTAAGGGTTACCAACACCAACAACCTGTCAAGCATTGTTTCCCCAACTCTTTGCAATTGATCTCTAAGACGAGATATCCTCATAATGTAGGATTGCACAGATTCTCCTTTATTCATCTTCATATATTCGAGTTGATCTTTCAAGGAGATGATTTCATTCAGATTGGTAACTTCAAACATGCCAGGTAGTTGATCATACATCTCCTTATACTTCTTCAAATTTCCAACATAGGCAAGTAAATGATCTTGTAAACCATCAACTATAATTCTTTTTGCTTTTAACTCAACTTTCTTGTACTTGTTCTTGGAAGCAACGGGGGTATTCTCCGAAGGCTCAGAACTTTTCCTTGTATGTAATCCAAAACATCATTCTCCTCCAATATGGTTTCCAACCTGATCTTCTCATTTTCCTTGAAGTAAGAGGTAGACATCTTGATTTGATTAGATAGGCTCCTTCAACTTTTCCAAAAAATGATTGCTTCAAATTTGTCTCCTTTGGGCTTGTCCTTCAACTTAGCTCTAATACCCTATTAATTTTCCACTTTTCTATGTCGTTTCAATTACTTTAGACCAATTCACTTATTCAATTAGCAATATTTTCAATAACAATTAATTCTTCCAATAAACAATTCAGTAACTGAAGATAGAACAGTAAATGCAATGACAATAGGAGACAATCAACACATCAACAAGAGACACCGATTTTCTCAAAGACCAGGGGAAAACCCCACAAGGGGGAAAATCCTTTCAAATTCTTCTATTTATAAGATTGTCTACAAATGTTCAGCAAAGAGTACAATGAGCCCAAGTCCATAAATAAGAATGAAAGTCAAAGATTGACTTATCCAACAATACAACCAATCAAACTTCAAAATATGAACCAATAGTCAGATCCGGTCAAAGTCAATGTTGGACAAAGTCAACCGTAGCAATAACAAGTGTTCAACGGTCAATGGTCAACAGTCCTACAAGTGGAATCGGTCAGCAGTCAAAAATGCGGCCTGACAATTGGTCAAAGTGCCTCAAAAATAGTCCCAAAATTCTCCCTAAATCTCGATCAAAGTCAAAGTCAAGGGCGATTGAAACCCTAGTTGCAAGTATGAACTCAACCACGGTCAATGTGCCCAGATTCTCGATTTAAGTGCCAAGAAATTCGGTCTTCCAGAATAGTCCAAAAACCTAAGCCAAAATTAGTCAAAACATGCCCAAAATCAAAAAGTCAACCCAAGTCAAAGTGTTGGTCCAAGCATATTTCGGCCTCCTGAAATTTTTCCTTCCTCTTGCTCGCAACTTCAAGAGATGCTAGTGCAATTTTAGATGCATCGAACCCATGAAGAGAGAAAGAAGTTTGTGATAATTGATGTCCAAATGAGCTTGAGGTCTCCCTAATTTATAGGCGTTGGAGGAGGGCTAATTAGCCTCTAGACTGACTTGATCAAATGTGTCATTGTGGGCTTCACTTCAAAAATACACTTTCCCTTATCTGAATCGAGTGCTTCAAAAGTCTAAGCTTTGTACCACTTTGTAACTTTTGTAGAAGGTTGACTTTTGCATGCAAAAATCAGTCCTACTTTTTTCAGATTTCGAAAGGTTCTCACTTGCTCCTCATTTGCTTAGATTTCCAAGGGGAAGATCATTTTTTCTTGAACACTATTGAAGAGCTTCTCCCTTGGTTTGAGTTGATCCCTTTTGAGAGGCTCATAATTGTAACAAAGTCTCTAATAAAATTTACTTTTGCTTGTAGGAGCTTGGGAGGTTTCCGCACCAGCACTGCATCATGGCAAGACTTCTACACCACAGCTTCTCCAACGTTCTTACTGTATCAAAACTTTAGCAAAAATATTTTTACACTATGTTGCACCAAATCACAGATCCGAAATAAGTTATGCTTTCATAGGGATTACAGGACCTAATCAAGGATAGACATCATAGCTTTATCCTTTCACATATCGAAAGTGAAAATATGCTGCCACATGTCCGAAATCAGATATGCTAACACAGGTCTGAAATCAGATATGCTATCACAGGTCCAAATTGCCACAGGTCCCAGTTGACACAGGTCCAAAAATTATCACAGTCCAAAGTTGTTTTAACTGCAACAGCACCGAGATAAGATCATTGTTCCAAAAGGTTTAGATGAGCTCTGATCATGGATTTGCACAGTCCGAAAAAGCCCTTAAAACGTAGTCCAAACTCAGAGATAATCCGCAATACTGGGACAGTCCAAGCTGCACCAAGAACAATGTCTGATCCGTTGTAGCTGCTCCAGGTATCTAAGATTTTTGTTTTTTCTAACCCAATCAGATTTTAACCTTCGTGCCTTCAAGTTCACGAGTTGTGAACTGAATCTATCTCACTATAGAGGATGATCGAACTGGATTAGTTGAGAAATGAAGCGGATCTATGTTTTTATAGTGGTTCAAGCATAAATAGTTATGTCCCCAAGGCAGGCCGACATGGTTAGGCTGGAACAGGTTGGCTCCAAGACCAGAATATTATTTTCAACTTGTAAATTCTCGTTCTCCTTCACTATTAGGAGTTTTCGGCCAAGTGAGAGCTCATTAGAAAGCTAAAAATATGCTCTAGAGGGTGGTGAAGGTTTCATAGAGAAATTCTGCCTCTAAGGTAGTGAAAAATAATTTTTAGAGTGGCTGGTCATTTATTGATGCAGAAATGGAGGAGGACAGAATGCCTTTATGGTTTGATTTCTTCATTGTTTGCCTTCTTCATCATAGGGTTATAATGTTATCATCATGTAGTCTTCCATTATTCAAATTACCAAAGGACTGACACTTCTTCATCATCATCTAGCATCCTATCGCCATATTGACATCAAGGACAATCTAGATTAACAATCTCCCCCTTTGCCATTGGATGGCAATATTTTTCTTCTCTCCCCCTTTCACATCAATGGCAATGGGGTGCCAATGTGCTCCCCGTGTCATGCTGCTCCCACTATCATGTTGTTCCTCCTAAGATGTTGCTTGATTTAATGTGATGCAAGAGTAATGACCCCCATCTTTTTGCGAAGATACTCAAATGCTTCTCGTGGAAGGGGTTTTGTAAAAATATCTGCAATTTGCTCTTTTGTATTGACGTATTCCAACTTGATATTTTGTTCAGCAACTTGTTCACGGAGAAAGTGGTATTTGATTGGAATATGTTTAGTCTTTGAGTGCATCACAGGATTCTTTGAAAGACTGATAGCGTTAGTGTTGTCACAAAAACAAATGATTGGTTGCTTAGTTTCTATGTTGACATCCTTTAAAGCTTCCTTCATCCATAATATTTGTGTACAACAATGAGCAGCAGCTATATATTCGGCTTCAGCTGTAGAAAGAGATATAGATGATTTCTTTTTGCTGAGCCAAGATATAAGACAATCTCCCATAAAGAATGCATCTCCACTGGTAGTTTTTCGATCATCCATGCTTCCAGCCCAATCAGCATCAAAGTAAGTTGTCACAATAAGAGTTGAACTCTTAGGATACCAAAGACCAAAATCAGTAGTTCCTTTTAAATATCTAAGTATTCTCTTCACAGCCGCTAGATGAGACTGTTTAGGACTTGATTGAAATCTTGCCACCATTCCAACTGCTTGCATAATGTTTGGTCTTGTGGCAGTTAAGTACAGAAGAGCTCCAATAATTGACCTATAAAGAGTTGCATCGATGAGAGGGGAATCGTCATCTTTGCTTAATTTACAATCTGTGGTCATTGGTGTGCTCATAGGAGCACAATCTTCCATCCCATATCTTTTGAGCATGTCTTTAAGATATTTTGTTTGAGATATAAACATGCCTACAGTTGTTTGAGATATTTGTAGTCCAAGAAAGTAAGATAGCTCACCTATCATTGACATTTTGAACCTTTTGGACATATTTACAGCAAATTCATGGCTCATCTTATCATCATTGCTAGCAAAGATTAGATCATCAACGTATACAAGAGTGATCAGAAGTTTTTCCTCGTCCATCTTCATGTAGAGATTGTTACCTACTACTCCCTTTTCGAAACCTTCTTGCTGCAAATAGTGATCCAACTTTGCATACCATGCTCTAGGGGCTTGTTTTAACCCATACAAGGCCTTTTTTAGCTTGCATACAAGGTCCTTCCCTCTATTGTACATATATATATCTTGTGTTCATTTGATGTGATGTTATTGGTGAATCGTTTTGATACTTATATTGTTGAAATTTACAAAATATTGATTCACAATAACCAGTCCTATGTATGCCATGTGGAAGATCTTTGAATGATGTCATATTTATCACTTTGTGAGTTGATTTGTAATTGCTTGAAGGTCTCAATTGCACACATGGCAGCGATGGGGCATGATTCCAACATTTGTTCACATCGATGGGTTACCAGGATGAGGTGGCACTCCCTTGAAATTGCTTGGATGATGTGGACTTGCTTTAAAGCATTAACTTAAAGAATAAATGAGTTGGAATGAGCATTTATTTCATTATAATTTGACATCAATTGGCTGTACAGGGGTTTTATGACCCAAATTTTGACTTGCAGAAGCATCTTCCATCCTTCATGGAGTGCCTTAACCGAAGGCATAACCATGAGCTGACATTTGGAGCATTTGTGGGATTACTGGAGCATTGTATGAGGACTTTGAGTTGTTTTGAAGGAAACCGCACCCTTTATTTGGACGCCATTGCAGTTGTTAGGTAGTTCTGAGACTGATTTTTTACTTAAAAAGGCATTGCCATACTTCATGAAGACCCCTAGACCCCTTCGTCCAAGGTATGGGCATGGAGCATCTTTTGGGACATTTATTGGAGGATTTGGACCATTATGTTGCACTGTTCATGATGATGTTATGGAGGAGCCTCCCACTTTTAGAGATATATTGCCACGGTTCCATGAGGCTGTTTCAGTAGATGAGTGAGGGCATTGGAGCCTTTTGACTTGGAAGAGACTTCTTCACACTTGGACCACCATCTTCCATGGCGATATCGACCATATACACCACTTTTGTACCATTAGAGGCTTAGCGTGGTATCTTGTACCATTCATCCCTTGCTTGGGAAGATCAACTTCCCTTTTCTAGGGAGGCATTTACTCATCAAATCATTGGAAATGTAACTTCACAAATTAATTTTTATGATGTGTTAGATTGCTTGATTTTAGGAGTTCGATTTACTTTTCATAGGCTAGATCTATGGAATTAAATCAAGTAATGATATTTTATTGTAAAGGAAGTTCAATCTCATTCTATAAATAGAGGAGAGCTTCCCCATTTGCACTCATGGTTGGTTGTGAGAGAACTCCTCTCCTTGGAGCTTAACGGAAATATCTTTATTGCAGGAATTTTTGTAGAAATTTTGACCCAACCCCGGTTTTCAGTTTCTCCTTATTACTACCATGTAGTTAAATGCCCATTCCCATAACCATTCATTCAACAAGCTAGAAATATTAAATATTTTCTGAAAACACAATTCTGGAAATTTCATAGTGCTGAAAATGCAAAAATGAAAAATCAGAAAATATATCAGCCACACAAATAGAAAATGACACGTTGATTTTTTGTCAAGATGACACTGGAAAAACCCCCTACAACTCTTGGGGAAAACCAATTCGAAAGCTCATCTTTATTTCTGGAAAATGCTTTTACAGAGAAGTAAAATATACAAGAAAAATTCCAGCAAACAATGTACAGACTTATCTCGTTTTCCGTGCTTGCCTCCACCTCAGAAAATGTGCCAAATCATCAAAACAGTCAAAACAGAGATTTATTATAGCAGTGAACAGCCTTGAAATTCGTGCCAAATACTTAGTTGTACGGTCGTACGAACTGTACGGACTGTATGGAAAAGTATAGCAGTGCCTCCTCGAAAATTGTGCCTAATGTCTCGAAAATCGTGCCCAGCAATCTCGAAAAGAAGTTGTCTACCCAGGCAGTGGAATAGCCCGAACGGCAATTTTTTGTCGGAATCCGATCAACCAAAATTCAAAAAATCAAGTAGTTGGAGTGTTTGGAATCCATTTTTGATAAGTGGAAATGGATTTAGCACTATCAAAAACCCTTAGGGCACCCAAAATACTAAAGTTTAACAACTGTAAACAAGATTCTGATAAAATCTTTGCCCATTTTTTTCAAAATCTTTGCCGAATTCTGGGCCAAAACGCTTCTTTTTTTAACTACGCGATCTCGGAAATCGTGCCTTTAGTTTGTTGTACCTTCTCGATTTTTGTGATGTCCCTCTCCTTGAAATCCGTGCCTCAAGCTATTGTACAGAAATTTGCCTCGAAATGTGTGCTAATTAATGTTGTATGGACTGCTGCCTCGAAATGCATGCAGCCTCTATCTGTTGTACGTATTTGCTGAACTGCTCCTCCCCTTCACTTTTTCAAACCCAGAAATTTCTCCAACTCTCTTCTCCTCCTCCTCTCAATCTGCTCATGAAAGACTGAATGATATTTTCCCTCTTTTCCTCTTTTAACCTAACCCTAAGTGACTTTTGGGGAATCCCTAAATCCAATGGCTGAGATAGCTTTAGATCTAGGGCTGACATTAAATGTGCATTTAAATCTCACTTTCTATTTTTTAATTCACCCCACTTTAATAAAGACCCTCTTAGTCATTTATTTCCAAGGTCACTTTTCACTTTCTAATTTCACATTGACTTTATTAAAGTCACTTTCAAATTAGACTTAGTAACTTTATCACTTAAAGTCACTTTTAAATAAGATTTGACTTTACAACTTATAAAATCACTTTAGGAGAAAAAGTTAAATTCTTTTGGACACTTTTCCCTTGGCCAAAGATCAAAGCCTTAGGGAATCACTTGTCCTCTGGTACCCAAATTTCAACCCTCCCTCTTACCGAGGAAAGTGTTCCTCACCACACACATCTTGTCTCTAAAGTAGACATGCTTGCCCCGTGGTAAGGCTTTGGTGAATACATCTACTACCTGCTCATCTGTGGGAATATACTCAAGGTTCACATCTCCCTACTAAACATAGTCTCTGATGAAATGATATTTGATCTCGATATGCTTTGACCTGTCATGAAATACTGGATTCTCTGTGAGTTTAATGCAACTCTGATTATCATAGTAAATCACTAAAGGCCTCAACGGTTGACCAAATAAGCCAAACAACATCTTGCGAAGCCATATGGCCTCACAACTAGCTAGACTGGCGGTCGTGTACTCTGCTTCCGCTGAACTCAATGCTACTGGCTGCTACTTTCGGCTGAACCATGACACAACTGCCGAACCCAACCCAAAACAACACCTTGATGTGCTCTTCCTATCAGAAGCACAACCTGCCCAATCAGAATCAGTGTACCCTGCCAATCTCACTCCATCTCCATGTCTATAATCTAGACCATAATCCACTGTCCCCTGCAAGTACCGCAAAATGTGTTTTGCAGCAACCCAGTGCACTCTCCTGGGCTCACACATGAACCGGCTCATTGTGTTGACTGCAAAACATATATCTAGTCTAGTGTTGACCAAATACATCAAGGAACCAATCATCTATCTATACAATGTGGGATCCACCAACTCGGAATCTGAAGCGTGGAGCTTCTTCCAGTTGGTGATCATAGGTGTCAACATGGGTCTACAATCCTCCATGTGGAATCTGTTAAGGATGTCCACAATATACTTCCCCTGTCCCAGGAAGAAATGCCACACCTCCAAACCCAAAAGGTAACGCATGACGCCAATGTCCTTCATCTCGAACTACGAGGCAAGATCTCTCTTGCAACCCTCTATGAGTCTCTCTACACCCGTAATAACCAAGTCATCCACATACAGCACTAGAATGAGAGGCTCCTCACCTATCACAATAAAGTATAGGTTTGGATCTGCATCACTCTTTGTGAAACCCATCTCCTGCAATTACGTATTAATCCTGGAGTGCCAAGCTCTAGGAGCTTGCTTCAGGCCATAAAGTGCCTTCTTCAATCTGCATACATGGGACTCCTTCCCATGCACCTCAAAGCCCTATGGCTGCTCAATGTACACCTCCTCCTGTATGAAGCCATTGAGAAATGTGGTCTTCACATCCATCTAGTGGATCTTCCAACCAATGTTGCGAACATCTCGATAACATCCCGATTTTATCTTGAAATCACGATTTTTTGGCCTAGCCGATGTTTGCCGATTTTTAAAGATATTTTTATGGTAACTTAATTTTGCCGATGTTTGTCGAGTTTTTACCAATATTTTCTCGATTTTTACGATTTTTTGGTTTTCCAGACCCTTGCCGATTTTATCCCGATGTCGATGTTCGCAACATTGCTTCCAACCCATCTCTGCTGCTATCGACATAATGGAGCGAATGGAAGAATATCAAGCCACGGGAGCGAAGGTCTCCTCATACTCTACTCCCTCTACCTGGGAGAACCCTCTAGCCACAAACCTTGCCTTGAACTTCTCGATGTTGCCATCTGCAACGTGCTTTACCTTGTAAAGCCATCTGGAAGTAACCACGGATTTGCCCTCAGGCCTCGGCACCACCTCCCAAACATCATTCTTCATGATAGTAGAATACTCCTCCTGCATGGCCTCTCTCCAGACCTGTTGGCTAGCTGCCTCCTCATAGCTAGAAGGCTCAGAGTCAACGATGTTGGAAACCATTGCCATATAGCTACAGAACCTCTCAAGTGATCTGCTCTCTCTGACCGATCTCTTCGACCCAGCAACAGATGTGGCCTCTCTCAAGGTATCCTAAAGCCACTTCAGCTTCCTCATCCCTGAGAACACTTCTCCCACCGGAGAGTGAAACTCCTCATCCTCATCAGAAGCCTGAACTCCTGAATGTCTATTTGTTGACCTCCTGCCTGAACCTGTACCTGTAGATGTTGAAGTACCGTGTGAACTGTCCATCAGTGGACTACCTAAAGAACTGCTCTACGGACTGCTCTGCATGCTGCCCGAAGCACCACCACTCTAACTCTGCGAGCCACTGCTCACTGATGGACCTGACACCATAATCGATGTACCTCTTGATCCCTACCCAATGGATCCCTGTGACTGACTCAGCTGCTCCTGAGGGTCTGGCCGATCCAAATACTCTTAACTCCCGTGACCTCCTGAAGGCCCTGTACTCCTCGAACTTCACATCCCGCCTAACAACAACTCTCCTCTGTGCAGGAATATAAATCCGAAAGGCTTTCGAGGTCTCACTATAGTCCACAAAGAAACCCTTCTCTGCGATGGGCTCTAGCTTGGTCCTCTTCTCCTTGGGTACATAGGAGTATGCAATACACCCAAAGATACAAAAGTGACCAACATCAGGGTTCTTCCCAGAAAAAGCCTCCTCCGGAGTCACATGCCCCAAGGCACGATGTGGACTCCTGTTCTGCAAATACACAGCAGTGTTGCAGGCCTCTGCCCACATAAACAATGGTAACCCCTCATCATGTAGCATGGCTTTGGCAACCCCAACAATGGATATGTTCTTCCTCTCTGCAACCCTGTTCTGTTGGGCATTGTAAGGAACTGTGAACTCCCTCCTGATGCCTGCCTCCGCACAATAATCAACAAACTCACCAAGGGTGTACTCCCCTCCATTGTCCGACCTCAAAGACCTGATCTTCCGACCTGTCTGAGTCTCCACAAGAGCTCTGAACTCATAAAACCGCTTGAAGACCTCACTCTTGGTCTTCAAGAAATAAATCCAGGTCTTCCTGGAGTGATCATCAATGAATAAAACATAATACTCATATCCACTCAAGGAAACATGAGACATCCGACCACTCACATCGCTATGAATCAAATCAAGTATCCCAGTCGATCTGTTGTCACTGCTGGGAAAAGGGGATTTGGCAAACTTCCCCATAGCACTGAAATCTGGCACACTTGTGGTAAAGGTTCCGTTTTCTATGTGTAAAATCAGCTTGTTGTAATTTTTTTTTTGGTCTCGAACTGCACTTTTCAGCAAACTAGCTCCGATACCATGTAGAAATTTTGACCCAACCCCGGTTTTTCAATTTCTCCTTATTACTCCCATGTAGTTAAATGCCCATTCCCATAACCATTCATTCAACAAGCTGGAAATAATAAATATTTTCTGAAAACACAAATTTTGGAAATTTCACAGTGCTGAAAATGCAAAAATAAAAACTCAGAAAATATATCAGCTATACACACAGAAATGACATGTTGATTTTTTGTCAAGATGACCCTGGAAAAACCCCCTACAACTCTTGGGGAAAACCAGTTCGAAAGCTCTTCTTTATTTCTGGAAAATGCTTTTATAAAGAAGTGAAATATACAGGAAAAATTCCAACAAACAATGCACAGACTTATCTCGTTTTTCGTGCTTGCCTCCACCTCTGAAAATGTGCTAAATCAGCAAAACAGTCAAAACAGAAATTTATGACAGCAGTGAAAAGCCTTGAAACTCGTGCCCAATACTTAGTTGTACGGTCATACGAACTATACGGAAAAGTACAGCAGTGCCTCCTAGAAAATCGTGTATGTTGTCTCGAAAACCATGCCCAACAATCTCGAAAATCGTGCCTTTAGCTTGGTGTACCTTCTCGATTTCTGTGTTACCCCTCTTCTCGAAATTTGTGCCTCAAGTTGTTGTATGAAAATTTGCCTCTAAATGCGTGTTAATTAATGTTGTACGGACCACTGCCTCAGAATGCGTGCAGCCTCTCTCTGTTGTACGGATTTGCTGAACTGCTCCTCTCCTTCACCTTCTCAAACCCAGAAATTTCTCCAGCTCTCTTCTCCTCCTCTCAATCTTCTCATGAAAGACTGAATGATCTTTTCCCTCTTTTCCTCCTTTAACCTAACCCTAAGTGACTTTTGGGGAATCCCTAAATCCAATGGCTGAAATAGCTTTAGATCTAGGGCTGAGATTAAATGTGCATTTAAATCTCACTTTCTATTTTTTAATTCACCCCACTTTAATAAAAACCCTCTTAGTCATTTATTTCCAAAGTCACTTTTCACTTTCTAATTTCACATTGTCTTTATTAAAGTCACTTTAAAATTAAGCTTAGTAACTTTATCACTTAAAGTCACTTTTAAATTATATTTGACTTTACAACTTATAAAGTCACTTTAGGAGAAAAAGTTAAATTCTTTTGGACACTTTTCCGTAGGCCAAAGATCAAAACCTTAGGGAATCACTTGTCCTCTGGTACCCAAATTTCAACAATTTTGGTGTTAAGAGCTTATCTATGTGGTGAATGTTTTTGACTTAGAAGCTAGTCTTTTTGTTTGTTTTTAAGTGCGATATAGACAAGCACAATTTCCTGAAATTGATAATTACTTCCAAAGATATTGATATTACTTTAGCACATTCATATTATCATTAAGCAATTATACTTTGGAGAAATTCAACCATAAATGCAATAGGATGATAGAGATCACAGTAGAATCACAATGCACGGAGACACAAGAAATTTTACCTTGGGAAAGCCCTTAACTAGGGAAAAACCCAGCAACCTTTTCATAGGAGGAATTGTCAATTCAACAAGAGATACAATATGATTTCAATCAAACTAGGTCAAAGTTCAAACTGACCACATAAACTACTCAGGTCAAACAAACCCAGAACTCAATCAAACTGTACTCAGAAAAACCTACCCAGAAATTTGGTCAAAAGGTTGCCTAGAAACCCTAAGTCAACCTGCGGTCAGAGGTCCAAATTTTGCCTAGAACAGCTTGGTCAGGCCTCTATTAATAGTCAAGCTCTGCGGCCCACATGTGCAAAGTCAAGCAGATCAAAAACTTCTCCAGAAAAATTCAGCTCCTTCATCAGACTTGTTCCCTATGTGTGAGCTAGAAAGAGAGATGATGTGTACATTGAATTGAAATTGAATGCCTTTTACAGAGGATTTAGGGTGCCCTTATGCTGGGCCAACTTGATCCTTTTGGAGGAAATTTGAATTTAAATTTAAAATTTAACTTCCCTCCCTTGAATTGACTTGAGATTTTGGAGACAAATTCAAAATTTGAATTTCTTCTTATTTAATTTCCTTTTGAATAGAATTTTTTTCTGAGCTAATGCAATTGAAGAATACCGACCGCAGCTACCAAAATTCAACACTTTCTTTATTATTTCTTCTATGTTATTAAAGGCATTATTGTGATTGTTCAAGACTACCATAAGGCTACAAATATCAATCAATTTGAAGGGCATCTTTGTCACTCGGAGGGAGGACGTCTAGAGGCTCTTCTCACACACTCTCCTTTGTTGGTTTGGGGTAAAATTTTAATCATCCTTGCTAGGCAATACTCCAAAGCAATGTTATCAAAATCGGACCAAACCAGTCAGAACGGGCTGGTCCCACTGATTGGAGGGAAAAACCAGTTTGAACCGGTGAACCAAACCATTTTTGGTTGGTTCGGTACCGAACTGGCCTTTTTTCATTGAACAATGTTATCAAGGACCCTTTGAACGTATTTTTTTTAAAGTAATGATTTATGACTAGAGAAGCCTAGTATTTGACCAAATGCTTAATATTCTAGCCTATGGCCCTACTATTGCTATGCAATTCATGGTAATGTTAAATTCTTAGGATGCCTCGATCCTTGCGAAAGCCATGAGTTTCTGGTATATGTGGCTTACGGGCTGCTACATATACCTGGGGAGGTTGTTGTTCCCTATCTAAAAAACAATGTTTAATTCTTAAAGTAAAAGTGACATTCCCATTTAAATGAAAGATAACTGAGAATATCGCTTTTACTTAAATTTTTAAAATTACCATGAAATGAATCAGGATGTTTGAGAGTGGTGTTGAACTCGTTGGATTTCAAATGGAAATTTAGAATTTTAGATCCCACTCAAAATACAGCAGACTTAATAGTTTTTTAGGATTTCATGATTTGGGGTATTGCAATGTTTCCATTGGATTTTTTCATGTACGGCGGTATGGAACTAGCATTTAATCAAGAACACCAATCTCTCCATGTACCTTGATGTTAGTGACATTGATTGTTGAACTCCTCTATCATGATCCTACTAAAAATGTATCCATCCCAAAAATTAAATCTTGAATTGACATGCTAAGCATTTTCTATGTTATTTTAATGCTTAGAGGGTGATATTGATGATGAACACCACTAAAGAAAAATATTTTGATTTAAGTAGGTATTTGTTGTAGCATGATTTTTTTTGGATGCTAGAGGGCATTCTAGGGCCTACTTGTTGATGTATTTTCGGTTTAGAGATGGATTGCAGTCGGTGTTATTTTAGTTATGTGCACCCTTACATGTTATAAAAATTAGAACTTTTGCTTCTAAATGGTTCAGATTAATATGGATGCACATGAATATATATGTTTTTCTTTCAAATTTCAATATTTTGTGTTTTGGTTGACCGGTTTTTTGGTCTAGTGTTTTTAACCTATTTTAGTCTCATTCTAACTGGTTCCCAATCCATAGGGTCTACTGGTTCAATGACAGGTCTGGTTCTAATAACATTGCTCCAAAGTTCCTTAGTAAGGGTTTTTCATTGTATTTCATGCCATAGTCAATTTTGTGGTTGGAGGCTTTACAATTGGAGGGATCCCTTTTGGTGGGGTCGTGACTTCATGATTTTCCTTGATTAATGAAGGGGTTTATATAGCTAATGGGTTCTAACTTCTTTCCCTAATCCACAAATACCAAATAACTGAACTAAAAGGGTTTTCTTCTTATACTCATATTGCCAATTGACTCCTCTTGACTCCATAACCCTAATAGGATATTGGCACTAATCTTCGTATCCCTCCATCACCTTTTTTCCCCTTTTACAGAAAACCCTAAAAATTTCCAAAAAAAGAAAAATGTTTCACTAAAGCTACCACTGGCATCGCCTTGTGCCTAATTGACTATGCCTTGGTGATGCTTGTAGGGAAGGCCCTCTTGAGTTGGCGAAGAGCCAGCGTAAAACGAGAGGACAAGTTGCTAAAGTGAGAGAGTCGGTGACCTTCCAAAAGGTTCCCATCGGATTTTGCATTTTGGATTGCGGTTTCTATCACACACGTGCAACTTGGGTTGTAACAGGACCAAAATCGCATCCTATTAAGTGCCAAAAGGTGCAAGACTACTAATAATAAGATTATCGCTATTAAGGCAACACCAAACTTCAGAGTAGGCAAAAACTACAACAATTCCATCTTGTTATTCTTCTATTCAATCCTAATAGGTTTTTTTCTTCAGTGAATACTCACTTGATTGTAGAACTAACATGGTCCCATCCACTAAAAAGGATTTAAAATAAATGTAAGACCACAAGGCTTTTATATGCAATTACACAACATAATAGCCCTACTATGCCATGCATTGTCAATTGTTATCTCCACTATGCAAATTGGAGGATGATTAATCATAGATCCATGTAGACTCCTTGAGGAATTGTCGATGCACCACATTTTCTCTCATCACTTTCACTAAGTTGGCAAATCCTCCTTTTAAAAACAAACTTGTTACTTGTACTCATCTCTCATCTAAACAATGAAGAGTTTTACTTAAGAGGTTGATTTAGTATTGTGCCAATTCTTTTTAATACACATCTCAAAATACTCTCTCAAAATTCAATCATAAATTAATCTCTATGTTGCATGTGATAATGAAGATTTAATCTCAAAACATTTGGGAATGTTCGCTCTACCCCATCCAAAATGTTTGGTGTCAAATGAGAGCACATTGCCTGGAAGGATATTACAATATGATCACAAGGGTGTTTCTGGAGTATTAGTGTGCAATCTGGGACATGGATTTTTATTGTCCATACTCAATGCATTTTATGGATAATACCACTGAAATTTTCTGAAGACTCTTCACAACATTTCCTTGAAAAGTTTAGCTACCAATGGTGCTTTGATATATGGATACCTTTTATAGAATTGAAAATTTACTATGAATTCGGTTGTTGTTCATTAATGTTTTGAAAATGAGTGCACCATTCTTATTCAATAACCCTATTATATTCACTTTACTAGTGCTAAAAGATGGGCATCCAAGCACAGATTAATATATCTTAGGAAAATGTTTTTACTCATTTGTTAATATGTTAAACCTATGCATATTTTTCTACAAAAACTTGGGGGTTGAATTCATATTATTCATACCAATGAAGGTAACAACCTCATTACACATAGATGATAAGTAATCTAAATTGATAGTTCCATTTTTGCATCTCTCACGCTCTTTCAATTGCTTCTATCACATTTGTGTGTAACCCTCCAAATCTATATCAATAAAATATTATGGATTAAGAAAAATAAATGTTGGTGAATATTGCATTTCTTTCTAGCAATGTTTTATAGACCTTCTGCAACATATCCTCCACCTAATCCCTTTGGTGTTAACCTTCACCCATGCTGGGGTATGCCAGTCTACTTTATTTGAAAGTTCTACAAAACCTTTCATGGTACTCTCAAGAATGACAAGCATAGGCATGATTGAAGATTTTGAAATAATATCTGAAACATTATATTATGACATATGTTGTCACAACAATCTCTAAAAGCAAAACCACCAACAATCAAAAGCTTAAACAGGGCATAAATCAAAAACAACATGGCTCTCTAGAACAAAACTTGGAAGATGGTCTTCACAAATGCCATTCTATTTCAGCATTCTTTTGATGGGCATAAATTGAAAGAATCATAATGGCTAGACAACCACAAATTAGCAGGTCAAAGAAAAATAGTTCTGCAGAGAATAAACCACAACTTTAGAATAAAAAACTGAACGACTTTGATGTCTCATAAAACAATATGAATGTATAGCTAGGATGAAATGCACAATTTCTTACCAGAAATGTGTCACTGCTATCAGGGGTGTGCTCTGAATCTTCAATTTCAGGACTAACTAGTGGTATCCTTAGCCACAACTACAATGATAGAACAATCACATCAATTTGTAAATAATCAATGTATTCATATGAAGAAAATATCCATACAGTTCAAAGAAAACAGTGACGAATTATGCATTAGAATATATATTCTTGACCTACATTGTTGCAACTTTGCAAATTTACAGTATTCATATCAAAAAGGGAACAATGCAGGTTCCAATATATACCTGCATGTTATTCAAACCCTGCAAAATTTGATTGACACACCGAGCATAATTAGCACAGGAACATCCCTGAGGGGTTGGCAAAAGACAGGCCTGCAATGTGACACTTCAAATGTGAGAATATGGGTTTACTGTGAAAAACAGGAGCTGACATCCAGAGAGAATAGCTATAAGTTGTGTAATAAATAGTACCTAAGGAATACAAAGAAAACAACCATGCAGCTAAGCAAAAGTATCAAATACACAACTTGAATTAGAAACGGGCCACCATAAGATACGTTACCAACTAAACTAGCATCTAAGTGGAAAAGCCCAATCCACAGATGCCACCTTGCAGTAATGGATGGTAGTTGTATCACTATGACCTCAATATGACTTCCACTTCACCTGTGGCCAGCTCTCAAGAGGCCAAGGGCAGTATCCCTTTGTATAAGTTTGATTTGATGAGAGGTTAAGCAAATCCTTATTATGATTAAGCTATTGAATGCAAATATTTACTTCAACAATAAGCCAAGTGTATCCCACAAAAATATAGTGTATGAAATATAAAGGATCCGACAACTTACTGACCTAATACTTTAAGATGGATCTTAAGAGATCAAGCATAAATCACCACAATCCACTTCGATATTATAGATGAATTAGAAACAAATGGATTAAGTCTCAAATCTGATTTGTTATATATGCAATACAAATATTTCAGATTTGCAAGTTTTTGATTACCATACCAAGTCAATGATAAAACCTCAAAGAAGTCATCTAACAACAACTTAATGAATGTTACTTGCAATAGATCCAAACTGTGTTTTAGTGAACAACTTCAAGTAAAATATAAGCAAAAGAGATATAATCATAATCATATGACACAAATTGAACTTAGATAGTGTGACGTTAAAAACAAATCCAATTAATGCTTAAGCAACAATAAGCCTAAAGTGAACTTGCTTTGTCTTATTTTAATAAGTCTGTTTTATGTGTTTAACTGTGCAAATTCGGTATTTGTAGTAAGATATAAATCAACTAAGATAGTGGAATGAGCACTTTAAACCATGATGTCTAAAGTCAGATCATCAATTAGGAGTTTTAAGATATTCAAGAATGAAACATCCCAATATGTTTTTAAAAAGTCTTGATCACAGACTTATCACTATGAAATAATAAACTTGGATCAATCTTTAATTCCAACTTAGGGTTTTATCGGTCTTACCTTGGATTTACTTTGTTGAGAAAAAGGGCACCATACTACCAAGGAAGTGGTTCCTAGTGCTTTAGCCTTTTTTCCTAGGAAAACACATTAAAACACCTTTTTAGTAAATAACTTTGAGTTATTAAAGTCATGTGTGATTTTATGAGTTATAAAAGCCATGTGACTTAAAGTCACCTTATGAGGTACTTTAATACTATGTACTTTATATCATGTTGCAAACATCGACATCGGGATAAAATCGACAAGGGTCCAGAAAACCAAAATTTCGGGAAAATATCGGTAAAAATTGGCAAACATCGGCAAAATCAAGATACCATCAAAATATCAATAAAAATCGGCAAACATCAGCGCGGCCAAAAAATCGTGATTTCGAGATAAGGATGTTATCGAGATGTTCACAACACTGCTTTATATTATTGAAGTCACTTTATGTTTATTAAGTGACTTTATGAGAAAAAGCACATGCTACCTTATAATATTGAAGTGACTTTATGTTTTTAAAGTGACTTTATGTGAAAAAGGTACATGCTACAACTTAAAGTTATAAAGTGACTAGGGAGAATAATTAATGAGGGGGGACACATGAAAAAGGGGATCGAGTGAGGAAAAGCTTCCCACCATTGATCTAGAGGGTTGAGATCTAATCTCAACCCTTGATCAAAAGGGTTAGGGTTCTCCTATCTTAATGGAGCTAAAAAGGGAGAAAAAGTTTGAGCTCAAATTTTCTTCATGTGCATTTGTGGAGAAGAGAAGAGGATCAAGGGTGAAGGAGAGAAAACTTGTGATAGCCAAGTGTTGAAGGGAGAACAAAGTTACAACAGCAAGAAGAACTCATACCAGTGCAGGTCCCAAGCCGAGAAGCGCAGTACAAGGAAGGAGACTACAGTATTGACATGCAAATCAAGGCAAATTTGTTGAGCATACAGCACATGTATTGAGGCTGGAAGAGAGGTTTTCTAGCACAGCTTTCCAAGGCAGTAGGCAGCATGCTATTCCAGGAGAAAGCACGCAAATCGAGGAGAATTTATTGAGGAGATCCGCATGAGTTTTGAGGCAGAGACAATGGCCCAAAATTGTTGGAACAGGCCCGATTTTCTAGGAGCTGACGAGTCTGTAAGTGTCACGTTTGACAAAGAAGAGAGACATAAAATACTTATCTTTTGAGGATTATGGAAGAAATTCAACTCCCTCTTAATATCAGCCTTCTTACATCCATCTTGCAACTTTATCATCGTCATCCTCATCATCTATATGATGTCATACCTTCCACTAGGGTTTCTGCTTTTAGCGGAAACCTCAACCATCAATACTAGAGGTCTAGACCTAGGGTTTTCTACAAACCCTATATTTGTCTCCAAGACTTACCTAGAGTTTTCTACAAGTCCTATATTTTTCTACAAGACTTATCTAGGGTTTTCAAACATCTAACTAGGGTTTTTAACTTCAAAGCCTACCTATTCATAATCCTTCAAAATTAGTCTAGGTTTCCAAACCCTAGTTTTATAATACTCATCTTATTTTTTTTTTGCATCTAGGGTAATCGGTAACTGGTGAGAGTTATCCTGAACAAGGCCTAGGATCAAATCCTACTGGCTGCCACTATAAACCTAGGCTAAGTGCAACAACCTGCAAGTCACACAATAGCAATTAACTTATGCCTCAACAGGAGCCGAGACGTCCACTATGGGGTCGCCTAATCTTCTAGCCAAGACACAACAGGCCATATACTCAATGAGATTTGAACCTCCATCTCGTGGGTTTCACCCAGCAAAATTTACCGTTAAACCACATGTCACTGTATATAATACTCATCTTATTAAAATTTGGGTATCAGAGGACAAGTGGTTCCCTAAGGCTTTGATCTTTGGCCTAGGTAAAAGTTTCCACTTTATTTGTACTTCTTTTCCTAAAGTGACTTTATAAGTGGTAAAGTCAATCTAATTTAAAAGTGACTTTATAAGTGATAAAGTTACATTCTAATTTTAAAGTGACTTTATTAAAGTCAATGAAAAATTAGAAAGTGAAAAAGTGACTATGGAAATAAAAGGCTAAGTGGGTCTTTATTTAAGTGGGTGGGTTAAAAAATAGAAAGTGAGAATTAAATGCACATTTATTCTCATCCCTAGATCTAAATGAATCTCAACCATTAGATCTTAGGGTTACCCAAAAGGTCATTTAGGATAAAAGGAGAGGAGAAGAAGAAAATATCAATTCAGTCTTTCATAAGCATTTGAGAGAAAGAAAAGAGAGAGCAAGGAGAAAATTTATGAGCGACGAGATGAAGGAGGGCAACAAATCCATACAGCAGCTTGGCACACATCCCAAGCTAGCATTTCCGTACATCAGCATTTATTTAGCACACATACCAAGGCAGAATCCATACAGCAGCCTTTTGCACACATTTTGAGGAAGGTACAGCACAATTTTCGAGGAGGAGAAACAACAATCAAATGCGCGATTTTCGAGGCAGATTTTGGGGCACGAATTTCGAGGAGGACTGTTGTACCATTTCTGTACAGTTCCGTATAGCCTGTTCTAGGCACATTTTCTGTTTGTTGTTGGCACAAATTTCAAGGTGGAATTTTGGCACGGAAACCAAGATAAGTTAGTTTCTTTCCATTGTCACCTCTCATGTAATTCAGTTTCTCTGTAACAGCATTTTCAGAAATAAAGAAGAGCTCCCAAACTGTTTTTCCCCAAAAGTTGTAGGGGGTTTTTCTATGGTCACATTGACCAAAAATCACTGTGTTATTTTCTGTGTGGCTGTCATAATTTTTCTGTGTTTTATTTTGCATTTTCAACAGTTGTCAATCTCCAAATTTGTGTCTTCAGAAATTTTTTTCATTTCCAGAGTTTAGTATTTTTATCACAATTGGATTTAAAAAATATGCATGGAGTGATAAGGAAAACTGATAACCAGAGTGGGAGTTGAAATTTCTACATGGTATCAGAGCTTGGTTGGCTAAAAAGTGCAATTTGGGACAACAAAATGAAAATCACAAGCAGCCGATTTTTACATGGAAAATCAGAAACCTTTACCACAGATTTGAAATTTTCGTTTGTTAGGACAGTGAAACATGTCTTTGGGTTTCAGGGTAGAAGACAAGTTGGATGGGCAGAGCAACTACAATGCATGGAGGGAGAGAATCCAAAGCATCTTTGAGGAAGCAAAAGTCTGGGGCATTATGTACATACCACACAGCACCCAGTAGCAGTACCTGCTGACCCTGTACAGTTAGCAGAGTTTACCAAAAAGAATGTGAAGGAAAAAACACTGATTTTGGATCGAGTCAAAGATCATGTCATTCCTCATGTGAGAGAAAAGACTTATGCACATGAGATGTGGACAGCCTTGACCAGTCTTTACCAAAGCTCAAATGAAAACAGAAAAATGGTCCTAAGGGAGATACTGAAGGCCATTAAAATGGCTAAGACTGATAGTGCTATAGCATACCTCACAAAGATCACTTCAGTGAGAGATGAGTTGGCAGCCGTAGGAGAGACCATTGCACCCACTGAGTTGGTGAGGATTGCTTTAAATGGTCTTCCCAAGACTTGGGAGAGTTTTGTGGATGGTAATGTTGCACGGGAGAACCTTCTCGAATGGGAGAGGTTGTGGGATGATTGCATTCAGAATGAGATCAGAAATAACCATCTTGGGGCAGCCAAACAAGTGGAGGAGGATGACAATGTGGCAATGTTAGCAAGAGGCAAGAAGGGCAAAGCAAAGAAGCAAGCTTCCACTAGTGGAGGCAAAGGCAAAGATAAAGGCAAGCAACAAAACAAAGAGAAGGACTATTCCAAAGTCAAATGTTGAAATTGTCAAAAGTTGGGACACTATGCAGTTGTGTGTCCGGAGAAGAACAAGAAGGGGAAAGAGAAAACCATGGAAGCTTCTGCAAAGATAGAGGACTTCTCAGAGAGCTTTGATCGGGAGTTTGGGTTCATAACTTGTGAGGCCACCAGTGCAGGATCACCTGTTATATAGGTTCAAAGGGAGTGTGCACTCTCCACTACTAGCAAAGCATCTTCTAGCATTTGGTATGTTGACAATAGGGTTTCTCGTCATATGACAGGAGTCAAGGAGTACTTCTCAGAGATTTTAGACGGTGATACTGATATGGAGGTAATATTTGGTGATGACAGCATTGTTAGAGCAGTCGTTGTGGGGACATTGACATTTGATAGGGAACCCAAACCTCCCTTAAAAGTGTCAGAGGTTCTAGATGTGCCTGGAATGAAGAAGAACCTGATATCCGTCTCAGCGCTTGAGGACAAAGGGTATGAGGTGTTGTTCAGGAGAGGGTAGGTGCTTATATATCCCAGGGGAACTCCAGCTTCTTCAGCGATAGTGATTGGTGTGCGCCATGCCAAGGTGTACAAGTTCTCATTCCAACCCCTGATAGCATTGAGTAGCAACACCCGAGACAAGACCGACAACAAATCTAGCAGTTCAGAGTTGTGTGAAATTTGGCACCGGAGGATGGGGCACATGTATCATGCGGCCTTGAGGACATTGCAGGCGATCACCACTGGTGTGCCAGATTTCAGTTCTGATCACCTTGATGTATGTAGAGGATGTGCCATGGGGAAGTTTGTCAAATCCCCTTTTCCCAGCAGTGACAACAGAGCGACAGGGATCCTTGCCTTGATTCATACCGATGTGAGTGGTCAAATGTCTCATGTATCCTTGAGTGGCTATGAGTATTATGTTTTATTCATTGATGACCACTCGAGGAAGACCTGGATTTATTTCTTGAAGACCAATAGTGAGGTCTTCAAGCGGTTTCAAGAGTTCAAACCTCTTGTGGAGACCCAAACAGGTAGGAAGATCAAGGTCCTCAGGTCGGACAATGGAGGTGAGTATACCCTTGGTGAGTTTGTTGATTATTGTGCTGAGGCAGGCATTAGGAGGGAGCTCACAGTTCCTTACAACCCCCAGCAGAATGGGGTTGCAAAGAGGAAGAATAGATCCATTGTAGGGGATGTCAAAGCCATGCTTCATGATCAGGGGTTACCTTTGTTTTTGTGGGAAGAAACTTGCAACACTGTTGTGTACTTGCAAAACAGGAGTCCACATCGTGCCTTGGGGAATGTGACTCTTGAGAAGGCTTTTTCTGGGAAGAAGCCTGATGTTGGGCACTTTTGTATCTTTGGGTGCCTTACATATTCATATGTCCCCAAGGAGAAAAGGACCAAGCTAGAACCTAGTGTAGACAAAGGCATCTTTGTGGGTTATAGCGAGACCTCGAAAGCTTATCGGATCTACATTCCTGCAAAGAGGAAAGTGGTTGTCAGGCAGGATTTGAAGTTTGAGGAGGAGAGGGCTTTCAAGAGGTCACAGGAGTTGCATTAACTAGAGTCACCAAACCCTCAGGAGCAGCTGAGTCAGTCACAAGGATCAGGAGGTACATCGATTACAGTATTAGGTCCATCTTTGAGCAGTGGCTCTCAGAGTCAGGTGGGAGGTTCTTCGGGCAGCATGCAGAGCATCCGCAAAGTAGCTCATAGGGTAGTCCACTAATGGACAGTTTGCATGGTACTTCAACTTCTACAGGCACAGGTTCAGTTATGAGGTCAGTTGGTGGGCCTTCAAGAGTTCAAGCCTCTGATGATGATGAGGATTCTTTCACTCCGGTGGGAGAAGTATGCTTAGGGAAGAGGAAGCCCAAGTGGCTTCAAGATACCTTGCGCAAAGGCCACGTCAGTTGCTAGGCCAAAGAGACAGGTTAGAGAGAGAAAACCACCTGAGCGGTTTTGTAGTTACATGGCATTGGTAACAAGTATTGTTGACTCTAAGCCTTCTAGTTATGAGGAGGCATCCAGCCAGCAGGTCTGGAGAGAGGCCATGATGGAGGAGTATTATTCTATTATGAAGAACAATGTTTGGGAGGTAGTGCCGAGGCCTGAACGTAAATTAGATGTTAATTCTAGATGGCTCTACAAGATAAAGCATGCTACAGATGGCATTGAGAAGTTCAAGGCTCGGTTCGTGGCGAGAGGGTTCTCACAGGTAGAGGGAAGTGACTATGAGGAGACCTTCGCTCCCTAGCTTGGTATACATCTATTCACACTGTTGACATTTATCATGTTAAGAGATGGTTTGGAAGAGATTCAATGGTATGATGTGAAGACTCATATTTCTCAATGGCGTTTATTCAGAAGGAGGTTTACAAAGAGTAGTCGCCAGGATTCTGGAGGGGAAGGAGCTTTAGAAGGAGTCCACAGTTCAAGAATGAAAGTACCTATGGCCCTAAGTAAGCTCCCAGAGCTTGATACCTGAGACTGACACATATTGCAGCAGCTATAGTTTGCTAAAGGTGAGGTTGATCCGAACCTATACTTCATTGTGGTAGGCGAGAAGCCTCTCATTTTGGTGTTGTATGTTGATGACTTGGTCATCACTAGAGCTGAGAGACTCATTGAGGGCTGCAAGAGAGATCTTGCTTTAGGGTTTGAGATGAAGGATATCGGCTTGATGCATTATTTGCTGGGATTGGAGGTGTGGCAAGAGGGGCATTTCTTCCTGGAACAGGGGAAGTACACCATGGATATTCTTAGCAAATTTCACATGGAGGACTGCAAACCCATGTATACACCTATGATCACTAACTGGAAGAAGCTTCACGCTTCTGGTTCCGAGATGGTGGATCCTACACTGTATGTATTTGGTCAACACTCGACTAGATATATGTTTTGCAGTTAACACTATGAGTCAGTTCATGTGTGAGCCCAGAAGAGTGCATTGGGTAGTTGCAAAACACATTCTTCGTTACTTGAAAGGTGTTGTGGATTATGGTCTAGATTATAGATAGGGTGATGGAGTGAGACTGGTAGGGTACACAGATTCAGATTGGGCAGGTTCTGCTTCAGATAGGAAGAGTACTTCAAGGTGTTGTTTTGGTTTGGGTTTGGCAGTTGTGTCGTGGTTCAGCCAGAAACAATAGTCAGTTGCTTTGAGCTCAGCTGAGGCAGAGTATATGGCTGCTAGTTTGGCTAGTTGTGAAGCCATATGGCTTCACAAGGTGTTGTTTGGTCTATTTGGTCAGGCATTGAGACCTTCTGTGATTTACTGCAATAATCATAGTTGCATAAAACTCACGGAGAATCCAGCTTTTCACGACAGGTCAAAGCAAATTGGGATCAAGTATCACTTCATTCGAGACTATGTCCAAAAGGGAGCAGTTAAGCTTGAGTACATTTCCACAGATGAGCAAGTAACGGACATCTTCACCAAAGCCTTACCACGGGGCAAACATGTCTACTTCAGAGACAAGATATGAGTGGTGAGGAACACTTTCCTCGGTAAGAGGGAGTGTTAAAATTTGGGTACCAAAGGACAAGTGGTTCCCCATGGCTTTGATCTTTGGCTTAGGGAAAAGTGTCCACTTCATTTGTACTTATTCTCCTAAAGTGACTTTATAAGTGGTAAAGTCAGTCTAATATTAAAGTGACTTTATAAGTGATAAAGTTACATTCTAATTTTAAAGTGACTTTATTAAAGTCAATGAAGAATTAAAAAGTGAAAAAGTGACTATGGAAATAAAAGGCTAAGTGGGTCTTTATTTAAGTGGGTGAGTTAAAAAATAGAAAGTGAGAATTAAATGCACATTTATTTTCATCCCTAGATCTAAATGAATCTCAACCATTAGATCTTAGGGTTACCCAAAAGGTCATTTAGGGTAAAAGGAGAGAAGAAGAAGAAAAGATCAATTCAGTCTTTCATGAGCTATTGAGAGAAAGAGAAGAGAGAGCAAGGAGAAAATTTTTGAGCAAGGAGGAGGTGAAGGAGAGTAGCAAATCCGTACAGCAGCTTGGCAGACATCCCAAGGCAGAATATCCCTATAGCAACATTTATTTGGCACGCATACCAAGGCAGAATCCGTACAGCAGCTTTTTGCACACATTTTGAAGAAGGTACAACACGATTTTCGAGGAGAAACACCAGTGAAAGGCATGATTTTCAAGGCAGATTTTGGGGCACGAATTTCGAGAACTACTGTATTGTTTCCGTACAGTCTGTACAGTTCAGTACAGCTTGTTATGGGCACGTTTTTCGAGGCATGCATACAACATTAAATGTTTTAATTTTCTGTTTATTGTTGGCACAAATTTCAAGGTGGAAGTTTGGCACAGAAATCGAGATAAGTTGGTTTTTGTGATTGTTGTAATTTTTACTGTGTAATTCATTTTCTCTGTAAAAGATTTCTAGAAATAAAGAAGAGCTCTCAAAATGGTTTTCCCCAAGAGTTGTAGGGGGGTTTTCCAGGGTCACATTGACCAAAAATCACAGTGTCATTTTCTGTGTGGTTGTTATATTTTTGTTGTGTTTTATTTCTGTATTTTCGAGCAGTGGTGAAATCCCCAAATTTGTGTTTTCAAAAAATATTGTCATTTCCAGATTTTAGTATTTTTATCATGCTTGGATTTAAAACTAAATGAATGGAGTAATAAAGAAAACTGATAACCAGAGTGGGGAGTGAAATTCTACACATCTTTGCACTCTTTTGCAAGTCAATACCCAAATGTCCAAAATTGTAGTCTTTATGTTGGTCACTGCTTCAGCAATACTCAAAATAATACTTTCACATGTATCAATCTTTATCATAATAAGAGTACACCAAGTCCTGCGAGTGACTTGTCTTTTTTGAGAGGACTTCTTCTTCAATCCTAACGAAGAGCTCGGCTTCTTTTTCATCTAAAGCTGAGAAGACTAAACGTTGAGATTTTATTCTAAACTTTTGTTAATCGTAGCAAATCATCAAAAGTGTTCAAAACCATAGGATTTTCATGACTTTCAAATCAAGTAACTCAACCTCCATCAACTGTTTATTGACAAGAGTTTCCAAATATTTACCTAGCTTCATGTAAATGGCCATCTTAACTTCATGAACTTTTGAGATATAATGCAAACCATCAATTACGCACTTGGCAGAATGTTTCCACAAGGTCACATGTTCTTAGAAAAGAACCTTTATACAATCATATGAGATAATGCTTAGATATTTAGATTCTCACAAATTCAAGGTGGCTTGTATTTTTGAGAAATTGTCTGCCTAAGTTCAAGTCATATCAATCTTCTGGCAGCCTAACTATTTTCAATCTATTGATCTATTTTCCTTAGTTGTCCTCTCGAGTTCTAAGAAGAGTATTTACGAATCCCATTGATGACTGCCTTTTGTAAGAAAATAATCCATATGAATTTAACATGGTCCTTTGACTGAGTAAGAAGCTACGGTCTTGCACAAATTTAAAAAATGTGTCCTTCCATGCACACTGAAAATATTTTATTTCAATAATCTTTAAGCACTATGATATGAGGTTCTAATTAATGATCTTCATTTGCAAATCTATTTAATATATGATTCAAGGAACGACTTTGATACATACCTCGCAGATCAACCTTGGACTGTGTTGACCACTAAGAGTGGCACCTAAAAAATTTTAAAGGCTCCATGCATGAGGATATATCGGAGGATCCATTGTACCATCAGAATTTAGATATCATCAGAGTTTTTTGGCTCTAACTTCTTCTTCTCATCTTCTTCTATGTTGTACTCAGATTTCGCAAGCCCTGCGGGGATGATATAAAATGATGCTAGTGTAATGAATTAAGTCATGTCACAAGCCTAGATAACTTGGGACGCTGTCATCAAGTGACTTTACTCTGGGAGGTTTTTTTAACTTGGTTAACTATTAGGTACTTTCCAGAACTTAATAATTAATTGAGTTTCTTCCTCTAAGCATAACCCCAAAGCCGGAGTGTAGTTTGATGGCGAGGCCTTGGGTCAGTCCTAGTATCTAGAGTCATTGTATATTACCATACTAGATCACTCGTAAAATTTTGTGAAATTTGATTAGGTCTAGGGGTTTTGTTTTTTAATTTTTTAATTTTCCATCAAACGGAAATTTTAATAAATTATGAATGTAAAATGTAATAAGTGATGTCTGGATAAGTTGTATGGGGTATGTGTGCTCAAAGTTACACCTCTCACCCTCAACGTTTTACTAAGACACACTTTGAAGGGTAAAAAATAAGTTCTAGACCCTCAAAACCCACTTTTCCTAAGTTTAGTGCAAAATGTGGCAATAAATTAGCCCAAAATAAATAAATAACTCCATGTGACAAAATGACTTGGAAATTATCTCAAGTCAAGAGTTAAGTGAAAAAACAAGTGGAAGATGATTTGGCACATGACATCACTTGGGATTATGAGCACATGGGGAAATCGAATTCCCAGCTACAAAAGAGGAAATTGATTGGATGACTTGGAAATTCAATTTTCTTGAGGATTTTGGAATATTTCATGGGATTTTTGAGTGAGAGCTTGTTGGAGGCTTGTCTCCATTCTAACTCCACTCTTACTTCACTTAGCTCTTACACATGATAAGGAGCTCCACTCCAAGGCCCACGCAATTCATGATGGAGGCTCAAAGCATGGTATGAGGAGATGTGTCATTCATTTGGCTTGGTAGTTGAGTTCATATGAGAGATAACTCTCTCTTGTTTCACACTTGGCATTCCTTATCTTCACACATGGAGAGTGTGATTTTCTTGAGGAGATACTTTGTGCCATCTAGATGAATTCGATTTGGTTGAAGAGCACGTGTCAAAGCTTCTCTCCACTTGGAACTCGTCTTCTTGGGATCTTCTCCAACACAACTTTGTGAAAATTCCTAGATCTTGAATCCTATTGCATTAACTGGAAAATATTCACCTAATTGTTAATTTAACTTAACAACTTATCTGCAATTTTCTACGATAAACACTGAATACATCACACTGCAACCCTCACTTAAATAAAATGTGGAAATAAAATGCAGAAACAAGATCTGAGCAAGAAAAGAAATAACACACACGACACTGTTATTTTTGGACTAAGTCCCCGAAAAAACCCAATGTGGAAAAATCGATGCAGCAGTTGAGGGTTTGATATTAGTAAGCAATAATTTATGAGTACAATTCTTCGAATGCCCTGACTGGCAGTCCTATATAGAGATCTAACTGAACAAAAAGCTAGTGAGATGATCTCACCCCGTCACTAGAAGAACCTGCACTGATCTGCCCTAGAGATGAGCTCTTGCGTTGTCTCTGTGCAGTATTGCGTCACACCTACACATTCACTGCATCACTGTTGTTGGGACTGCGTTGCACGGTGCACCTCCTTTGATCTCTCTGCTAGCTGGAAACTTCAGCCCTCTGGCCTCCCAATCCCTGGCTCCAGCACTGGTTCCTAATTGTTCCCCAGCAAAAATACGAGCTCCCTTTGAACCTTTGCATTGCCACTGTGTTGCCTCTCCGGACTACTCTCTACCCTCTATGCCTTGCACTCTCTGGATCAGGAAAATCTCCAACTGGAAAATTATCTCTGCCCCTCTCTGCAAGAATCAACTCGATCGATCTTCTCCACTATTGAGCACTACTCACTTGAGAATTTCGATCTCTAGACTCTTTCGGTGTATTTTTGAAATGCCCATCAAGTCCTTATAATCTTCTCGTTGAGACTTCAACGGTCGAGATTAAATCACTAATCAACGGCTAAGATTAACTTGACTTGATCTCTGACTTTTTCTAGAACATTCACACGTTGTTTTATTAATACCCTTTAATTATTTTAATTCCATTAAAAATAATTAATTATTTCAATAAAACACAATCCGAGTGGAATTTCCCAAAATGCTTTCTGGGTTCTTTGGAATACATGTGTCTAATCCTCCCTACAAATTTTGAGACTAAGAGCACATCCGATGCTACCAGAAATCAAAACACTTGTCACTTGGTGCTCTCATTGGGATTTGCTCCCAGATTTCTATTTAAGTAAGTATTGGGCTCTCACTATGTATTCATGTTATGAGCTATCGGGCTTGAGGAAACTTTGTCAATTTGTATACTTGTTTTTGCTAATAAAACAAAGACGTTGGGGTATCATCGGTGGTGTTATCTTTCTATCATAAGGTGATCTCTTTCCAATTATCTTTATTGTGCTTCAATTTCTTATGCATTTGGATTGTATTAACTTCTATTGTCATTCATTGTGGATTGATATGTGTAAGGTATCATGCATATATCTTTGATGTAGAGTAGTATTCTAGGAGTGAGAAATGTTAATTGATTTTTGGAGGAATCTTTAGTTTCTTTCACCCATTGTATTGCTCTATTTCCTTTATGTATGCTAATATTTGTTTCCAAGAGTGTAGAAAATATTTTCTTGGAATTGTGTGAAGGATGCTTTTGGGCATGGGAGAAGTCTCACATAGATCAACTCACTACCAAACTCAAGATACGAAAGACTCATCGATCTTAACTTCAAGGGCTTCATCCAAAGAGAAGCAAAGGAAGGGGATTTCTTTTCTCATATTCTACTTGAATCACTTATAATTCAAATTTCATATTTCATTTGATCCAAATCTAGAGCTTTCCAATGGTTGTATGAGTTAATTAGAGCACTTTCCTAGACTAGACAAGCATGGAGTTTCACTCCCATGACCTCGTTTAGTTGTGTATTATTATTTGTTTTTTCTTGCATGCTCTCTCCACTAATTTCCTAATTTGTTTTACAGTCATTTGGGCAGCAACTCAAGTTCACTTTGGCATCAAGTTGGAGGAGAGATTCTTCCAGAAACTACTAATCTTTTCTTTGCAGGACCCCTCACATTTGTTGGGCGGCTTTGTAGCAAGGTTGTGAGCCCTTGTTAGGCCCATCCTTGGTTAGGTCGAGTTCCTTAAAAGAATGCCTCTTTTTCGCTCTAGGTTGTGGCCCTTAGGAGAGGCTTAATCTCTCTTTTTCATGGTATTCCTTCCTCATTTCAAGTCTGACATTTGTATCTAATTTCAGATTTCAAAAAGGCTTTCTTAGGCCTCTTTGTAGTAAGTTTTCATCGAGGAAATTCTATAGTTAAAGTGTCTTATTGTAAAGACTTCCTTGAGGTTCTTTGAGGCCTTGAGAGGCTCTCATTCCTTTGTAACACATCTAATAAAAAGCTCATTTTCTTGAGGGAGCTTGGGAATTTTCCCATGGCATCCTGCCTCCTTATTTAGGAAGGAGGACTTCTCTTTTGGGTGGATTGATTCTTTAAGTAGTTTCTAACTTACTTGCGTGCTTCACTCTAGTGAATCCACTTTAACTTATGCATGGTTTAAATCATAATATTAAAAGATAGCACTCACAATCTCTCAATTTTGCAATCAAGTTTACTATTTCCATTTGCTAGATCTCTTGTGTTGGGCAAATTTACTTTCATGGTTGTTTAAGCTACAATATTTACAAATATTTTGGGCAGCTCGTTCTTTTTGCTACAACATATCATAAGTAAGCATTTCACTTTTGTCTATATTATATTTCATTAGCCCTTTTGCTTCACATGTTTTGTTGATACATGCTTCACCATTTTATGTCAACCTGCACTTAATGTTATCTTAATCATATTGTTCATTCATATATCTTTCGAAGCATTTTTTTCAATTACTTGGACCAAACTTGCAAATTTTGGGCCACTTTTGAATTTCTATTTACATGCAATTTACTTTAATAAAGATTGTGAGTTGATAAGAATTTCCATTTATTATTCCCATTAAGATACATTTGACACTTCAAAAATTTTATCTCATTAAACTCTCTTAGGAAACAACAACATCCACATGCATTTCATTTAAGCATACTTAACACTAATTTGCATTTCTAATTAATTTACCTCCAAGCATAAGCTTGGTTGAAAGACTCTTTTAGGGACCCCTTTCTTTCATCAACTTGAGGGACATAGACCCTCTTTTGTGGTTAACACGGTGGCCTTGCAGTCGTCAAAGCCATAGTCTCTACAGCGTCGAAGGCATCGGGTGCGTTGGATTTTCCAGGGCAGGGATCGTTAATACAGCCTCGACTGTCTTTCTCTGTATGTCCTTCCACAACTCACATTAGAGACTTGTTTCAAAATAGTCGATAGAAAGGCTACATCTAGATAGGCATCTAGTTTTAAAATTTACCAAGATAACTGCATCTCACACTAGAGAGATTTGCATATCATTTTAACTTATTCACTTTAGAGCATTTCAAATTTACTAGCAAATTTTGTTTATTTTTATGTACTTGTTATCAGTGTTGATAATATCGGTATCGGAAAAATATCGGCAAGGGTCTAGAAAACATCTTATCGGCAATATGGGCGAAAATATCAACAAGCATAAAAAATCGTTTTTTCATATTTTTAACAATTAGCCGATATTTTCAAAATTTGGCGATATTTAGCCGATATTTTGAAAATATCGCAATATTTTGCCGATATTTTCAAAATATCGCAATATTTTCAAGCCGAAATATCGTTTCCTTGAAAATATCGCCGATATTATCAACATTGCTTGTTATAATGAATGATCTTGTTGTTGATTATTCCATTTAGCAAGTGCATATCTATATATATTTTGCAAGTAATACTTAGCATCCATTGAACTTAATTTGCAAGTTATTTTCATTCAAATTGCTATTACATGTGCTTATGATCATGAATGTTATTATATTTATTTGAGCATCTCCTTATAAGTGTAAATTATATCTTTCAAGTGATATTCTATGTTTATATTTTATCTAACATTTTATAGGATTACTTGTCATCATCTTTTGAGTTTCCATCTTAATCAACTATTTGACATTCATCTTGAGCAACTATTTCTTTAAAGCAGTGGTCTATGTTCTTTATCTTTAAATGAATCTTTGAATATTGCTCATGCATGTTTATTAACTTGCTCATGTCTTTGGAAACAAGTTATTTTTGACAAGCCTTCCACTCACCTTAGTCTCCTAGAAAACTCACATTTTATTTAACCTTCATTAGGGACCACCCCCCTTAGCTTACCTAGGAGAGAGCTTTAATTGAGACAATTGGGAATAGGCGACAGCCCCATCTCTTAGGGTGCCACCAAGTCATATCTTGTGGGGATTTAGGATTTTCCCCACACTAGCCTACGTGTGCAAGCAAAGCGACAACACATCTTTTGCTGTCGTTGGCGGGGACAAGTCCTCTTGTACCTAGAAATTGACTAACTCTTGGTTTTTGCATATTGGACTTTTAGAGTTGGATTCTTGCTCAAGTGGCTACTCCACTCGAATCAAATTTTGCAAGAGTTTCTACTAGGAGAAATCCAAGTTGTCTGGTTAGCCCCACTCTTGAGCCTAAAAGGGTTTTTAAAGCGAGGTTAAAAGGACTCTCCCATAGTAGACTTCTTCTAATCTTGGGCAAGAAGCTATTTCTGATATCCATTTGTTTTTCCAAGAAAAAGTACAACACGACATCATGAATGATCTTTTTGGTCCTTGTAACTTTACTAACACAAATGGCTATCCTCACAATATCCCTAACAACTTACAAGGCTATTGAAAAGTTGCCTTCTTTTCAAGGTAACAATGTCATTAGTGTTGCATCACATGTTAAGAATTTCAATGTTTGCATTTACAAGTGGTGTAACACCAGTAAGTTCTAACCATGAGGATGTAAAGATCAGACTCTTTGTCCTCTCCTTAGAAGAGGATGTTCTTGATTGGTTCACTGAGTGTCCTGCTAACTCTTAGGACTCATTACAAGACATCGTAAGTGCCTTTATGGATAGATTTGGAGAAAAGAAAGAAGATAGGCACTTGATCAAGAAAGAAGATATGCACTTGATCAATGCCATTAGTTTTATCAAGAAGGAGAATGAAACTATGGAGGAGTTTAACAAGAGACTTAATGACTTGGTGAAAAGTATGTGTCAAGATGTTTGGTCTCCTGAAAAAAAAATTAATGTACTCTTATTTGGATGCTTTTGGTGTTGACACATCCGATGAGATGAGGAGGAAGGAACCTGCAAATTTGAATGAAGCTCAAACTGAAGCCTTGAAGATGGAAAAGGCTAGGCATGAATTGGGAAAGTCTGAAATTCCTGGTTTTAATAGAGGGCCATCAAAGTCTCATGACTCCAAAGGTAAGGCTAAGGAAGAAAGTGCACATGATCCTATAAAAGAGTTAATCTAACACATCAAAACCATGGAAGCAAATCACACATCCAAAATAGATTGGTAGCCATGGAAAAGAATCAAGTTGGGAGATTCCAAAATAGAGGAAATGAGAAATGGCAAAAGAGAGGACCTCCCAATGAGCATAGGCCACCAAATCCACTTGAGTCTACTAACTTAGTTGAAGATTTTATTCCTTATTGTGGACCTTGTGATGAAATGCATGATGAAGCCACTTATCCATATGTGAGAAGAATTCTAGAAGGGGGAATGGTTGGGACAAGTGAGCAAATAAATTTGGTTGGCAAAGAGCATCATTTGTCCATGGAGAATTGAATGGAAGTTATGGAGAGTAGCCAAAAAGTAAATAATAAGTCTCCATCTTCCAAAAGTGTGAACAACTTTGGTGAGTTGGATAATATCACGGAATTATACGGAGAGAAGCCTTCATCAAATCAAATTTTAGAGATAGCCAAGGAGAGAGGTTTGACTTACCAAAGAAAGGGCAAGGAACAAGAGAAAAATCAAAATGCCCCTAAGACTTTCACTCCACCTACATCTAGGTTAAATATTGACTTGGTAGGATGGATAAACAATGCAATGATTTTAGTACCTGTGACTGAAATCCTAAATATTCCCTCTCAAAAGTCTAAGTTGTTGAAAGCCATTGATGCACCTCATGGGAAGGAAATGTCAAATTTTTCCAAGTACAAATTTGAGGATGCCCCTATAACTTTGCAAAGTAGTGATACATGTAGAGATAACAGAGACCATCAAACTTTCTTCATTACTATGTTGGTGATGGGTTTCTCTTGCACAATTGCATGTTCGATTCTGGAGCATCATCCTGTGTCATGACTAAGAAGGTCATGAATCAATTAAACTTGAGGATTTCTAGACATTACCACAGTATTTGTGCTATGGATTCAAAAATTATTGAAGTTTGTGATTTGATAAAGGATCTTCAAGTCCACTTGGCAGTACATCCTGATATTATGATCACCATGGATATTGTGGTGATTGATGTACCTAATGCTTGGGGTATGTTATTGTCTAGAAAGTGGGGAGTTGATATAGGAGGTAGTTTGCAAATGGATCTAAGTTATGTTGAAATTTGGTTACCGGAGGACAGGTGGTTCCCTAAGGCTTTGATCTTTGGCCTAGGGAAAAGTGTCCAAAAGAATTTAATTTTTCTCCTAAAGTGACTTCATAAAGTTATAAAGTCAAATCTAATTTAAAAGTGGCTTTAAGTGATAAAGTTACTAAGGTCTAATTTTAAAGTGACTTTAATAAAGTCAATGTGAAATTAGAAAGGGAAAAGTGACTTTGGAAATAAATGACTAAGTGGGCCTTTATTAAAGTGGGGTGAATTAAAAAATAGAAAGTAAGATTTAAATGAGCATTTAATCTCAGCCCTAGATCTAAAGCTATCTCAGCCATTGGATTTAGGGATTCCCCAAAAGTCACTTAAGGTTAGGTTAAAGGAGGAAAAGGAGGGAAAAGTTCATTCATTCTTTCATGAGCAAATTGAGAGAGGAGGAGGAAGAGAGCTGAAGACATTTTTCTGGTTTGAGCTTGAGAAGGTGAAGGAGAGGCAGATTCAACAGTCCGTACAGCAGCAAGGGGCTGCATGTTTTTCGAGGCAGCAAGAGGTTGCACAAATTTCAAGGCAGCAAGGCCATACAGCAGCACAAATTTCGAGGAGGCAGCTTACTGTATTTTTTCTGTATAGTCCGTACGGTCGTACAGCTAAGTACTGGGCACGATTTCCAAGACTATCATTTGCTGTAATAAATTTCTGTTTTGAGTTTTTTGCTGTTTTGGCACGTTTTCCAAGGCGGAGGCAAGCATGGAAAACAAGATAAGTCTGCACTTTGTTCGCTGAAATTTTTCCTGTACATTTCACTTCTCTGTAAAAGCATTTTCCAGAAATAAGAAGAAGTTTTCGAACTGGTTTTCCCCAAGAGTTGTAGGGGGTTTTTCCAGGGTCACATTGACCAAAAATCAGCGTGTCAAAATTTTGTGTGTGGCTGATTTAATTTTCTGAGTTTTTATTTCTGCATTTCAGCATTGTGAAATTTCCAGAATTAGTGTTTTCAAAAAATATTTATTTTTTCCAGCTTGTTGAATATATGGCTATGGAAATGGGCATTTACCAAAGTGGGTATTCAAATTTCTACAGTTATGCTACCATCCGCAATAGCAAGTGCATTATGGTTAGATGGGATAGGGAATTGGAGAGAAAGTATCATGTGGAGAATCCCAAGAAGCCTTATAATGAAATTGTGTGTGAATCTGACGACTTGGGAAATTAGGTTATCTTGGTTAATTTTTTGCTCCATTGGAGAAGGAGATGGAAAGTAAGAAAGATTGGATTTGGCATGTGAATTTTTATGGTGCCCATTCAAAGTTTGGTAAGGGTGATGGAATTGTCCTTACCTCTCCCCTTGATCATATATTCAAGTTTTCCTATAGAATGGAATTCAATGCAACTAACAATGTAGCAAAATATGAGGCTTTGTTCTTAGGTCTACAGTTGGCAAAGGACTTGAAAATTAAGATGCTTAGTATCAAGGGAGATTCTGATTTAGTCATTCTTCAAGTGAAGAATCGATTTGCTTGTAAGAATGATAGATGAAAGAAGTATCTCAATGTTGTTTGGGATAATATGGAGTATTTTGATGCATTAGATCTTCAAACAATTCCAATGGAAGGAAATAGACAAGTTGATAAGCTAGTTGTTGTTGGATCTACTTTACAGCGTGGGGAGAAATTGATGGATGATCAGATTAAGATGGAAGCTATTTTTAGACCATCAGTTCCTAACACTATTGAGCACTGGCAAATCTTCAACAATGAAATCCAAGTGATTAGATTTTTGAATAATATAGAGGAATTTTTGGATTTCAAGGTTGGCTACAAAGAAGAGGGTGTTGAGATTTTGTGTATTTGGGGTAGCATCAGTTGTGCTCTAGCTCCCAAATTTTGTGGAGGGACTAGAGTTCACCTGATCTACAAAACCCAGAAATGGATTTGGGAAATTTCATCTGGTTTAGGAGATATTAAATTAATTAATTATTTTGATGTATTTCCTAAGTTAAAACTTAGGAAAATAAAATAATTAAAGTGAATTTAATTAAACATGTGATGAAATAGTCTTAAGTCACACGAATCAAGCTTTCTTTTAATCTTAGCCATTGATTAAAGATTTAATCTTGGTCGTTGATTTGTTAACGAGAAAAGTATAAAGGAAAGGCTTGGGGTCATTTGTGAAGACACACAGAGGCAGAGCACTGAAGCTAAGCTGAGATTCTAGGGCAGGGTTGCTAAGAATTCTCAGAAGTGTTTCAGTTGCAGAGAGGGGAATTTAGACCAAGGGGATGATCTGATCCCGAGATCTAGAATACACAAGAAGCAGAAAAGAGATCAGCAAGGACAGCGCAGAGGAAGGCAGCAGCAGCAACAACAAACGGCAACAGCAGCAACAGTAGCATCAGTGTCTTTCAGGGGCAACGGTCAAGTTTCTAGGCCTAGATCTGGCTGAGTTCTGTGAATCCTGTTTGAGGGTGTGGATCTGTAAAGTTTTGTAGATGTTCTATGCTAGTAGCAATTTCACTTTTATTTCAGCAATCATACAAGTAGTTAAGCAAAATGCAAATAGAACATATAAGTAGATCTTACAGAAGACAAAACAGAAACAAGAAAAATGTGTGTATTCGTTTCGGCGGTCAACAGGATGCTTCAACCAGCAAAGTCTCCTTTGGTCAGCCAGCCCAGCATGTGTCACAACAACCCTTCAATCTGTAGATGAGTCAACCCAAGTCAACTCTGCAAAAGTCAACGATGTCCTGAAAAGTCAACGTGTGGGCAGCAAGCTAAAAGTCAACGCAACAAAGAAAACGTGTCAACCCTTGACCTCGATTTTGTGCTGTAGTACTACTTTCATAAATCGAACCTTCCACCAAATTTCCTCAAATTTCTGTTTGGGACTAAGCTGCTGACCAAAGTCAACTGTTGGATTTGACAGCAAGGCTTCGCGAAACCCTAGTAGAGGGAAGTAACCGCATTTCCGCCCAACTCGTACAATTTGTCCTTCGTCCTTCACATTCTTCACACGTGTGGTCGAATCCTGTCTTTAGGTAGCTCGTACTATTTGATGAGAAGATGAAATGCTCTTCAACTTTTCCTGTATTTATATCAATCATGAGGGTGTGTGACACATCTGTTGGGCATGCGAGCCTACATTACAAAACTGGCCGACCTTGCACATACAATTTATTAAAAATAATAAATTCAAAATATAAGTTCTGCTCATCGGATTAAGACATATTTTATATGGATTTTACACCTCTCAGAAAGAGGAATCCAACAAACATATTAGCCTCTTAATCTGAGCATCTTAATATGGAGTTTGGACCTAGTTGTCCAAATTTAACACTCCCTCTCAACTAGGGAGAACTCCATCTATTAGTGCAATCAACATCGTGCGTCATCCCGCCGAAACTTGCTTTGCTGGATTCTTTATTTCAGAACAGAAGTGGGTCAGTCACAAAGACATCATCCCCCGACTGACATAGTCAGTCCAGAGGTCCCAGACCTCACAAATCTTGATCCCGGATCAAGTGGTTGGACCGTGCCATCCTAGATAGAGAGTACGGCAATCTCTGATGCGTCCATCAGTCTTTGCTAATAGTCTCTAACTTTTCCACACCTCATTGGCCAAATGAGAGGTACTTCCCATGAGCCCTGAACTCAATGGGTAGGATGCATACGGGGCACAGAAAATGAGAGGTGAACCAACTCAAAATCACAGCGGTGGGGTCCAAGCACACCACCAAGGTTGGCAAGCCTAGCCTTGTGGTTGCCCATAGCTCCAAGAAGCTCTCCCCAAAGCCCCCCAGAGCTCCCAGAGCTCATCGTCCAACAGGACCCACATCATAGGGTCTTTCCACGACACCAAGACTCTCACGGAAGGTTAGGAACTTGACCTTCCCAAGGGGCTTAGTGAGAATATCCGCGACCTGCTCATCAGTTCCTATATGATCGAGCCTTACGGCGCCTCGCTGTACCATATCCCGGATAAAGTGGTACCTGATATCAATATGCTTGGATCGGTCGTGGAACACAGGATTCTTAGTCATACGAATCCCACTTTGATTATCACAGAGTATCGCAGTGGTATCTAGCACATGTCCAAACAGCTCACTAAAGAGCTTTCGCAACCAAACTGCTTCACAACAGGCCATACTAGCAGCAATGTATTCGGCCTCCGCGGTGCTCAAAGCCACCGACTTCTGCTTTCTGCTCATCCATGAGATCGAAGCAGAACCAAGATTGAAGCAGCATCCCGATGTGCTCTTACGATCCACCACACTGCCAGCCCAATCGGCATCAGTATATCCACGGAGTATCACACTCCCGGCAGTGTATCTCAGCCCATGGTTTATCGTGCCCAGAAGATATCTCAAAAGATTCTTGGCACCAACCCAGTGAAAATGATGAGGCTCAACCATCTGTTGACTCAAAGTGTTCACTGCAAAACATATGTCCGGACGGGTGTTCACTAAGAACATCAAAGCTCCTATGAGTTGACGCTACTCAGTAGGATTGGCCAAGATAGGCCCAGCAGCGCTGCCACTCAACTTTTTAAAGTTGAGTTCCATCGGTGTCGACACGGACTTACAGTCCACCATTCCAAATCTTTCCAGAAGCTTCACAATATATTTCCTTGAGAAAGGAAAATCTCTCCAGGTCTCTGCCAGACCTCCAGGCCTAGGAAATAGTGCATCAGTCCTAGGTCCTTCATCTCGAATTCAGCAGCACGCTCCCTCTTACATTGATGAATGAGAGGGTCATCACCAGTCAGGAAGAGGTCATCCACATATAGTACTAGAATGAGAGGCTTCTCTTTCACAACCTTGAAGTAAAGGTTCGGATCAGCATTACTTCGAGTGAAGCCCAGCTTCATCAAGTAACTATCCATCCTCTCGTACCAAGCTCTGGGTGCTTGCATTAACCCATAGAGGGCTTTCTTCAATCTGCAGACATGAGTGTCTCGATCCTGAACTTCAAATCCAGAGGTTGTTCCACATACACCTCTTCCTTTATTGCACCATGCAGAAAAGCGGTCTTGACATCCATCTGATGAAGACTCCATCCTTGCGTAGCAGCAAGGGCTATGATTGATCGAATGGTGGTATATCGTGCCACAGGTGCAAATATGTCGTCATAGTCAATTCCTTCCTTTTGAGAGAAGCCACGGGCAACAAACCTTGCCTTAAACTTTTCAGCACTCCCATCAGATCCATGTTTGATTTTGTAGAGCCATTTAGCGGTGACAACAGATTTGTCCTTCGGTCTCGGGACCACATCCCAGACATCATTCTTCATAATAGACTCATATTCTTCATGCATAGCATCCTTCCAGACTTGATGCTTGATGGCTTCCTCAAAAGATCCAGGTTCAGATTGTACAATAGTACTCATGGCGGCTAGATACCCTTGGTATCTACACGGCTTCTTGCTTTCTCGGAATGTCCCCCTTGGGGCAGCATGACCCTCAGCATCTTCGAGGGTGTCCCTGAGCCATGATGGTCTCTTTCCTAGTGAAGGGGTTGGATCAATAGGGTCCATTGGCCCTTCAATAACAGGCATAGTCTCATCCTGGGGTTCTTCCAGATTTCCAGGTCTTTCTTCATGATTTTCTTCAGATCTAGGAAGATCTACTACTTTCTTCAGGGAAGCATCTTCGTCAAAAGTGACTTCATGGCTTATCTCTACTTCCCTTTGACCAGGTACATAGACTCTATATGCCTTAGAAGTCTCACTGTAGCCCACAAACATTCCTTTCTTCCCAGTAGCATCCAGCTTACTTCTCTTTTCTTTCGGCACATGAAAATAGACAGGACATCCAAAAATTCTAAAATGTGAGACATCGGGTTTCTTACCAGAGAAAACCTCTTCGGGAGTTTTGGAGTCCAAAGCGGAATGAGGGCATCGGTTTTGAATGTACACAGCAGTATTTGCAGCTTCTCCCCACGGAAACTTTGGTAGACCCTGGTCACATAGCATGGCACGGGCAGCTTCCACAATAGTTCTATTCTTGCGTTCAGCAACACCATTCTGCTCAGGGGTATATGCAGTGGTAGTCTCCCTCTTAATGCCAGCTTCTCTGCAAAAGTCTTTGAACTCATTTGACTCATATTCAGTGCCATTGTCAGTCCTCAAAATCTTGATCTTCTTTCCGGTCATATTTTCCACCAAGGCTTTGAAGGTACGGAACCACATGAAAGCCTCATCTTTCTTCTTCAAGAAGTATATCCAGGTTTTGCGAGAGAAGTCATCAGTAAATGTCATATAGTAAGAACATCCCCCCAGGGATGTTACAGGCAACATACCAGAAAGATCAGAATGAACCAGTTGCAATATCTCAGATGTCTTTGTGACACTTGAGGGGAAAGGTACCCTTGTATGTTTTCCTTCAGCACAGCCCTTACATACACCTTCATGATTATTTCCAAAATTAGGCATCCCTGTCACCACCTTCCTTGCTTCGGGAAGGGCTTTGTAATGAAGGTGTCCAAATCTTCGGTGCCATAGTTCAGTTTGTCGGATAGTATCACAAGTCATAGCTCCCAACGGACTCCCTCCAACCTGGTAGAGTGTACCAACTCTAAAACCAATTGAGATAGCTTCATTGAAGCTCTCCTTCCACCTGAGCACCTTTCCATCAGAGAAAGTTACATTGAATCCTTTGTCTTCCATGGCAGATACAGACACAAGGTTCTTCTTCAATTTAGGTACATAGAGTACATCTTGCAAACGTAGGACTTGTCCTTGAGACAAGTGGAGGGTCACAGTCCCTATCCCTTTCACGGGATATGTGGCATTATCCCCAAGGATAATTTCTAGATTAGTATCCCTTTCAACCATGTCAGAGAGTGCTCCCTTGAATCCGGTGATGTGTCTTGAGGCACCACTATCGATTAGCCAGACATCCATAGTGTCGGGCGGAGATGTAGCAGAGAGAGCAGATACAAGAATATACTCATTTCTTTTATCAACAACATTAGACTCCTCATACCTGGTATTTCTGGACCTCTTAGAAGGTTGATGGTTTCCTCCAAAGTGTGCCTTCCTCTTTCCTTTGGATTTGTCATTTCTTCGATTCCCATTTCTTCGGTTGTTGTTGTTATCGTCACTATCGGGAGAATCCTTCTTGAAGGGGCATTCTCTAGCATAGTGACCAGGCCTATGGCAAGTGAAACACTTGCCCTTCTTTTCTTGAGCCTTCGTTCTTCCTTTGTCCTTAGGACCACCAGAGTTCTTCTTTCGAGAATGAGCACCATAGGCAACATTTCTGTCATTATCGAATTCCTTCATCCTTGTTTCTTCTTGCATACATCTTGACAGAAGCTCATCAAAGTTAGGAATGGTATTATTGTTGAGAATAGTAGTTGTGAATACTTGCCATTCATATGGAAGTCCTCCAAGTGCGGTGAGAACCATCTCACGATCAGCTATTATCTCCTCAATAGCTAGCAGATTGTTCCTGGTTTCGGTCAACTTCAGAAAGAAAGTTTGAACAGACTCATCTCGGCCCTTCTTCATATTCTTCAACTTGTTCTTGAGGAATAGCACTTGGTTCACATTGTTTACTTGAAACATAAGTATCAATTTGTCATACATCTCCTTGGATATGCCTAGTTCAGATATGTAGGCAACCAGACTCTTATTTATGGATTCCCTGATCAGCAGCTTTGCTTTGATTTCTCCCTTCTTATACTTGTTTCTAACAGCAGCAGAGGCATTGGATGGAGGTTCTTGAATCCTCCCTGTCACATGATCCAGGAGATCATGATCTTCTAATTTAAGATCTAATATCATCTTCCAGGGATGGAAGTCATCACTTCCAGTCAGCTTGTCATTCTCCTTGAATTCAAGACTAGTGGAACCCATTTCCTCCGATGATGATTGCTATAGATTGAGTTTGTCTTCACCTCAGCTCTGATACCATGTTAAGTTTTGTAGATGTTCTATGCTAGTAGCAATTTCACTTTTATTTCAGCAATCAAACAAGTAGTTAAGCAAAATGCAGATAGAACATATAAGTAGATCTTACAGAAGACAAATCAGAAACAGGAAAAATGTGTGTATTCGTTTCGGCGGTCAACAGGATGCTTCAACCAGCAAAGTCTCCTTTGGTCGGCCAGCCCAGCATGTGTCACAACAACCCTCCAAACTGTAGATGAGTCAACCCAAGTCAACTCTGCAAAAGTCAACGCTGTCCTGAAAAGTCAACGCAGGGGCAGCAAGCTAAAAGTCAACGCAGCAGCAAAACGGTCAACCCTTTGACCTCGATTTTTGTGCCAGGTAGTACGGCCTTCATAAATCAAACCTTCCACCAAATTTCAGCTTGTTTGGACCAAGCGTTGACCAAAGTCAACGCTGGTCAAAGTTTCTGCGAAACCCTAGCAGCAGCAAATCCGTACTTCAGCTCAGCCGTACAATTTGTCCTCTTCGTCCTTCACACGTGTGGCTGAAACTTGTCTTTAGGTAGCTCGTACTATTTGATGAGAAGAGAAGATGATGAGATGTGTTGATGATGAAATGCTCTTCAACTTTTCCTGTATTTATATCAATCATAAGGGTGTGTGACACATCTGTTGGGCATGCGAGCCTACATTACAAAACTGGCCGACCTTGCACATATAATTTATTAAAAATAATAAATTCAAAAGCAAGAGATTAACTCATCGGATTAAGACATATTTTATATGGATTTTACACCTCTCAGAAAGAGGAATCCAACAAAAATATTAGCCTCTTAATCTGAGCATCTTAATATGGAGTTTGGACCTAGTTGTCCAAATTTAACAGGATCAGTCAGTATTGTTGGTCTTAGATCAGCCAGGTGCTGCAGATCTAGAGTTTTCTCTGTTGGGTTTTCCAGATCTGGAACCCAGAGTTGTGTATTCAGAAATATTCTTAATAATAGAGCCCTCCAGCAGCCAGAGACCGGTTTTCTCACATTGGGTTTTTCCGGGGACAGTTTGTCCAAAAATAACTGTCAGTTTGTCTATGTGTGCATGTGCTTATTCTAGATCTGAATTGATAGAGATCTGTTATGTGTTTTGCTTTGAGGTTAACTTGAATTTATTCAGTTGATAACTTGTATAAGTAGGAGAAGCTTAACCGGATTAACAGAAATAATTTTTGCATAAGAATTAAAAATTTCTACATGGTATCAGAGCAATTGCAGATCTAGAAGGGTCACCAGCTGAAGAATCTGAAGGATCTAGCTACAGAAAGCAGCTGGAAAGGCAACAAGAAAGCAGATCTGAAGGGACAAACACAGTTTTCAGGAGGAGATTCACGCAGAGGGAAGGGTGACACTATCCAGCGTTGTGTCCTAGCAAGCCCACGCAATTACTCCGCAAAGGCAGCTCAGAAACAACGTTGGTTGGGTCTAAAGCCAGCCAATGTGATTCAGATCTGAATCTGTCAGATCTAGAAAAAGTCTGTAGAAAAGTTGCAGAAATTCAGAAGAGCTGGTGGGGTTAAACTTCTGAAGTTTTCATATTTTTAACCTTAGCACAAGTGACAAAGTTTGCGAAGAGATCAGCTTCTCAGAGAGTTTCTTGCCAAAGGAAACTTACAGTTTGATCAGAGGATCAAAGAAGAAGCTGAATCATAGTTGATTTGGTAGATTTCCAAGGAGGGAAATCAAGTGTCAGAGGGAGCAGAGGGTGCCCAGTTCATAAAGGACCCTAGATCCAAGATCTCTAGGATAGAGAAGAGGAGCTTCGACACATTCTAAGTAGATGGCTCCTCATGGACTACGTGATCAGGATAGGCTAGAGGGCCTCTCAAACTTTTCGGTGTGGAAAGCAAGGATCCTAATTGTCCTTGAGGCATATGGTCTAAGAGACCATGCAGAGCAGACCCTGGCCACACCGACAGATGCAGAGGTCCTACGGAAGCATAGAGAGGCTGCTGGGCATACCAAGCGGCTGATAATGGACAATATTAAGGACCATATTGTACCACACATAGCTGAGAAGAAGACAGCTAATGAGATGTCGAAGGCCTTGACTTCCTTATATGAGGGAAAATCAGTCCAAAGAAGATGTTGTTGGAGGCCCAAATGAGGTCATTCATGATGACCAAGGGAGAAGACATCGAGCATTTCCTCTTCAGATTGCAGTCAATCAGGGATCAGCTGATTGCAACGGGTGCAACCGTAGATGATGCAGTGATAGTCAGGACTGCCCTCAATGCAGTCACGAATGAGTGGGAAAACTTTGTCCAAAGTATCTTGGGCAGAGCAGACCTCCCAGATTCGGATAGCTTGTGGTCGATCCTGCGACAAGAAGAACTACGAAGGTTCACCAAGAAGCAGCATAGCCCTGCGTTGACCAAGGTCAAGAAGGAAGAGGAGGAGGATGCAGCCTTGGCATCAAAGAAGCAGTCGAAGAAGAATAAGGATCTTTCTAAGATCAAGTGCTTCCAGTGTGGCGAAATGGGACATTTTGCCAGCCATAGTCCAAAAAAGAAGAAGGACAAGGAAGCATCTTCTTCCAAAACAGCAGTGGCAAATGATGGGTCCAAAGATGATGTAGCCATGAGTGCTCATGAACCACAGAGGTGGGGTGATATGGACATGTAGAGGAGCTACATGGAAGTAAGGCGATATCCTTGAGCAGCTCATCTCTTAGATCACAAGTGACCTATGACAGCCTTAAGACAGTAGCGCGACAAGTGGAGCAATGGGTGCATAGATCACAGATGAGGCAGAGGCAGATCTGAAGGCTAGGAGGGGCAGCGCAGAGCAAAGCAGTAGCAGCATAGAAGCAGTAGCAGCACAGAGGCTGATGTGACTTTAGCAGTGCAGAGCAGTGTTGTTTACGCAGTGCAAAGCTGCAGCAGCGCAGAGAGCTTCAGAGGGACAGCGCAGTGCAGCAACAACGTGATAGGTTTTAGCACAAGAAGCTGATGTGACTTCAGTAATGCAGAGGGAGTCTGATTACGCAGGCAGAGCTGTAGTTGTGCATCGTTCTTTAGATGCCAGCACATATCTATAGCCTATGGAGCTTCAGTGATAAGGATGCAGCCCATTTGACTTGTTTGTCAAAGATTGGGCAGGAGATTTAGTTGTTTCTCTCAACAACTGAAGTTGCAGTGTAGCAGATGAGCAGTGGCAATACTATGAGCAGCACAGATGCAGCGTATTGAGAGGGAGTTGCAGTACAATGGTTGCAGTTGCAGTGGCAATGGCAGTGGCAGTGGCAGAGTCATGGGCAACAGTACAGAATGGCAGCAGCAGTGCAGAGTTGAGTGGCAGGAGGCCAAGCTTCAGCACAGAACCAGCGCCCAAAGTCATGTAATGCATAAGTGTGATGTATTGCTAGAGCACACCCTTGATGCTAAGAGGGCGTGTTGAGATTTTGTGTATTTGGGGTAGCATCAGTTGTGCTCTAGCTCCCAAATTTTGTGGAGGGACTAAAGTTCACCTGATCTACAAGACCCAGAAATGGATTTGGGAAATTTCATCTGGTTTAGGAGATATTAAATTAATTAATTATTTTAATGTATTTCCTAAGTTAAAACTTAGGAAAATAAAATAATTAAAGTGAATTTAATTAAACATGTGATGAAATTGTCTTAAGTCACATGGATCAAGCTTTCTTTTAATCTTAGCCAATGATTAAAGATTTAATCTTGGTCATTGATTTGTCAATGAGAAAAGTAAAAAGGAAAGGCTTGAGGTCATTTGTGAAGACACAAAGAGGCAGAGCACTGAAGCTAAGCTGAGATTCTAGGGCAGGGTTGCTAAAAATTCTCAAAAGTGTTTCAGTTGCAGAGAGGGGAATTTAGACCAAAGTGATGTTCTGATCCTAGGGTCTAAAATACACAAGAAGCAGAGAAGAGATTAGCAAGGACAGCGCAGAGAAAGGCAGCAGCAACAGCAAACGGCGGCAGCAGCAGCAGCAGCAATGTCTTTCAAGGGCAGCACTGGGGTTTCTAGGCCTAGATCTGGCTGAGTTTTGTAAATCCCGTTTGAGGGTGTGGATTAGTCAGTATTGTTGGTCTTAGATCAGCCAAGTGCTGCAAATCTAGAGTTTTCTCTGTTGGGTTTTCCAGATCCGAAACCCAGAGTTGTGTATTCAGAAATATTCTTAATAATAGTACCCTCCAGCAGCCAAAGACCGGTTTTCCCACATTGGGTTTTTCCGATGACAGTTTGTCCAAAAATCACTGTGTCATTTTGTCTATGTGTGCATGTGCTTATTCTAGATCTGAATTAATAGAGATTTGTTATGTGTTAAATTTGGACAACTAGGTCCAAACTCCATGTTATGATGCTCAGATTAAGAGGCTAATATTTTTGTTGGAATCCTCTTTCGGAGAGGTGTAAAATCCATATATAATATGTGTCAGGTAGGCGGAGAACATTCATTTTTGAATTATTGTTCTTATTAAATTATATGTGCGAGTCGGCCTTAAGGTTGCACGCCCCCAGCAGATGTGTCACACGCCCCAATGATGGATATAAATACAGGCAAAGTTGGAGAGCATTTCATGACAACACAACTCACATCTTTCTCTCTCATCTGAAATAGTACGAGCTACCTGGAGGACGAGTTCAACCACACGTGTGAAGGAGAAGAAGGACAAAACAGTACGGCTGAGTTGAAGGACGATTTTCTGCAGCTAGGGTTTTGCAGAAAGTTTGACCAGCGTTGACTTTGGTCAACGCATGGTCTGATTGGGCTGAAAACTTGTGGGAAGTTCGATTTTGGAAGGCCGTACTACTTGGCACAGAAATCGAGGTCAAAGGGTTGACCAATTTGTTGCTGCGTTGACTTTTAGCTTGCTGCCCTGCGTTGACTTTTTCAGGACAGCGTTGACTTTTTTGGAGTTGACTTGGTTTGACTCGTTTGCTGATTGGAGGACTGTTGTGACACATGCTGGGCTGGCTGACCAAGGAGACTTTGCTGGTTGAAGCATCCTGTTGACTGCCGTAACGAACCAACACATTTTTCCTGTTTCTGATTTGTCTTCTGTAAGATCTATTTATATGTTCTATCTGCATTTTGCTTAACTATTTGTATGATTGCTGTGAGAAAAGTAAAATAGCTCCTAGCATAGAACATCTACAAAACTTTACATGGTATCGGAGCTGAGGTGAAGACAAACTCTATCTTTAGCAATCATCACCGGAAGAAATGGGTTCCACTAGTCTTGAATTCAAGGAGAATGACAAGCTGACTGGAAGTAATGACTTCCATGCCTGGAAGATGATATTAGATCTCAAATTGGAAGATCATGATCTCTTAGATCATGTGACGGGGAAGATTCAAGAACCTCCATCCAATGCCTCTGCAGCTGTTAGAAACAAGTATAAGAAGGGAGAAATCAGAGCAAAGCTGTTGATCAGGGAATCCATAAATAAGAGTCTGGTTGCCTACATATCTGAACTAGGCACATCCAAGGAGATGTATGACAAATTGATACTGATGTTCCAAGTAAACAATGTGAACCAAGTGCTATTCCTCAAGAACAAGTTGAAGAATATGAAGAAGGGCCGAGATGAGTCTGTTCAAACTTTCTTTCTAAAGTTGACCGAAACCAGGAACAATCTGCTAGCTATTGGGGAGACAATAGCTGATCGTGAGATGGTTCTCACCGCACTTGGAGGACTTCCATATGAATGGCAAGTATTCACAACTACCATTCTCAACAATAATACCATTCCTAACTTTGATGAGCTTCTGTCTAGATGTATGCAAGAAGTCTAGATGTATGCAAGAAGAAACAAGGATGAAGGAATTCGATAATGAAAGAAATGCTGCCTATGGTGCTCATTCCCGAAAGAAGAACTCTGGTGGTTCTAAGGACAAAGGAAGGACAAAGACTCAAGAAAAGAAGGGTAAATGCTTCACCTGCCATAGGCCTGGACACTATGCTAGAGAATGCCCCTTCAAGAAGGATTCCCCCGATGGTGACGATAACAACAACAACCGAAGCAATGGGAATCAAAGAAATGACAAATCCAAAGGAAAGAGGAAGGCTCACTTTGGTGGAAACAATCAACCTTCTAAAAGGTCCAGAAATACCAGGTATGAGGAGTCTAACGTTGTTGATAAAAGAAATGAGTATATTCTAGTATCTGCTCTCTCAGCTGCATCTCCGCCCGACACTATGGATGTCTGGCTAATCGATAGTGGTGCCTCAAGACACATCACCGGATTCAAGGAAGCACTTTCTGACATGGTTGAAAGGGATACTAATCTCGAAATTATCCTTGGGGATAATGCCACTTATCCTGTGAAAGGGACAGGGACTGTGACCCTCCACTTGTCTCAAGGACAAGTCCTACGTTTGCAAGATGTACTCTATGTACCTAAATTGAAGAAGAACCTTGTGTCTGTATCTACCATGGAAGACAAAGGATTCAATGTAACTTTCTCTGATGGAAAGGTGCTCATGTGGAAGGAGAGCTTCAAGGAAGCTATCTCAATTGGTTTTAGAGTTGGTACACTCTACCAGGTTGGAGGGAGTCCGTTGGGAGCTATGACTTGTGATACTGTCCGACAAACCGAACTATGGCACCGAAGATTTGGACACCTTCATTACAAAGCCCTTCCCGAAGCAAGGAAGGTGGTGACAGGGATGCCTGATTTTGGAAATAATCATGAAAGTGTATGTAAGGGCTGTGCTGAAGGAAAACATACAAGGGGACCTTTCCCCTCAAGTGTCACAAAGACATCTGATATATTGCAACTGGTCCATTCTGATCTATCTGGTATGTTGCCCGTGACATCCCTGAGGGGATGTTCTTACTACATGACATTCACTGATGACTTCTCTCGCAAAACCTGGATATACTTCTTGAAGAAGAAGGATGAGGCTTTCATGTGGTTCCGTACCTTCAAAGCCTTGGTGGAAAATATGACCGGAAAGAAGATCAAGATTTTGAGGACTGACAATGGCATTGAATATGAGTCAAATGAGTTCAAAGACTTTTGCAGAGAAGCTGGCATTAAGAGGGAGACTACCACTGCATATACTCCTGAGCAGAATGGTGTTGCTGAACGCAAGAATAGGACTATTGTAGAAGCTGCCCGTGCCATGCTATGTGACCAGGGTCTACCAAAGTTTCTGTGGGGAGAAGCTGCAAATACTGCTGTGTACATTCAAAACCGATGCCCTCATTCCGCTTTGGACTCCGAAACTCCCGAAGAGGTTTTCTCTGGTAAGAAACCTGATGTCTCACATTTTAGAATTTTTGGATGTCCTGTCTATTTTCATGTGCCGAAAGAAAAGAGAAGTAAGTTGGATGCTACTGGGAAGAAAGGAATGTTTGTGGGCTACAGTGAGACTTCTAAGGCATATAGAGTCTATGTACCTGGTCAAAGGGAAGTAGAGATAAGCCATGATGTCACTTTTGACGAAGATGCTTCCCTGAAGAAAGTAGTAGATCTTCTTAGATCTGGAGAAAATCATGAAGAAAGGCCTGGAAATCTGGAAGAACCCCAGGATGAGACTATGCCTGATATCGAAGGACCAATGGACCCTATTGATCCATCTCCTTCGCTGGGAAAGAGACCTTCATGGCTCAGGGACACCCTCGAAGATTCTGAGGGACATGCTGCCCCAAGGGGGACATTCCGAGAAAGCAAGAAGCCGTGTAGATACCAAGGGTATCTAGCTGCCATGAGTACTATTGTACAATCTGAACCTGGATCTTTTGAGGAAGCCGTAAAGCATCAAGTCTGGAAGGATGCTATGCACGAAGAATATGAGTCCATAATGAAGAATGATGTCTGGGATGTGGTCCCGAGACCGAAGGACAAGTCTGTTGTCACCGCAAAATGGCTCTACAAGATCAAACATGGATCTGATGGGAGTGCTGAAAAGTTTAAGGCAAGGTTTGTTGCCCGTGGCTTCTCTCAAAAGGAAGGAATTGACTATGATGACATATTTGCACCTGTGGCACGATATACCACCAATCGATCAATCATAGCCCTTGCTGCTACGCAAGGATGGAGTCTTCATCAGATGGATGTCAAGACCGCTTTTTTGCATGGTGCAATAAAGGAAGAGGTGTATGTAGAACAACCTCTGGGATTTGAAGTTCAGGATCGAGACACTCATGTCTGCAGGTTGAAGAAAGCCCTCTATGGGTTAAAGCAAGCACCCCGAGCTTGGTACGAGAGGATGGATAGTTACTTGATGAAGCTGGGCTTCACTCGAAGTAATGCTGATCCGAACCTTTACTTCAAGGTTGTACAGGGGAAGCCTCTCATTCTAGTCTTGTATGTGGGCAACCTCTTCTGACAGGTGATGACCTCTCATTCATCAATGTAAGAGGGAGCTTGCTGCTGAATTCGAGATGAAGGATCTAGGACTGATGCACTATTTCCTAGGCCTGGAGGTCTGGCAGAGACCTGGAGAGATTTTCCTTTCTCAAGAAAAATATATTGTGAAGCTTCTGGAAAGATTTGGAATGGTGGACTGTAAGTCCGTGTCGACACCAATGGAACTCAACTTTAAAAAGTTGAGTGGCAGCGCTGCTGGGCCTATCTTGGCCAATCCTACTGAGTATCGTCAACTCATAGGAGCTTTGATGTTCTTAGTGAACACCCGTCCGGACATATGTTTTGCGGTGAACACTTTGAGTCAACAGATGGTTGAGCCTCATCATTTTCACTGGGTTGGTGCCAAGAATCTTTTGAGATATCTTCGGGGCACGATAAACCATGGGCTGAGATACACTGCCGGGAGTGTGATACTCCGTGGATATACTGATGCCGATTGGGCTGGCAGTGTGGTGGATCGTAAGAGCACATCGGGATGCTTCTTCAATCTTGGTTCTGCTTCGATCTCATGGATGAGCAGGAAGCAGAAGTCGGTGGCTTTGAGCACCGCTGAGGCCGAATACATTGCTGCAAGTATGGCCTGTTGTGAAGCAGTTTGGTTGCGAAAGCTCTTTAGTGAGCTATTTGGACATGTGCTAGATACCACTGTGATACTCTGTGATAACCAGAGTGGGATTCGTATGACTGAGAATCCTGTGTTCCACGACCGATCCAAGCATATTGATATCAAGTACCACTTTATCCGGGATATGGTACAGCGAGGCGCCGTAAGGCTCGATCATATAGGAACTGATGAGCAGGTCGCGGATATTCTCACTAAGCCCCTGGGGAAGGTCAAGTTCTTAACCTTCCGTGAGAGTCTTGGTGTCGTGGAAAGACCCTATGATGTGGGTCCTGTTGGACGATGAGCTCTGGGAGCTCTGGGGGGCTTTGGGGATAGCTTCTCGGAGCTATAAGCATTCATAATGCTTCTGCCCCACCCTTGTGATTATTGAGCTGGTTGTACTCATTTGTACGTACTTACCGTATGCATACTACCCATTGAGTTCAAGGCTCATGGGAAGTAACTCTCATTTGGCCAGTGAGGTGGGAAAAGCTAGAGACTAGTAGCAAAGGCTGATGGACGCATCAGAGATTGTCGTACTCTCTATCTAGGATGGCACGGTCCAACCACTTGATCTGGGATCAAGTCTAGTGAGAGTACGGGACCTACACGCGACCCAATTCGAGATGAATCAACCTTGGGTTGATTGGATACTCTTCATGAGTTTGATATATTCTGGAACCTGCGGGTGATTGTGTCGGTCGAGGGATGATGTCTTTGTGGTCGACCCACTTCGTTACCGAAATAAAAAAGAGGCCGACCAAAGCGAAGTTACGGCGAGATGACGCACGATGTTTGATTGCAGCGATGGATGAGTTCTCAATGGACGAGAGGAGTGTTAAATGTGGACAACTAGGTGCAAACTCCATGTTATGATGCTCGGTTAAGAGGCTAATATTTTTGTTGGAATCCTGCGGAGAGGTGTAAAATCCATATATATTGTGTCTTGTCCGTGGCGGAGACATTCATTTTGAATTTATTATTCTTAATAAATTATATGTGCGAGTCGACGCAAGGTTGCACGCCCCCGGCGGATGTGTCCACGCGCCCCGATGATGGATATAAATACAGGAAAAGTTGGAGAGCATTTCGTCACAACACAACTCACATCTTCCTCTCTCATCTGAAATAGTACGAGCTACCTGGAGGACGAGTTTCAGCCACACGTGTGAAGGAGAAAGAGGACAGACCGTACGGCTGAGCTGAAGGACGAATTTCTGCAGCTAGGGTTTTGCAGAAAGTTTGACCAGCGTTGACTTTGGTCAACGCATGGTCCGAAAGGGCTGAAATTTGGTGAGAAGTTCGATTTTGGAAGGTCGTACTGTTTGGCACAGAAATCGACGTCAAAGGGTTGACCAATTTGCTGCTGCGTTGACTTTTAGCTTGCTGCCCTGCGTTGACTTTTTCTGGACATCGTTGACTTTTTTGGAGTTGACTTGGGTTGACTCATTTGCTGATTAGAGGTACATTTAACTGACACATCTTGGATACAGATGGAGAAGAGACTTTCTTTGGTTGAGTAATCTGGTGACCTTAGTAACATTCTTTGTTTTCATTTGATTTGTCCTTGTAAGATCTACTTATATATTATACGTTTGCTTAACTATTTGTATGATTGCTGTGAGAAAAGTAAAATTGCTCCTAGCATAGAACATCTACAAAAATTTACAGTTTTGCTTTGATGTTAACTTGAATTTATTCAGTTGATAACTTGTATAAGTAGGAGAAGCTTAACCGGATTAACAGAAATAATTTCTGCATAAAAATTAAAAATTTCTACAGAGGGTTGCACCTATATGGAGTGTAATGAAGTATCAAATCCCACTTCTAGGGATCGTGTAGCCATGGAGCAAATGTTTGAAAGACATGATGTTGTGAAGAGAATAGAGGATAAGAAAATCGACCCAGGGAATTCATTGAAGTAAACATTGGTACCCCTCAAGACCCAAAGATCATTAAGATAGGAAAGGGTACCACGGAAGAAGAAAGGAAGAAATTGGTAAATTTACTTCAAGAATATTGGGATGTTTTGGCCTTCTCCTCTGATGAGTTGAATGCATATAGGGAAGATGTTATGAAACATATTATCCCTCTAAAGGATGAGAATGCCAAGCCCTTTAGGCAAAAACTTAGGCAAATAAATCCTATGGTAGCCCCCTTGGTGCAAAAGGAGTTACAAAATATGCTCCAAGTTGGAATCATAGCTCATACAAGGCATTCCACATGGTGCTAAAACTTGGTTATTGTGAGGAAGAAGAATGGATCAATCATGATGTGTGTAGAGATTCGAAATCTCAATTTAGCCTATAAAAAGGACAACTACCCTTTGCCTAACATGGAAACTTTATTACAAAGGGTAACATGGTCAGGAATGGTGTCCTTGCTAGATGGCTTTTGAGGATACAACCAAGTCATGGTGAAGAAGGAAGATAGACATAAAACTACATTCACCACACCATGTGGTACTTTTGAATATTTAAGGATGTCTTTTGGACTAACTAATGTTGGAGCAACTTTTCAAAGGGCTATGGATTATGCTTTCAAGGGCCTAATTGGGAAATTCATTGAGATTTATCAAGATGACCTAACGGTTTTTTCTAAAGATGGGGTTTCTCATGTGGGTCATTTAAGGTAAATTTTTGATAGGCTTGGAGAATATGGAATCTCCCTGAATCCTACCAACACTTTTTGGAGTGACTGAAGGGAAGTTGCTTGGTCACATCATCTCCAAGGATGGGATCAAGATTGACCCTGAGAGAGTTGAGGCGATTTCAAAGATTCCTTTGCCTCAAATATTAAGACCCTTCAATCCTTTCTAGGGAAGATCAACTTTCTTAGAAGGTTCATTCCAAATTATGCGGAAATAGCTAAACACATTCAATCTCTTTTAAAGAAGGATTATAAGTTTTTTTAGGGAAATGAAGGAAGAAAGGATTTTCAGGAAATTAAGGATTCCATTACCAAAGCACCTATTCTTGTTAGCCCCGATTATTCTAAGGAATTTTTTATTTTCACTTTTGCATCTAAAGATACTATTGCAGAGGTGTTGCTTCAAAAGAACAAAGAAGGGTACGAGTAACTTATTGCTTTTATGAGTAGATCCTATATCCCTTCAAGGGTCTGCGCTAAAATATAGCACGATGGAGAAGTAGGCTTATGCCTTAGTCAAGTCCCTCAAGCAATTTAGAACTTATGTGGGGTATTCTAGAGTGATTGCATTTGTCCCCCACTCTGCTGTGAAAGATATTTTAACCCAAAATGGTTACTTGGGAACCAGGGCAAGGTGGGTCTCAAAGATTCAGGAATATGATTTAGACATTAGACCTACCAAGTTGGTGAAGGGCCAAGGGTTGGCCCAAATCTTGACTGAGGGGAATGAGAGGGCATTAGGATTGGTTTGTCAAAATGATTTGGATTCAACTTCATCATAAATTCAAAAGTTAAGCCAACTTGAATGATATAGTGACATTATTTACTATTTGCAAAATTTGTCATGTCCTAGCCATTTGGTTAGCCATAAAAGAAGAGCATTGAGAATGAGGGCAAATACGTATTGCATTATGAAAGATGGTCTAGCTTCAAGAAATCGAGAAGGGGTGAGATGTGTTGATAAAGTTGAAGCCAAAAACCTTCTTACTGAGTTTCACTAGAGATTTTGTGGAGGGCATTACACTGCAAAGACTACTACCCATAAAACCTTGAGAGTTGGTTATTACTAGCCTTCTATCTTTTCTGATGTGCACAAGTATAGATCAACTCACTCCCAGACTCAAGATACAAAAGACTCTTCGATCTTAACTTCAAGGGCTTTATCCAAAGAGAAGCAAAGGAAGGAGAGCCTTTTTTTTTCCCATATTCTACTTGAATCACTTATAATTCAAATTTCATATTTCATTTAATCCAAATCTAGAGCTTTCCAATGGTTGTATGAGCTAATTAGAGCATTTTCCTCGACTAGACAAGCATGGAGTTTCACTCCCATGAATTGGTTTAGTTTTGTATACTAGTTGTGTATTGTTATTTGTTTTTTCTTACATGCTCTCTCCACTAATTTCCTAATTTATTTTGCCGCCCTTTGAGCATCAACTCAATTTCACTTTGGCATCAAGTTGGAGGAGGGATCCTTCCAGAAACTACTAATCTTTTTTTTGCAAGACTCCTTGCATTTGTTGAACAGCTTTGTAGCAAGGTCGTGAGCCCTTGTGAGGCCCATCCTTGGCTAGGTCGAGCTCCTTAGAAGGTTGCCTCTTTTTTCTCTCTAGATCATGGGCCTTAGGAGAGGCTTATTCTCTCTTTTTCATGTTATTTCTACCTCATTTCAAGTCTGAAATTTGCATGTAATTTTCAGATTTCAAAAAGGCTTTCTTAGCCCTCTTTGTAATGAGTTTTCATCAAGGAAAGTCTATAGTTAAAGTGTCTTATTGTAAAGACTTCCTTGAGGTTCTTTGAGGCCTAGAGAAGCTTTCATTCCATTGTAACACATCTAATAAAAAGTTTATTTTCTTGAGAAAGCTTGGGAATTTTCCCATGGCATCCAGCCTCCTTCTCTTTTGGGTGGATTGATTTTTTAAGCAAGTCTCTAACTTACTTGCATGCTTCGCTCTTGTTGATATAATTTAACTTATGCATAAATCGTAATATTAGCACATAGCACTCACAATCTCTCATTTTTGCAATCAAGTTTGTTATTTCCATTTGCTAGATCTCGTGTTGAAAAAATTTACTTTCATGGTTGTTTAAGTTACAATATTTACAAATATTTTGTGAAACTCGTTCTTTTTGCTACAACATATCATAAGTGAGCATTTCACTTTTGGCTATTTTCTATTTCATTAGCAATTTTGTTTCATATGCTTTGTTGATACATGCTTCATCATTTTATGTCAACCTGTGCTTAATGTTATCTTAATCATATTGTTCATTCATTTATCTTTCGAAGCATTTTTTCATTTACTTTGAACAAACTTGCAAATTTTGGGCCACTTGTGAATTTCTATTTAGATGCAATTTACTTTTATATAGCTTGTGAGTTGATGAGAATTTCCATTTAATGTTCCCATTAAGATACACTGGACACTTAAAGAATTTTATCTCATTAAACTCTCTTGGGAAACAATAACATCCACATGCATTTCATTTAGGCATACTTGGCATTAATTTTCATTTCTAGATAATTTACCTCCAAGCATAAGCTTGGTTGAAAGACTCTTTTAGGGACCCTTTTCTTTCATCAACTCTAGGGGCATAGACTCTCTTTTGTGGTTAACAAGGTCACCTTGTAGTCGTCAGAGCCACAATCTCTGCAGCGTCGGAGGCATTAGGTCTGTAGGATTTTCCAGGGGACGCATCGTTAATATAGCCTCAGCTGTCTTTCTCTAGATGTCCTTCCACAACTCACATTATGGACTTGTTTCAAAACAGTCGAAAGAAAGGCTACATCTAGATAAGCATCTAGTTTTAAAATTTACCAAGATAATTGCATCTCCCACTAGATAGATTTGCATATCATTTTAACTTATTCACTTTAGAGTATTTCAAATTTACTTGCAAATTTTGTTTATTATCCTGTACTTGTTATAATGAATGATCTCATGTCTCATTAATGAAATTATCTATTGTTGTTGATCATTCCCTTTAGCAAGTGCATATCTACTTATATTTTGCAAGTAATACTTAGCATCCATTGAATTTCATTTGCAAGTTATTTTCCTTCAAATTGTTATTACATGTGCTTATGATCATGAATGTTATTATATTTACTTGAGCATCTGCTTATAAGTGCAATTTGTATCTTGCAAGCGATATTCTATGTTTATATTTTATCTAACATTTTTCCATTTCACAGGATTACTTGTCATCATCTTTTGAGTTTCCATCTTAATCAAGTATTTGTCATTTATCTTGAGCAACTATTTCTTTAAAGCACCAGTCTATGTTCTTTATCTTTAAGTGAATCTTTGAATATTGCTCACGTATGTTTAATTACTTGCTCATGTCTTTGGAAACAAGTTATTTTTGACAAGCCTTCCACTCACCCTAGTCTCCTAGAAAACTCACATTTCATTTAACATTCATTAGCGACCACACCCCTTAGCTTACCTAAGAGAGAGCTTTAAGAGAGAGAGTTGGGAATAGGTGACAACCCCATCTCTTAGGTTGCCACCAAGTCACACCTTGTGGGGTTTGAGGATTTTTCCCACACTAACCTAGGTGTGCAACCTGAGGCGGCAACAAATTGTAGCATCTATTCTTTGATTTTTGCTACACTTAAGTTTTATTGCAACACCTATGAATAACCCCTCCTGAACCAAGCAATAGCAAGGGCTTCCCTAAAGGCAATCTGTAAAAAATCAGATCTCTAGAATGACGTGATCTGATCCACTAGCAAAGCTTTCAAGGCAATGGAAATTCAACCTATAGTGATATATGATCTTGGTCCTTTGAAGTGACACAAGCTCGAATCCTTAAGAATTTAAAGGACTCGACCCTTAAAGACAGTGTATTCTTCAATAATCAATCTCGTCTTTCTTAGGAATCATTGTAACAACAATTCTTTGTTCTTCTTTCAAATCTTGCACGGAGGAGACCTTGCATCTGACACTTCTTGGTGATTGAGAATGCGATATTTCTAGACCTTCCTGAGATTTGTTTTGCCTGAGACGTAGATTTCTGATATACTAATATTTTCAATCTCATAAATGTGTCCTAATTAAGCCACAAGAAGGAAATCTTAGTTATTTATGATTCTCTAAGGTTTTCTATGAGACTTTTCGACCTCCCATCATTGATCTCCTCATCAACCCGGCCTTTTGGAGTAAATGTCGTAAAATGTTGTGACAACTTATTGAGGCTCTCAGACCTTTGTAATTTTCTAAGCTACCTTTGATTTAATATTTTGAGCTTCGACCTTGTGGAATCCCAAACTAGCTTTACTTTGATCAAGTATATTTCTGCCTTTTGTTGACATAGAATCATTAGTCAAAATACAAAGGATTACATACCAAACATATTATAGGTTGGCCTTTTTAAAGGGTCTTCTAAACAGATAATTACTTCAGATGATTTAATTCTTTTTTCATATTCTTATTTATCATCAAGCAATTACACATAATACATCAACTACATAACGTATTTAACCATAGGATCACAAAGAGACGGACAAACAAAAAACACAAGAATTTACCCTGGGAAAACCCACATGGGGGAAAACACAGCAACCTTTTTCCTTAGAGAAATCATCAAGTTCAACAAAGATACATCATTCAAATACAAGGTCAACCAGAGCAACAATATAGCTAGGTCAAACCTGAACCAAATTGCCTCATACTCAAGCCTAATCAGAATTTAGGCCTGCTTCTTAATCCATGAATTTCGGTCTCGCACCTTGTTTAAACTTCAAAAGGTTGAAACTATCCCTTGTCCATCTACACGCAAGTTTTGATCTTGCAAGTCGTATTTTACCAAATAAGACTTTTCAACCTCAAAAATTATTCGCTTGCCTCAGACCTTGCTTGCATGCCTCGTCCCTTCTTCGCTTTCCTGTTATGAATATAATTCATATAAAAATAATAAATATAAATATAAATATAAGAATAATAAATAATAATTAATTAACTAATCGTTAGTTAATTAGTAGTGAAGAGGCATGTCTTAGAGGCATGACCATTCATGAAAGGGTACTTGCCTAGGGTATATAAGCAGGCCCTCATTCTCATTTGTAATCATCTTACATCAATTCAATATACAGTTACATGTCTTACAATGGACATTTACGTCTTTGAAGTATTTTAAAGATTTTCGTTGCGTATACGACTTATATACGACTTTTGGTCATTTCATTGGTATCAGAGCCACGCTCTCTGATCACCGGCCTTTGGCCATCAAGCCTTCGTCAACCTTGTTGTCGTCGCAACTGAAGTGTTTCACTACGCAAGTTGGAGTTTCTCCGTTTTTTGCCAATTGGCCTTTGGCCATTACCAAAAAAAATTGGGGAAAATATATATATATATACCAAAAAAAAAAAATTATTAGAGAAAAGTCAAAATAAAAGGGTCAACAAGAAAAAAAGGACAAAGTTATATTAAAAAATAATAATAATTAATTAATAAAAAAATATCAAAAACTAAAAAGAAAAAATAAATACGTAAAAAAAGGAGTTTTATACAAAGAAGATATAAACAATAAAAACAAACAAACAAAAAAATAAATAAATAAATAAACATTCCCTACTGCCCGAGCCTCTCGTTGTCCAAAACTACCGATCCCTGCCACTATCCGATGCAACGACATCCATCGTCGTTGGTCTGTCCACTAGACGCAGCCACAGTCCACCACGGTCATCCACAATCATCTCCAAGTTGCACAACGTTGTACGTGCTCGAACAAAAAAAAATAAATAACCATTAAAAAAAAGTTGTCTCAGCACAACCAACGCAAGTTCACAGCCTTCACCATCTTGAGACCCGACATTCTACAGAATTGGCTGCTACCCGTCGTAACCCTCTCCCCATCACAAAAATTGCCATCTCATTTTGGCGTTTTACTCGCTCCCGCACAAGCCGCCGCCCAACACCATGTTCTTGGCTGCCAATCCCGAAAAACTAGATATCGCTCTCTTATCACGGTTGCCATTTATGTCATGTTGTCGGTATTTGCTCTCCACTGACGATTCCGCCAACCACCTGTTTCCAACTGACCCGCAGTCGTTCATCAACCCTACCGTCAAACATTCGGGCCAAAGTTTCATTTGTTCCACCAAGCCATCTGCCTTCTCCACTGTCTTGTGTGCGGCATTTTTCCGACCACTTCTAATCACACACAATTCGTTCAAAGTCACAATCAAAGTAAATCTTCACCCGTCATGTCCCTCGGTCCTATTTTTGTGTCCCTCGGGTGTAGTGTTTAGTTCTATAAAATAGAGCGATATTAACTTTAAAAATTAACTATTATCTATAGTTATTATATAATTAGTTAATTATAGAGTTTAACATTGCTATAGTTATTATATAGAAATAATAATAATAATAGTTAAAAAATAATAATAATAATATCAAATTATCACAATATTGTGTTATATTATTAAAAATAAAAAATAAGAAAAAAAGGATATCTTTAAAACCCCAAGGTTGAGAAAAATGGATTGTAAGGAAAATTTTCCTATAAAGGTCTTTCAATTGCAGATTGTAGATTAATTATATTACAAGGGAATACCCAAGGAAAGGAGATTAACATCACTATTAGCACAAGTGTCGAGGAAAATTACGTCAATATTAATTTGGCGAATCGACTATTAATTCCATAGTCAAGAATAGGAGAAAGAAAAATTATAATTAGTGACGAAGAATATCAAATTAATGATTTACAAGTAATAATTGACCACTATGAATGCATTTCTCAATTTTGTGTCGTATCTATGTTTAACCCAAATATTGATATCATTTTTGGTCAACTTTGTTAAAAGAATTGGGTACGTTCATGTTAAACATAGAAAAAAAAGATATTGATGTTTCCTTATAAGAAGAAGATGATCACCTTCCAAGACATGACCATGAAGTCAAAAACAATAACACAAGACCTAAAGGAGATTTCGAAATTGATGTTCCAAGAGATTGAATTAGAGAAGCAGAAGGATCTTGAAGAAGTCATATCTAATTAAACCGAAGAGAATTCTCATTTAAAAGATCATAATCAAAAACTACTCAAACAAGTCAAGAAAGCTATGGCCACAAAGAAGGAACTCAAGAAACACTTGTCAAAACAAGAAGAGGAAAATTTACATTTAAAGAGTCTTAATCAAACATTATTAGAACAAATCCAAAGTTTAAAATATGAGGAAGATACTAAGAATAAAGTCAATAATTCTGACAGAGAGGAACTTTCACGTCTACAGAATCATAACCAAGTCTTACTTACGCAAATAAAGAAGCTTAAAAGTGACAAGAAGTCACTAAATGAAAAGTTAAAACATCTTCAAGAAGAAGTATTGAAACCTCCAGTCATTTTGGTCCAGGTTGAAGATAAAGGAATAAATATCGATCCAGTTAATATCACAACTCAAGAGGATGAGAGACCAAAAGAAGTTAAAACATATTCAGAAGTTGCAGTTCAAACAATGGACATTCCAAATGATGATTCAGTTGCCAATTCAACAACAACAGCAGCTGAAGGAAATCAAGAAACAACCACTAACATGATAAGGGAAAGTCCAACCAAAAGAACTATTTATCGACATTTGAATCACAAGAGCAAACTTTCCAATCAATCTACGTAACAATATCAATCAGAAAATAAACGACAAATTTATGTTTCCAACAATACTAAAGTTTGCATAATCCAGTCGTACGATATTAATTCATCACAAAAATTGATTCCACGGAAGATTAATCTAGGTTGGTCTGATCCGTTCTCAGTACGACAATTTTTTCTATCACTCAGAGCATCATATCATCTTGTATCAACGAAGATGAAAGTTCAGAGACAAGAAGATATTCTCAGTAAGCTTTGAGGGCAACTCTTCTTGAAGAGAGAGGCAATGTTACGAATATAATTCATATAAAAATAATGAATATAAATATAAATATAATAATAATAAATAATAATGAATTAACTAATGGTTAGTTAGTTAGTAGTGAAGAGGCATGTCTTAAAGGCATGACCATTCATGAAAGGGTATCTGCCTAGGGTATATAAGCATGCCCTCATTCTCATTTGTAATCATCTTACATCAATTCAATATACAGTGACATGTCTTACAATGGACATTTACGTCTTTGAAGTATTTTAAAGATATCCGCTGCATATACAACTTTTGGTTATTTCATTGCCTCATATTAGCCTTAGAATCATACTTTTTCTTGGCTTCTTCACTAGCCTCAAACCTCTTCGTTGTTGGCCTCAAACTTCTCCTTTGTTGGCTTCAAACTTCTCCATAATTGACCTCAGACGGACAGAGTTGATTTATTGGAGGGAGGTAGAAAAGCACTTACATAGTCTTTTGTTGGTCTGAATGGGTGCCTGTTATGAACCTAATTCATAACTAAAGTAATAAATATAGTCATTAATAGAACAAATACAAATAAATGCAATTATTAGCTAATCAATTAGGATTATGTTAAATAGTCATTAGGTTAATGAAAAGGCATGTCTAAAAGACATGCCTGTTCATGAAAAGGTACCTGCATAGGTATAAAAGCGGGACCTCATTGTAATCATTCAATCATGTCATATATCATATCAATAAAATATTTATTATTATAAATACATCTGGTGTATTTTTATAATTAAAGCTATTTATGCTATCAAAGTCAACAAGCATACAAATCTTGCTGCTACAGTATTCAAATCTACGAATTCTGTTGTTACAGTGGTATCAGAGCCATATCAGAGCCATATTAAGGACAAGTTGAAGCAATGGCACATAACATTGTTTTACAAGCCTACGAACGTAGTTTACAAGCCTATGGACATAAACTACCACACTATGTGTCATTACGTGAAGATACCAAAAGAATTGAGCTGATTAGGAAAGTTCAACAAAAGCTTCAGCAAGTAGAGAATTCTTGGGCAGAATTCACAAACGGTTTAAAAAAAAATTCTGCAGATCTTAAAAAAATTTCTCGTAATAGAGAAGAAAATCATGACAAACAAAAAGATGAAAAATATTTTAGAGAAAGCAGTTAGTTATGTCAAGGGGAAATCAAGTAAAACATCCATGGTAAATTCAACCAAATATATTCCCCCACCAATGCGTAATAAAGGAAAACAACCAACTAATGTTGAAAGTAAGGAAGAAGGGAAATGTTGGAAGTGTGGAAACAAATATTTCACAGGACATAAGTGTGCAAACCAAAAACTTTATAACCGTGAAGCAGATCCGGATGATGATGAAGATGTGAGGCAAGAAAAGGCTTCCACTGTTATTCAATCTCATTCTCATTCTACTATGACAAAATTCTCTGCTGGTTCGGGTTCAAATTCTACATCATTGCAAGGATGTGGTTCTAGTTTACCCACAGATGAAGTGGTGCAGATCATGGGAGATGTGACAGCTGTCGAAAAGGCTCTATTAGCTGTATCTGACCAAGAAGAAAAGCAACGGTGTGAAAAAGAGGCCAATGCTGCTCTCTTACCAAAAAACCAGTTGGGATCTTCTTTACAGCCAGCAAAAGTTACAGCCAAAGGAACACCAAGAGGAGATGGTAGGGTTGAAAGGAAACTTCAGTATGTAGGTGCTGAGAAGATCGATAATAAACTCAAGAAACCGAGAAGGCAAATATGAAAAAGAAGTCGGAGTGTGGAAGGTGAAAGAAGGTCTACTTCCTCTATCCCGTCAGCGTCCAATAATAGTGTTTTACCCTCCCTTCGTCCTCATCTTATCGATTCAATAGATTCACCGTTCAATAATAATGTTTCGGCCTCCACTCCACCTCATCATATCGATTCATCAGATTCTGAAAACGGTAGCGTAATCCTTAGCGACGAAATAGATTCTGAAAACGATAACGGAAACCTCCCCGTCGACGACCTGTCAAGGTATCCTCATATCTTTAACCAAAACCACCTGGAATTGAGACCGGGGATTGGTTTTTTTGGATTGCCGCGACGAGAAGAAGTTGACAGAGGAAATATCCAGCAGCCGCAGACCATAACTATAACGGAGAATGTTTCTAATGCAGAGATCAACGTAAAATCTCAGGAGGTTAACGATATATTAAGAGTTCAAAATATTATCGTTACATTACAACAAACAACGGTGGTATCAGAGAAAATTGATACATATGACCCGTCACTATCACATCTACCTGTTACCGTCTCTGTGTCAACATCGTCTCGGAGGCAAGATGAAGACGAGTTTTCTTCAGCAACAAACATCCCAGCACATTTAAGGGCCATGGAGCAGTTGCCTCGCATCAATATTTCGGAGCAGCACCTAAGCAATAATACTGACTGCGTAATCTGCCATGAAGGGTTTCATTTGACGGAGGAAGCCCCTGTGATGGAATGCAAGCATCGGTTTCCCGAAGCCCTTAAAGCAATCGTTGACGCCAGTCGGTGCTGTCAAACGATGCATCGAACAGGTGTATCGGTGCTGCGTTTGGTTTACATGGGTCGATATCGCGTCCACTTAGATATAGTGAGTCGAAATAAACATGGCTCGGTACTAATTCAAAGAGTTGATAATTTTAACACTATATTACTTATCACATATATAAAAACGGTACTAAGAATATTACCATCCCAGCGAAGAATTATTGTTTATTCCATTATACAGTTTAGATTCGGTTGGCGAATTTCATGTTGGATCTATAAAAATGTTGTTGCTGACTTTGAAGTTAAGAAAAGGCCACGCGGCCGTCCACGTACTGCTGAGTCCTTACTGCCAAATTCTCGTTCACGTTGTATTCCACCAAAGAAGTCCCGTCGTATTCCACCTGGCATCCTCAAAGGAATGCGACTTTTAAAAATAAATGCTGAGGCTGCAACACGTGTCGTGGCACCCAAAGTGCCAACGACGCAGAAAACTTGTCGTGGAATTTCACGTAAGGAGAGTTTACCCTCAGTCAACACAATTGAGCAGAAAAGCGTCCACGTCATATTAGATGAACCAAAGATAATAACACAGGCTGGCACCAAACGTCCTCAACATCAACATCAGGCAGCGCCAAATTTAGGAAAACCACTAACTGCTTCTGTGCCAAATGAGGAGACTGGTTCAAATAATGTGAATGGTCGAGTTAGGAAGGGCCAAATTTGGCGGCAGTCATCTCCACGACCTGGAGCCGCCGTTAAAGAAGAAGATGGATACAATATTAGTGACCAACGTAGTTCCAATACTGAGTATATTAAAATTAACCGAAATGAAATACGAATGGTCAAATTCGATGAAATCAAACGCTGTCTTAGCATAATTAATAATGCGAGGGGTAGGGGTAGGATTAATTACGACGATATTACTAACGATTATCTTAAACGAATGCAACATCATTTGGGTCGGTAACTATTTCTTTTCTTGGTTTGTAATTGTTAAGTATTATAGCTAGGCAATACCATTATGCATCGTGATTGAAAAAATATATATATAAAGAGTTATTTCGAAAAAAATATATATCACCCTCTGATTAAAAAATGACGTGAACAACGTGAAGAAAATTGTCGAGGTTAAGATAAGATGTCGAATCACATAAGTCAAAATGATATGTACCAGAAGAAGGAATTATTAGTAAAGTTAAGCTTTGAGGACAAAGCTTTCAAGAAGGAGGCAATGTTATGAACCTAATTCATAACTAAAGTAATAAATATAGTTATTAATAGAATAAAAGAGAATAAATGTAATTACTAACTAATCAATTAGGATTATGTTAAATAGCCATTAGGTTAATGAAAAGGCATGTCTAAAAGACATGCCTGTTCATGAAAAGGTACCTGCATAGGTATAAAAGCGGGACCTCATTGTAATCATTCAATCATGTCATATATCATATCAATAAAATATTTATTATTATAAATACATCTTGTGTATTTTTATAATTAAAGCTATTTCTGCTATCAAAGTCAACAAGCATACAAATCTTGCTGCTACAGTATTCAAATCTACGAATTCCGTTGTTACAGTGCCTCTTAGGTTTGGGCTAACTTGACTAGGAGAAGGGCCAAGCTGGCTTCTTTGGAGCCAAAAAATATATATTTCAAAATTTAAAATTCTTTTCTTTTTAAAAATGACACGAAGAACATCTCATATATTTTTCTCTTTTAACAATAGCATGAAGAACATGCTTTACAAATACATCAATAATTAAAATAATGTTAATTTTAGATAACAATGGTATGTTCTATGCTTAATGTAGTTTTACTTCAATCTTTCTTATAAGCCCAATTCAATTTAGAAATCACATAAACATGAAAGTAAAATGCTGATAGAACATAATAATAGATCAATAGAAGACAAGCCAAAAAATATATCAGAATTTGTAATTCTTCTTGTCCAGTGGTCAACAGGATGCCCTAGCCAGCAAAGACTTTGGTTGGCCAAACCAACTCTTCCAACATACAAGATCAGCCTTCCTCCAGGAGTCACACACACCTCAAAGACAACTCCCAAACAGTGAACGCAGAAGTCAACGTTGGTCAACGCTGCAGTCAAAGGGGCTTTGGTCAAAGTCAACGTTCAACCTCAATTTTTGTGCCCAACAGTATGGCCTCCAAAAATCAGAATTTCTATGCTAAAACCGCAGTGTTGACCAGCGTTGACTTTTGCGCTGACTAGTTTCTGTTGACTTGCATTGATTGTTTGGGAGTTGTCTTTGAGGTGTGTGTGACTCTTGGAGGAAGGTTGATCTTGTATGTTGGAAGAGCTGGTTTGGCGAGCCAAAGTCTTTGTTGGCTAGGGCATCCTGTTGACTGTTGTAACAAACATTTCTCTCTATATTTGTTGGACAAGAAGAATTACAAATTCCGATATATTATTTGGCTTGTCTTCTGTTGATCTATAATTATGTTCTATCAGCGTTTTACTTTCATGTTTATGTGATTGCTAAATTGAATTGGGCCTATAAGAAAGATTGAAGTAAAACTGCATTAAGCATAGAACATACCATGGTTATCTAAAATTAGCATGGTATCAGAGCTAAGGTGAAGACAAAGCCCAAGATAGTGTGAAAAGCAATCACCGAAGAAGTTGTCTTATGAAGGACAAATGGCCTCCTCAACCTACAAGGGTTTCAAATCTGATGATAAGCTAACTGATAAGTCTGATTATCATGCTTGGAAGATGTCTTTGGATTTGGTATTGGAAGATCAAGGTGTCATGGATTATGTGCAGGGGAAGATCACTGCCTCCATCAAATGCACCAACTGCAACAAAGACGAAGTATAGAAAAGGGGAAATCAAAGCGAAGATGATTATCAGGGATTCTATACATAAGCACTTGGTTGCTTATATCTCCGAGTTGGGCACATCTAAAGAGATGTATGATAAGTTGGTTATAGCATGTTCAAGGCTAGCAATGCTAATCAAGTTCTTTTCTTCAAGAACAAGTTGAAGAATATCAAGAAGGGCAAAGATGAATCCATTCAATCCTATTTTATGAGGCTCACAGAAATCAGGAATGATCTCCTAGCTATTGGAGAAGAAGTAGTTGACCGAGAGCTCGTCCTCATTGCTCTTCAAGGACTCCCCCGAAACTGGTATGCATTTAATACTACGATTCTTAATAATAATGTGATTCCTGATTTTGATGATTTTTTTACGAGATGCACTCAAGAGGAGACAAGGATGATGGAGAGAGACCATCCCTCGAATGGGAATGGAAGTGACCCTACTGCCTTCACCGCTCATGCAAAGAAGAGGAACAATGGTGGTCCGAGAAATCAAAACCATGGAAGAGCGGGTCCCAAAGGAAGAAAAAGAAGATGTTACACTTATAACAAGTTTGATCACTATGCAAGAGAGTGCCCAAATAGAAGGGACTCTCCTAGAGATGATGACAACAACAACTTCAGAGGGAATGGAAATCAAAGAAACAATGGGTTCAAAGGAAAGAGGAAGGCTCCCTTTGATCGAGAAGTGGAAATGGGCAACCTTTCAAGAGGTCAAGGAATTCCAGGTATGATGAATCTAATGTTGTTGATAGGAAAAATGAATATATTCTTATATCTGCCCTCTCTACTGCATCTCCTTCCGATACATTGGATAATTGGTTGATTGATAATGGTGCCTCGAAACACTTCACTGGATATAAGGAAGCCCTCTCTGATTTGATTGAAAATGATACTAATCTGGAAATTACCCCTGGAGACAATGCCATCTATCCCATGAAAGGACTGTGACCCTTCATCTAAATCAAGTTCAAGTCCTCTGCTTGCAAGATGTGTTGTACGTACCTAACTTGAAGAATAATCTAGTGTCTATCTCGGCAATGGAAGACAAAGAATTCAAGGTGGCATTCATCGATGGAAAGGTATGCATTTGGAAGAGGAACTTCAAAGAAGCGTTCACTCTTGGTTTTAGAGTTGATACACTCTATCAGGTTGGAGGAAGTCCGTTGGGGGCCATGACATGTGACACAACCCTTCAATCTGAGCTATGGCACCGAAGGTTTGCATACCTTCATTTCAAAGCCCTTCCCGAAGCAAGGAAGGTTGTGACAGGGATGCCCGAATTCAAAGATGATCATAAAGGTGTATGTCAAGGTTGTGCCAAATGAAAGCATACAAGGGGACCATTCCCCTCAAGTGTCACGAAGACATCTGATATTTTGTAATTGATACATTTTGATCTATCTGGTATGTTGCCTGTAACATCCTTGGGAGGATGCTTATAGTATATCACTTTTATAGATGACTTCTCCCGCAAGACTTGGATATATTTCTTGAAGGAGGACGAAGCATTCAAATGATTTTGTACCTTGAAGGCCATGGTTGAAAATCAAACAAGGAAAAAGATCAAAATTTTGAGGACCGATAATGGGACCGAGTATGAGTCAAATGAATTCAATGACTATTGCAAGGAATATTGCATTAAGAGGGAGACCACCATTGTGTATACTCCCGAGCAAAATGGTGTTGTTGAAAGGAAGAATAGAACCATTTTGGAAGCTGCCCGTGCCATGCTATATGACCCAGGTCTTCTGAAATTTCTATGGGGAGAAGCTTCCAACACTGCTGTGTACGTTCAAAATAGATTCCCACATGCTCCCAAAGAAGCCTTCTCTTGTAAGAAGCCCGATGTCTCTCATTTTAGAGTTTTTGGAAGCCCTATTTATTTTCATGTGCCGAAAGAAAATAGAAGCAAGCTGGATGCTTCTAGGAAGAAAGGGAATGATTGTGGGCTATAGTGAAACTTCGAAGGCGTATAGAATCTATGTGCCTGGTCAAAGAGAAGTGGAGATATGCCATGATGTCACTTTCGATGAAGATGTTGCCCTCTAGAAGGTTAGAAATCTTCCTATCTCAAAGGAAGACAAAGAAGAAGAAGAAGAAGCTAGAAGGCAAGAAGAACCGAAGGATGAACCGATGCCCAATGTTGAAGGTCCGATGGATCCTATTGATCCACCTCCTTCAAATAAAAGAAGACCTTCATGGCTAAGAGGCACTCTCGAAGATGCCAAGGGAAATATAGCTCCAAGGGGAACATTTCATGAAAGTAAGAATCTGAATAGGTACCAAGGGTACCTAGTAGCCATGAGTACTACTGTACAATCTGAGCCTAGATCATTTGAAGAAGTCGTAAAGCATCAAGTTTGAAAGGATGCTATGCATGAAGAATATGAGTCCATTATGAAGAATGATGTATGGGATGTGGTCCCGAGACCGAAGGACAAATATGTTGTCACCTCAAAATGGCTCTACAAGATCAAGCATGGAGTCGACAGAAGTGCTGAAAAGTACAAGGCAATATTTGTTGCCCGAGGCTTCTCTCAAAAGGAAGGCATAGATTATGACGATATATTTGCACATGTTGCCCGCTATAACACCATCCGATCGATCATTGCCCTTGTTGCAACGCAAGGATGGAGTCTCCATCAGATGGATGTGAAGACTACTTTTTTACATTGATCAATCAAGGAAGAGGTTTATGTGGAGCAACCTCTGGGTTCAAAGTCCAAGATAGAGACACATATGTATGCAAGTTGAAGAAAGCCCTCTATGGGTTGAAGCAAGCCCCCAAGGCTTGGTATGAGAGGATCGATAACTACTTGATGAAGTTGGGCTTCACTCGAAGTGATGCTGATCCAAACCTTTATTTTAAGGTTCATAAAGAAAGGCCTCTCATTCAGGTTCTCTATGTGGACGATCTCTTCCTGACAAGTGTTGACCCTCTCATTCATCAATGTAAGAGGGAGCTAGCTTCCGAGTTCACGAAGAAGGACCTAGGACTGATTCACTATTTCCTAGGCTTGGAGATCTGGCAAAGGCCAGGTGAGATTTTATTTTCTCAAGGAAAATATGTCGTGAAGCTGCTCGAGAGATTTGGGATGGTGGACTGCAAGTCCGTGACGACTCTGATGGAACTCAACTTTAAGTCCGATGGAACTCAACTTTCAGAAGCTGTGTGGGGAAATCCCACCGAGTATCGTCAACTCGTGGGGGTCTTGATGTTCTTAGTGAACTCACCTCCGAACATATGTTTTGCAGTGAACACATTGAGTCAATATATGGTTGACCCTCATCACATTCACTGGATTGGTGCCAAAAATCTCTTGAGATATCTTCGGGGCACAATCAACCATGGGCTGAGATACATTGTTGGGAATATAAGGCTCCATGGATATATCAATGTTGATTGGGCAAGCGATGTGGTGGATCGTAAGAGCACATCTGAATGTTGCTTCACTCTTGGTTCTGCTTGGATATCTTGGATGAGCAGGAAGCATAAATCGGTTGCTTTGAGCACCGCAGAGGATGAATACATTGCAGCGAGTATGGCCTGTTGTGAAGCTATTTGGTTGAGAAATCTCTTCAATGAGTTGTTTGGACATGTGCTAGATACCACCGTTATCCTTTGTGATAACCAGAGTGGGATTCATCTTTCTGAGAATCATGTGTTCCATGACCAATCCAAGCACATTGATATTAGGTACCACTTTGTCCGAGATATGGTACAGAGAGGCGTCGTAAGGCTCCATCACATTGGGACTGATGAGCAGGTCACAGATATTCTCACGAAGCCAATGGGGAAGGTCAAATTCTTAACCTTTAGTGAGAAGCTTGGTATCGTGGACAGACCCTATTTTGAGGGTCCCACTTGAGTTGGACTATGAGCTCTAGGAGCTCCAAGGGGATTGGGGATAGCTTCTTGGAGCTATAAGCAACCACAGGGCGAGGTTCGCCAAACCTTGGTTGTTTTTTTCTTCCCCACCATTGTGATATTGAGTTGATTCACCCTCTCTTTGATGTATGCCCCGCATGCATCCTACCCATGGAGTTTCGGACTCATGGGAAGTACCTCTCATTTAGCCGATGAGGTGGGAAATGTGGATAGAGATCGATAGCATGACTAATGGACGCATCGGAGATTGTCGTGCTCTCTATGACTAGGATGGGATGTGTCCAACACCTTGATCTAGGATCAAGTCTGATGAGGTTCTTACCTCCAAACTGAGGGCCAGTATGTGACTCTCTAGAGTCCGATTGAGGTTTTAACCTCTAAGTTGACTTCGGGTCAGTAGAGTGATGTCTTTGTGACTCTCTCTCGTTTGTTTGCCCCAAGAGCCAGCAAAGCATGTTACAACAGGATGACAAAGGATTGCAGGATGATGATGATGATGATAGTACATGATGGTACTAGATGACAGGCTGGCACAGGTGGCCAGATGGAGTTCTCCCTATTTTGAGGGTCCCACTTGAGTTGGACTATGAGCTCTAGGAGCTCCAGGGGGATTGGGGATAGTTTCTTGGAGCTATAAGCAACCACAGGGCGAGGTTCGCCAAACCTTGGTTGCTTTTTTCTTCCCCACCATTATGATATTGAGTTGATTCACCCTCTCTTTGATCTGTGCCCTGCATGCATCCTACCCATGGAGTTTCGAACTCATGGGAAGTACCTCTCATTTAGCCGATGAGGTGGGAAATGTGGATAGAGATCGATAGCATGATCGATGGACGCATCAGGAATTGTCGTACTCTCTATGACTAGGATGGGATGTGTCCAACACCTTGATCTAGGATCAAGTCTGATGAGGTTCTTACCTCCAAATTAAGGGTCAGTATGTGACTCTCTAGAGTCCGATTGAGGTTTTAACCTCTAAGTTGACTTCGGGTCAGTAGAGTGATGTCTTTGTGACACTCTCTCGTTTGTTTGCCCCAAGAGCCAACAAAGCATGTTACAACAGGATGACAAAGGATTGCAGGATGATGATGATGATGATAGTACATGATGGTACTAGATGACAGGCTGGCACAAGTGGACAGATGGAGTTCTCCCTAGTTGAGAGGGAGTGTTAATTTTGGGCAACTAGTTTCAAACTCCATGTTGCATTGCTCATATGATGGAGATGATATTTTTGTTAGATTCCTATTTCGGAGAGGTGCAAGATTGATCTAAAGATCATCTTGTTTGGAAGAGCAGAACTTATATTTTGATTTTATTTTCCACACGTGCAAATTGTCAAGGTCGACCACATTTGTAATGTAGTCTCACAAGCCCCAAAAGATGTGTCACACACCCTCATTGATGGATATAAATTGGAGAGAGATGATGCTCATTTCATCATCATCTCATCACACACATTCCTCTTCATCTGATTGGTTCGTACAGCCTTTGGAGGCTTCTTTCTCTCTCCCACGTGTGAAGTTGAAGCTGGAAAATTTCGAACTGTTTTTAGGGATTTCTGGACAGCGTCGACTTTGGGTCTACCCTTGAAGTTTGATTGCGGTTTCAGCACGGAAATTCTGATTTTTGGAGGTTGTACTGCTGGGCACAAAAATCAAGGTTGAACGTTGACTTTGACCGAAGCCCCTTTGACCGCAATGTTGAGCAGCGTTGACTTATGCATTCACTAGTTTCTGTTGACTTGCGTTGATTGTTTGGGAGTTGTCTTTGAGGTGTGTGTGACTCCTGGAGGAAGGCTGATCTTGTATGTTGGAAGAGCTAGTTTGTCTAGCCAACGTCTTCGTTGGGTAGGGCATCCTATTGACTATTGTGACAAACATTTCTCTCTATATTTGTTGGACAAGAAGAATTACAAATTCTGATATATTATTTGGCTTGTCTTGACTCTTAACATATATATTATATGTTTATGTGATTGCTAAAGTGTATATATATTATATGTTTACCATGGTTATCCTAAATTAACAAATAATAATTATGAGGATGGACCATAGCTACAAAATTCAACACCCCCCACCCCTTCTTGCCACTTATTCTTCTTCCAATATATCTGAGAAGTTGTTTCAATGATGAAAAACTAGCAAAGCAACGAATGGGGAAGAGTTCGAGGAAAAACTCTTTAAGCGAGGTCCTCATGCTATGGGTAGCCACTAGGTCAATTTGATCAATCACGTGGCCCACATAGGGTTTTCACAGTCTTGGTCAGATCACATTATTCACCTGATCCACAAATCGGGCTCTAGTGCTAATCCCAACAACTAAAGACAATCATGGTAGGCCACATGTTTTTTAAACTCTATGCAATGGTCCTCCATTTGAAGCTCTCTAGGGAGCTTCAAAGGAGGCAACTTAGAGCTAGAGGATAGGCTAGATTTCAACACATGCATTAATATGAGCCATTATTAAGGAGGTTTGGCACCACTCTTCAAAACTATATTATTTCTTTCTGGATTTTTAGAAAGCAATTAATTACGTCGATTGGGAGGCTTTGTTCCAAACACTCAAAGACATTAATATCTTAGAGACATTACTAACCACCATCATGCACCTATACAAGTAGGTCCTTGGTCGTTTCCGCACAACCCATAGGGCATTAGATGTTATCAGGAGTACCATTGGGATCAAACACAGATGCCACTTATCCCCCATATTATTTGGGATCTATATTGACAAGTTGGAGCGTGCCCTTCATGAGCACATACAAGACAGAAATTGGTGCCATTGCCACCAAGCACTAATACCCATACTTATTTTCACTAAAAATGTGATACTTTTAGCCTCATCTCGCATGGGTTGCAAAGATAGTTAGAAACACTAAACCTTTTTGTGACCTTCGTCGATTGATAATCAACTTAGGTAAAACCAAGCATGTGATTTTCAAAAATTTAAAGAAGACCCACTTTGATCCTTATTTCTTTTTAGAGAGGACAAGATTGAGATCACCAAATTCTACACCTATTTGGGGTGATAGTTCACATCACCTCACTTTAGCTTATGGCACACACTTCAGCCCGAAGTCAACAAGGGCTATGGATCCTTGGCACTTCCTAACAGGTAGTGTTTCTGAAACCATTTTCAAGACATATAATCCAAGATGTCTATCATGGACACCCTTTTCCGACCTAGAGTTTTGTATGGTTCTAAGGTAAGTATGATCGGTCCCCAACAAAAAGAGTACTTATTATCCTCCATTGTCGCATCATCAAATGCGAGCACACAATCCTCAACCAACCATCCTCACAAAGTTTGGTGCTCAACCCTTTCAACGTAAGATAGTGTTTGGTTTTATATCACTCCTACACTGCATTCAGTTCAAAGTTTTGATAATATAGTAAAGGGAGTAGACAATCCATCAAACCCATCATCCCCACAAAATTTGGTGCACATCCCTTTCAACATAAGATAGTGTTTGGCCTTATATAACTCTTTCACCATATTTGGACTTTCGTTAATAAAGCAAAGGGGTGAGATTAATATCCATACTTGACCTATTGTTCATCAAAGTCCACTACATCAACTAGTCCTCTTGGTTGCTCTTGTTTGCTAGTATGTGAGGGTCTCGGATCTCTAGACATTAGTTGGCACTACAATATATCGACTTCCTCCATTTAAATATTCCCTCGTTGTGCCTTGCCACCTCGTAACTACCAGACACGAGATGAACAAGACCATCAAAGATGTTATCTATAGTTAGTTTGTACAAGTCACTTAGATAAACCCTTAAGGTGGGTTACATTAACTTCTATGATAAGCACTTTATGGTTCTAAGGGATAGACTCATTATTTGAATGCATTATACACTTCATCATTGGATGCACATTATTTGCATCCCATAGACCAGTTCAAAGTGGGCTCTCATAGACTCTGGAGTTAGACAAACCCCCAGATTGACTAATCAAACAGGATCCACCAATTATGTCGTCTCAGAGAGGTTGAGACTGTGGAGCACTCATCTTCTGCTAACCAATTTACTACAAAATCCAAGGGCAATTCCATTGTCTTTTCAAAGAGCTCTAATCACTTGGAAGTTTCAAGTACCCTAACTAGAGATGCCTAACCTTATTAATGCAAGAGGCCTTCTGACTCCACTATTTTATCCTCCAACCACACCCACATCCTGGGACATCTCCCACCCAATGAATCACTCCCTTTTTACAGTGCACCCAACTAGGGAAACCAAGCAGCAATTGAATAGCATGATGTCCCTAACCCCAATCAATGTAAATTCGGAGCACTATTTCTACTTCTGTGAGAACCCAGCACAATGTTATCAAAACCAAACTGACAAACCCATCAAAATAGGAATCAGTGAGAACCAAACCAGAACCAATAAAAAAAAACAAACCAAAAAACCAGTCTGCCAAAAATATTCAAATTTTAAAGAAAAGCATGTATATTCATGTGCATCCATATGAATCCAAACCATTATACACAAATATGAAAAAGTTCTCATTCATATAGCATGTAAGGGTGCACATAACCAAAATAGCACTAAGTACAATCCATCTCTAAATCGAAAATACATCAACAATTAGGTTCAAGATGGCCTCTAGAATCCCAAAAAAATCATGTTACAACAAATACCTACATATCATCAAAATCATTGCCTATATTGGGATCTTCGTCATCAATATCACCCTCTAAGCATTAGTATAAGATAGAAAAAGCCTAGCATGTCAAGTCAAAATGTTGTTTGAGTGATGGGTACATTTTTAGTATGGTCATGATAGAGGAGTTCAACAACCAATGCCACTAACATCAACAGTACATAGAAGGCTTAATGCTCTTGATTAACTGCTAGTTCTATACCCTCATAGGCTCATACATGACAAAATCCAATGGAAACGTTGCAATCCCCCCAATCCTGAAATCCTGAAAATTGTTAAGTCTGTTGGATTTTGGGAGGGATCTAAAATTATATTTTCCCCATATGAAATCCAATGAGGTCGAAACCACTCTCAAACATTCTAAGTCTATTAATGGTAATCTTGAAAATTTAAGTAAAATGATAAAGGAGAATGTCACTTTTAACTTAAGAATTTAATATTACTATTAATTGCATAAGCATTAGTAGGGAAATATGGTCAAATATTGTTGAAATTTTGATGTTCTATGTTGAAACAATTGCTTATTCCAAAAACTTCTTTCTGTTACAGTATTAGGTAAGCAATTGTATATAGAACAAAAACCAAACGCACAATAAAAGACAGCCAAGAACAAAATGAGACAGAGAATTTAGGTCCAATGACAGGGCAAAACCCACAAAGGTAAACCCAACTAGATTCTTCTTCTATTAGATATCAATTGTTCAGCAAAGATACAGAGTACAATGAGCGATCAAGAGAATGAGTAAGTTCACCCAAATTTGAACAAGTTGTAGCATGAAGATCACTGGTAGCAACAACAGATGCAAACACTAAATCAACCTTCCCTTCAACTGAATCAACACTGAAACACTGAAGCATTGAATCAACCTTGGCTCACCAAGCTCTGCTCTTACTCTCCAAGTCTCTCTCTCTCACAATCTTCTTCAAGTCTCTCCAACTCTCTCAAGTTCAAATTCTTCTTTCACAATGCACAAGTAGCAGTAGTAAGGGGAGAAGAAGTGAGACACATATATAGGAGGAGCAACGAATTCTTGTCATAAAGGAGATGCAATATGCATGCCTTGAGGAAGAGTAACACACGCCATTTAGGGCAATGTAACTCATGCCATTAAGGAGAGAAGCGCATGTTTTAATAACTTTGCCATCAAGAGATGCCTTAGTAGCTTATGCCATTAAGAGAGGTACACATGCCTTAGTTAAGGAGAGTGTAACATATGCATTAAAGAGAGTGTAAGAGGAATATTTTATGGCATGCCTTTAATGAGTGTAAGAGGAATATGCCATGTCTTTAATGTGAGCATAAGAGACTGTGTAACGTATCATTAAGAGAGAGAGAGAGAGAGAGAGTTACGTAGTGCCATGCTAAGTCACCACATTTGAGTTCGTGTTTGAGTTCGAGTTCAAAGACCTTGAAATTCGAATAAAGTTCGGCACCTAAAATTTTGTCAATAAAGTTCAGCAAATAAATCGACATATAGAAATTTGAAAAAAATATGTATATATATAAAAAAAATCAAATTTAAGCAGGCTGAAAAAATAAATATGATGCACATAAATAAATAAGCATGTCAATTTTCAAAGTCCAAAATGCACATTGCAAACAAATAGGATTATTGACTATGACCCGTGAGTGTGAGCCAGTAGGTTGTGACCCGTTAGTGTATGATGTCGAGAGCCTATGTGCAGTTATGCCGCCGAGAGTCGAGAGCCTACGTGCAGTGTGTATGCCGCTATGAGCCAACTCACTGAGAGCCTATGTGCCACGTGCAGTGTGTATGTTGCCGAAAGCAGAGAGGCTAGAGCTTGACGTGACTCGTGAGCATTGAGGCTAAAGCCTGTCTTCAGCATTGAGGAGTCAAGGATAAATGTGGCATGCCGAGAGTTGAGAACGTATACGGTATGAGTCGACACTGACGCGGAGAACCAAGCAAGAGCAGTCGCCGAGCACTAAGAAGGAGGGGACGATTGTCAGAGTAACTCGAGATTTTTAACTCAGGCTTATTAACTCGGTGGGCTTTTTTACCTATCGAAAAATGTAACTCTAACCAAACCGAACTGCAAGCAAACCTAATCCATGTTTAACCTAATTTTTTTAAAAAAATTGTTTGAGTTCAACATTAAATTCGGGTTCAAATTCGGCATAAATTCGCGTTCAAGTTCATCATTAAGTTCGACGAACAAAATCGATTTTGCTTGAAATCGTTTCAAGTTCGGTGAATTTTGAATCTCGAGGATAAACTTCGCCTAAATCGGTGACTTTAGGTGCCATTTGAGTCATCAAGGAGAGAGGTGTGAAGTGATTGAGGTGAAGAAGGTAAGGTGACTTGTAATTCTTTTTAATAATAATATCATAGTATCATAAAGGACTAAGTGGACTATTCAAATATCATGAGAAATTAGTCAGTTACGACTACCTCTCATGGAAATGGTCATAGATGATTGACTTACTTAACGCAGTTGAATCCCAAAAAAAAAATGATATCTAATATAATGCACTCTGAAAACCCCTCAATACTTAAGTAATAATAATATTGACGATTAAGTGAAGATTGAACTATTAGGATTGATTAATGATATGCTAAGTGATTTTCCTTCAACTATACTTGATCACCAATTGAAACAAGGTGATTTACTATTTTTGGAAAGTCATACTTGAGATGCTAGACATGACTTTCTATGTTTAGAAAGTCACTCCAAAATTGTCAGAAATGAGATTTTCTTTAAGGAAATTCATCCCTGAGCTGCCAATTTTCAACAAATACTAGGCTTCCCCACATATCAATTATTTCATTCTTTGAAAAAAATTGTGTTTAAAGGGGTGGTGTTGATTTCTGGGATGTCGTCCAAGTCTCAAATTTTGAAGGGAGGCTTGGAGACATGTAATCCAGAATACCTAGAAATCATTTTGGGAAATTCCACCCGGATGAAGTTTTATTAAAATAATTAATTATTTTAAATGGAAGCCTAAGCCTAAACTTAAGGAATTAAAATAATTAAACTGTATTAATAGAACTGGGTGTGAAACTTCGAGAAAAAAACAGAGATCGAGTCAATATGATCTGAGCCATTGATTAGAATCTAATTTGGGTCTTTGATTTCTCAACGAGAAGATTATAAGTACTTCGATGGGCATTTGGAAAATACATCGGGTGAGGATCGAGAGATCGATTTCTCAAGAAAGCAGCGCAGAGCATCCGGAGAGATCAATCGAGGAGATTCTTCCAGTGAGGGGTAGAGATAGTTTCTAGTTGGAGAGATTTTCCTGAGCCGGGAATACATCACAGAGAAGGAAGAGAAAGAACCAGAAGAGGCAACGTAAGGGCCACGCTAGGCAGCACTGAGCCTCTTAGGAGATCTGTTATTTTGCTAAGGGTCAAATCAGATCTAGTGTTGGGAGTCGGGGTGTGAGACTAGAGGGCCAGAGGATTGAGCATCCAGCCAGCAGAAAGATCATCCAAAGGGAGTGACGTTGTCCCCAGCAGTTGTGACGCAGACCTATGCAGAGGCAGCCTGGGGCTTGTCAGTTCAGGGTCAGATCAGTGCTGGATCTCCAGTGTTAGTGTGAGGTAATCCTCACTAATTTTCTGCCCGTCTAATTCTCTGTTGGATAGCCAGATTTGGGCATCCAGATTGCATTCAAAAATTACTGCTTAATTTGTTTTCTTCTTGCTCGGTTCTTATTTCCGCATATTATTTATGTAGTGAAGGTTGCAGTGCGATGTATTCAATGTTTGTCATAGAGAAACTGCAAATAAATTGTTAAGTAAAGATTAACAATTAGGTGAATATTTTCCATTTGCTGCAGTAGGATTCCAGTTTTAGGAATTTTCAAATGGTATCAGAGCGCAGGTGAAGCAAGAGAGCAGAGCTGGAGGAGCCAGCGCTGAGAGGAAGAGGGAGATCAAAGAGATGCGTAGGCAGCAGATTGAAACCCCACAGGGATTGCGTAGTCTAGGCCAAGAGGGCAAGATTCTCGAGGAAAATCTCTCTTTAAGTGAGTCGACAAAGAGGTAAGATTTCCAATTCGTGATTTGTAAGCGGCAAAGGGAGCCGCGCAACAGCATATTCAGTGCAGAGCAGTCTTAAGGTGGGACGCAGTTTTTGCTGCAGTAGTTGCTGGTGCAGAAAGCATCAGAAGAAGGAATAAGAAGCATATTGAGGGAATTATGACCTCAGAGAATTTCTTGCCCAAGAAATTTTGTTTTCCTGTGGAGAAGCAGCAGAAACTAAGTTTTATTTGGCTCACTCCAACAAGGAGTGCCTAGAGCCAGCTGCACAGAGGGTTAGAGGTAGCATTCGACATTTGGTTGGGTGAGATAGCACAATCGGGTTGCGAGACCAAGATTGGTTGGAGGGTGCCTCCAACTATGTAATCTGGAAGGTAAGGATATCCTTCCTTCTAGACGAGCATGATCTCAAGACCTTCATCGACAATGTGGTAGTTGTCCCCGCAAATCCGGATCCATTGAAGGCCTACAAGAAAGATATGGCTAAAGTTAAAAGTTTGATCCTCGACGGAGTGAGAGATCACATTATCTCACATATTTCAGGCAAAGGGACTGCCAAGGATATGTGGGATGCATTAGCTACGCTATACCAGGTGTGTTTTGAGCAGTCGAGGATGTTCTTAGAGGAGAAGATGTGATCTATGAGGATGCAGAAGGGAGAACGTATAGATTCATTCCTATCGAAGCTTTAGGATGTTCGATATCAGCTGGCAGTTGTAGGGTCAGCTCCTCAAGCCACGGAGATGGTTAGATTGGCCTTGAAATATGTTTCGCAAGAGTGGCAAGTCTTTGTCCAAAGTATCCTGGGCAGAGAGAAGTTGTTGGATTGGGAAGGGATGTGGACAACTCTTCAATAGGAAGAGATGAGGAGAGACTTAGTCGAGTGCAAACCTGATGGCAGCAGCAACAGTGAAACGAAGCCCAAGGAGGAGGAAAATGCAGCCCTTGCATCAAAGGGGCAGCAAGAGCGACGGAGGTGGAAGAAGGACGTCTCAAAAATCAAGTGTTTCTGGTGTGGTGAGTTTGGTCACTATGCTACACAATGTCCTCTCAAGAAGAAGGATAAGGATGAGAAACATGATCTGCAGGCTACAACCATGAGGATCGAGGAGGAGGAGTTTGCTATGATTGCCCACATATCTCCAAGGGAGAATTGGGGTGATCTAGAACTGTGGTTCGAAAGAGCTGCAGTTGGGCAGGATCCTTGAGGAGTCCACCTCTTGGATAAATACCTTGCTACAGGAGCCCATATCAGAAGTAGCAGGATGGACCTGTGTCAGAGTGACAGTTGCAGTGGCTAGAGAGCGCCACAGACTGAGCAGCGTCGAGCAGAGTTGGCAGCAATGTGTTAGCCTCTTTCATAAGACAATTATAAATCCAAAAATACATAAATTAAATAATGTAAAGTTAGGATAAATATATTTATTAAATTAGAATATTTAATAAATATTAGAGACACTTAAAATTAGAATTTTGTTAGTAAAAATAGGACTCTAGAATAGAGTCGTTTCCTAGGCTCTAAAATAGGAATAAAGTTAGTATATTGGATAGAAGATCATTTATTGTAAATGGACACTTGTTGGTTTACGAAGTGGTCAATAACTAAATTAAGTTAGGAAATAGAGCTTATAGATAGGTTAGTTTCCTAATTTCATAGTAGTGAGAGTTTACGTTTGTAAACCCCTGCAATTTGTTATGTAATCTCTTTTCATGATCAATAAAGTTATGTGTTTGAAGACACTTCTGAATCTACATGTGGTATCAGAGCTGATGGTTAACGGCCTCATTTTTTGTTGTACCTCTATTAATGTATGAGAGTCAAAATTTCTTGCGCAGAGGAAAAATGAGTTTAGTTTTTTTTCTTTTCTTTTTTTCTTTTTTAAACCCTTGGAATTATATTTGAAATGGCATAGACGTGACTGCTGAGTCGATTGAGTTGGGTGATGAGCAAAGCTTGTGGAGAAACTTGTTTCGGAACTAGAGAGAAGTTTGCCAAGAAATCCTGTATTGAATTGAGGGACCAGTGACATCGCATGTGAATTTATCCATGCGGAGAATTCCAGGCGGAGCAAAGACCAGAGCTTAAGAGCTCGTTGAAGGGAGTTACCGTTGGCATTGAAGCAGACCATCGCTCGTTGCAGATGTATGGCCACTAAGACAGCGCAAGACCGATTAACCAAGTTGAAGTAGCTTTGAGGGAGCGTTGAAGTTGTGTGAATTAGTATGAAGCGAATCGAATCTGAAGGTATGAAGTGAATCGATCTGAAGGTATGAAGCGAATCGATTTTGATATTAACGCAGTAGTTGAGAGTAGAAGAAACATAGTTCTTTATAAATCTGGAGATAAGATCCCCCTAAATCACCGAGAGATGTTGACAATCTGGTTTCTAAAAATGTTTTGTTGACTGATTTTAAATGTGTTATGAGTTGAGTTCAAACAAAGACATTTTCCTTCATAGAACTGCATTTCCGAATGCTAAAAATTTGAAGGCAATCCTTTCTATTGTAGAAATGACAGTAAAGAAAGAAACACTCAGCATTGAAAATGTTATGCAAGATTCATTAACCAAAAAAACCATGGTGATCACCTAGTCTTTGAATCACTTTCGAAATCACTCTAATGACTTGATAAACACGCAAAACCTTCCATAATCTCGAACAGAATTAGTTTGAACTTTAAATCCCATCACGCCATCCCTGCTTTGTTCCATCCATAATCTTTTTCATAGGCCTATGCAAATCTCCTCTGGCCCAGCTCGGAATTATTCCCACTGGCACCAACAGTTGTATCTATCATTTTTTCCCTGTGCCTTCCCCATACAGTATCTCTTTCCCCATACGGTATCTCTTTCCTGCATTATATATGTATGTACAGAGAGTCAATTGAGTGACCATCTGTGAAGCTTTTTGGCTGTCCTGCTAGAGCCCAAGAAGCAGAGTTAAGAGCGCAGAGATTGGATCTGGTTTTAGCGAATGCGGCAGCTGCATGGTGAATTGGATCACGCTCTGGTAATGGACGGATAAATCAGAACAAATGAAACGCATTTTCTTTTTAAAGTAGAGTAAATTCGTGATGCTCTCAGGTAGAGATATGATTTTCAGTCGCTCTATAAACCTGTAGCAGAGGGAATTCGACAAGGTGGGATTCGTGAAGTGTTGGAGACGTTTTGAAGTGTCGAATTGTGCAGGGAATTCACAGTGAATGACTGCAGGCCGAGTTGTATATTAGAGCAATTGTGATAGCCGTGGGAAATAAAATTCAAGCGGAATTCCTCGATCTTGACAGCTCTCAAACATACTCTATCTTGCATCCCTTGTTGTAACAAGGATCAGATCTTTTAATTCAGGACGGTGTAATCAAAATAGTAGCTCGGTCCTCCTATTGCATTCAAATTATCTTTCATTGCAGCATCCATGTTTCGAACTATTTAAACCTCCTCAGAAAGTACCTCGAACTATTAATTAATTGCCCAAAATTTTCTCTGTTTGATGCTTAACTCTTCAAAGTTTGTTAAATTTTCTTATTGTGAAGAGTTTGGATATTTGTGATAACTGTAAAGGGATTTGAAGTTTGAAAGTTTTATGTGGAAACTTTAAGCACAGAGATCGAATAGCTTCTACAACAACAATCTTGAACTCATCCGCTATATCTGACATCAAACGATCCACACTTGACTCATTTCCTGTTTTCAACAGTCTAGTAATAGCCAGAGTGGCTATGCTCCGGTTTTGATCTAAAATCAAATTCATCATATCAATATTGCAGTTTGTAACTACCAATGGATGTGTCATTGCTACCTTGTTTAGCGTACGAACAGCTGCAAACCGGAGAACCAGCTTTAATGAGCTTAAAAACAGCTGCAAGACAGTGATAGCTGGAGTCAACTCTCGACTGGTCACTCCACTCAACTCCGTTATAGCTCTTGCAGCTTCAAATATGACCATTTGTGCTTTGTGCCGCAAGCAACCCTCCAGGTTGTCATAGAAAGGGTGATCAAGTGCTTGTGTATTTAAACTCGATTCTCGTATAACCTAACTAGTGTAACGGATCAAAAGACATTGAGCTAAAGGTGAACGAACTGATCCTCCGGTTAAACTGGTCACCAACTTGCTCACAGCCAAACGGTCATTTTGTCGAATCTGGTGAAGTAACCCTAGTGCATGAAATTGTACAAGAGCAGCTTGGGATTGAACTGCTTCCTGGACCTCGTGTAGAGAATTTTTATTGCGTAATTCAGGTTGAAGTTTTGTGCATCAATGAGCTAAGGAGGTAAAGTGACTCTCTTTGTAATTGAAGTGATAAGGTGTGAGACAATTGAAGTGATTTTCTAGTGGAGCGATAAGTTGAAATTTGAGAGTATTGAAATGACCTTTTTTTTGGAGTGATAAGAATATTTTGCATTATTTTGGAGTAATAAGGGTGATGTTTTGACATCTTTGGAGAGATAAGTGTGCTTCTTTTAAGTGGAGTAATAAGTTGTAACTTGGAGAAATAAGGTGTCATTTTCTTTTTTGTATTTGGAGCGAATTGTTGTAGGAGGTTGAGTCAGTTTTTGAAGTCATTTTTCCAAGAAGTTCTGAAATTTTGATTCCATGAAGATGTTGTGAAGCTAAGCGATTATGTACTCCAAAGTTTAATAAAGATATCATTTTTTGGTGATTGTGTCCTAGATCCGCCCGAAATTGAATAAGGGGATCTTAGGTACACCATGTTGTTTGTGATGATGAGTATTTTTATTGCTTCATGCTGTTGCTTATGATCTATGTCTAGTTTTGACACATAAATGATCTCATTTAACACATACATAAAGTTTAATACAAGCAAGCACAACACATGTAACGAAGAAGCTGCACGGAAGGATAATTAAACTCAACACATGCATCTACGCACCTACAACAAATAATCAAAGTTTTCAACATCGACATTCTACTTCACTCAATACAATCAAGTTCATGAATCTGAAAACTCCAGCATTTCAAAGCAAAGTCTACATCAGCGTTCTTGCAAATCCATTAAGAACTTGTAATCAAATTCACTGATTTAAGTGAATCATTAAAAATTCATTATTAATGAATTTTTAAGAGGACAAGGGAATCCACTGTTTTAAGTGAATCATTAAAATCATTGTAAGCTTTCTTGGGTGCATTTTCGACAGTATTCGACACCCTTCCTTTAAGCAAAATCAAGTGAATGCACAAGTTTTTAACTCTAAATCAAACAAGCAACAAGTTCACATCTCCTGCAAGCGAGCGTGAGTATTCATTCAAGCAATTTGCGTCAAGACAGTACCAAGTTCAACCTTCAAGCGAGCCAGAGTGAAGTTCATTGCAGCAACCATCAAAGCAACCAAACAAGTTCAACTCTAACATCAATCAAGCAAGTTGAGATCGACATCAAGTGAGCGTGGCTATTCATTCAAGTGAGCGTGAAGTCATCAAGTAAGTCAAGTGAGCGCTCAAGCAAATGCGATCATCATCAAGCGAGCGTGAATTCCATAGTTTAAGCAAGAAAATTCTACAATTCTAGCAAGTGTTCCAAGCAAGCGCAATAAGAAACAAATCAAGCAAGTGTGCCATTCAAGCCACATAGCAAGCGAGCCTGTCCTTCAAGTACCAAAATCAAGTGAAACAGTTCAAAGCACAACATCTCTGACAAGAGAGCCTGATTTCAAGTGAGCAAGTTCAGATGGCACAACATATTCAGTTGTTAAACATTCTTCACAGTTTGATCATCTCCAGTGATGAAGACACGGTGCACATCAGCAAAGAAACTCTTGCTGATCTTTCACAGCATCTACAACAAACAAAAGAAACCATTGAGTTTCTTCAACTCGAGTCGCAACTTCAACGAAATGAATTGCAAGAACAGAGTGATACTTTCAAGTCTTTGAACCATCCAGATGATAAGTCACTCATCCCAACAACTTCAAGTGTCGAAGTTGTTCTAGTTCCAATTTCTTCCAAGCCCACCATCAAGCCATGGGAAGAAATTCAAAATAACAAGAATCGACGAGGCTTAGGATATGCCAATGATGACACCAACTTGGATATCCTAGATTATTCCAAGTCAATTAAGTTCGTTAGTGCAGGATTTCTTGCACGACTCACCTCAGCAAGTTCTGAGAAATTTACAGACAACAAGCAATGCACGCAACCCAAAGTTGCAGACAAACAGAATTGCATGCAACCTGAAGTTGAAGTCAAACCGAAATGTTCTCATTGTCAAAGAACCGATCATATGGAAGATCAGTCATTCCTCAGAGAAATGTCGCAACCACCAACAATCAGCTAGATTAAAGATCAACTATGAATGGATTGATCCTTGGAACTGGTCATCCACAGTCAACAGATTGTCTCAGTTCTACAACCGCATACGATCACACATAGTGCAGCCAATAGTGAAAAGATGATGGTACTCTCATGCAGTTGAACGGGGGGGTACACCAATGCAACACTCCTACAACTGAAGGGGGGGAGTTCAGGAATGCTTTCCAGAGAAGTGTCTCTGCTTTCAACTGACAAAGGGGGGAAAATGTCAATGAAATTGACGGTGGTTGTCAGACTGAAAGTCTCGACAAAACCAGCAAAAGCAGCCAGTGGGCATCTTCAACAGCCAATGGGCATCAACAAATTTGCCAGTGGGCAGTCAACAGCAAAGAAGCAGTGAGCAGTTTTCAACACAGCAAAAGCAACAGTGAGTTGTTTTTGACATCATCAGCCAGTGGGCATTCAACAAATTTTGTCAATGGACAAAGGATGTTGATTTCACGCAAAAGGTTAGATGGATCCTTTTGCAACTTGGCACGTGATGGAGTTGTCAAGCAACATTCAGAGATGAATCAGACATACAGCTAACTCATGGTCTCTTGAGATTGAAGATTTTTTCAGCATCAACTTGAGAACTTGGAAGATGGTTCCTCGTTCTTATTTTGGATTTATCCTTGAAGGGGGGAATGTTAGCCTCTTTCATAAGACAATTATAAATCCAAAAATACATAAATTAAATAATGTAAAGTTAGGATAAATATATTTATTAAATTATAATATTTAATAAATATTAGAGACACTTAAAATTAGAATTTTGTTAGTAAAAATAGGACTCTAGAATAGAGTCGTTTCCTAGGCTCTAAAATAGGAATAAAGTCAGTATATTGGATAGAAGATCATTTATTGTAAATGGACACTTGTTGGTTTACCAAGTGGTCCATAACTAAATTAAGTTAAGACATAGAGCTTATAAATAGGTTAGCTTCCTAATTTCATAGTAGTGAGAGTTTACGTTTGTAAACTTCTGCAATTTGTTATGTAATCCCTTTTCATGATCAATAAAGTTAGTTTACGTTTGTAAACTTCTGCAATTTGTTATGTAATCCCTTTTCATGATCAATAAAGTTATGTGTCTAAGGACACTTCTGAATCTACACAATGTAGTTGGCACAGTGCAGAGTCAGCGGCAGCACAGAGGCTTCAGAGGATCAGCGCGGAGACTAGCAGCAGTCAGATCTCTAGTATCAGATGCATCATGCTGAACACTTAGTTTATTATTTTGGATGTTTTTTGTTGCAACAACAACAAAATTGCAGTGAAGATACAGTTTCCAGCAACATGTAGGGTCAGCAGCAGCACAGTAGTTGGTGGGCAGTGATGTCAGACATCAGCAGCGCAGAGGGAGATGTTACAAAGTCAGGGTGATGCTTCAGTAGGTTGCATTACTAGAGCACAATCCTCGCTAAGAGGGAGTGTTGATTTCTGGTAGCATCGGATGTGCTCTAAGTCTCAAATTTTGCAGGGAGGCTTGGACACGTGTATTCCAGAATACCCATAAATCGTTTTGGGAAATTCCACCTGGATGAGGTTTTATTAAAATAATCAATTATTTTTAATGGAAGCCTAAGTCTAAACTTAGGGAATTAAAATAATTAAACTGTATTAATAGAACTAGGTGTGAAACTTCCAGGAAAAAAAAAGAGATCGAGTCAATATGATCTAAGCCATTGATTAGAATCTAATATGGGTCGTTGATTGCTCAACGAGAAGATCATAAGAAGGACTTTGATGGGCATTTGGAAAATACAACGAGTGAGGATCAAGAGATCAATTTCTCAAGAAAGCAACGCAGAGCAGTCGAGGAGATTCTTACACTGAGGGGCAGAGATAGTTTCTGGTTGGAGAGATTTGTCTGAGTTGGGAATACATCGCAAAGAAGGCAGAGATAGAACTAGAAGAGGCAGCGTAAGGACCACGCTCGGCAGCGCAAGGGCCAGGCTAGGCAGTGCAAAGCCACGCAGAGGTGTGGTTGAGCCTCTGAGGAGATCCGCTATTTTTCTAAGGGTCATATCGGATCTAGTGCCGAGCGCCGAGGTGTGAGATGGGAAGGCCAGAGGATTGAGCATCCAGCCAGCAGAAAGATTAGCCAGAGGGAGTGACGCAGTCCCCAGCAATTGTGACACAGGGTTGCGCAGAGGCATCTTGGGGCTTGTCAGTTCAGGGTCAAATCAGTGCCAGATCTAAAGTGTTAGTGCGAGGTAATCCTCGCTAATTTTCTACCAGTCAGATTCTCTATTGGATAGCCAGATTTGGGCATCCAGATTGTATTCAGAAATTACTGTTTAATAATACAAACCCTCAGTTGTTGCACCGGTTTTCCCGCATTGGGTTCTTCTGGGGACATTAATCCAAAAACAACGGTGTCATATGTGTGTTTGTTTTCTTCTTACTCAGTTCTTGTTTCCGCATATTATTTATGTAGTGAAGGTTGCAATGTGATATATTCAATGTTTGCCGTAGATAAACTGCAAATAAATTGTTAAGTAAAGATTAACAATTACGTGAATATTTTCCAGTTGTTGCAATAAGATTCCAGTTTTAGGAATTTTCACACTTGATAGCATTGTACGAAACTGGTCAGTTCAAGCCAGTTCAGTCACGAACTGATCTTTTCCAGTCTGTGACACTTGTTTGGACCGGTTTTCCCTCGAAAATAGTCAGACCAGCTGTTTCAGCTCAGTTCAGTCTGATTTTGGTAACATTGCCCCAGCGTCATTTCCAATTCAGACATCATATTAGCAAATTGACCACTAACCAAATGATATCTTCGAGACCACGTAATAAATTCTCCCTTCAAGGTAGTAGCACATCACTCATTCTACCTCCTCTTCTAGTTCCTCTTCCAGACAAACATCTATTTTGAGCTTTCTCCAATTGGCCTCGAATACCAGGAGAGATGGTTACAATGGACCAAGGTATGCTTGTACCACCGCGATCATAGACTTTACATCCATTCATTTTATACATCTCTCCATCTTCAAAATTGGCTTCTCAAAATATATGTTAGACTTCTATTTTACTTTCTTCATCTTGCTTTTATGTAGGGACCAGTTTAGTGCAACCACTTTGTTTGGATATTGTTGTACCTAATAGTCCAATTGACCTCCTTCAGTGGCCATTTCTCAAACATTAATACAGTTATCTTATCTTATTTTATATACACCATCAAGAGAACTGATACTATTATTGGACAATCCAAAGAACCTTTTTCTTGCATCTTTCTATGAATATAAAGCAAAACATTTAAACAAGGCATCAAGATGTTCAATTTCTGCACGTAAAATAAAACCCTTGGAAGCATCCCAAGGGTAACAGGCATTAAAAGCATTCTCTCCATGAACCAAAGGCAAGTTTTCCAATGAATTAGGTAGCTCATGGGGTTGTCCAGCAATATTAGTGAAATTAAAAGGCATATAGCAATCTGTTAACCATGATGCAAACATTTTATTTGAGAATTAAGAGAACTTGCATTGTCAACAAATAGGTTTCTTATATCTTATCAGGATTCAAGTCCTAAATTGTTATTAGCTTCTCTAGCTTTCAGCCTACTTACTCTTCATCCATATAATTTTTCAAATTCAAGCACACAATACGAATTAAACCTTGAGGATTCCTTCTTGCAGTATATTTATTATTTAGATTTTCGTAAGGGTGGAGACACCAAGCGAGATATTTAATTTGTAATTTGAAACATACTCATCAAAATAAAGATACAAGACGGTTCTTCACAAAATCTGGGTGATGTGACTTTATCCCTGGCAATGGTGCCAAAATGTTACTACCTAAACTAGAACCTAAGTGGAAAATCCCAATACAGGGATACCCCCCTTGCCCTGTTGAGAGCTGGCCAAAAGTGAGGGTCAAGTTGAATTGAGGTAACAATGATATAACTCCCATCCATTACCCCAAAGTGGAACCCATGGATTGGGCTTTTCCATTTAGATGATAGTTTAGGCAATAACACATTATATGTATTTCTAGCTTCAAAAAAATCCTCCCATATAATAATAATAATAATCTAATTCTAAGGTTGTGACCTAGCCAGACACCATATTGAAGTATGAGACCCCCTTGCTTGTGGGGCAAGGACCCCCCTTCGTGCAGCAAATTGACTGCTTAGTGTATAGAGAATACATACCCTACTCACTACAGATTCAAGCTTAAGACATCCAAGGAGGAAACACTTTTTTACCAAAAGAAAATTCTGGATATGCCTCAAATGCCTCCTACCAAAGTTTGCATACTCTCAAATCAATATTTTTGCATGAGCATCCAAAGTTCAAACTGTAATACATGCTCTTTAAAAGAAATTCCATGCAAAACAAATATTAACATATTGCAGCTCTTTGATTCCACATTCACTTGGTAATTTCCTCCGAAATCTAGACTAATAAAACACAAATAGGTTCCATCTTCCAGAAGGACAGGCAGCACAACACATACAAGAGCACATTTGAACAGAAAACACGAGTATGATGTAGATCAACTGCCAACATGCAGACACTCGGATAGGGTTGTAGAACAGCATAAACACATTTTTGTCCTCTTGAATGAATGATGGGCATGGCCATCTTTTCCTTTCAGAAGCACGTTGCAGGAGTTGGAAGGAAGCATTTCTTTATCAGTGCACAAGAATGATTACAAAATATACTTTCACATTTCATGTCAAAGTTCATGATCCAATGGCCAGGATCAAACTACCTGGCTGGAATCATTTGAACCAATTAGTAATTTACTGTATAATAGAAATTGGAATACAAAAGAATCAATGGTAAACAAACCAGCATGTTTTTTCTTATAAAGGTCATGAACAAGTTTAGTCTGTTTGTGGCTAAAAATTCATGGAGTTGTCAAATTCCTCAATTTTACTCAGAGTATCTACTTGCCAGAGAACAATGGAGCGCATATACTCGAAATAATGCATATTTAGTCTGAGGGACAATAACCTGTAACGAGAGGTGGGTGGCCCATGCTATTTCTTGTTTTAAAACCGTTTCAGAATCCATCCGGAGTACCTCGTCATCAGAATCTAGGTCAATCCACGAACTTACTTTCCCTGTCAAAATTTCCAAAGAATGTTCCATCAACAACACAAGTTGAAGATAATAAATTTTACTGTAATTATATTTTATCAAGCAGACTATAGTCACAAAGTATGTTAAAAAAGAGGTACTGGTGCCTCAAAGTATGGCAAGCATTCAGTACTCTGACGAGGTACAGTAACATCACAAAGAAACAAGGCAACACATGAAATGAAACATGTAAAATAATCATGGGATTTAAGCTACGAAGGAAAGAAAATTTAAACCATCCATGAACATGATTATAAAAACGTTAATAAAATCAAAACTTCTATTCAATAAATATCATTGTGCCTATCAGTGGTGATATAAGGACTAGCTTGCCATATTCTTATAGAAACCACCAAAAACATGAAAAAATGTCAACTATATTCAAAATCCAAGTGTATGTGGTTTCTATGAGCCAAGAAAGTAGAAAAAACGGAGTTCCGAAGACAAGGAAGTCCAATGACTACTTTCTTTGACTGAAGCCAACAAAACACTTGACTTATCTGGTTACTGACCTTATTCCAGCTTACTCTCACATTCTTTGGCTTTAATAGAAAAATTATCATTAATTCCAAGATATAATCTGTCATCACTCAAAATCTGTCATCACTCAAAATTGTCCTAAGGAAATTTAATCGAAGGGATCAAATTTATTCTTAAGGAGTTGCAAAATCTCTTTCGCTTCATCCTAGTGTTTACTAGCCTCGGGGAGCAACCCTAGTGATCTGAAATCAAAAAATCCTCAATTGTATTCTGTAAAATACACTCACCAAAACCTCCAAATAATTCGGATTTATGCCATTACACACTTGAAAGCAGCAAGTACAGTTCATATTTACACTTAAGAAGGTTAAATCCACGCTGGCCTTCATAAATCTGCAATATGCAACAAAAAGTTGCAGATTTGCAGCTAAAACACTCAAAATAAACAAAAGAAATTGTTTTTTCCTATATTTTCAGGCTGGTATTTTCAATCCAATAAAAAGAGGTAAGAGAGGAAATTAAATGGGCCGGCAGTATAACCAAGACCTATTCAAAAACTTCCACATCAAACCATTAAATTCTTCCATAACAAAGAATTGACCACCAAAAGAGTCTCACCTTTAATTCAAACTTGTAAACACAAAGCATGAAGATTTCATATTCACACCATAAAAACTCAAGCGAATGAAATATCATGGGGCTTTGCACTAGGCCCACTAGATTTTATAGCAACAGTACGAATTGAAAAAAAGATATACAATGCACTGAGTGCAATGTAATGCAGATCCAATGTAGACCAAACAATTCCATTACAATCATGTACCCAGTGAAGATCTTCCCAACCACACTCTCACCCTGGCGAGACATCATTTAGTGGGACTAGATTAGAACCACTTTGGAGGGAATCTCTCATATCCCCATGAGACCACGAATCACGACCCATTTTCCAGCATTCAAGCTACAGCCCCCTACTCCCTAGATTGTTTAAGTTCAACAATGAGGTGCCGCTTAACATCAACATGAAGGAAAATCTTGTGGGATAGGGAAAATGTTTCTGCTTGGCCTAGAGTACCCATAATATATCACCCAAGGTTCAAAAACAGAAAAAGAGTATGGCGTCCAAGCCCAACAACACTCTTTGAAGTTGAATAAATGGCCGAGATTTGGGTAACCCTAAGACCTAATGGCCGAGATTCATTTAGATCTAGGGATGAAAATAAATGTGCATTTAATTCTCACTTTCTAATTTTTAACTCACCCACTTAAATAAAGACCCACTTAGCCTTTTATTTCCATAGTCACTTTTTCACTTTCTAATTTTTCATTGACTTTAATAAAGTCACTTTAAAATTAGAATGTAACTTTACCACTTATAAAGTCATTTTAAAATTAGATTCACTTTACCACTTATAAAGTCACTCTATGAAAAAAGTACAAATAAATTTGGGCACTTTTCCTTAGGCCAAAGATCAAAGCCTTAGGGAACCACTTGTCCTTTGGTACCCAATTTTTAACACTCCCTCTTACCGAGGAAAGTGTTCCTCACCACTCCCATCTTGTCTCTGAAGTAGACATGCTTGCCCCGTGGTAAGGAATTGGTGAAAATGACTGCTACCTGCTCATCTGTGGAAATGTACTCAAGCTTGACAGCTCCCTTTTGGACATAGTCTCTAATGAAGTGATACTTGATCCCGATATGCTTTGACTTGTCATGGAAAACTATATTCTCCGTGAGTTTTATGCAACTCTAATTATCACAGTAAATCATTGAAGGTCTCAATTCCTGACCAAATAGACCAAACAACATCTTGTGAAGCCATATGGCCTCACAATTAGCCAAACTAGCAGCCATATACTCTGCTTCCGCTAAGTTCAATGCAACTGACTGTTGTTTCTAGCTGAACCATGACACAACTGCCGAACCCAACCCAAAACAACATCCTGAAGTGCTCTTCCTATCAGAAGCACAACCTGCCCAATCTGAATCAGTGTACCCTGTGAGACTCACTCCATCTCCCTGTTTATAATCCATTGATCCCTGCAAGTAACGAAGAATGTGTTTTGCAGCCGACCAGTGCACTCTCCTGGGCTCACACATGAACTGACTCATCGTGTTAACTGCAAAACATATATCTGGTCGAGTGTTGACCAAATACGTCAATGAACCAATCAATTATCTGTACAAAGTAGGATCCACCAACTCAGAATCTGAAGCGTGAAGCTTCTTCCAATTAGTGATCATAGGTGTAGACATGGCTTTGTAATCCTCCATGTGAAATCTGCTAAGAATGTCCACAATATACTTCCCTTGTCCCAGGAAGAAATGCCCCTCCTCCTACCACACCTCCAATCCCAGAAAGTAATGCATCAAGCCGATATCCTTTATCTCGAACTCTGAAGCAAGATCTCTCTTGCAGCCCTCAATGAGTCTCTCTGCACCTGTAATGACCAAGTCATCATACAACACCAAAATGAGAGGCTCCTCACCCACCACAATGAAGTATAGGTTCAAATCAACCTCACTCTTTGTGAAACCCAATTGTTACAAGTATGTATCAATCCTCGAGTACCAAGCTCTAGGAGCTTGCTTCAGGCCATAAAGTGTCTTCTTCAATCTGCATACATGGGACTCCTTCCCATGCACCTCAAAGCCCTGCGGCTGCTCAATATAAACCTCCTCCTGAATGAAGCCATTGAGAAATGCGGTCTTCGCATCCATCTGGTGGATCTTCCAACCCATCTTTGCTAACCATCGATATAATGGAGCGAATAGAAGTATACCGAGCTACGAGAGCGAAAGTATCCTCATAGTCAACTCCCTCTACCTGTGAGAACCCTCTTGCCACAAACCTAGCCTTGAACTTCCAGATGCTGCCATTTGCAACATGCTTTATCTTGTAAAGCCATCTGGAAGTAACCACTGATTTGCCTTCAGGCCTCGGCACTACCTCCCAAATATCGTTCTTCATAATAGAAGAATACTCCTCCTGCATGGCCTCTCTCCAGACCTGCTGGCTAGCTGCCTTCTCATAACTAGAAGGCTCAGTATCAACGATGCTAGTGACCAATGCCATATAACTACAGAACCGCTCAAATGGTTTACTCTCTCTAACCTGCCTCTTTGAACCAACAACAGATGTGGCCTGCGCAAGATGTCCTGAAGCCACTTGGCCTTCCTCTTCCCTGGGGACACTTCTCCCACCGAAGTGGAAGAATCCTCATCATCATCAGAAGCCTGAACTCCTGAAGGCCTGCCAACTTACCTCATACCTGAACCTGTACATGTAGATGCTGAAGTACCGTGCGAACTGTCCATCAGTGGACTACCCTGTGAACTGCCCTGCAGTCTGCTCTGCATGCTGCCCGAAGCACCACCCACCTGACTCTGAGAGCCACTACTCACTTATGGACCTGACACTGTAATCGATGTTTCTCCTGATCCCTGACCACTGGATCCCTATGACTGAATCAACTGCTCCTGAGGGTCTGGTGAATCCAGATACTCTAACTCCTGTGACCTCCTGAAAGCTCTCTCCTCCTCTAACTTCACATCCCGCCTAACAACAACTTTCCTCTTTGCAGGAATATAAATCCGATAAGCTTTCGAGGTCTTGCTATAACCCACAAAGATGCCCTTGTCTGCAGTGGGGTCTAGCTTGGTCCTCTTCTCCTTGGGAACATAGGAGTATGTAATGCACCCAAAGATACAAAAGTGACCAACATCAGGCTTCTTCCCAGAAAAAGCCTCCTCTGGAGTCACATTGCCCAAGGCACGATGTGGACTCCTGTTCTGCAAGTACACAATAGTGTTGCAAGCCTCTGCCCATAAAAATAAAGGTAACACCTAATCATGAAGCATGGCTTTGGCAGCCCCTACGATGGATCTGTTCTTCCTCTCCGCAACCCCATTCTACAAGGGGTTGTAAGGAATTGTGAACTGCCTCCTGATGCCTGCCTCCGCACAATAATCAACAAACTCACCAAGGGTATAATCCCCTCCATTGTTTGACCTGAGGACCTTGATCTTCCGACCTGTCTGAGTCTCCACAAGAGCTTTGAACTCTTGAAACCGCTTGAAGACCTCACTCTTGGTCTTCAAGAAATAAATCCAAGTCTTCCTGGAGTGATCATCAATGAATAACACATAATACTCATAGCCACTCAAGGATACATGAGACATCCAACCACTCACATCGGTATGAATCAAGTCAAGGATCCCTGTCGCTCTAATGTCATTGCTGGGAAATGGGGATTTGGCAAACTTCCCCATAACACATCCTCTGCATACATCAAGGTGATCAGAACTGATATCTAGCGCACCAGTGGTGATCTCCTGCAATGTCCTCAAGGCCCCATGATACATGTGCCCCATCCTACGGTGCCAAATCTCAAACAACTCTGAACTACTAGATCTGCTGTCGGTACTACTACTCAATGCCATCAAGGGCTGGAATGAGAACTTGTACATCTTGGCACGGAGTACACCAATCACTCTAGCTGAATCAGCTAGAGTTCCCCTAGGATATATAAGCACCTGCCCTCTCCTGAACAACACCTCATACCCTCTGTCCTCAAGTGCTGCGATGAATATCAGGTTCTTCTTCATTCCCAGAAAAAGCCTCCTCCAGAGTCATATGCCCCAAGGCACAATGTGGACTCCTATTCTGCAAGTACACAGCAGTGTTGCAGGCCTCTGCCCACAAAAACAACGGTAACCCCTGATCATGTAGCATGGCTTTGGCAGCCCCAACGATGGATATGCTCTTCCTCTCCACAACCTCATTCTGCTGGGGGTTGTAAGGAACTGTGAACTCCCTCCTAATGCCTGCCTCAGCACAATAATCAACAAACTCACCAAGGGTATACTCCCCTCCATTGTCCGACCTGAGGGACTTGATCTTCTAAACTCTCTGAGTCTCCACAAGAGCTATGAACTGCTGAAACCGCTTGAAGACCTCACTCTTGGTCCTCAAGAAATAAATCCAGGTCTTCCTAGAGTGATCATCAATGAATAAAACATAATACTCATATCCACTCAAGGATACATGAGACATCCGACTGCTCACATCGATATGAATCAAATCAAGAATCCCTATCGATCTGTTGTCACTGTTGGGAAAAGGGGATTTGGCAAACTTCCCCATAGCACATCCTCTACATGTATCAAGGTGATCAGAACTGGAATCTGGCACACCTATGGTGATCTCCCGCAATGTCCTCAAGGCCCCATGATACATGTGCCCCATCCTGCGGTGCCAAATCTCGCACAGCTCTGAACTGCTAGCTCTGCTGCCGATACTATTACTCAATGCCATAAGGGGCTGGAATGAAAACATGTACACCTTGGCATGGCGCACACCAATCACTCTAACTGAAGAAGGTGGAGTGCCCCTAGGATATATAAGCACCTGCCCTCTCCTGAACAATGCATCATACCCACTGTCCTCCAATGCTGAAACGGATATAAGGTTCTTTTTCATCCCTGGCACATATAGATCATCTGACACTTTCAAGGGAGGTTTGGGTTCCCTATCAAATGTCAATGTCCCCACACCGACTGCTCTAACAATGTTGTCGTCTCCGAGTACTACCTCTATATCAGTGTCACTCTCTAAAAGCTCCGAGAAGTACTCACGGACTCCTGTCATATGACGGGAAGCCCCACTGTCAACATACCAAATACCTGAAGATGCTCCGCTAGTGAAGGGAAGTGCACACTCACACTCTGTGTGGCAGGTGATCCTGCACTAGTGGACTCAAAAGCAATGAACCCAAACTCCCGGTCAAAGCTCTCCGAAAAGTCCTCCATCTTTGTTGATGCTTCCATGGTCTTGTCCTTTCCCTTCTTCTTCTTTTCTGGACACACAACTGCATAGTGTCCCAACTTATGATAATTCCAATACTTGACTTTGGAAAAGTCCTTCTCCTTGTTCACCTGCTTACCTTTACCTTTGCCTTTGCCCCCACCACCGCTTGTGGAAGCTTGCTTCTTTCCTCTACCCTTCTTGGCCCTTGCTAACAACGCTACATTGTCATCCTCCTCTACCTGTTTGGTTGTCCCAAGATGGTTCTTTCTGATTTCATTCTGAATGCAATCATCCCACAACCTCTCCCAGTTGGGAAGGTTCTCCCGTGCAACAATCCCATCCACAATGCCATAAGGGGCTGGAATGAAAACATGTACACCTTGGCATGGCGCACACCAATCACTCTAACTGACGAAGGTGGAGTGCCCCTAGGATATATAAGCACCTGCCCTCTCCTGAACAATACCTCATACCCACTGTCCTCCAATGCTGAAACGGATATAAGGTTCTTCTTCATCCCTGGCACATATAGATCATCTGACACTTTCAAGGGAGGTTTGGGTTCCCTATCAAATGTCAATGTCCCCACACCGACTGCTCTAACAATGTTGTCGTCTCCGAGTACTACCTCTATATCTGTGCCACTCTCTAAAAGCTCCGAGAAGTACTTACAGACTCCTGTCATATGACGGGAAGCCCCACTGTCAACATACCAAATATCTGAAGATGCTCCGCTAGTGAAGGGAAGTGCACACTCACACTCTGTGTGGCAGGTGATCCTGCACTAGTGGACTCAAAAGCAATGAACCCAAACTCCCGGTCAAAGCTCTCCAAAAAGTCATCCATCTTTGTTGATGCTTCCATGGTCTTGTCCTTTCCCTTCTTCTTCTTTTCTGGACACACAACTGCATAGTGTCCCAACTTCTGATAATTCCAACACTTGACTTTGGAAAAGTCCTTCTCCTTGTTCACCTGCTTACCTTTACCTTTGCCTTTGCCCCCACCACCGCTTGTGGAAGCTTGCTTCTTTCCTCTGCCCTTCTTGGCCCTTGCTAACAACGCTACATTGTCATCCTCCTCTACCTGTTTGGTTGTCCCAAGATGGTTCTTTCTGATTTCATTCTGAATGCAATCATCCCACAACCTCTCCCAGTTGGGAAGGTTCTCCCGTGCAACAATCCCATCCATAAAACTCTCCAAAGTATTGGGAAGACCATTCAATGTAATCCGCACAAACTCAGTGGGTGGAATGGTCTCTCCAACAACAACCAACTCATCTCTCACAGAAGTGATCTTTGTGAGGTATGTTGTAACACCATTAGTCTTAGCCATTTTAATGGGCCTTCATCTTCTCCCTTAGGACCATTTTTCTATTTTCATTGGTGCTCTGGTAAAGATTGGTCAAGATTGTCCACATCTCATGTGCATATGTCTTTCCTTTCACATGAGGAATGGCATGGTCTTTAACACCATCCAGAATCAGTCTTTTTCCCTTAGCATTCTTCTTATTAAAATTAACCAATTGAACAGGGTCAGCAAGCACTGCTATTGGGTGTTGTGTGGTGTTAACCATGATGCCCCAGACTTCTGCCTCCTCAAAGATGCTCTGGATTCTCTCCCTCCATGCACTATAGTTGCTCTGTCCATCCAACCTATCCTCCACCCTCAAGCCCAAAGACATGCTTGTTGTCCTAACACACTGAAGTTTTCAAATATGTGGTAAAGGTTCAGTTTTCTTTGCGAAAAAATAACTTGCTGTAATTTTTCACTTGTCCCAAATTGCACTTTTCAGCCAACCTGGCTCCGATACCATGTAGAAATTTTAGACCCAACCCCAGTTATTAGTTTCTCCTTATCACTCCCATATAGTTAAATGTCCATTCCCATAAACATACATTCAAAATTCTGGAAATGATAAATATTTCTGAAAACACAAATTCTGGAAATTTCAGTGCTGGAAATTACAGAAATAAAACACATAAAATATTTCAGCCACACACAGAAAATTAACACGCTGATTTTTTGTCAATATGACCCTGGAAAAACCCCCTACAACTCCTGGGGAAAACCAGTTCGAGAGCTCTTCTTTATTTATGAATATTGCTTTTAAAGAAAAATAAAATACATAGTAAAAATTCCAGCAGCGAACAATTTTCACTTATCTCAAAAATTGTGCTTGTACTCTACCTCAAAATTCGTGCCAATGCAAAACAGAAAATTTACAGCGAAAATTACAGCATTAAATGTTGTACGGACAACATGGAAAAGTGTGTCAGAACAGCTGTACAGCCCTCCTCGAAAATTGTGCCGCACTGCTGCTGTACGGACCCCGATTTCTATGTTGATTTGCTGTTGTACAGACCTCGAAACAGTGCCTCTTTTGCTGTTGTACGGACCTCGAAATTTGTGTCAATATTGTAGCAATAAATGTTGTTCTCCCTTCCTTGATTTTCATGCCACATGCCTCGAAAATCGTGTTCCTGCTTTGTAGTACAGATTTGCTGAAATAGTGATGCCTCGATAAATGTGTCAAGGTGTTGTATCTCCTTCTTCTTCTCTACTCGGAAAATCTCCTTGCTCTCCTTCTCTCTTTCTCTCAATCTGCTCAGAAAAAGAATGAATGACCTTTTATCTTCTTTTCCTCCTTTAACCTAATCCTAAGTGACTTTTGGGGAACCCCTAAATCCAATGGGTGAGATAGCTTTAGATCAAGGGCTGAGAATAAGTGCATTTAATTCTCACTTTCTATTTTTTAATTCACCCCACCTAAATAAAGACCCACTTAGCCTTTTATTTCCATAGTCACTTTTTCACTTTCTAATTTCACATTGACTTTAATATGTAGAAATTTCTTGTTTTCCCACCCCGGTTTTCAGTTTCACCTTATTTCTCCTTTTAGTTAAATGCCCTTTCCCATATTCTTACATTCAACAACAGAAAAATAATTTTTTGCTGAAACCACAAATTCTGGAAAATTTACAGAATGCTGGAAAATGCAGAAATAAAAATCAGCAAGCTTAAAACAGTCATTCACACATTTTAACACAGATATTTTTTGTCAACATGACCTTGGAAAAACCCCCTACAACTCTTGGGGAAAACTAGTTTGAGAGCTTCTCTTTTATTTTTCTGAATATTGCTTTTTACAGTGAAACAGGAAAAACTCAGAAAAAATTCCAGCAACCAATTTACAGACTTATCTCGATTTCCGTGCTTGCACACTACCTCGAAAATTGTGCCAAATCAGCAACAACAGAAAACAGAAAATTTACAGCACCTTAGGACAGCATTAAATGTTGTACGGCCACCTCGGGAAGCATGCCGGAACCGTCGTACTTTGCTGTACGGACTGTACAGATTTTGTACAGCAACCTCTCTTGAAATCCATGCCAAAAAACAGAGCTATAGCTGTTGTCCTCTTCCTCGGTTTTTGTGCCAGAAATGACAGCCACCCTCTTCCTTGAAAATTGTGCCTGATTCTTGTGCCTTGGAGTGTGTGCTTGTTGTTGTACCCTCTTCCTCGATTTATGTGCCTCCTCACTTGGAAACACTGCCTCTCCTTTGTTGTACGGATTTTCTGCCTCGGTATGTGTGCCAATAAATGTTGTTGTACCTTTGCTGAAATCTCTTCACTGCTGCCCTCCTTCTTCTCACTGCTCAGAAAAATCTCCAGCTCTCCTTCTCTCCTTCTCCCAATCTGCTCATGAAAGAATGAATGACCTTTTCCTCCTTTTCCTCCTTTAACCTAACCCTAAGTGACTTTTTGGGGAATCCCTAAATCCAATGGCTGAAATAGATTGAGATCTAGGGCTGAGATTAAATGCTCATTTAAATCTCACTTTCTATTTTTTAATTCACCCCACTTTAATAAAGACCCAATTAGTCATTTATTTCCAAAGTCACTTTTCCTTTCTAATTTTACATTGACTTTATTAAAGTCACTTTAAAATTAGACTTTAGTAACTTTATCACTTAAAGTCACTTTTAAATTAGACTTTAGTAACTTTATCACTTAAAGTCACTTTTAAATTATATTTGACTTTATAAAAATTATAAACTCACTTTAGGAGAAAAATTAAATTCTTTTGGACACTTTTCCCTAGGCCAAAGATCAAAGCCTTAGGGAACCACCTGTCCTCCGGTAACCAAATTTCAACACTCCCTCTTACCGAGGAAGGTGTTCCTCACCACACCCATCTTGTCTCTGAAGTAGACATGCTTGCCCGTGGTAAGGCTTTGGTAAGAATATCTGCAACCTGCTCATCAGTGGGAATATACTCAAGCTTCACAGCTCCTTTCTGAACATAGTCTCTGATGAAATGATATTTGATCGCGATATGCTTTGACCTGTCATGAAATACTAGATTCTCCGTGAGTTTAATGCAACTCTGATTATCACAGTGAATCACTAAAGGTCTCAACGGTTGACCAAATAAGCCAAACAACATCTTGCGAAGCCAGATGGCCTCACAACTAGCTAGAATGGCTGCCATATACTCTGCTTCCGCTGAACTCAATGCTACTGACTGCTACTTTCGGCTGAACCATGACACCACTGCCGAACCCAACCCAAAACAGCACCCTGAAGTACTCTTCCTATCAGAAGCACAACCTGCCCAATCAGAATCAGTGTAACCTACCAATCTCACTCCATCCCCCTGCCTGTAGTCCAGACCATAATCCACTGTCCCCTGCAAGTACCGCAAAATGTGTTTTGCAGCCACCCAGTGAACCTTCCTAGGCTCACACATAAAGTGACTCATCGTGTTGACTGCAAAACAAATATCTGGTCTAGTGTTGACCAAATACATCAAGGAACCAATCAGCTGTCTGTACAATGTGGGATCCACCAACTCGGAATCCGAAGCATGAAGCTTCTTCCAGTTGGTGATCATCGATGTCGACATGGGTTTACAATCCTCCATGTGGAATCTGCCAAGGATATCCACAATATACTTCCCCTGCCCCAGGAAGAAATGCCCCTCCTCCTGCCACACCTCCAAACCCAAAAAGTAATGCATCAAGCCGATGTCCTTCATCTCAAACTCCGCCGCAAGATCTCTCTTGCGGTGCTCTATGAGTCTCTCTGCACCTGTAATGACCAAGTCATCCACATACAGCACCAGAATGAGAGGCTCCTCACCTATCACAATATAGTAAAGGTTCGGATCTGCCTCACTCTTTGTGAAACCCATCTCCTGCAAGTATTTATCTATCCTGGAGTACCAAGCTCTGGGAGCTTGCTTCAGGCCATAAAGGGCCTTCTTCAGTTTGCACACATGGGACTCCTTCCCATGCACCTCAAAGCCCTGTGGATGCTCAATGTACACCTCCTCCTGTATGAAGCCATTGAGAAATGCGGTCTTCACATCCATCTGGTGGATCTTCCAACCCATCTCTGCTGCTATCGATATAATGGAGCGGATCGAAGTATATCAAGCCACGGGAGTGAAGGTCTCCTCATAATCAACTCCCTCTACCTGGGAGAACCCTCTAGCCACAAACCTCGCTTTGAATTTCTCAATGCTGCCATCTGCAGCATGCTTTACCTTGTAAAGCCATCTGGAAGTAACCACGGATTTGCCCTCAGGCCTTGGCACCACCTCCCAAACATCATTCTTCATGATAGAAGAATACTCCTCCTGCATGGCCTCTCTCCAAACCTGCTGGCTAGCTGCCTCCTCATAGCTAGAAGGCTCAGAGTCAAGGATGCTAGTAGTCATTGCCATATAGGTACAAAACCTCTCAGGTGGTCTGCTCTCTCTAACCGACCTCTTAGGCCCAGCAACAGATGTGGCCTCTCTCAAGGTGTCCTGAAGCCACTTGGGCTTCCTCTTCCCTGAGCACACTTCTCCCACTGGAGAATGAAACTCCTCCTCCTCATCGTCATCAGGAGCCTGAACTCCTGACTGTCTGTCTGCTGTCCTCCTGCCTGCACCTGAACCTGTAGATGCTGAGGTACCGTGTGAACTGTCCATCAGTGGACTCCCCAGTGAACTGCTCTGTGGACTGCTCTGCATGCTGCCCGTAGCACCACCCCTCTAACTCTGCGAGCCACTGCCCACTGACGGACCTGACATCGTCATAGATGTACCTCCGGATCCTCCTGATCCCTGCCCACTGGATCCCTGTGACTGACTCAACTGCTGCTGAGGGTCTGGCTGATCCAGATACTCTAACTCTCGTGACCTCCTAAAGGCCCTGTCCTCCTCGAACTTCACATCCCGCCTGACAACAACTTTCCTCTGTGCAGGAATGTAAATCCGAAAGGCCTTTGAGGTCTCACTATAGTCCACAAAGATACCCTTCTCTGCGGTGGGCTCTAGTTTGGTCCTCTTCTCCTTGGGTATGTAGGAGTATGTAATGCACCCAAAGATACGAAGATGACCAATATCAGGCTTCTTCCCAGAAAAAGCCTCCTCCGGAGTCATGTGCCCCGAGGCACGATGCGGACTCCTGTTCTGCAAGTAAACAGCTGTGTTGCAGGCCTCTGCCCACAAAAACAATGGCAACCCCTGATCATGTAACATGGCTTTGGCAACCCCTCCGATGGATCTGTTCTTCCTCTCCGCAACCCCGTTCTGCTGGGGGTTGTAAGGAACAGTGAACTCCCTCCTAATGCCTGCCTCTGCACAATAGTCAACAAACTCTCCAAGGGTGTACTCTCCCCCATTGTCCGACCTCGGGGACTTGATCTTCCGACCTGTCTGTGTCTCCACAAGAGCTCTGAACTCCTGAAACCGCTTGAAGACCTCACTCTTGGTCTTCAAGAAATAAATCCAGGTCCTCCTGGAGTGATCATCAATGAATAACACATAGTACTCATATCCACTCAAGGAAACATGAAACATCCGACCGCTCACATCGGAATGAATCAAATCAAGTATCCCAGTCGCTCTGCTGTCACTGCTGGGAAAAGGGGATTTGGCAAACTTGCCCATCGCACATCCTCTGTAAGTATCAAAGTGATCAGTACTGAAATCTGGCACACCTGTAGTGATCTCCCGCAAAGTCCTCAAGGCTCCATGATACATGTGCCCCATCCTGCGGTGCCAAATCTCACACTGCTCAGAACTGCTAGCTCTGCTGTCGGTACTACTGCTCAATGCCAAAAGGGGTTGAAATGCAAACTTGTACACCTTTGCATGGCGTACACCTATCACTCTAGCTGAATCAGCTGGAGTGCCCCTGGGATACATCAGCACCTGTCCTCCCCTGAACAGTACCTCATATCCTCTATCCTCCAAAGCTGAGATGGATATGAGGTTCTTCCTCATCCCTGGCACATAAAGAACATCTGACACCTTCAAGGGAGGTTTGGACTCCCTCTGAAATGTCAATGTCCCCACACCGACTGCTCTAACAACTCTGTCATCACCGAGTACTACCTCTATATCAGTGCCACTCTCTGAAAGCTCTGAGAAGTACTCATGGACTCCTGTCATATGACGTGAAGCCCCACTGTCCACATACCAGATACCCGAAGATGCTCCGCTAGTCGAGGGAAATGCATGCTCCCTCTGAACCTCTGTGGCAGGTGATCCTGCACTAGTGGACTCACATGCAATGAACCCAAACTCTCGGTCAAAGCGATCTGTAAAGTCCTCAACCTTTGCTGATGCTGCCATGGTCTGGTTCTTCCCCTTCTTCTTCTTCTTCTTCTCTGGACACACAACTGCATAGTGTCCCATCCTCTGACAATTCCAACACTTCATCTTAAAATAGTCCTTCTGTGTGTTACCCTGTTTACCTTTACCTTTGCCTTTGCCCCCACCACTGCTTGTGGAAGCTTGCTTCTTTCCTTTGCCTTTCTTGCCTCCTGCCAACAGTGCTACATCCTCATCCTGCTCAACTGGCTTGGCTGCCCCAAGCTGACCTTTCCTGATCTCTGTCTGAATGCAATCATCCCAAAACCTCTCCCATGTGGGAAGGGTCTCACGTGCACAAACCCATCAGCAAAGTTCATCCATGAACTGGGGAGGCCATTCACTGCTATCCGCACCAAGTCAGTGGGTGGAATGACCTCTCCAATCGCTGCCAACTCATCTCTCACATTAATAATCTTTGTGAAATATCCAACTGCACTATCAGTCTTACCCATTTTAATGGTTTTCAGCTTCTCCTTCAGGACCATTTTCCGGTTCTCATTGGTACTTTGGTAGAGATTGGACAATGTTGTCCACATCTCATGAGCATTTCTCTTTCCTCTCACATGAGGAATGCAATGGTCTTTGATTCCATCTAGAATCAGTCTCTTACCCTTGTTGTTCTTCCTATTATATGCTGCCAACTGAGTAGCATCAGTAGGCACATTAACAGGCTGCTGTGTGGTATGAACCATGATATCCCAGACTTCTGCCTCCTCAAAGATACTCTGCATTCTCTCCTTCCAAACGCTGTAATTGGTATGCCCATCCAACCTATCCTCCACCCTCAATCCCAATGACATCCTGCGGTCCTAAAACTGAAAAATAGCACTGCTGTAGTAAAGGTAAAAATTCTGTTTGTGAAAAATCAGCAGGCTGTATTTTTCTCCTTGCTGTCCCAAACTGCACTTTCAGCACTCAAACTCTGATACCATGTAGAAATTTCTTGTTTTCCCACCCCAGTTTTCAGTTTCACCTTATTTCTCCAAATAGTTAAATGCCCTTTCCCATATCCTTACATTCAACAAACTAGAAAATAAATTTTTGCTGAAAACACAAATTCTGGAAAATTTACAGAATGCTGGAAAATGCAGAAATAAAAATCAGCAAGCTTAAAACAGTCATTCACACATTTTAACACATATTTTTGGTCAACATGACCCTGGAAAAACCCCCTACAACTCTTGGGGAAAACCAGTTCGAAAGCTTCTCTTTTATTTTTCTGAATATTGCTTTTTACAGTGAAACAGGAAAAACTCAGAAAAAATTCCAGCAACCAATTTACAGACTTATCTCGATTTTCGTGCTTGCACACCGCCTCGGAAATTGTGCCAAATCAGCAACAACAGAAAACAGAAAATTTACAGCACCCTAGGACAGCATTAATGTTGTACGGCCACCTCGGGAAGCGTGCCAGAACAGCCGTACTTTGCTGTACGAACTGTACAGATTTTGTACAGCAACCTCTCTCGAAATCCGTGCCAAAAAACAGAGTTTTAGCTGTTGTCCTCTTCCTCGGTTTTTGTGCCGGAAATGACAGCCACCCTCTTCCTTGAAAAATGTGCCTGATTTTTGTGCCTTGGAGTGCGTGCTTGCTGCTGTACCCTCTTCCTCGATTTCTGTGCCTCCTCACTTGGAAACACTGCCTCTCCTTTGCTGTACGGATTTTCTGCCTCGATATGTGTGCCAATAAATGCTATTGTACCTTTGCTGAAATCTCTTCACTGCTGCCCTCCTCCTTTTCACTGCTCAGAAAAATCTCCAGCTCTCTTTCTCTCCTTCTCCCAATCTGCTCATGAAAGAATGAATGACCTTTTCCTCCTTTCCCTCCTTTAATCTAACCCTAAGTGACTTTTGGGGAATCCCTAAATCCAATGGCTGAAATAGATTGAGATCTAGGGCTGAGATTAAATGTTCATTTAAATCTCACTTTCTATTCTTTAATTCACCCCACTTTAATAAAGACCCACTTAGTCATTTATTTCCAAAGTCACTTTTCCTTTCTAATTTTACATTGACTTTATTAAAGTCACTTTAAAATTAGACTTTAGTAACTTTATCACTTAAAATCACTTTTAAATTAGACTTTAGTAACTTTATCACTTAAAGTCACTTTTAAATTAGATTTGACTTTATAAAAATTATAAACTCACTTTAGGAGAAAAATTAAATTCTTTTGGACACTTTCCCTAGGCCAAAGATCAAAGCCTTAGGGAACCACCTGTCCTCCGGTAACCAAATTTCAACATAATAAAGTCACTTTAAAATTAGACGTTGTAACTTTATCACTTATAAAGTCATAATTAAATTAGATTTGACTTTACCACGTATAAAGTCACTTTAGGAGAAAAAGAGAAATACATTTGGACACTTTTCCCTAGGCCAAAGATCAAAGCCTTAGAGAACCACTTGTCCTCTAGTACCCAAATTTTAACAAAAATAAAAACGTTTTTTAATGCCTTGGGCGTGGGCCTTGCGAACTGGCGGGATCAGTCTAAAAATTAAAACGTTTTTTTAATTCCCAAGGTGTGGGCCTTGCGGACCGGTGAAATCAGTCTCTGAACCGGTTCAATGACGAAACCAGCCAATTCAGTGACGAAACCGGCCAGTTCGGTACCGAACCGGTCTTTTCCAATTCAGAGGGCTAGTTCGGACCGGTCGGTTCCACCGGAGCCAGTTCGGCTCCGATAACACTGGGTGAAATGCAAGACTTTGGTTTATTTTAATTAAATGCCTAGCTAAGTAAATCCCTTAATCCCTAGTTGTTTTGAGGCTAGTCTCAAAAGTAAGTCGTAGAGAGAAGTCAAGGTGAAGCAAGCAAAGGCTTGGTTAATAATACCTCTCCTTGAACTCTAACGTACCTGATACCTCTAACGTTGCAAAGACTGTGGCTCCGACAACTGCAACGTCACTGTTTAAACCACTAGAGAGGGTATATCCTTCGAAGCTACAATATGAAGAGTGTTCCTATCTTTCTATCAACCAAGCTTATGCTTGGAGGTAAATTAATTAATGCAAATCTAAGCCTAGAATGCAATGCAAGATGATTTGAGTGATCTTGAGTTAAGATTGTTTATTGACTTTATATACTTAATTATGATTATCTTACGACAAGGTTTCTATATCAATGAATAAAGAGACAATCTTAAACACGAGGTAAAGTGTTAATATCGCAAGTGCCCACAAGATGCGAGAGACAACCAAGAGATAATTACTCAATTATTAGATAACCACAAGATATATTCTCTTAAAGAAAAGATCACTAATATGCCAAATATCCACAATAGATATCAACCATAAAACAATAATGGCAAATAAAAGAGATTAGAGCATTTATCCACAATGATGTATCTTAGAACAATCAAGAAAGGATTCCAATTAGATGATTAGTGTTCTCAACACCATTAGCAAATTTTCAGTTATGTCAATCAATTATCACAATGCCAAATTTAATATGTAACAATTAGATCTTAATGTCAATGTGAAAGAACAAGTGAATATGCAAAGTTCAATTTGATCAATTAGATAACACCAACTCAAGCAATGTAAACCATTCAATCAAGATGTTCAACCCTTGAGATCAAGTGCTTTATGAGTGAGTTACTTAGGTGCAAAATTGAATCTTTGAATATTACAAAACTCACAAGAAACCAAAGCGTCAGTTTTCTTATTAGCAATGAGATACTTCACCAATTGTCAAATCACTTTAGCAACTTAATGCAAACAATGCTTTCCACAATGAGCAAATTCTTATCAATAGAGCATGAACAAATGAAAACCTGTGTTACTTATGTTCAAGTGACATTCAATGAGCAATGGGACAGCAGTAAGTTGATTTATTTTAGAGCACTAAGGATGCCAATTATGAATTGCATATGAATGAGACAACCCACTTGAATCAACTACCCTGCCAACACCAAATATTCAATTAATTAATTTTCTTTAGATGCCAATACCACTGTTGGGATCAGACTTGATTATGCTTATGGAAATCATCAAATTTTCATGAAAAGAAGCCAAATAGTGAATGCCCACTAGAAGCAATTAATTTGTTAGTGTATTAGGCTACTTATGAGTTATTTTTATGTCACTTATATGAGCTAGATGTCACTGCTATCAAATGTTCAGATGGTTGTAGCAAAACAGTGAGGAGAATAAGGGTTGGAAGGACCAAACCAATAGGCCTTTTGGCCTAGAAGATGACTGCTCTTCTTGTCCAAAATTTCTCCAGTTGAATGGCCACCTGCAACCACAAAATTTTGCCCAATATCTTTGCAAAAAACACCAAGTATTAGTTCCAACACAAAAAACAAAAAAAATCAGAGATAGACCACAGAAATGGAAAGAAGCAAGAACAGGTCAAAATGAGAGCAACAATGGAGGGAGAAAGCCTTATAGGCCTGCATTAGGGTAGAGGAAGGCACAATAAGGGTTGCATCTCCAAGGAAGGAGCCTCTAAGGCTCACAGCAAGCCCTAGAAGAGTTGTCGTCTAGCCTAAGGGAAGGCTGAGGGGGAGAAAAGGGCAGACGGAGGTCAGGGAGGCCGAGATAGGCCTGCGACCAAGGGAAAGGAGGCAGCAGGGGAGGGATAAGGGCTCACGGAGGGTGCAAGAAGTTGGTCAAAGGCTGGAGTGTTGAAATAAGTAACTAAGTTCAGTCTTCATAATGACATATGTAATCATCATTTTATGTATTTAATGAAGAAAGAGAAACATAAATTTATTATCCTTATCCTTGAGGTATGGGTTTCATGCTCAAGGTAAATTTATTTTTAGGTCAAACACCCATTGAGTGCTTCTATATCTGTCGTAAAGTCAATTGAGTTGTTGTCATGTATTTAATTCCCATTTGGGCATGTTACATATTGTAAAGACAATTTATTTGAGTCAAAACAGAGTCAAAAGACCCAAGACCTCGCCATGACACAAAGATCAAGTCAGCCTACATGAAGGTGTGAAAATTTCTGAATGTTACTATTATGCAGAAATCTATTGTTAGATCTGGTTATGCTCCTCCAACTTAATTAAGTTATTAATTGAAGAATTCAGATTAATATCGAAGCAAAACACATAATAGACTTTCACCAATTCAGATCTAGAAAAAGTACATGCACACATAGACAAAGTGACACGGTGATTTTCTGGACAAATAGTCCCCGGAAAAACCAAATGTGGGAAAACCAGTCTGCAGGTTGCTGGAGGTTTTATTATTAAGAGTTTTCTGAATACAGCAAATCTGGGTTCCATATCTGGAAAACCCAACAGAGAAAATATAGATCTGCATCGCACCGATTGTTCTGAAGCCAAAATATTAACTGATCCACACCCTCAAACGGGATTTACAGGACTCAGCCAAAATTAGGCCCTAGAAACCCCAGCGCTGCCCCTAAAGCCCCTGCGTCAGCCTCTGCGTCCCTCAACGTTGGCCTGGAAAGGGTTGCGTAACCCCAGACTAGGTGACGTAGTCCCTACGCTGCCCCTAAGGGTCTCTGCGTAGCCTCTGAGGGTTTCCAACTGCCTTACGCTGCCCTAGGAGTGACTGCGCAGCACCTGCATAGCCGAGCCGCCGCGCGCACCGTCGCCCCCCGCCGCGGATGCCCCTATCAGCCGCGCCGCCTTCGCCAAAGTTGCTCTCTATCTCTCGTTGATTCTCTTGTTGATTCTAGACACTGGGATCAGATCATCCCCTTTGTCTAAACTCCCCTCTCTGCAGCTGAAACACTTCTGAGAATTCTTAGCAAACCCTGCCCTAGAATCTCAGCTTAGCTTCAGTGCTCTGCCTCTGTGTGTCTTTACAAATGACCCCAAGCCTTTCCTTTATACTTTTCTCGTTGGGAAACCAATGGCCATGATCAAATCTTGAATCAATGGCTAAGATTAAAAGAAAGCTTGATCTGTGTGACTTACGACAATTTCATCACATGTTTAATTTCATTTTCCTAAGTTTAGACTTACAAAATACATTAAAATAATTAATTAATTAAATATCTCCCAAACCAGATGAAATTTCCCAAATCCCTTTATGGGTCTTGTAGATCAAGTGTACTCTAGTCCCTCCACAAATTTTGCGAGCTAGAGCACATCCGATGCTACCCCAAATACACAAAATCTCAACACTCCCTCTTAGCACGGAGTGTGCTCTAGCAATACATCACACCATGTATCACAAGATTTTGGGCACTGGTTTCTATGTTGTTGATGCTAGGCCTGCTGCCACTCAACTCTGCACTATTGCTGCCATTCTGTATTGCTACCACTGCCACATATGTACTGCAGCTCCCTCTCAATCTGTTGCATCTGTGTTTTCCATAGCACTGCCACTACTAATCTGCTACACTGCAACTTCAGTTGTTGAGAGAAACAACTGAATCCCCTGCCCAATCTTTGACAGACAAGTCAGTTGGGTTGCAATCTCATCACTGAAGCTCCATCGGCTGCTGATCTAAGCTGTCATCTGAAGGATGATGCACAGCTACAGCATTGCACTGCATAAGCAAACTCCCTCTGCACTGTTGAAGTCACATCAGCCCCTACGCTGTCGCTGCCTCTACGTTGTTGTTGCATCTGCACTACGCTGCTCCTTTTAGACTTCAGATCTGCCTCTGCTTCATCCGTGATCTATGCACCCACTGCTCCACTTGTCCCGCTACTGTCTTAAGGCTCCCGTAGCTCGGATGTGATCCAACAGATGAGCTGCTCAAGGATCCCGCCCACATTCTATAGCTCCTCCACGGATCCATGTCGCCCCACTTTCGTGGTTCATGAGCACTCATGGCTACATCATCTTCTAACCCATCATCCGCCACAACAGCCTTGGAAGAAGAAGCTTCTTTGTCCTTTTTCTTCTAAGGACAATTGCTGGCAAAATGTCCTAATTCACCACACTGGAAGCACTTGATCTTAGATAGATCCTTCTTCTTCTTTCCCTGCTGCCTCTTTGATGCCAAGGCTACATCTTCTTCATCTTCCTTCTTCACTTTACTCGATCCCAAGTTGTACTGCTTCTTGGTGATTCTGCAGAGTTCTTCTTGACACATGATTGCCCACAGGTTGTCCCAGTATGGGAGTTCCGCTCTGCCCAAGATACTTTGGACAAAGGTTTCCACTCATATGTGACTGCGTTGATAGCAGTCCTGACCATCACATCATCTTCCACCTTAGCACTCGTGGCAGTCAACTAGTATCTGATCGACTGTAATCTGAAGAGGAAATATTCCATGTCTTCCCCCTTAGTCATCATGAATGACCGCATTTGAGTCTCCAACAGCATCTTCCTTTGGACGGATTTTCCCTCATATAGGGATGTTAAGGCCTTCCACATTTCATTAGTTGTTTTCTTCTCAACTATATGTGGGACAATATGGTCCTTAATTCCATCCATTATCAGTCGCTTGGCATGTCCAATAGCTTCATTATGCTTCCTCAGGAGATCTACATCGGTCGGTGTGGCCAGAACTTGTTATGCATGGTCTCTTAGATGATATGCCTCTATGACTATCAGGATCCTAGCCTTCCAAACTGAAAAGTTGGAAAAGCCATCCAATCTGTCCTAATCACGCAGTCCATGAGGTGCCATCTACTCAGAAATCCGTCGGAGCTCCTATTCTCTGTGCTAGAGATCTGGATCTAAGGTCCTTGGCGAAACAGGCACCTTCTGCTCCCTCTGACAATTGATTTCCCTTCTTGGAAATCTTCCAAATCAAACAATGATTTAGCTCTTTTCGATCCTCTGATCGATCTACAAGTTTCTTTGGCTAGAAACCCTCTGAGAAGCTGATCTCCTCCCGCTCCTTGTCACTAGTGCTTAGGCTAAAAATATCAAAACTTCAGAAATTTAACCCCGCCAGCACCTTCTGAAGTTTTGCAGCTCTGCTTCAGGCAATTCTGGAACTGACAGCTTCAGATCTGTGTTATACTGGTTGGCTTCAGACAATCCCAGCGCTGCCTCTGCGCAGTAAGTGCGTAAGCCTGCTGGAAGACAGCTTAAGACTGCGTCACCCTGCCCTCTGCGTAACTCTGCTTCTCTGAAAATTGCGTTGTCCCTTCAGATCTGCCCTTCAGTTCTTGCTGCTGCACTTCCTACTGCTTTCTGCAGCAAGATCCTTCAATCTTCTGCTGGTGACCATCCTAGATCTGCAATTGCTCTAATACCATGTGAAAATTTTTGAATGTTACTATTATGCAAAAATCTACTGTTAGATCTGGTTAAGCTCCTCCTACTTAATTAAGTTATTAATTGAATAATTCAGATTAATATCAAAAGCAAAACACATAACAGACTTTCACCAATTCAGACCTAGAAAAAGTACATGCACACATAGACAAAGTGACACAATGATTTTCTGGACAAATAGTCCCCGAAAAAACCCAATGCGGGAAAACCAATCTGCTAGTTGTTGGAGGGTTTTATTATTAAGAGTTTTTGAATACAGCAAATCTGGGTTCCAGATCTGGAAAACACAATAGAGAAAATATAGATCTGTAGCTCACCAACTGTTCTAAAGCCAAAATATTAACTGATCCACACCCTCAAATGGGATTTACAAGACTCAGCCAAAATTAGGCCCTAGAAACCCCAGCGCTGCCCCTAAAGCCCCTGTGTCAGCCTCTACAGCCTTTGCGTCCCTCAGCGCTGGCCTGGAAAGGGTTGCGTAACCCTAGACTAGGTGACTCAGTCCCTACGCTACCTCTAAGGGTCTCTGCGTAGCCTCTGAGGGTTTCCAACTGCCTTACGCTGCCCTGGGAGTGACTGCGCAACACCTGTGTAGTTGAAGTTGCCCCTGCGCTGCGCAGCTGCTGCCCTCTTGTTGTTGATGCCCCTGCTTCTCTGCACTGCCTTGCTGAAGCTGCTCTCTACCTCTTGCTGATTTTAGACACTGGGATCAGATCATCCCCTTTGTTTAAACTCCCCTCTTTGCAGCTGAAACACTTCTAAGAATTCTTAGCAAACCCTACCCTAGAATCTCAGCTTAGCGTCAGTGCTCTGCCTCTGTGTGTCTTTACAAATGACCCCAAGCCTTTCCTTTATACTTTTCTCGTTGGGAAACCAACAACCGTGATCAGATCTTAAATCAATGGCTAAGATTAAAAGAAAGCTTGATCTATGTGACTTAAGACAATTTCATCACATGTTTAATTTAATTAACTTTAATTATTTCATTTTCCTAAGTTTAGACTTAAGAAATACATTAAAATAATTAATTAATTAATTATGTCCCAAACTAGATGAAATTTCCCAAATCCCTTTATGGGTCCTGTAGATCAAGTGTACTCTAGTCCCTCCACAAATTTTGGGAGCTAAAGCACATCATTCGATGCTACCACAAATACACAAAATCTCAACACAAGGGACAAGTCGTCCTAAAGAGAGGAATTTGTACCCCTCACAAGCCTATAAATAAGAAGAAACTCGACCTCATTTGCACACTCACTCAAGCAAATTCGATCTCCCCAAGATAGAAGCTGGAAAAGGGCATAGGAGAAGAAGAAGAAGTTCAAAGTTTTGAGACTACATCTCTCTCTCTTTTGTTAGGGTTTCTACAATTACTGAGCAAGTTGAGGTTATGAAGCTGCAAGGTCGAAACTGTGAAGCAGCAAGGTCAAAGTTGTGAAGCTGCACGATCAAAGTTGTGAAGCTGCTAGGTCGAAGCTGCTAAAGTTGTATCAAGGTCAAGGTGCAAAAATTGATGTTGGGTGGAAGTTGTTAGAGAGTTGCTGAAAGGGAATTCGTCAATTGAAGTTCTATAAGAAGAGAAGAATTTTGATGAGTTTTCCTCTCAGTTGGATACGTTTTGGCCCTAGTTGATCGCCTACATCTTGGATCCTATTGTCTCACTGTTCTTTATGATTTGGTAATTGTTTGATGATAGAGAACACTAATAATAATAAAGGAAAGAAGAAGTTAATCAAGTAAAGTAAAAATACATCACAAGCAATTATCAAAATAAGAGAAATCACCTAATCTAGCTGCCCTAGAATTCTCAACATGGTATCAGAGCTAAGGTGACTACATCAAGGAAGGACAACACAAAGAAGGATAATCAAGGGCTGAAGTATGAGAAATCATCTTGGAAACATCAAGAGCATCAATCCTCAAGAAGAGTTCGATCAAGGAAGAGAATGGAACCTAATACCCGGCAAAGGAAGAATAAAGAAGAGCGAAGCATTTTCTAATAATTTTTGGGCTAATCCTCCTCCACACATGAGAAAGGTTAGGGCAGCATTTGCAGCAATGAAAGACGAAAATTGCAGTCACTCAAAGGAGCCAAAATTTGGGTCAAAGAAGGACTATTTAGCAAGTCGAATTGTTAAGAGGAGTCAAGGTCAAGCGAAGTTAAAAGGAGGCAAATCTATCCATATTCCAGCCTCACTTGTGACCCAGGGTTTCTAGAAATTGCAAACCTACTAGATCAAGCCAAAATTCTAAATAAGGGCCGAAAATTTGAGGTTGTGAAACAAGTTTGACTAGCATTAATTTGAAGGGAGAAAAGGAGGGAAAAGTGTTGTCATCGTCAAGGAATCAATGTCATCCCCTTGTGAGCCAAGGATCACTTTTTCAAGGAAGACATCTTCACTAAGACGACATATTTTATTATCTACATCATCATCAAAATCAAGAAGGCATCAAGTTGAAGATTTCATCATCTAGGAGTTTATGCACTTGACAAGTAAGTATATTTATATCTATATTTATCTATCAAGATGACTTCATTTTGCAAGGAAAGCATCATATTGGTTAGGTCATCAAAATTTTCTTGCATAGAAGAAGAGGATTGATTTGATCCTCTTAGAAAATGAAGTCGTTGAGCATGTTAATGGTTTAATTGTCTAACCGTCAAAAGAAAAAGCTCAAGCTCTAGCAAAATACATGAAAGGGAAAATAGATAGAGAAGACGAAGATATCAAAGAAGATGGAATGCCCTCATACTTAATGAGGGTGTCTGAAATAAGAGATCAACTACAAGAGTTGGGAGAAATAATGTGTGAGAAAGGAATGCGGCAACTTCACATCAAGCATCTATGGGAAGAAGGAAGCTACTCCATTCAATGAACTATGGTCTGATGATAGAAGGAACCAGATTGAAGGAAAAAATCGATGTAGGATCAAGCGAGCAAGTTGAAGTTTTTCTGCCATGGCTGGAAGAAAAGGGAAGTTTGGGAAGCTTGGTCCCTAGAAAAAAAAAGAACATATCAAAGGTTCAATGTTATGGTTGTCATGAATATGGGCACTACAAGAGAGATTGTCCAAAGCTCAAGAAGGACAACAACAAAAGAGGAAGGGAAGAAGCCCATATCACTGAAGAAGTGGAAGAAGCTAAAAAGGAGAAATCCAAGGAGGAAACTAAAAATGTTAATTTTGGACAACTAGGTCCAAACTCCATGTTGTTATGCTCAGATGAAGATGCCAATAATTTTATTGGACTCGTCTTTCGGAGAGGTGCAAAATCGATCTATAGATCATCTTAATCCGATGAGCAGAACATTTATTTTGAATTTATTCAAAATATGTGCAGGTAGGCCTTAAGGTTTTGTGCCCAACAGTTGTGTCACACACCCTCACTGATGGATATAAATTGGTTAACGCTGGAGGACATTTTCACTCATCTCATCCTCAAACATTTCTCTCTCCTCATCTGATTGGTTCGATCACCTTGGAGGCTCTTCTCTTCACACGTGGGAAAATTTCAGCAAGCAGCTTTTTATGTTTTCTGCCTAGGGTTTTTGCAGCAGCGTTGACCAATGTTGACTTTGGTCAACGCAAGGTCAAATTGACCTGAAACTCTCCCAAACTTTTGATTTTCTGAATCTGCATTTTTTGGCACTATTCCCAAGGTTGAATGTTGACTTTGACTTGGTTGCGTTGACCTAACTGTTGTTGTTGTTTGCATTGACCGTTCACTGACATCGTTGACTTTTGAGTTGATTGTTTTGGTTGTCCTAGAGGGTTGTGTGACACTTCTGGTTGGCTGACCATATTGAGACTTTGCTGGTTGAAGCATCCTGCAGAGTAACGCACCAACACACTTGTAGATTTTGGCTTGTCTTCTGTCGATCTACTTATATGTTCTATCAGCATTTTACTTTATTGTTTATGTAATTGCTGACAGATATTGGGATAAAAAGTAAGTTGCATCAAACATAGAACATCTACAAAAATTTACATGGAATCGAAGCTGAGGTGAAGACAAAGCCCTAGTTTGTAGCAATCACCGAAGAAGAGGATGGGTTCCTCAAACTACAATGGCTTTAAGGCTGATGACAAATTGACTGGGAAGGATGACTTGCATGCATGGGAGATGACATTGGACCTTAATTTGGAAGACCAGGATGTCATGGACTATGTGCATGGTAAAATCCAAGAGCCTCCATCCACTGCAACCGTTGTTGCGAAAACAAAGTATAAGAAGGGGGAAATCAAAGCAAAGTTGATGATGAGGGACATAATTCATAAGAGTCTAGTTGCCTAAATCTCTAAGTTGGGCACATCCAAGGAGATGTATGATAAGTTGGTCAACATGTTCAAGGCCAACAATGTGAATCAAGTCCTATTCTTCGAGAACCAATTAAAGAATCTGAAGAAAGGCAGAGATGAGTCTGTTCAATCATATTTTCTAAAGCTGACCGAAATCAGGAATAATCTGCTGGCTTGGAGTGTAAAAACTCTGGTAAAACTTGATAAATATATATTATTAATGATGAAAGATGAGATGATTACAATGAGGGATCGCCTGGGCTTAAATACAGCCTCAAGGTGTCCCTTGGTGAAGAAGCATGATCTTTGATCATGCCCTTTCAGTTAATAACCTAAGATAACTAAATCTAATTAACAAATAATAAAATATACATAACATTGCCCCCTTCTTAAGATGCTTTGTCCTCAAAGCATACGTAATGATGGGTGTTGCTGGCGAAACGCTTCAGACTCCCAAGATGCTTCTTCAATGGGCAAGTCCTTCCACTTGATTAAATATTCGGTAATAATACGAGAGCGCAGCTTCTTATCACGAGTAGATAGGATCCCCTCGGGCTCTAGAACGAGCTTGCCTTCATCATCCAAAATGGGAAGTGTTGTTTGGGGCAACTGATGGTTACCCAATGCCCTTTTTAAGCAGGACACATGGAAAACATTGTGAACACGACTAGTATCGAGAAGGCTCAACCCATAAGCGACTTGACTGATCTTTTTAATAATTTGATACGGACCATAAAACTTTGGAGCTAATTTATTTTTTCCTTTTTGTTTAAGGGACAACTGCTTGTATGGTTGAAGCTTGAAAAACACCCAGTCTCCAACTTCAAATGATCTCTCAGTGCGATTACGGTCAGCTTGTTGCTTCATACGATTCTGTGCAACACTCAAATTATCTTTTAGAATTTGGACGACCTTTTGGTGTTCTTCTAGTTGATTTTTTACTGCTGGCAAATTAGTGTGAATTGAAGAAAAATCTTTCCACTTCGGAGGCTCATATCCATATAGAGCCTGGAACGGAGTCATTTTTGTCGATGTATGGTAAGTAGAATTATACCACCATTCAGCAAGATGCAACCATTGGACCCACTTGTTTTGTTTCTCCGTAGCATAACACCGTAGGTAGGCTTCCAAACATTTATTAACAAACTCTGTTTGCCCATCTGTTTGAGGGTGATAAGCTGAGCTCGTATTGAGATAGGTTCCAACATGGTTGAACAATTCCTTCCAAAAGTTTCCCTTAAATTTGGCATCCCTGTCACTAACAATAACCTTCGGAAAGCCGTGTAGTTTATAAATATATTTGCAGAATATCTCTGCAATTTGCTTTGCAGAGTCTGTTTTTTTAATAGCGATGAAGTGAGCATACTTAGTGAGTCTATCTACTACAACGAAGATCTTATCCTTACCATCTGATACAGGTAATCCTTCAATAAAATCCATCGATATTTCTTCCCACTTCTGGGCAGGAATATTTAAGGGATGAAGTAAGCCAGGTGTCATAATGTTTTCAGTTTTATTTCTTTGACACTTGTCACATTCTGCAACATATTTTTGAATATCGTGACTCATACCCTTCCAGAAAAATGACTGACACGCATTGTAGTAGGTTTTGAAATATCCTACATGTCCTGATGACATGGAATCATGTGATTCCTTGAGTATTTTTGATATAAACTTGGATTTGGAATTTAGATAAATTCTCCCTTTGTACCATAAGATATCGTTCTTCCATTCAAATTTTGAATTCCCTGGTAGATTGTTGATTATAGCCAACATGTCCGGATCCTTGGCATACTCACTTCTAATCTCATTAAGCCATTCAGGCACAACAATTGAAACTGCAAGTAATGTTGTTTCCTCATCTTTTCTAGACAGGGCATCCGCTACTACATTGTCCTTTCCTTTCTTGTGTAATATCTCCATGTCAAAAGCGGCAATCTTCTCAATCCACTTTTGTTGTTCTTCAGAGAGTGTTTTTTGCTGAAGGAGATACTGAAGACTGTTATGATCAGTTCGGATGGAAAATTTACTTCCTAACAGATATTGTCTCCATTTGGCTAATGCATGCATAATTGCGAGCATTTCCTTACTGTATGTGGACTTGAGACGCTCACGTTTGTTTAATTTTCTGCTTTCAAAAGCAATAGGGTGCCCTTCTTGCATTAATACTGCACCAATACCGAATCCCGAGGCATCACATTCAATGATAAATGGTTTAGAAAAGTCAGGTGTTGCCAATACTGGTGCATTAGCCATTACTTCCTTCAAATCTTCAAAACATTTCCCTGCTTCTTCATTCCATTTAAACGAATTTTTCTTTAAAAGATTTGTAAGAGGTGCAGTTCGATGCGCATAATGTTTAATAAATCTTCGATAATATCCCGTTAATCCTAAAAATCCTCTGAGCTTGGATATGTTCACTGGTTTATTCCATTCCCTTATAGCCTTAATCTTAGAAGGATCCACTTTTACTCCTTCATGGGATATTAGGTGTCCCAGATATTCAACTTCTTCTTTTGCAAAGGTGCATTTGGATTTTTTTGCATAAAATTGATGGTCTTCTAGTAACGTGAGAAGCTTATCCAAGTGTTGCAAATGCTCCCTCCAAGTTTTACTATAAATCAAGATATCATCAAAAAATACTAATACAAATTTCCTAAGATATGGACGAAATAATTCGTTCATAGTGGCTTGGAACGTAGCTGGTGCATTTGTTAACCCAAAGGGCATTACTTTAAATTCATAATGACCTTCATGTGTTTGAAATGCAGTTTTTGGTATATCTTCCAATCTAATCCGGATCTGGTAATAACCTGACCTTAAATCTAATTTAGAGAAAAAAATTGCGCCATGGAGTTCATCCAACATTTCATCGATAAAGGGAATTGGAAACTTATTTTTAATGGTTATCTTATTTAATCCTCTATAGTCAATGCATAGCCGAAATGATCCATCTTTTTTTCTTACCAATATAACTGGGGCAGCATACGGACTCTTACTTTTTGAAATGACCCCACATTTTAAAAGGTCTTGGATTATCTTCTCAATTTCCGTTTTATGGTGATGTGGGTAGCGATAAGGCTTGATGTTAACAGGGTCTGATCCTGCCTTGACTTCTATGGTATGTTCGATTTCCCTATGAGGAGGCATCTTCATTGGTAGGTCTTGAAATACCTTCTCATGTTTCTGAACTAGAGCTTGTACCTCCTGTGATTCTTCGTGGTTGACTTTTGTAGATAACATCTCTAAATGATGACATTCGACTATATAGGCTGGCGCTCCCTTTCGGATCATTTTCATCATCTGGGATGATGATACGATTTGATTTTCTGGGGCTTGGAATCCAAATAACTTGTGCTTCCGCCCTTCCCACCTAAAGCTTATAAACTGCTTCTGATGGTTGGCCGAATAAGTACCCAAGGTTTGTAACCACTGAATTCCTAAAACCACATCTACTCCTCCGAGTGGTACGACATAGAATGGAGATTCTAAATTAAAGTCTTTAATCTACAATTTGACTTTATGGTTTTCCTACCTGTTCAATCTTCTTACCATCGGCCACCATTACCTTCATATTAGGCATGGGAAAGGTAAAGAGGTTGAGTCTTTTAGCCATGGTTGAATCTAGAAAATTGTGCGTGCTGCCTGTGTCTATGAGAACCATTACGTTGTTTTTCTTTATATGTCCCCTTAATTTTAGTGTCTGCGGTTGTGATATACCTGTCATGGCTGATAATGACACTTGCGGGGTGCTGTCACCATCTACTTCTGGGGAGAATTCTAGGGTATCTTCTATCCCTTCTATGTCTGAATCATCATTATCAGAATCATTAGTTGCTTCACAGTTATACAGATTTTTTTCTTTCCCATTAGCACATCTGTGCTTAGGGTCCCATTTTTCGCCACAACGTTTGCATTTGCCTTCTTTTATTCTTTGTATTTCCAGGTTAGATTTGTCTCCTTCGCGCAGGCGTGGTGGAACATATTTCATGTTATCTTCTTTTGTAGATTGAGGAAACCGTCGTCTCGAATATACTTTTTCTGGTTTTGATAATCTTTCCAATTTCTTTTCAGCAGCTTTTGCTTTTTGCCTTGCTACTTCTACAGACGTGATTTCATGTAGTTCTAGCTCTTCTTGTATGTGGACTTTAAGTCCTGAGATGTAAGACTAGATTAGACGAGATTCCGACAATCCGGGTACTCGTGTTGCCAAAGTCTCCCATTCTCGCGTGTACTCATCCACATCTCCTTTTTGGCGTAATTTGATAAACGTTGAAAAGAACTTTTCTTCTTTTATGCCTTGAAACCTTTTGAAGAATGCATCTTTACTCATCCATTCTTTACAGAATATAACACTGCTGGTGAACTTTTCTTTTTATGTTTGAACCTTTGAAGAATACCTTAGAATTTCAACTTGAGAAGAATTACAGACAATGATATTTCTCCATTTTCATGGAAGCATGTTTAATTTTTTCATCATCACTAGTAATGTCATAAATCTCAAAATATTCTTCCGCTTTATTAAGCCATGCAACACTATTCTTTTCATTACCATCAAATTTGGGTAGGTTGATCTTGGCTTTGCGCTGATATGCTAATGGTGGAACAAGAAGGGGATATTGATTAGCGAATGCATTCCAGAGCTGCTTATTTTGAAAATCTGCATTGGCACACCTTCCTGAGCGGATGGGGAGTCAGTTTTTCCATGTCGTCCAGCCTGGATCATGTATCGCTTTGTTGATTTGCCCTCGCTGTATATTGGGATTGTGTCCACTCCAATCCAAATCAATTTTGACGTCCATTGTTGAAGAGTTTCATATCGTTATTTGTTTCATTTCATGATCATTAGCTTTTGTCTTGATGATTTAGCTATTATCGTCTTCTTGTTTGTTGTATCACGCTGGCTTTTGGCGTCGCTTGAGTGTCTGCAACCGCATTTCCGCATTGATAATCTTTTTTCCAATTCTTCGAATTGTTAGTCAATATTTTCTCAAGACTTACTTTTCCGGAATCACGCACTCATATTGACGGGCATATCAAAAATTGAGGAAGATTTTTTCTCGCGCTTTCTTCCTTTTTTTCTTTTAAAATTAATTAATTAATATTAAATTAATTATTTTTTTTTTTGAATTAATTAATTAATTAATTAATATTTTTTTTTTAATTATATAATTATTATATATATGTATAATTTTTAATTAAAAATTATATAATATATATAATTTAATTATATAATTATTATATATATAATTATTATATGAAAATTATAATATATATATAAATAAATTATATAATTATAATATATATATATATAATTATCAATTGAATTATATATTATATATTTTATATAATAATAAAAAAATCGTATATATATATTTTTTTAAACGATACCCGTTCTGTTTTAAACGTTGCCCTGTTTCATATAACGTTACCAATTGATTATATCACACGTTGCCCTGTTCTAACGTTACCAATTGATTATATCACACGTTGCCCTGTTATACCATACGTGTTTTAACTTTTAATTGCTGCCGTTTAAAACCGATTATACCACACGTTGCCGTTTAATTGCTGCGTTTAAAACCGATTATACCACACGTTGTCGTTTAATTGCTGCCGTTTTAACTTTTAACACGGGTCGGACTCTATCAACCTCCACGAGTTATTTAATTTGTTTGGGATGCCACCACGCAGTGATTAACACGCTAATTTGGTCCTTGTAGGTCCGCCACACAGGCCTGCTATTCGATCTCTCCACAACAGGTCGATACTTCTTCAATACGTTCTAGTTGACTGTTTTTCTATTGGACCCAATATAAGTATAATCAAACCAAGACAGATTTTTTTACAAGAGTGAATTGTTCCTCATCGAATTGATGTCTGCGTTCACAAGATGAATCTCTTTCTTGCACTGTCCTTTTCACGAGATGAAAAAAAATCCAGTCAGGGAATTCGACGAGAGGAAAAATTGATAGCTGTGTGGACAGACAGCGAATTGCTCACACAGATCCTGAAGAGCGACTGCTCCGATACCAATGGAGTGTAAAAACTCTGGTAAAACTTGATAAATATATATTATTAATGATGAAAGATGAGATGATTACAATGAGGGATCGCCTGGGCTTAAATACAGCCTCAAGGTGTCCCTTGGTGAAGAGGCATGATCTTTGATCATGCCCTTTCAGTTAATAACCTAAGATAACTAAATCTAATTAACAAATAATAAAATATACATAACATGGCTATTGGGGAGATAATAGCTGATCGATAGATGGTTCTCACCGCACTTGGAGGTCTCTCATCTGAATGGCATGTGTTCAACACTACCATTCTCAATAACGATGTGATACCTGACTTTGACGAAGTACTATCGAGATGCGTTCAAGAAGAGACAAGGATGAAGGAATATAAAAATGAAGAAAATGATGCCTTCGCTGCTCATTCTAGAAAGAAGAACTTTGGTGGTCCAAGGAACAAAGGAAGAGTAGGGGTCCAAGGAACAAAGGGCAAGTGTTACACTTGTCACAAGCCAGGTCACTATGCTAGAGAATGCCCTTTCAAGCAGGATTCTCCCGATGATGATGACAACATCAACAACCAAAGGAATGGCAATCAGAGGAACAACAGGTTCAAGGGGAAGAGGAAGGCTCCCTCCGGCGAAAATGGTCAACCTTTCAAAAGGTCGAGAAATTCTAGGTATGAGGAATCAAATGTTGTTGATAAAAGAAATGAATTCATTCTTGTATCTGCCCTCTCTGCTGCATCTCCACCCGACACTATGGATGTCTGGTTGATAGATAGTGGTGCCTCAAGGCACATCACTGGGTTCAAGGAAGCATTTTCTGATATGGTTGAGAAGGATATTAATCTGGAAATTATCCTTGGAGATAATGCCACATATACCGTGAAAGGGACAGGGACTGTGACCCTCCACTTGTCTCAAGGACAAATCCTCCACTTGCAGGATGTACTCTATGTACCTGATTTGAAGAAGAACCTTGTGTTTATATCGGCCATGGAAGACAAAGGTTTCAATGTGGCATTCATTGATGGGAAGGTGCGTATCTGGAAGAAGAGTTTCAAGGAAGCTATCACGATTGGGTTTAGAGATGATACACTCTACCAGGTTGGAGGAAGTCCACTGGGAGCGATGACGTGTGATACTATCCGACAAACTGAACTATGGCACCGGAGGTTTGGACACCTTCACTACAAAGCCCTTCCCAAAGCAAGGAAGGTGGTGACGGGGATGGTCAAGTTCTCAAATAATCATGAAGGTGTATGTTAGGGTTGTGCCGAAGGAAAGCATACAAAGGGACATTTCCCCTCAAGTGTCACAAATACATCTGATGTCTTGCAATTGATACATTCTGATCTATCTGGGATGCTGCCTGTGACATCCTTGGAAGGATGTTCTTATTATATGACATTCATAGATGACTTCTCTCCCAAAACCTGGATATACTTCTTGAAAAAGAAGGATGAGGCTTTCATGTGGTTCCATACCTTCAAAGCCTTGGTGGAAAATCTGACAGGGAAGAAGATCAAGATATTGAGGACCGATAATGGCAGTGAATATGAGACGAACGAGTTCAAGAACTTTTGCAAATAAGTTGGCTTCAAGAGGGAGACCACAACTGTCTATACTCCTGAGCAGAATGGCATTATTGAACGAAAGAATAGGACCATTGCGGAAGCTGCCCATGCCATGCTATGTGACCAAGGTCTACCGAAGTTTCTGTGGGGAGAAGCTGCGAACACTGTTGTGTACATACAAAACCAATGCCTGTATTCCACTCTAGACTCCAAAACTCCCGAAGAGGTTTTCTCTGGTAAGAAACCTGACGTCTCACATTTTAGAGTTTTTGGATGTCCTGTTTATTTTCTTGCGCCGAAGGAGAAGAGGAGCAAATTGGATGCTTCTGGGAAGAAGGGAATGTTTGTGGGCTACAGCGAAACTTCGAAGGCCTATAGAGTCTATGTGCCTGGTCAAAGGGAAGTGGAGATATGCCACGATGTTACCTTTGACAAAGATGCTTCCTTGAGGAAAGTAGTCAATCTTCCGAGATTTGAGGAAGATCATGAAGCAAGGTCTGGAAATCAAGAAGAACTGAAGGATGAGACAATGCACGATGCTGAAGGACCGATGGACCCGATTGATCCACCTCCTTCGATGAGGAAGAGACCATCATGGCTCAAGGACACTCTCGAGGATGCCGAGGGACATATGGCCCCAAGGGTGACATTCCGTGAAAGAAAGAAGCCGAATAGATACCAAGGGTATCTAGCAACCATGAGTACTATTGTACAATCTGAGGCTGGATGTTTTGAGAAAGCCATAAAGCATCAAGTCTGGAAGGATGCTATGCACGAAAAGTATGAGTCCATAATGAAGAATGATGTCTGGGATGTGGTTCCAAGATCAGAGGACAAAGCAGTTGTCACCTCAAAATGGCTCTACAAGATCATGCATGGATCTAATGGAAGTGCTGAGAAGTTCAAGGCAAGATTTGTTGCCCGTGGCTTCTCTCAAAAAGAAGGCGTAGACTATGATGATATATTTGCCCTATGGCTCGATATACCACCATCTGATCTATCATAGCCCTTGCTGCTTCGCAAGGATGGAGTCTTCATCAGATGGATGTGAAGACCGCATTTCTGCATGATGCGATAAAGGAAGAGGTGTATGTGGAACAACCTCTGCGGTTCGAAGTCTAGGATCAAGAAACCCATGTCTACAGGTTGAAGAAAGCCCTATATGGGTTGAAGCAAACACCCAGAGCTTGGTACGAGAGGATAGATAGCTACCTGATGAAGCTAGGCTTCACTCGTAGTAATGCAAATCCAAACCTTTACTTCAAGGTTGATAGAGAAAATCCTCTCATTCTGGTGTTGTATATGGACGACCTCTTCCTGGCAGGTGTTGACCCTCTCATTCATCAGTGCAAGAGGAAGCTCGCTGTTGAGTTCAAGATAAAGGACCTAGGACTAATGCATTACTTCCTAGGCCTGGAGGTCTGGCAGAGACCTGGCGAGATTTTCCTTTCTCAAGGAAAATATATTGTGAAGCTTCTGGAAAGATTTAGTATGGTGGACTATAAGTCCGTGTCGACACCGATGGAGCTCGACTTTAAGAAGTTGAGTGGCAGTGTTGTTGGGCCTGTGCTGGCAAATCCTACTAAGTATCGTCAACTCGTAGTGGCCCTGATGTTCTTAGTGAACACCCATCCGGACGTATGTTTTGCAAAACCAACTCCAAAAATAGAATAAAAGAGATATCAATGCCTTAGAAATAAGCCACTTTGAGGGGGCAACCTCCAATACATTACATGAATGAACAATTCTTGGATGATACAAATTACAAAACCTCCTTTTTATATATAGGAGTCCATGGGGCCACAATGTAATCCTAGTGGGGCCACAATGTAATCCTAGCCTACCTAACAATAATAATTTAAGGGCACAATAATAACAATATGGGGGTTACGGGGGTACAACAATAACAATAAGGGGGGCTACACTAACATAATAAGGGACTACACTATTAATATAGGGACTTAACATGCCCGTCTCCTTCAAACAAGTGTTGTCCTCAACGCTTGATTATTTCTTGATGCTTCTGTATAAAATTCTCATCCTCCCATGTGGAATCTTCTACAAGAAAGTTCTTCCATTTGTTGAGATACTTTGAAATTGATCGTACTTGTCGAGTTCTTGTTTCTGTCAATGCTTCAAAACTTCTTTCGATGTGATATTCATCTCCCTGTTGTTTCATTAGATTCTGCACCAAAGTTAGGTTATCCTTTGAGAGTTGGAGAACTTGTTGTTGATGCTCGATGTGTGATATTCCACTAATTTATCATCCATATTAGCTATTATTTGATCCTTCAAACCATCCAACTTAGCCTCCATTTCTGCTTTTAAACCATCTATGTCATCTTCGGTTGCTCTTCGTAAGATCGAAATTTGTTGCACCCCAAGGTACCGTAATTTATTATCCTACCGCAATTTTCCTTTGTGCGTCATAAGATAGCTTTTTGAGGGCTTAATGGTATAATTATTTTTTGGAGGCATTATAGAACCCAATACTGATAAAAATTCTAAAATATGCCCTTGGAATCACTTCAAACTGCTTTTTCAAACAAACGTTATGCAATTTTAAAAACCAAATACATACCTTTTTCTTGCTTTTGAGAAGCTCGATATTGAAACTGAATTATCTATGTGATTTCAAATCCTCAATAACTGAAATTTGGTCCTGCAGTAGCACTTTGAATCCTCTTTCAAATGCCACAGGTCTGACCTAATTTGGACTCTTCAAGGCTAAGTTATATCTAATCTCCCACAATGACCTAATTATAGACTAGTTCAGTAGAGCGAACTTGTACGACTTTCCACGTGTCACTGTGTCCTCCTTCGGCTCTGAACTTTATAGACAGGGAACTACAGTCTGTGTACTTCCAGTCACTTTTTATAGAATTCCAATCCGATGCTCGGAGAGAGAGTTATAAATATTTTCCCACGATCACCTCTTTGAGATGAAATTCGGGAGCCTGAAAAAGACCTAACTTCCACAGATCATATCTCCGAAAATATTGCAAACCAAGCTCGGAAATTTTGCGATGATGTTTCTCAAGATTTCAGCTTCATGCTCTAAAAATTTCAACTTTTGAACCTTCATAAAAAAAAATTTATAGCGAAAATTCTGTGATGACCTTTTTAAGTGAAATTCAGGAGCCTACAAAAAGACCTAACTTCCACAAATCATATCTCTGAAAATATTGCGAACCAAGCTCTGAAATTTTGCGACGATGTTCCTCAAGATTTTGGCTTTGCACTCTAAAAATTTCAGCTTCTGAACCTTCGTAGAAAAAACGTTATAGCGAAAATTCCACGATGACCTGTTTGGAGCAGCGAAACCCTAGAATCTTTCAGCTCTGATACCAAATGTTGTGAAACCAGCTCCAAAAATAGAAGAAAAGAGATATCAACGCCTTAGAAATAAGCCACTTCGAGGGGGCAACCTCCAATACATTACATGAATGAACAATTCTTGGATGATACAAATTACAAAACCTCCCTTTTATATATAGGAGTCCATGGGTCCACAATGTAATCCTAGTGGGGCCACAATGTAATCCTAGCCGACCTAACAATAATAATTTAAGGGCACAATAATAACAATATGGGGGTTACAGGGGTACAACAATAACAATAAGGGGGGCTACACTAACATAATAAGGGACTACACTATTGATATAGGGACTTAACATAAAGGAAGAGGTGTATGTGGAGCAACCTCTGGGGTTCGAAGTCCAGGATCAGGACACCCATGTCCGCAGGTTGAAGAAAGCCCTCTATGGGTTGAAGCAAGCACCCAAAGCTTGGTACGAGAGGATAGATAGCTACCTGATGAAGTTGGGCTTCACTCATAGTAATGTTGATCCAAACCTTTACTTCAAGGTTGATAGAGAAAAGCCTCTCATTCTGGTGTTGTATGTGGACGACCTCTTCCTGACAGGTGTTGACCCTCTCATTCATCAATGCAAGATGGAGCTCGCTACTAAGTTCAAGATAAAGGACCTAGGACTGATGCATTACTTCCTAGGCCTGGAGGTCTGGTAGAGACGTGGCGAGATTTTTCTTTCTCAAGGAAAATACATTGTGAAGCTTCTGGAAAGATTTGGTATGGTGGACTGTAAGTCCGTGTCAACACCGATGGAGCTCAACTTTAAGAAGTTGAGTGGCAGTGCTGCTGGGCCTGTGCTAGCAAATCCTACTGAGTATCGTCAACTCATAGTGGCCCTGATGTTCTTAGTGAACACCCATCCGGACGTATGTTTTGTAGTGAACACTTTGAGTCAACATATGGTTGAGCCTCATCACATTCATTGGGTTGGTGCCAAGAATCTGTTGAGATAGCTTCGGGGCATGATAAACTATGGGTTGAGATACACTGCTGGGAGCGTGACACTCCATGGATATATTGATGCCGATTGGGCTGGCAGTGTGGTGGATCATAAGAGCACATCGGGATGTTGCTTCACACTTGGTTCTGCTTCGATATCATGGATGAGCAAGAAGCAGAAGTCGGTGGCTTTGAGCACCGCGGAGGCCGAATACATTGCAGCAAGTATGGCCTATTGTGAAGCAGTTTGGTTCCGAAATCTTTTTAGTGAGTTGTTCGGGCATGTGCTAGATACCACCGTGATACTCCGTGATAACCAGAGTGGGATTCGATTGTCCGAGAATCCCGTGTTCCACAATCGATCCAAGCATATTGATATCAGGTACCACTTTATCCGTGATATGGTACAGCAAGGCGTCATAAGGCTCGATCATATAGGAATTGATGAGCAAGTCGCAGATATTCTCACAAAGCCCCTAGGGAAGGTCAAGTTCCTAACCTTCCGTGAGAATCTTGGTATCGTGGAACGACCCTATGCTGAGGGTCATGTTGGACGATGAGCTCTTGAAACTCTGGGGGGCTTTGGGGATAGCTCCTCGGAGCTATAAGCAACCACAGGGCTAAGCTTGTCGAACCTTGTTGGTGTGCTTTTGCCCCACCGTTATGATGATTGAGTTGGTTCACCTCTCATGATCTGTGCCCCATATGCATCCTACCCATTGAATTCAAGGCTCATGGGAAGTACCTCTCATTTGGCCAGTGAGGTGGGAAAAGCTAGAGACTAGTAGCAAACACTGATGGATGAATCAGAGATTGTCATACTCTCTATCTAGGATGACACAATCCAACCACTTGATCTGGGATCAAGTACAGTGAGGTTTCGGACCTCCAACTGACTTCAGGTCAGGTAAACCAACATCGGGTTCGTATGAGACTCTTTGTGAGTCCTATAGAAGTTTCGGACCTCTGGGCTGAATCTGTCAGTCGGGAATGAAGTCTTTGTGACTGACCCACTTCTGTTCTGAAATAAAGAAGCCAGCGAAGCAAGTTACGGCGAGATGACACACAATGTTTGGATTGCACAAGTGGATGGAGTTCTCCCTAGTTGAGAGGGAGTGTTAATTTTGGACAACTAGGTCCAAACTCCATGTTGTGATGCTCAAATGAAGATGCCAATATTTTTATTGGACTTGTCTTTCGGAGAGGTGCAAGATCGATCTATAGATCATCTTAATCCGATGAGCAGAACATTTATTTTGAATTTATTCAAAATATGTGCAGGTCGGCCTTAAGGTTTTGTGCCCCAGCAGTTGTGTCACACACCCTCAATGATGGATATAAATTGGTCAACATTGGAGGGCATTTTCACTCATCTCATCCTCAAACATTTCTCTCTCCTCATCTAATTGGTTCAATCACCTTGGAGGCTCTTCTCTTCACACGTGAGAAAATTTCAGCAAGCAGTTTTTTCTATTTTCGGCCTAGGGTTTCTGCAGCAGCGTTGACCAATGTTGACTTTGGTCAACGCAAGGTCAAATTGACCTAAAACTCTCCCAAACTTTTGATTTTTTGAATCTGCATCTTTTGGCACTATTCCCGAGGATGGATGTTGACTTTGACTTGGCTGCGTTGACCTAACTGTTGTTGTTGTTTGCGTTGACCGTTGACTGACAACATTGACCTTTGAGTTGACTATTTTGGTTGTCCTAGAGGGTTGTGTGACACTTCTGGTTGGCTGACCGTATTGAGACTTTGCTGGTTGAAGCATCCTGCAGACCGTCGTAACGCACCAACACACTTATATATTTTGGCTTGTCTTCTGTCAATCTACTAGTATGTTCTATCAGCATTTTACTTTATTGTTTATGTGTTTTCTGACTGATATTGGGATAAAAAGTAAAGTTGCATCAAGCATAGAACATCTACAAAAATTTACAAATAACCATAAAATTGATGTGTCCAAAAGAATCAAAATCAATATACATATTAGTAAACTCAAAACCTGTTGTGCCCATGTTTGATGCTATAAAGGACATAGAACTCTTCTTCTTTTGTGCTCGGCAAGATTGACGTTATTCTTTCCATATTGTTGCCCTTTCCAGATTGCATCCCTTGGTTGTGTAGTTCATCCAATGATTATTTTCTACACACTTACTCATACAACTCAATTTTGCATAGTAAAATACTTGATTTCTTTATTGGATTGTTCGTAGCATAAGGTTTGATGATTTTTGTAGCTCAAGCAGGTGTTTCTGCACAGGTTGTGCCTATGAGACTAGGAGCGCATAAGTCGCCAATAGTCTCCTTAGATACTTGCTCTAGTGTGAGCAAGTTGCTAGTGTAACTTAGCCTAAGACTAACTTAGGAAAAAGCACATATTATTATGTTGGCTTATTGAGCTAAAGAAACTTAGGAAAAGTAAAGTAAATTAATTTAGTGAATATGACTTAATCTCAACCATTGACCTCAAGTGAGACGAAATTTAATCTCGGCCATCAATCACTTTAGAGATTAAAGTTAAGGATTTAGCTCAATGTAAAGTTATAAAAGCAAGGCTAGGGAGATGAGAAAGACACACTACAGCAACACTAGATTGAGAGAGGCTTCTCATTGAGTGTTTGGTCTAAGGAAGGGCAGCAAGGAGATCTGAATCAACCAAGAAGGGTTGATCAGCAGGGTTAGATCTAGGGTTGTAAGTTATTCCTCAATTGGGTCATTATCCCATGATGAGAGCCCAAGTAACTTAGGATTATTAATGAAAAACTTTAATTGAGCAGAATCTGTGTGTAGTTTTTATGACATTGGTTTTTTTTTCTTCTGTTGAATGTTAAGAACCTAGCTGTGTATGTTATCCAGTAGATTTGTTATCTACTAAGTTAATAATTTTCTGGGTGCTAGGTTCAATGGAAAAACTAACAAGGTTTGCTTCTGTCTTTCAGTTTGTCATGCTTTCCCTTGCCCTTAAACTTGACTTCAAGAGCACTTTCTACATGTACTTTTTACTGCCACTGCCACTAACCAACTAGTTCTTTCACCTATCATTTTGAAGTAATTTATCGCACTACTACAAGTAATATGAATAGATTATATGTGACAATAGACACTTCAACAAAGTAATGGCCATTCCTAACAAGTGCACTTTTGTCTTCTGTATCAGGATCTGTCTCGAGAACTGTCTTTAGATATGTCATTTGCTCTTACTTTGTTTAGCTTGATCTGCTTCAGTTCCTCCTAAAAATGAGATTACATTTTTTATAGAGATTTTAGTTTTCTGTTTTCCTTGTTGAGTTAGACACCAAACTAGGATTGTTACCATGTGCTGAAGAATTTCACCATGACATTTGAGTGGTGTATTTGAAGCCTTTCTAAATTCCGTCTATGAATAGGCCAGCCTTAAAGAAAAGAGAGTTGTCAGAGGGTTTCAGCAGGCAGTATGTCCAGGCTTCAATGACCAAAGCAGATTTGTTCCAGTGATCAAAACAAGGACCTAAAAGGGTTGTCAGGTGTGAAACACTAGTTGATCCAGTGAGTGGAGTTGCAATAATGCCCATTTGTAGCATGCAAGAGAATCACCTATTAGAGGCACTTCTAACTATGTGTTATGGAAGCACGAATTACAAGACTTTTTGGAAGCAGTGAAGCTTTGGCACCTTGTGGAGGAGGATGTCAAACCTCCTACAAACGCCAAAGATCTAAAATAGTATGACAAGAAAGTAGTGAACACAAAGTCCCACTAGATCCATTGAATGATCATCTCACCCATCAAATTGTTGAGAGCAACATTGATAAAAAGATGTATGATATGTCGAGAACCCTCTTCCAGAGTGTGAATGTTTCTAGGAAGGTGCTCCTAAGGAACAACCTCACCACAACCTAAATGCGCAAGACAGATACATTAGCTATATGATGAAGTTAGCAGAACTAAGGGAACAACTTGGTGCAGTCCGTGACGAAGTCAAATATGGTTAGCTAGTTCATATTGCTCTAAGTGACATTAGAGCATCTTGGCACAACTTTGCACCAATTATCTATTGTTGGGAGAAGTTACCTAACTTCCAATAATTGTGGCATGCTTTCATTAGAAAGAAGAGGAGACTAGATCAAGTCTCAACCACTTACAAGGATGACGATAATGGAGCAAACCTAGCATTCATCGACAAGTTGAACAAAAGAGATAGGAAAGGAGAAATTGGGGGTGGTTAGAAAGACAGGTAGGAATAATCCTCTTCGTATCAAGGGAAGAAGACTCGAGCCATATCAAGTGCTGCAGGTGTGACAAGCATAATCACTATGACTCTTAGTGACTTAAGAGGAAGAAGGGAAAGGATAAGTTGTATCAACAGCACCAAGAGTTCACTGGGAATGAAAATGCTTCTAGTATAGATGATTTCACTCAATGTTTTAAAACTCAGATTCTTACTTGGAATCGGTCAAGGGTCAAACTCAGAGTACGATTGACTTATACCATTATGATTTATGTTAGATTTCCTGAACCCAAATCAGATTTAATGTTCGATAAAATTTCCCATAACATAAATAAAACATATTTCTTCAAATTTGGAAATTTATGGAAAAAAAAAACTTCTAGGTTCCTAACTCAGTTTTATGTGTGATGTGTGTTGTATGTCAAAGCACGCCACTCCTCTGAAAGAAACATTCTCTTCAAATCCCACATAGAATTCAGGAGGGATTGAAGAGATATGAAACTAATGGCAAACCGTGTAAAAGCAGAGCGCACCAACTCCTTCTGTTCTCATCAAATGAAGCACAGATGCATGATTATATATAAATTTTGTAATGCTCTTTGATGATTCAACAATATCTTTGACAAAAGTAATATTTCCTATGTCCTTCAACATCAAATCAATGCAGTGTGCAGCACAAGGTGTCCAAAATATGCTCGGATGCCTCTCCATAAGCATCTTGCCAGCAGCAACATAATTTGCAGCGTTGTCCATTATGATTTGGACAACATTTTGTGGACCCACCTCCAAAATGAACACATCCAATAAATCACATAATAATCGTGCATCTTTGACATGTGCAGATGCATCAACAAATTTCATAAACATTGTCCCCTTGAGACAACTGACCAAGAAGTTAATAAGGGTCCTACCCTTTTGATCAGTCCAACCATCTGACATCACAATGCATCATGTGACTTCTCATGATGCCCTTAACTCTTCCAATCTCTTGGTGTAGTCAACTTTTTCATTTTGAAGAATACACCCTCTAAAGTCATCATATGAAGGAGCTTTGTATACTGGACCAACAACAGTGATAGCATCAATCGCAGCCTGATAAAATGGATTGTTCCTGGCAACACTGAAAGGAATATCACTCCAAAGAAAAAGTTTGCCCAACAACTTGTCAACTCCTTCCTTCTCCCTTTTTTTAATAAGTGAGAAGATAGATGGTTGTGCAGCGGGAGTGGTTCTAGGAACAAAATATTACGAGGCAACTACGGAGTTGAGTGTAAAAGATGTTGATGGTGAAGAACCACTACCACTCTCACGGTCACCTCTAAACCCTGATATTTGACTCCTCAAAGTTGCCTTGCTGAGTTTAGTTGTTTCTATTCCTTCCAATGATTTGAGGGCTCTTTGGATTATTTCCGGATTGGTATTTGTGCAAGGCCCTACTTCATGTCCAGAAACTTGTGGAAGGTGGTATTTCAATCTGTATACCTCACCTGTCATGTGTTGACCACATAACTTGCAATTCAAGTTTAATCGGTCGAACCCCTGATCAGGTTCACCAAATTCTCACAAAGGATCTAATTTCCTTGGCATGTTTGTAAATTCGTTGAACTCTTGAGTTTTATTATAAGATGAAGTTTGAACATTGAAATTTGAACCTAGGGCACAAGAAAAATTGCAAGTTAAAAAATAAAATAAAAAAATTACAATTTTACATACAACATTTTGATATTTTCACAACAACAAAAAAAAAACCCTCAACTCAAGGCAACAATAATGGGAAAAAATACACATTGAAACCCAAGCAAAAATAATGGAAAGAAACTAAGAGCACAAGAAGAAATATAAAAAAGCAAATTTAACAACCAAATTTTTGCATTTTTGACCAAAATAAACCCTCTCCACTGAATAAAACAAAAAACACAACCAAATGCAATCAAAAATGATGGAAAATACATGGGTGATAGAAACCCATGGAAGAACAAGAAAAAAACAAAAAAAGGGTCAAATTTGATGCCCATACCTGGAAAAAACGTTTTGCTGAAGAAACTTGGTCCAAACTTGAATTTTGTTGGCTTGGGTTACTAAATTCCTTCACTTTTCTCCTCTCTTGCCCTTGCAGATGACTTTTCCTCCTCCTTAGCTCTATTTCTTAACCTCTGTCCGCAAAAATGACAAAAAAAAATCGAATTTGCATGTTAAAAAGGGTTGTTGTTTGATGGGCCCACGATTTTTTCAGGGCGAATTGCGATTTTTCAAAATAAAAAAATTGCCGAAAAAATCGGGGATTATATTTTTTCAGTGGAAAGATCGCGATTTTATCGCGATGTTCGCAACACTGGTTTGTAGGCCAGTTTTGTACCAAACCAACCAAGACAAACTTTGACTCAGCCAATTCGCTACCAAACCAGCCCTCCAACCCAATTCATTGCCCAAGTCGATACGAGCAATGGTAAACTCAACTGAGTTTGACCAACCCCAAGTTAACTTGGTCCGAGTTTGAAAACATTAATTTCACTACAAAGCTAGATTCCCACTTTTCCATGGTATGTAGTCTTTCCACAGACATTGTTTCAGGGGTTGGATGGGATATGCACAGTTGAGTTTCAATACATATGAGTCTATGACAGAAAGATCTTCAGTACGTTTCAAGAGAAAGAGGGAGGAATATTTGTGGAGTTGGGTGATAGTACTGCATATCTGGTGAAGGGATTGAACTCAATATCTTTGTAGATGCCTTCAAGTGACATTCTTGAGTTAGATTATATCTTGTATGTTCTTGATTTAATGAAGAGTCTACTTTTAGTTTATCATAAGACAAACTTACAATGTTCGAACTTTGGTTGAGTCTAACGGTCAATAAATCACCATTAGAGATAGCAGCAATGAATCTGGAAGAATTTTGGCAAAAGGAGTTCGAGAAGGTGGCCTTTATAGGCTACTTGCAGATCCTGTAGAGCAAGCATAGCAAGATGCCATAATGGAGGAGAGTTTCTCTAGCATTGAGAAGATTGTTACAGGAGGATTCACTCAGCAAAGAGGTCACTAACTTTGATGAGACTATTACTCTAGCTGTCAAAGGCTTTCTCCCAGGAAAGAGTTACCCTCTATACACTAATGCATGCATCACCAATTTTGGATTTCAGTGTTGAGAATTATAGCTTGAACAAGAACTTTCACACAGCTTCAGTGTGAACATGGAAGAAGTAGTTTGAGATATTTTTGGAAAGTAATTCTATTGTGTAATTCACTTTAGTTAAAAAAAATTGAAGTCTTATAATTAGCTGTTCAGTCTAAAAATGTGTATCTCATTCATGCATGACCTAGACTAGAAGTAAACTCAAAAATGGATTACGGTTTTGGTCTCAGCTAAAAGTATAACAACAGGTCAATATAGAGGCTCTTACACACACACATGTAGTTGACCAAGTTGAGCAAAAACGAGAGAGAGACAGTAGACGGCCAGGAAATAGGTGCTTTTTGGCAGCAAGGAGGCTATATCTTCTCAACAGTACTGTGCAAGTCATAAAGTACAACAGTGGGCCCTACAGATCCATATAGTTATACAGGTATGGAATACATACAGCAGAGCCGTATGGCAGTCCTATAGTCCATGAAGCAAAGATGCATCATCATACAACAAGACTGTAGAACAGTTTTCTGTTGTTTTATTGATTTTCCAGCAGACCGTACTTCTCAAACAGGTCACACGGTGCAAGTTCAGGGTAATTTTTATAACCATGCAGCTGCTTGGTTTTGGTAGCTTGTGCAGGTTTCCTTGTAAATTTTTCAAAGGAATGTAAATTTTTCGAAGCAATCAAAAGCTTATTTTGAAAGAGTAATTACCTATGTATGTGTGAAATTCATTTTATGCTTCTAATATTTGATTTCCAGCCACTGTGTGATTGATGCAATGGACTGAAATTATTTTCTGTATTAATTAAATTCAACAATTACTTGTTCAATTGAGATCATAATGACTTTAGTCACCTATGCTTTGAAGTTTTCACATTCCGTATCAATATGATTGTACTCATGTTAGGTTGTTCTAAGCTTAGTGCAAGTTTCATTTCGTTATTTGATGGATATAATATACTTTTCTTGGCCCTCTATATAGATGAGTGCATTATTTTAGGAAGTCCCAAAGAGTTCATGACGCGGTGTGAGAAGATTTTGATAAGTGAAGATGGCATGAAGGACAGATTTTGGCAAGTTGTCAATGCAGTGTTCCTTCTACAAAAGGTTTTCAACTTGAAGATTCTAAAGAGTGTTCACAGTACAGAAGGAAGCCGTGATTCAAAATCATGTTTCAAGTTTGTTGATGGTCAACTATGCGACCAAGCCCCAAGCAGAGGGGGCATTCTAAATGCAAACAGAGTATCTTGTGTCTGCCAAAGGAACATTTCCATAATAAAAGGGAGTGTTAGATTTTTAGTACCTCAAAAGTGTCAAATGGAGAGCCATTAATGGCAACAATGAGCAAAGAAGATCTTGGTGCATGCAGAGAAGGCATGGTGCAACAATCTGTAAAGCAGTCTTAACGACAGCAGCAGCAGTACACCTCCTTCAGCAGTTTTGCACGACAAGGAATTCGCGGGGGGGGGGGAGTATTTATGGAGAAGAGATAGAGAAAGGGTGCATGCATACACCATCCTCAGTTTAGTGTAAACTTTCCAATGTTCCACCAAGTCCCCTAGAGGTGGGAGCGAGGGGGCGAGGGAGCATGGGAGCGGCCTATGCAAAAGCTCCCTACCAATTTTCAGGAAATGTGGGGGGGCATCGGGGTCATAAAAATTATAAAATTTAATATTTATAATGTAACTGTATTTTTTCAAGGAATGTATGTACAGACATCATACACTTACATCATGAAAGATAAATCATAAATGATAAAATTATAAATCAATGAATGATGAATCATATAACTGAAACAAATTTAAAACTTAAAACTTAAAACATACATCATACAATCATACATGTAAGTTTGTAAGTTTGAATGTAACTACTAACAATGTACAATGAAAATAAAGTTTAAGATATCATATGACATATTATATCAAGATTCAAAATAAAGTTTAAAGTTTAAACTGAAGTTTACAATTCAAGTCTGAAACATAAAACTTAAAAGCAAATAAGTTATGTCTGAAACATAAAACATAACATATGAATATCAAATGATATCATCATAATGATAAATGAGCATAAATACTCAAGGTAATGCCCCACTAGTCTTTGCATCCAGCTGCTGCACGAATATATCAGGATCAACCATGTCACCATCTAAATCAGAATCCATCACTTGGATTCTCAAACATTCTAAGTGGCACACCAACTTTTAACACGAAACCATAAAATAAAAGGGTCGTGAGGGGGGCGTGAGGGAAACGCCCCCTAGAAGTCCCCAAGACCCCGGAGCGCGAGGGGGCGAGGAATCTAGACCCCTAGGTGGGGAGGCGAGACCCCGTGTAACACTGAAAATTTCACTCCCCACTCCGGTTATCAGTTTTCCTTATCACTCCATGCATTTAGTTTTAAATCCAAACACAACAAAAATTCTAAAATCTAGAAATGACAAATTTCTGAAAACACAAATTTGGAGATTTCACCACTGCTGGAAAATGCAGAAATAAAACACAGCAAAAATATAACAGCCACACACAGAAAATGACATAGTGATTTTTTGTCAATGTGACCCTGGAAAAACCCCCTACAACTCTTGGGGAAAACCAGTTTGAGAGCTCTTCTTTATTTCTGAAAATGCTTTTACAGAGAAACTGAAATACACAGTAAAAATTCCAGCAACCACAAATTACAACTTATCTCGATTTCCGTGCTTGAACTCTGCCTTGGAAAATGTGCCAATCAACAAACTGTGCAAACATAAAAATTTACAGCAATAAATAACAGCATTTAATGTTGTACAGATGCCTCGAGATTCATGCCCAAAAGTCATTGTACATCCGTACAGACTGTGCGGACAAGTACAGCGAAAACTCCTCAATTTTTGTGCCCAAATCTGCTCGAAAACCGTGTTGTCAACTATTGTCTTTTCCTCATTGAAATTTGTGTCGTACTCCTTAGGATGCATGCCTAAACTATGTTGTACGAAATCTGCCTTGGAAAGCGTGCCAATAAATGTTGTACGGATTTGCTACCTTGAAATGTGTGAAAATTCCAACTGTACGGATTTGCTGTGAGTGCCTCCTTGTTGCCCTCCTTCACCTTCTCCCTACTCAGAAACTTTCTCCTTGCTCTCTCTTCTCTTTCTCTCAAATGCTCATGAAAGATTGAATTGATATTTTCTTATTCTTCTTTCCTTTTACCCTAAATGACCTTTTGGGTAACCCTAAGATCTAATGGCTGAGATTCATTTAGATCTAGGGATGAGAATAAATGTGCATTTAATTCTCACTTTCTATTTTTTAACTCACCCACTTAAATAAAGTCACTTTAAAATTAGAATGTAACTTTACCACTTATAAAGTCATTTTAAAATTAGATTCACTTTACCACTTATAAACTCACTTTAGGAAAAAAAGTACAAATAAAGTGGACACGTTTCCCTAGGCCAAAGATCAAAGCCTTAGGGAACCACTTGTCCTCTGGTACCCAAATTTTAACACTTCCTCTTACCGAGGAAAGTGTTCCTCACCACTCCCATCTTGTCTCTGAAAAAAACATGTTTTCCCCGTGGTAAGGCTTTGGTGAAGATGTCTGCTACCTGCTCATCTGTGGGAATGTATTCAAGCTTAACTGCTCCCTTTTGGACATATCCTCTAATGAAGTGATATTTGATACCGATATGCTTTGACCTGTCATGAAAAACTGGATTCTCCGTGAGTTTTATGCAACTCTGATTATCACAGTAAATCATAGAATGTCTCAATGTCTGACCAAATAGACCAAACAACATCTTGCGAAGCCATATGGCCTCACAACTAGCCAAACTAGCAGCCATATACTCTGCCTAAGCTTAGCTCAATGCAACTGATTGTTGTTTCCGGCTGAACCATGACACAACTGCCGAACCCAACCCAAAACAACACCCTGAAGTACTCTTCCTATCTGAAGCACAACCTGCCCAATCTGAATCAGTGTACCCTGCCAGTCTCACTCCATCACCCTGCCTATAATCCAAACCATAATCCACAGTACACTGCAAGTAACGAAGAATGTGTTTTGCAGCCACCCAGTGCACTCTCCTGGGCTCACACATGAACTGACTCATAGTGTTAACTGCAAAACATACATCTGGTCGAGTGTTGACCAAATACATCAATGAACCAATCAGTTGTCTGTATAGAGTAGGATCCACCAACTCGGAATCAGAAACGTGAAGCTTCTTCCAGTTAGTGATCATAAGTGTAGCCATGGGTTTGCAATCCATGTGAAATCTACTAAGAATACCCACAATGTACTTCCCCTGTCCCAGGAAGAAATGCCCCTCCTCCTGCCACGCCTCCAATCCCATAAAATAATGCATCAAGCCGATATCCTTCATCTCAAACTCTGAAGCAAGATCTCTCTTGCAACCCTCAATGAGTCTCTTTTCACCAATGATGACCAAGTCATCAACATACAATACCAGAATGAGAGGCTCCTCACCCACCACAATGAAGTATAGGTTCGAATCAGCCTCACTCTTTGTGAAACCCAACTGCTACATGTATGTATCAATCCTCGAGTACCGAGCTCCAGGAGCTTGCTTCAGGCCATAGAGTGCCTTTTTCAATCTGCATACATGAGTCCCCTTCCCATGCACCTCAAAGCCCTGCAGCTGCACAATATAAACTTCCTCCTAAATGAAGCCATTGAGAAAGGCGGTCTTTACAACCATCCGGTGGATCTTCCAACCCATCTCTGTTGCAATCGATAAAATGGAGTGAATAGATGTATACCCAACCACGGGAGCAAAGGTCTCCTCATAATCAACTCCCTCTACCTGTGAGAACCCTCTTGCCACAAACCGAGCATTGAACTTGTCAATGCTGTCATATGCAGCATGCTTTATCTTGTAGAGCCATGTGGAAGTAACCATTGATTTGCCTTCAGGCCTTGACACTACCTCCCAAACATTGTTCTTCATAATAGAAGAATACTTCTCCATCATGGCCTCTCTCCAGACCTGTTGGCTGGCTGCCTCCTCATAACTAGAAGGCTCGGAGTCAACAATGCTTGTTACCAATGCCATGTAACTACAAAACCAATCAGGTGGTTTACTCTCTCTGACCTATCTCTTTGGCCCAGCAATTGATGTGGCCTCGCGCAAGGTGTCTTGAAGCCACTTGGGCTTCCTCTTCCCTGAGCCTACTTCTCCCACCGGAGTGAAAGAACCTTCATCATCATCACAAGCTTGAACTCTTGAAGGCCCACCTACTGACCTCAAAACTGAACTTGTGCCTGTAGAAGCTGAAGTACCATGCGAGTTGTCCATCAGTGGACTACCCTGTGAACTGCTCTGCGAACTACCCTGCATGCTGCCCGAAGAACCACCCACCTGACTCTGAGAGCCACTGCTCACTGATGGACCTGACACTGTAATCGATGTACCTCCTGATCCCTGACCTCCTACACCCTGTGCACTAGATCCCTGTGACTGACTCAGTTGTTGCTGAGGGTCTGGTGACTCTAGATACTCTAACTCCCGTGACCTCGTGAAAGCTCTCTCCTCCTTGAACTTCACATCCCACCTGACAGCCACTTTCCTCTTCGCAGGAATATAAATTCGATAAGCTTTCGAGGTCTCGCTATAACCCACAAAGATGCCCTTGTCTGTAGTAGGTTCTAGCTTGGTCCTCTTCTCTTTGGGGCCATAGGAATATGTAAGGCACCCAAAGATACGAAAGTTCCCAACATCAAGCTTCTTCCCAAAAAAAACATCCTCAGGAGTCACATTCCCCAAGGCACGATGTGGACTCCTATTCTGCAAGTAAATAGCAATGTTGCAGGCCTCTGCCCACAAAAATAAAGGCAACCCCTGATCGTGAAGCATGGTTTTGGCAGACCCTACAATGGATCTGTTCTTCCTCTCTGACACCCCATTCTGCTGGGGGTTGTAAGGAACTGTGAACTCCCTCTTAATGCCTGCCTCAACACAAAAATCAACAAACTCACCAAGAGTATACTCACCTCCATTGTCCGACCTGAGTACCTTGATCTTCCTACCTATCTGAGTCTCCACAAGAGCTTTGAACTCTTGAAACTGCTTGAAGACCTCACTCTTGGTCTTCAAGAACTGGAGTGGTCATCAATGAATAAAACATAATACTCATAGCCACTCAAGGATACATGAGACATCTGACCACTCACATCAGAATAAATCAAGTCAAGGACCCTTGTCGTTCTGCTGTCACTGATGGGAAAAGGGGCTTTTGCAAACTTCCCCATAGCACATCCTCTACATACATCAAAGTGATCATAACTAAAATCTAACACACCAATGGTGATCTCCCGCAATGTCCTCAAGGCCCCATGATACATGTGCCCCATCCTGCGACGCCAAATCTCACACAGCTCTGAACTGTTAGATTTGTTGTCGGTCCTGTCTCGAGTGCTGCTACTCAATGCCATCAAAGGCTGGAATGAGAACTTATACACCTTGGCATGGCGGACACCAATCACTCTAGCTGAAGAAGCTGGAGTTCCCCTGGGATATATAAGCACCTGCCCTCTCTTGAACAACACCTTATAACCTCTGTCCTCAAGTGCTGAGACGAATATCAGGTTCTTCTTCATTCCAAGCACATATAGAACATCTGACACTTTCAAGGGAGGTTTGGGTTCCCTATCAAATGTTAATGTTCCTACACTGACTGCTCTAAGAATGTTGTCATCACCAAGTACTACCTCCATATCAGTATCACTCTCTGAAAGCTCTGAAAAGTACTCCCTAACTCTTGTCATGTGGCGAGAAGTGCCACTGTCAACATACCAAATGCTAGAAGATGCTCTGCTAGTAGTGGGGAGTGCACACTCCCCCTGAACCTGTATGGCAGGTGATCCTGCACTAGTGGCCTCACAAGCTATGAACCCAAACTCCCGATCAAAGCTCTCTAAAAAGCCTTCTATCTCTGCAGAAGTTGCCATGGTTTTCTCTTTCCCCTTCTTGCTCTTCTTCTCTGGACACACAACAGCATAGTGTCCCAACTTTTGACAATTCCAACATTTGACCTTGGAATAGTCTTTCTCTTTGTTCTGTTGCTTGCCTTTACCTTTGCCTTTGCCTCCACTGGTGGAAGCTTGCTTCTTTGCTTTGCCCTTCTTGCCTCTTGCCAACAATGTCACATTATCATCCTCTTCCCCTGTTTGGCTGCCCCAACATGGATCGTTCTGATCTCATTCGGAATGCAATTATCCCACAACCTTTCCCATCCGAGAAGGTTCTCCCCTGCAACAATACCATCCACAAAACTCTCGCAAGTCTTGGAAAGACCATTCAAAGCAATCCTCACCAACTCAGTGGGTGCAATGGTCTCAACTCTCACCTACGGCTACCAACTCATCTCCCACTGAAGTGATCTTTGTGAGGTATGTTGTAACTTGTAGCACTGTCAGTCTTAGCCGTTTTAATGGCCTTCAATTTCTCCTTTAGGACAATCATTATGTTTTCATTTGAGCTCTGGTAAAGACCGGTCAAGGTTGTTCACATTTCATGTGCATAAGTCTTTCCTCTCACATGAGGAATGACATGATCTTTGACTCCATCCAAAATCAATCTTTTGGCCTTCGCATTCTTTTTAGTAAACTCTGCTAACTGTACAGCGTCAGCAGGTACTGCTACTAGGTGTTGTGTGGTATGTACCATAATGCCCCAAAATTTTGCTTCCTCAAAGATGCTCTGGATTCTCTCCCTCCATGCATTGTAGTTGCTCTGCCCATCTAACTTGTCTTCAACTCTCAAACCCAGAGACATGATTCACAGTCCTATCAAACTGAAATTTTAAAATCTGGGTAAAGGTTTCTATTTTTTGTGTAAAAATCAGCTTGTTGTCCCAAATTGCAATTTTCACCCAACCAAGCTCTGATACCATGTAAAATTTCACTCCCCACTCCGGTTATCAGTTTTCCTTATCACTCCATGCATTTAGTTTTAAATCCAAGCATGATAAAAATTCTAAAATCTGGAAATGACAATAATTTCTGAAAACACAAATTTGAAGATTTCACCACTGCTGGAAAATGCAGAAATAAAACACAGCGAAATATAACAGCCACACACAGAAAATGACAGTGATTTTTGGTCAATGTGACCCTAGAAAAACCCCCTACAACTCTTGGGAAAAACCAGTTTGAGAACTCTTTTTTATTTTTGAAAATGTTTTTACAAAGAAACTGAAATACACAGTAAAAATTCCAGCAACCACAAATTACAACTTATCTCGATTTCTGTGCTTGAACTCCGCCTCGGAAAATGTGCCAATCAGCAAACTGTCCATACAGAAATTTTACAGTAATAAATAACAGCATTTAATGTTGTACGGCTACCTCAGGATTCGTGCCCAAAAGTCACTGTATGGTCGTACGGACTATACGAACAAGTACAACAGAAACTCCTCGATTTTCGTGCCCAAATTTGCCGCAAAAACTGTGTTATCAACTACTGTCTTTTCCTCCTTGAAATGTGTCGTACTCCTTGAGATGTGTGCCTAAACTCTGATGTACAGAATCTGCCTTGGAAAGTGTGCCAATAAATGTTGTATGGATTTGTTGCCTTGAAATGCGTGCAAACTCCAGCTGTATGGATTTGTTGTGAGTGCCTCCTTGCTGCCCTCCTTCACCTTCTCCCCGCTCAGAAACTTTCTCATTGCTCTCTCTTCTCTCTCTCAAATGCTCATGAAACACTGAATTGATATTTTCTTCTTCTTCTCTCCTTTTACCCTAAATGACCTTTTGGGTAACCCTAAGATCTAATAGCTGAGATTCATTTAGATCTAGGGATGAGAATAAATGTGCATTTAATTCTCACTTTCTATTTTTTAACTCACCCACTTAATAAAGACACATTTAGCCTTTTATTTCCAGTCACTTTTTCACTTTCTAATTTTTCATTGACTTTAATAAAGTCACTTTAAAATTAGAATGTAACTTTACTACTTATAAAGTCACTTTAAAATTAGATTCACTTTACCACTTATAAAGTCACTTTAGGAAAAGTAGTACAAATAAAGTGGACACTTTTCCCTAGGCCAAAGATCAAATCTTTAGGGAACCACTTGTCCGGTACCCAAATTTTAACATTTAGTCCCAATTTTGATGTTTTTTATATTTAGCAGTTCAGTTATATTTCTGAGTTTGCCTAAGTTTAGTAGTTGCATGCACAAAGTTAAAATGCTTTGCATGTGGAAAGTTTCCAAGACTAGATGAGGTGCAAATCCCTAGGAGAGAGAGACCCATGCATGCATACTTGCACTCTCCTCTAAACAGCACACCTTCCTAGGGATAATTCTTTCCTGTACATTGAGGGTGCTAATCTCAAGGCCAGGAATAGATCTAGGATTTAGGTTTATTTTTGTTAAGGCACTGTTGTGCATGTGTACGGATTCATTGAACCTCCTAGTCTATAAAGGAGAAGGAAAGGGTATAGGTTCATTCATTCAGTTTTTCAAAGAATAAACCAACAGGTGATAGGTAGAGTTTAAATCTTTCAGTGTAATTCCTGTTTTCAAGAGTAAAAGACAGTCATGTGATTTGAGTTTCAGATACGTGTACTTGCTGCTGCTTTCTTTAGCTTGATGTGTTTCAGTTCCTAGTATAAATGAGATTGCAGTTTTGATAGAGATTTCAGTTTTCTGTTTTCCTAAATAAGAAGGTTAGAAATCAGACTAGGACTGTTACCATGTGCTGAAAGTTTTCAACACTGCACACCTATCTCAACCTGCATGGTTATTGGTTGTGCTTTGAGATATGTGCCTTGGTAACTGTGTCAATGTCTGCAATTGTGCTTCTACACCTCGAGAATTGTGTCCACATTTGTAAATGGGCTTTTGTTTTCAAAATGCACTCCTACTGCGCATTTGTTTCAAGGTCTACTATGAATTCTGCAACTGATTTGAGAGAGGAATGCACATTATGCATGTTATGTAACACCCAATTCATTAATTCTAATTAGTCACAACTTAAACTAAGACCAAGCGTATGACCTTGCCATTAATTTATTACATAAAGGAATATTATAACCAAAGTACACAACATGTACATTAATAACCCTAAAATATGAACATTTTATATTTTTTAATTTAATAAAATGAAGTTGAGTGGACAATGACCACCATATCTATGACCTAGCCTTAACTAAAGGGAGAAGTAAAGTTTCAATTACACTCATAAAATCTTCCTAAAATGAAAATAGCATAGAGGATCAACTATCTTAGAGGAGTATATCAACAGAAAACCCAAAAATTTCACTTGAAATACTAATACATATTACAATGTTACATACCAACCACATGACTGTTCCACTGTGCAGGACACAAAACTAGATCAGATCCAGCAAATGGAGGAACACATGGTCCATTCAGATCCTCTTCTGTTTGACTAGGTCTGTATTTAGGGTCAGTCTGCAACGATGAAAAAACTTGAGTGATTATAAATGGCAAAAATAAACAATGGTCACTACATCATGAACATAGAACCATATGAGAGAGAGCTGCTCCTATTGCAAGAAACAAAATGTACAAAATAGTAGGAAGTTCTAAATTATAAACCCCAATTCCCATTTCAACAGCAGTGTCTTAGGATTTAGCAAAATTTTAAAAACTAGATGGAATGTGACCACCCAAATACAAACTCATGGCAAAACTTCAAAGAGCTATTCTCATTTCAAAAGATTTGAACCTTGGAATAAAAAAGGGATTTCCCTAGATTATTGGATTTTAGGAGCAATCATGTTTATTAAGGGAGAATCAATATAGGATAGTTGGCAGAGCTAACAGAAGAAGGAAGCAGAAGGTATATCACTATCACATATGGTGAGTCAGCAGCACCCAGCAGGTCAAGGGTCGGGCCCAGTGGCCCTCAAAGAAATGCCTATTGATCATCAGTGAATCCAGACCTCAGAAACAGTTTTATAGTCAACTTTGGAGCACTCCTGTTTCTATGATCATGTCTTGTAACAGGTTGCTTTGCAATGAAGCAATGGGAGGTTAGAGGCTCTATGGCCAACTTTCAAATCCTCTAGGAACATTGAGAATCTAAAGATCTTTTTATATATAAAGGGTAAAGCTAAGCTTGCCCCTTCTCTAAAAACACATGATTTTATGAGGCAGAGGATTAAACCATAATTTTTGGACCTAGACATCTTGTAGAGGACATATGAACCCTGTGCCAGAAAGCATAGAAACTTGCAATGAAGATTTGGGTGTATCTGAATGTCTTATCAGGCCAAGTTGGATAGCCAAAACCTGAAATCTACAAGGATAAGCTGAGGTAACTCTACTTTCTAGAGGATACACTATGTAGTTTTCTTAGACCAAAAGGATCAAGATGCCACATTTCAGGATAGAACAAGGCTACGTATGAAATACTAGAGCATCATTTTGATCCCAAGGTTTGATTCTTGTCAAGTTAGCCTATTTCAATTTGGGTGGATCTTCCAGGATTGCCTCTAGAATTTTGGCAAGAGTGTTTTTTTAAATAATAGAAACTCAATAAAACAGTATTCATCGATATCACAGGTAGCCAAGAAGATAAAAAGTTTGCTCAATATGCTATGAACCGTCATATTTGGATCTGAAAAGGAATTCCAAAAGATGCACACTGCCTTAGTTTTGCCTGGTTTTGCAAACCATACCTGATGCGAATAAGAATCATGGAAATTGATGGAATTATTCCTACTTGTGAATATTATTTAATATCTAAATTATGAAATGAAAATGTAATGAAGTAGAGTAATCATGGAAGTCTACATAAGAATGAATGATTGGAAGAAATGAGTGATGTTAGGGATGAAAATTGCTTAAGAGATTCATGGAGATATTGGGGAGGAATTTAGAGAAATAGTTTTAACTAAAAATCTAATTTGGATATAATTGTTATGGTCACCTTTCATTATATATTGTGACCATTTGTACAATACAAACACACACACAGGAATGTTTTTATAACATAATTTCCCATTTGGGGTTTCTTGCATATAATTCTGTGTCCCTTGTTTCATGGCTGGCTATTTTAGCCAACAAATGGTATCAGAGACAGATGTGATTCATGGGAGTTTTCAATGATACTTTTTGTAAAAAAAATTATGAGAGTTGAATCTATCTGTGGAGTGTTAAATCCAGTTGCACTTCTTACCACTGAAGGGTTAAGGTCCAGTGAGACTTAGTCACACTTGTCTATTTCCAGATGGTTCATGGCATAATCGTTGATCAATGAACTTATATATTTAATATATTCAGTTTCGTCAATTTCCCAGAAACTGCTATTTTGGGCAATTTTGTTTTTTCAATATTTGGACCATCAAGGGCCCACAAATCAGATTTGACTACTTTTATATCCTGGTGAAAAAGCGAGTCCAGTGGGGCCGTTTTCACTCAAATCTAGAATGGCATTTTTTCCTCTTCTTTTGTGATTGTTTGTTTTTTAAATTTTTGTAACTATGGCCCAACATGTCATTTGGCCAAAACTTGTGCTTTTCACTTTTTGGGAAAGACTACCTTTCAGGCATGTATATAATTAGTAAGTTTATATATTTGGCAAGTACAAGTGTTGGTCATGGTTCCTAACTAGCCACTGAGGGGTTGTCTGAGCTTTCTTTGTACAGAAAAGTGAGAGTTGAGTAGCATCTTTGCCATTGGCTTTTGTCCTAAACCAACACTTGACTTGGATCTGAACCATATCTACGAATAGATTAAGTGATTATGACTTCAAAGTCATAAGTTGTGAAATGATTAAATAATTATATTTTTATTTAGTTATCTAATCACATGGAAGAGAGATCAAATAATTTTAATGAGAGAATGGTAGCTTGTTAAAATTGGCAACTAGGGCCAAATTCCACCTTGGGACAGCTCATATGATGGAGATGATATTTTTATTGGATTCCTTTTTTCGAGAGGTCCAAGATTGATACAAAGATCATCTCATTCGGACAAGCAGAAGTACGATTTTGACTTCATTTTCATACATGTGCAAATTGTCAAGGTCGGCCTCAGTCAAATGTAGACTCATGAAGCCCAAGAGATGTGTCTCCACACCCTCAACGATTTGTATAAATTGGAGTGACCTCTCTCCTCATTTGGACATCACTCATCACACCATACATCTCTCTCTCCTCTCTTGATTGGTTCATACAGCGTGAGACAGTCTCTCTCTTCTTCGCACATGTGGCAAGAGGCCGAATATTTCTGGGTCAAAAACAGGTCGAATTTCAGAGGAACAGACCAGCGTTGACCAGGGCTCATTTGACTTCCGTTGACTTCGGTTTTCAGGGCATAATTTCAATCTTTGGAGGCCGCATTCATTGGCACAGAAATCGAGGAGTTTAAGACAGCTTGACCAGCGTTGACTTCAGATTTGAACGCAGAAATTACAGCAGTGTTTGAATGGGTTTGACCGAATTGTTTTGGGCTGACTTTGACTCTCCTGGAAGGCTGAATTGTACTGCTGTCGGCCAAGCTGTTTGGAGGACATTTTGGAGCTACTTTGACCAGCATTGACTTTCTGGTTAGGGCCGCAGTTCACTGTTGTTGACTGCTGATTTTGACAGGACAGTTTTGGACAAGTAAATTTGATATTTGTATTCTCTCTCCCTCTGTTGATCATACTTGGGGACAATGCCACCTAATTTGGAGATCATACTTGGGGACAATGCCACCAAACCCGTGAAAGGGATAGGAACTGTTACTCTTCATTTGAATCAAGGTTGAGTCCTTCATCTTCAAGATGTATTGTATGTACCTGACTTGCAAAAGAACCTGGTATCTATTTCTGCGATGGAAAACAAAGACTTCAAGGTAGCATTCGTTGATGGGAAGGTATGTATTTGGCAAAGGAACCCAAAAGATGCATTTACACTTGGATTTAGGGTTGAAGGTCTCTATCAGGTTGGAGGAAGTCCTTTGGGAACTATGATTTGCGACACTTCTCTTCAATACGAATTATGGCACTGGAGGTTTGCTCACCTTCATTATAAAGCCCTACCTGATGCAAGGAAGATGGTCACAGGTTTGCCCGAATTCAAAGTAGATCATGAAGGTGTTTGTCAAGGTTGTGCAACTGGGAAACATACAAGGGGACCATTCCCCTCAAGTGAAAGTAAAACTACCGACATTCTTCAATTGATCCATTCTGATTTATCTGGTATGTTGCCCGTAACATCTTTGGGAGGATATTTGTACTATGCTATTTTTGTGGATGACTTCTCTTGCAAAACATGGATCTATTTCTTGAAGAAAGACAAAGTGTTCAAATGGTTCTGCTCTTTCAAAGCCTTGGTTGAAAATCAAATAGGGAAGAAGATCAAAATATTGAGGACCGATAATGGAAACGAATATGAGTCAAATGAATTCAATAACTATTGTAGAGAAGTTGGCATTAAGAGATTCATGCATATACTCTTGAGCAAAATGGAGTTGCCAAAAGGAAGAATCGAACCATCATAGAAGCTACTCATGCCATGCTTCATGACCAAGGCCTACCGAAGTTCTTATGGGGAGACGCTGCCAACAATGTTGTGTATGTTCAAAATAGATACCCACATCAAGCATTGGACTTTAAAACTCCCAAAGAAGTTTTCATCGATAAGAAACCTGATGTTTCTCATTTTAGAATTTCTGGTTGTCCCGTATATTTTCATGTGCCGAAAGAGAAGAGAAGCAAGTTGGATGCATCTGAGAAGAGAGAAACATTTGTGGGCTACAATGAAACTTCAAAGGCATATAGAATCTATGCGCCTGGTCAAAGGGAAGTGTAAACAAATCATGATGTCACCTTCGATGAAGATGTTTCCCTTGGAAAGGTTAGTGATCTTCCTATTCCAAGGAAGGACAATGATGAAGATGCGGGAAAGCAGGAAGAACCTCCGACGGATGAACCAATGCCCGATGTTGAAGGCCCAATGGATCCCATTGATCCACCACCTAGTGAGACCTCTACCTCAAGAAAAAGACCCTCGTGGCTCAAAGACACTCTTGGAGATGCTGAAAGACATGTTGCACCAAGAGGGACATTTCGTGAAAGTAAGAAGCCGATCAGGTACCAAGGGTACTTAGTTTCCATGAGCACCATTGTTCGATCTAAGCCTTGTATGTTTAAAGAAGCCATGAAGCACCAAGTTTGGAAGGATGAGATGAACAAAGACTATGAGTCGATCATGAAGAATGATATTTGGGATGTGGTTTCTAGACCCAAGGACAAGTCTGTGGTCACTTCAAATGGCTTTACATAATCAAACATGGAGCTAATGGGAGTGCTGAAAAGTTCAAGGCTAGGTTCGTTGCTCGAGGCTTCTCTCAAAAGGAAAGCGTGGACTATGATAAGATATTTGCACCAGTTGCTCGATACACCACTATCCGATCTATCATCGCTCTTGTTGCCTCTCAAGGATGGAGCCTACACCAAATGGATGTCAAAACTACCTTCTTGCATGGTTCGCTTAAGAAGGAAGTCTATATAAAGCAACCCGAGGGGTTCAAAGTTCAAGATCGAAAGTCACATGTATGCATGTTGAAGAAAGCCCTTTATGGGTTGAAGCAAGCCCTCAGGGCTTGGTATGAGAGGATTGATAGCTATCTTATGAAGTTGGGTTTTACAAGAAGCAAAGTTGACCCAAACCTAGACTTCAAGGTTGAAAAGGACAGGCTGTGAAAATGCCTAGATTAGAATCCCTACTGCAGCAATCTGATGTTATTTCTTCTACTTATTAATTCCAAATCAAGTTATTTATGGCATTACATAGTAAACATCAAAATAAATACTACTACAGCCTTCACAACATAAAAAAAATACTTGCGGAAACAAGTACTGAGCAAGAAAGGAATAAACACACACATATACGTCGTTGTTTTTGGACAATGTCCCCGGAAAAACCCAATGCGAGAAAACCGATGTAGCAACAGAGGGCTTTAATTATTATGCAGTAGTTTCTGAATACAAATCTTTGGATGCCCAAATTGGCAATCCGATACAGAGAATAAAGTGGCAAAAAGATAGTGAGAAACTATCCCACACTATCATTAGCGATCCAACCTATGAATGGTTAGCCTCTGCACTGGCTTTGCGTCACAGATGTTAGGGACTGCGTCACCCCTCTAGTTGATAGATCTGTTGAACTGGATGCTCAGATCTCTGACCCTCCAGTCTCACACCTCGATTTCCGGCACTGGATCTGGACTGCTCCTCAGCAAAACTGCAGATCTCCTCAGAGGCTCTGCGGCGTGCGCTGCCCGGCGTGGCACTACGCAGCCTCTTCTGGATCTCTCTCTGCCTCCTCCGCAACGTATTCACCGGATCAGGAAAAACTTCCTCCGGCAAACTATCCCTGCCCCTCACGACAAGAAATCAACTCGATCTACCTCTGGCAACTGCTGTGCTACTCTCTTGAGAATTCGATCTCTAGATCTCTCACTCGATTTGTCTTCCAAATGCCCATCAAGCTCCTTCTTATAATCTCTCACTGACGTATCAATAGCCAAGATTAACAGGGAGTTGATTCGTGTCTTTATCTAGAAGATTCACACCCGATCTAATTAATACACTCAGGAATACATTAGGAAATACATTAAAACTGATTAATTATTTTAATTAAATCCTCTCCGGGCATAATTTCCCAAAATGCTTTATGGATATTGTGGAATGCATGTGTCTTAGCCTCTCTACAAAATTTCAAGGCTAGAGCACATCCGATGCTACAAACCTCTCATTCTGGTACTTTATGTGGATGATCTCTTTCTGACAGGTGTAGACCCTCTCATTTATCAATGCAAGAGGGAGTTAGCTTCTGAATTCGAGATGAAGGACCTAGGGCTGATGCACTACTTCCTAGGCTTGGAGGTCTGGCAAAAGCCAAGAGAGATTTTCCTTTCTCAAGGAAAATACATTGTGAAGCTACTCGAAAGATGTGGGATGGTGGACTGCAAGTTTGTGACTACTTCGATGGAACTCTACTTCAAGAAACTATGTGGAAATGTTGTTGGGCCCACTTTGGCAAATCCTTCTGAGTATCGACAACTTGTGGGGGCCCTGATGTTCTTGGTGAACTCTCATCTGGACATATGCTTCGTTATGAACACATTGAGTCAATTTATGGTCGAGAGTCATCACATACATTGTATTGCTGCCAAGAATCTCTTGAGATATCTTTGGGGCACAATCAACTATGGACTGAGATACACTGTGGAGAATTTGAGGCTACATGGAGATATTGATGCTGACAGGGTTGGCAGCTTGGTGGATCGTAAGAGCACATCTAACTGTTGCTTCTCATTGGGATTTTCTTCGATATCTTGGATGAGCACGAAGCAAAGATTGGTTGCCTTAAGCACCGCCAAGGACAAATACATTACTACTAGTATGGCCTGTTGTGAAGTTGTTTGGTTGAGGAAGCTCTTTAGTGAGCTATTTGAGCATGTGTTGGATATCACTGTGATCTACTGCGACAACCAAAGTGGGATTCGCCTTTCAGAGAATCTCATGTTCCACGATCGCTCCAAGCATATTGATATCATGTACCATTTTATTCGAGATATGGTACAATAGGGAGCAATAAGGTTCCATCACATCAGGATTGATGAGCAGGTTGCAAATATTCTCACGAAGCCCTTGGGGAAGGTCAAATTTTAGCCTTCCGTGAGAGACTAGGAGTCATGGAAAGACCCTCTTATGAGGGTCCCGCATGAGTTGGACATTGAGCTCTGGGAGCCCCTGGGGGCTTGGGTTACTTCTTGGAGCTACGAGCGACCATAGAGTGAGTGGTTCACCTTCCCCTAGTGTTGTGTTGTGTACAGGGTGAGTGGTTCACCTTCCCCTGTGATACCCCATGATGGTTGGCATGTGTGTATGGTGAGTGTTTCACCTTCCCCTACGATTGACATATGCATAGGATGAGTGGTTCACCTTCACCTATGGCATATGAGCAGGATGAGTGATTCACCTTCTCCTGTTGATGCCCCAGCATAACATCCTACCCATGTAGTCCAGGACTCATGGGAAGTACCTCTTATCTAGCCAATGAGTTGGGAAATGAGGATAGGGACCATAGCACTACTGATGAACGCATCGTGTACCGTCGTACTCCCTATGCTAGGATGCATGGTGTTCAACAACTTGATTTGGGATCAATTGAGGTTCTACCTCTGGACTGACTTGTGTCAGTGGAGAGTGGCAAGGTCTTGTGACTCACTCTCCATCAATTCTTCTTCATTATTACTTCATGGTTCAGCATAGTAGAGCAAAGCAGGGATGATAGAGATAGTATAGGACGGCATGACGATCAATGACAGCAGCTGGATTGGCAGGTGGAATTCTCCCTAGTTGAGAGTGAGTGTTAAAATTGGCAACTAGGGCCAAATTCCACCTTGGGATAGCTCATATGATGGAGATGATATTTTTATTGGATTCCTCTTTTTGAGAGGTCCAAGGTTAATCTAAAGATCATCTCATTCGGACAAGAAAAATTATGATTTTGAATTTATTTTCACACATGTGCAAATTGTCAAGGTCAGCGTCAGTCAAAAGTAGACTCGTGAAGCCCTACAGATGTGTCTCCACACCCTCAACAATTTGTATAAATTGGAGTGACCTCTCTCCTCATTTGGACATCACTCATCCCATCATACATCTCTCTCTCCTCTCTTGATTGGTCCGTACAGCTTGGGACAGTCTCTCTCTTCTTCGCACATGTGGCAGGAGGTCGAATATTTCTGGGTCAAAAACAGGTCGAATTTCAAAGGAACAAACCAGCGTTGACTAGGGCTCATTTGACCTTCGTTGACTTCGGTTTTCAGGGCATAATTTCAATCTTTGGAGGCTGCATTCATTGGCACAGAAATCGAGGAGTTTGGGACAGTTTGACCAGCGTTGACTTCAAATTTGACCGCAGAAATTACAGCAGTGTTTGATTGGGTTTGACCAAATTGTTTTGGGCTGACTTTGACTCTCCTAGAAGGCCGAATTGTACTGTTGTCGACCAAGCTGCTTGGAGGACATTTTGGAGCTACTTTGACCAACATTGACTTTCTAGTTAGCGCTGTAGTTCACTGTTGTTGACTGCTAATTTTGACAAGACTGTGTTCGGTGTGGAACTTGATTTTCATCCTGATTTAGAGGTCTTTGTTTCAGGCGGATGTATACCCCAGGAAGACTGTACACCCCTCCACGCGGGGGAGTGTGAGGGGGACTTGTTCCCCCCGCGGGGATCCGAGGGCCAGTGGGCCCCAACAGGGGTTTCGGGGGCAGTGCCCCGAACCTAAAAACAAATGTAAAATTGCCTTGTAAAATATTGTAATTTCATAGTCAATCTAGGTCGTTCATTAGGCAGATGATCTGTGACGGTAGAAGTTATGATTAATTTAGGGTTTTTGCCCTAGAAGGCAACCCCTCGTTTTGTATGAGGGTATTGTATTGTTGTTGTGTATTGTATGTGTATTATGAGCGAAAAACCGAAAGGGGGACTGTGAGAGAGAGTAGAGGATATTACAGCGGATCCGTTGTAGGTTGTCTCTCTTCATCTTGCTGGATAATATGAAGGAAGAATTGGCTGTTCGAGGTGGACGTAGCCCAAATTGGGTGAACCACGTATATCTGTGTCTCTCTTGTTTTATATGTTTTCTGTGTTTTCACATATTTTATGTGTTCCATTGCTCTGTCATATACAATTTTCTAACGGACTATTTTGGGCAAGTAAATTTTATATTTGTACTCTCTCTCTCTCTATTGAACTATTGAAGAATAATAAGAAGAATTGATAAAGGGTTTTCCCCACATTGGGGTTTTTCCCTGGCCCCCACATTGGGGTTTTTCCTTGGCATCCGACAAATATTGTGTCCTCTTGTCTTGGCTTATCTTCTGCATTTTGTTTATGTTCTATCTGCATTTACTATCAATGTGATTAAGTTAATGTGATTGCTACTGGATATAATTGGAATTTGATATCAGGCTACTAAGGAACATTGAAGTAAATTGTGCTAAGCATAGAACATACCATTGTTACCTTAAAATTAGCATAGCTTTCACTAAATGCCTTCATGAGTAAAGCTAGAGGAAAAGCAAGATTTTTCCAATTCAATTAGAAGATGTGAAATGCAGATTTTGTTGATGTTTCCACTCAAGAAGTAAAGAAAAGAAAGCAGATTTTGATGTTGTTTCTACTCAAGAAGTGGAGCAAAGAAAGCAGATTTGGTGTTTTTGCCAAAATAATTGAAAGTGGAAAAGGAAAAAAGGTCGATTGCACTTGCAAAGCTTTTGGCCTTTCCTACTTTACCTTTCTTTGAGCCATTGGATGAACTAGTTTGAGGGAGGAAATGTTTCTTTAATTTATGCATATTCTATCTGCATTTACTATCAATGTGATTAAGTTAATGTGATTGCTACTGGATATAATTGGAATTTGATATCAGGCTACTAAGGAACATTGAAGTAAATTGTGCTAAGCATAGAACATACCATTGTTACCTAAAAATTAACATAGCTTTTACTAAATGCCTTCATGAGTAAAGCTAGAGGAAAAGCAAGATTTTTCCAAGTCAATTAGAAGATGTGAAATGCAGATTTTGTTAATGTTTCCACTCAAGAAGTAAAGAAAAGAAAGCAGATTTTGATGTTGTTTCTACTCAAGAAGTGGAGCAAAGAAAGCAGATTTGGTGTTTTTGCCAAAATAATTGAAAGTGGAAAAGAAAAAAGGTCGATTGCACTTGCAAAGCTTTTGGCCTTTCCTACTTTACTTTTCTTTGAGCCATTGGATCAACTAGTTTGAGGGAGGAAATGTTTCTTCGATTTATGCATATTGGAGCATTGGTACCAAGTTGAGACAATTTTTCTTTGACGCTTTGGTTGCAACGAAGATCTCACTTTTCTGTTTTCTAGGCTCTCCATCCACTACCTCCACCACAAGCGAAGGAACTGACATCCTATCACTCAATACTCATTATGGTGGAACCAACTTCTTGTGTAATTTGTGATTTTATTCACTTTTGGTTGCTTATTGACAAATCAAAAGTGAAACTTTGTTGTATGCTAATCAAATTGAAGTTTTATGCAAGAATAATAAGTAGATAATAGCATAAATCATTTAGTGGCACACCCCAGAGACTGGAAAATCTCAAGTCCAAACAAAGAGACTTTTAATTGTGACAAGATTGACTGTCTAAAAGTGTCATGCAAGTTTGTCAATCCTCTTGATCTAATTCTTCTTGCAAATGACTTCATTCCTTCTTTTCACGAGCTAGGGTTACATCTTTCAACAGAAATATTGAACAAGGTATAAAATCTAGGGTTTTATCCACAAACTCTAGATCTTTCTTATCAAGTGTTCCAAATTACTAGGGCCTATTAACCAGCTTTAAGAAGGACTCTAAATAAGATTCATTGAGCCTTGACTTCACCCTTTCTAAACCTTGCTTTCACATCGTCATCATCATCATCATCTGGTTTAGGTACTCTGCCTTGGACATATTGCAATACTTCATGTTCTTCTAGGACAAGATCAATCATCTTCTTCCATGCTTTGCAATACTTCATGTTCTTCTAGGACAAGACCAATCATCTTCTTCCATGCTTTGCCTCCATCAGGTTTGTTGCCTTCCTTGCAAATGGGAGCCATTTGCTCAGAAGTCATGTAGATAGAAATAAGATATTCCAACAAGAGAGATTGATCCAACAAGATGTGATCTTCAAGTTTCTTCCTTCACCAAAGCTTTGATACCATGTTGAAAAACCAAGTACAATGTGTACAAGTACTATTTATGAACTACTGATAATTATTTGTGAATTATTAGGGCTACTTTTTAATTCTTCTTCTCCATCAAATAATTGCACTTCAGAAATTCAACTAATAGCAATGACAAGTAAGTAAAGATCACAGTGCATAATAGACAAGAGAGTTGAGACACCAGAAATAGGCTAGTCAGCAAGGCAAAACCCACAAGGGGAAAGCCCAGCAATCCTTCCTTTTCAGAATCAATCCAACAAGAGACATCATATTTAAGATGACAGACAACTGACCGGCATAGATGACAAGCTCCACCTCTCACCAGGAAACCAAGTTAGTCCTCCTCAATCTGACTGCAACCACAAGAGTGAATTCGGCTCTCTTTTCCACATAGACAAGTCACACAAGCTTGGTCCTTTACCACAGAGATAAGTCACAGAAACTCAGCCCTTTACCACAGATATAAGTCACAGAAGCTCAGTTCTTTATTACGGAGATAAGTCACAGAAAGCTCGGCCCTTTATCACAGATATCAGACACAAAAAGCTCGGCCTTTTACCACAAATAGAAGTCACAGAAGCTCGGCCCTTCTTTCACAGAAATAGATTAGAGAATTTGACTTCTTCAAACAGATTAAACTTGTCCTTGAGATGCCACTTCAATCTCCTTCGTTCTGCTCCTTTATGTGCTTCGTATGGTTGAAAGATACAATTGTTCTATGCTTAGATTGAATGACCATTGAGACGAGGACGAGTGACTTCAATATATAGTCATCATAAGGTCGAATGGGTGCCATAAGAGGCTGAGCCGGCTTGGTTTCTTGTGAAGGGAAAATTATAAATTCAAAATTCTTCTTTTTTCAAAGGTTATGAAGAACATGCCTTTCCTATTTTCTTTTGACAAATATAATTTCATATTTCATCATTACAAGTTTCAACAGTTCTAACCATTGATCCATGCCTCCAAGGGATTGCAAGTTAGCGGTTGCCCAATATATTCCATCGGCTTCACGTTTGAATCATGAACCTATTATCTAGGCTTCGTCTATCGATGTTAACGACTGCAATTTTAACAGCATATGATTGGAAAGGGTCATTTTTTGAGACGGATTGATGATTTGTTATGCAAATTTAACAGCATGTGATTGGAAAGGGTCATTTTTTGAGACGTATGTATGTTTATTATGCAAGTAGACATACGATTGGAAAGGGTCATTTTTTGAGACGGATGGATGATTAGTTATGCAAGTAGAAAAATTTGAGACATAATAAGATCGATTGCAATTTCCTTATCGGGAAAAAGGCGATGGCATGCTAAAATGGAGAATCCACTCTGCTTCTATGTTACCAAAAAACAGAAACAGTAAATCGAACATGAAACGCGAAAGAGTTAAAAAGATGGGTCTCCTGGTAAGGTTCTGGTAGCATAGCTCCACTAAATATCGGTGAAATCACCGCGTTCAAATTTGGTATGACAATACACACTTAATCAGACACAGAAAACAGAAAACCGCATGGAAAATGGATATGGAACAGAAAAGGGGGCTCGGGGTTTTCTTAAGGTTAGAAACCCAAAACCCTCATGATATGCATATAAAAAATTGATAGCAATGTACTAATGTCGTGTGGAAAGGGATGGAGAATGGGAACAAAACGACGGTCTTCTGGTCAGGCTTCTGAAAACAGCTAGGATAAAGCAGGTTATTCAGAAAAAAATACTTTGTCTCTTGAATTGGTCCTAAAGCCGATCAACTGGCACTCGTTGCAGATGTAGGGAGGACGGGTAATGCTCATGTTCATGTTTTGGTCCGCTTGTGATGTTTTCTTGTATGGGCATTCCTTATATAAAAGGGGCATTATATCTGTGTGTATGTGTGCATTGAGAGTTCGGTCCATCTAGACTTCATTAACCAATTCATTTAAGAGACTTCCTGAGCACATTGATATGATATCAGTTTCTGAAAACCAATTGACACCCAGAACAATATTTTTTTCAGCTTGTGGGTATACTGGGAAAAATGTCGTGGATGAGCATAAAAAAATAACTGACCAGGGGCATTAATACAAAATCAAAGCCATTGCCGAGGTTATCTCTGAGGGTTTCCGGCACGTCGTCGCTGAATGCCGTTTCAACACCGCAATAACGTGAGTCGCTCTTATCACCAACCCTCTGTCCCAAAGGCATTTTTTCTGTTTAAAATAAGCTTCGAAAACACCTCAATTCTACAGAAATTGCTAGCTCAGCAACGTTGTTATGCTCGGCTTTTGTCTCAGTAAACGCCCATACTTCCGCATAAACCCTTGATCATTCTAGGGTTTTTAGGGTTTTAGGTTGTCGTAGATTCAGAACAAAAACATCAACTAACGGTAATTAGAAGCTGCGTTAATTGACAGTACTTCGCTTCTACAAATGAAAAGGAATATATATATATGTTAACCATAAATATATTTGTAATTGATAATAATGATAATCCACCTTGTGAGGTTAACAATAGTTACATAGTAGCTTGTCTTTACCGGTAAAAAAATTAATTAATTAATTAATATATTAAAACATTTAGTTACTATGTTTTGTATATATTAATAGATTTAGTTATTAGGTTCGGTAAATATAGTTGTAAAATATATATTTGGGTTTATGTTTTGACAATGGAGATATACATTTATATCGTATTGGTTGAAAATTTAATCATAATAGTCGAAATTACATAACAGTTAAATTGTTTTGAAATATGTTTTTTTATAAAATAGACAACTAAAGTTATTTGTTAATTTTTAGATTATGTTATTTGTTATTTGATGATTTATAGAAAAATTTTATAATTATTTTATATAAATGTGAAAAGATAAATATGAATTTGGAAATGCAAAGTTGTTATTGTTTGAAAATTTATTAATTAACACAAAAGTGATGATTGAAATATGTTAACAACATCTCTCATTAGAACCATAAAAATAAAATTTGAATTGAAAAATAATAATAACACATTACAAAGGGAAAGGGTATCACAGCGCTTTGCCTCTAAAGAATAATCTTGATTAATAATTTGAGTTTAGTATAATTTTGATTAATAATTTAATCATAAATTGTTTTCCATTTGATTATAAAGTTGGTTAACATAAACACATCTAGATATAAAATAATAAATAAATCAATTATAAAAACACAATGTTGAAAAGAGCTCGCAACACTGTGCAGTTTTATTGAAATTGAGGGGACATCAAATAATAAATAAATGAATTATAAAAACACAATGTTGAATTATAAAAACACAATGTTGAAAGCAGTTGGCACTTGGAGTTGCATTGAAATTGAGGGGATAATTGGGGAAGATCACATAAAATGTAAGAAAGCAAATAAGTTTATTATTCCAAATCAAAAAGGTGCTTCTATAGTCGTTAAATAAATAAAAATAAAATATATGAAAAGATTATGTACAAAAGATTGAGCATTGCCTTGACATAAGATTAATAAAGCCTTGACATGAGATTAATAAAGCAAATGGTTTGTGTGTTTGTAAGCACCTTCTTTGATTGAGCTCAACTCTCAAAATAACATGTAACCATCGTAAGCTTCATTTTCAATCCTATGGATCTTAAAAGCATGCATCACACGTTGGATGTGTATGTATAAATCAAATATATACATAGAAAGAGGGCTCTATCCATATTCAAAGGGTTGTGTCGTGTTGGTGTTAGGACAAAAAAGAGTTAAGTACATATATCATATTGGAAGGGAAGTTGTTTCATTACGCCGGAGGTGTTTTCTTTATGAGATTGGGTGGGCAAACATTGTTCGCCCCACCCAACCACAAAGCTTTGTTATCGCTCTTCTGTCTAATTATATTTTGACATATGTTGAAACTTTTTTAACCTTTTTTACTTGAACTCCATTCTATTATGGCAGAGTAATTTAATACATTAAAACTCTACTATGAATGTGTATGTGACAGAGACTTCCGCTTGGATGTACCTTCTTACACTTGGCAGTTCAGTAGTGACTACGTTCATGTAGTTCATGTGAACTCCATGTGAACCATGGTACCTCCTCTGCACCAACCATGGAGATCTCTCACACCCTATCCATCGGTGGTGATTTCTTTGAGAAATAACCCTAACCCTCATTTTCGTTCAGTGGTTTCAATGTCCATTTGGTTCCTCTCTTGCGTTGTAGAGGGTAACTATGGCATTGAGGTTTTCTCCACATATGTAACGACGACAGTGATGATAAGGCTTCCCTTCCATGTGTAAGGCTCATTCGACCCTTTGTGGCCTCTCGGGTTGAAACCAGCTAATCGACGCCGATACTCAACTAAATTTTCCTATTTATTGCATGTCACTATGGAGGATTCTATCTATAATTTCCACTGTCAACCCAACGTGCCTTTAGTGGTTTACTTGACATGCATAGGGAATTTAACTAATAGTTGCTTGTGTGATTAAATGTAGGTGAATCTCATTCCTATTCATTATTTATGTTGGTGGTCAAGTTTCCAATCGACTCGGCTTTACCTCTCGACTTTTCTTTTCGACTTGGATATATCCTTGCATTCAGGAATATTTCCATCTGTTCAAATTTTATTTTGAGGCCTAGATATATTCAGATCTGGATGTGGTCAAAGATATGGTTAATTCAATTAGTATTGGATAAATAATATGAGATTAGGGGTTGGGTTCACCCACAACAACTTACAAAATATTAAAATCGCCATATTATCCCATGTTCTAGATTCTATGAATTCGACAGCCTTTATACTATGTTGGCAATGGACTTTATCTTTTATTTTGTCAATGGATAGAACTCCTCTATGCAAGGGGATCTTCGGTTAAGGATAAAAGAAATGACCATAAATCGATCTGATTGAGTGCATGTAGAAAATCTTCACCTTTCAAAATATAACCCTGATTGGTCAAATCCAAGTATTATCCAATTAAGAGAAAAACTAGGTAAGTGAAGCGCTTATCCAGAGTTATGAAATGTTGTTCATACGCTAAAGAAATCACAGTAACAAGTCGCCACATAGAACTTAATAAATTTATGTGTGTGTGTGTGTGTGTGTGGATGAAATAGAAAAGAGAGATAATAGAATTAAACAAGTCACACGGTCGCTCTTTGTTTACTTGTTTAGAACTTGGCATAATACATAAATTCATTAATATCTATAAAATTCTTTGAAAACATTAATAATTGAAACAAAACAATAATTTAAAATTTTATTTACATTAATGATTAAAAAAATAATTTAATTTAAATTTAAATATCAAATTATAAATAGAGTCTATAAAATCCACTAAATAATAAGAAGATTAATTTAAAATTAAAATAAATATTTTGAATCATAAAAAACTTATAATAGGACAACGACACTAATTATAACAAATTTAAGCTTTTTATATTTAATTTATATTAAAAAAATGAAATTAATTTCTTTTAACTTCAACCTTTCACACAGTGTGAGAGGTGAGGTGAGGTGATGTTCGCATAGTATGAGAGGTGATGTGATTAATAGCGTTCCAAGTTTTTGTATGAAAATTAAATATAATCTTTTATATAAATATTAACATATTATTTTTAAACGTCAATGGAAACTACCTTGTAGATTGCAGTGGCTGCGTCCAACCCAGAAGGGGAGTGTGAACTCTAAGTTTATACACAACTCATCAAAGTGGCACGTGACAGAAACCTGACTCTGATAGGGTGAGGGTTGAGATGTGGCTTTGTGGTTTTTTAACAAATCCGCAACTCCACTTTTGGTCTGGACAGTTCCGCAAGAAGCTGAAGATTTAAAACACCATTGAACCAGCTTTTGGTCTCCACACCTCCATAAATTTTTGAAAATTTAAAACAGCAGTGAACGTTGTCAAAGCCAACAACCTATTTAAATCACTAGTGAACTAGGTTGAAACTTAACAATATATTTAAAACACCAATGAATCAGGTCGAAACGAACAGTTTTTATTAAAATAGGAGAAAACCATATAAACAATACCCGAATAGATGTTCTCCTGAACTAACCCACTTTCCTTTGTATTCCTTTGTGTTTTACTTGGCATCCTCACTCTTAACTTGTATCCCTCTGTGTTTTACTTGGTTTTCCACTATCTAAGTTTGTTAAAAATGGTATTTATTGTATCCCAATAAAATCTCACAGAATAGACTTTCAATTCTCAGTCAGCAACAAATAACGGGCCTCTAAATAAAATGGAGGGGCTGGATCTTACCATCTGAAATGGGAGCAGGGGCACGAGCCTGCGCATTGGTGGAAGGTGTGAATCAAGTTTCCAATCGACTCGGCTTTACCTTTCGGCTTGGATATATCCTCGCATTCGGATATATTTCCATCTGCTCAAATTTTATTTTGAGGCCCATATATAGTCAGATTTGGATGTGGTCAAGGCTATGGTTAATTCGATTAGTATTGGATAAATAATATGAGATTAGGGGTTGGGTCCACCAACAACAACTTACAAAATATTAAAACCGCCAGATTATCCCATGTTTCAGATTCTATGAATTCGACAGACTTTATACTATGTTGGCAATGGACTTTATCTTGTATTTTGTCAATGGATAGAACTCCTCTGTGCAAGGGGATCTGCAGTTAAGGATAAAAGAAATGACCATAAATCGATCTGATTGAGTGCCTGTAGAAAATCTTCACCTTTCAAAATATAAGACTTATTGGTCAAATCCAAGTATTATCCAATTGATAGCAAAATTAGGTAAGTGAAGCACTTATCCAGAGTTATGAAAAGTTGTTCATACGCTAAAGAAATCACAGTAACAAGTCGCCACATAGAACTTAATAACCTATATATATATATATATATATATATATATATATATATATATATAGAATTAAATGTCGCTACCTGCCTCTCTTTGTTGACTTGTTTAGAACTTGGCATAATACATAAATTCATTAATATCTATAAAAAAAATTGAAAACATTAATAAATGAAACAATACAGTAATATAAATTTTATTTACATTAATGATTAAAAAAATAATTTCATTTAAATTTAAATATCAAATTATAAATCGAGTCTATAAAATCGACTATATAATAAGAAGAATACTTTAAAATTAAAATAAATATTTTGAATCATAGAAAACTTATAATAGGACAACGACACTAATTATAATAAATTTAAACTTTTTATATTTAAACTTTTTTTTATTTAATTTACAGTAAAAAAATAAAATTAATTTCTTTTAACTTCAATCCTTCACACAGTGTGAGAGGTGAGGTGAGGTGATGTTCACGCAGTGTAAGAGGTGAGGTGATTAATAGCATTCCAAGTTTTTGGATGAAAAATAAATATAATCTTTTATATAAATATTAATATATTATTTTTAAACATCAATGGAAACTACCCTGTAGATTGCAGTGGTCGCGTCCAATCCAAAAGGGAAGTGTGAACTCTAAGTTTATACACAACTCATCAAAGTGGCGCGTGATAGAAACCTGAATCTGATAGGGTGAGAGGTTGAGATGTGGCTTTGTGGTTTTTTAACAAATCCGCAACTCTGCTTTTGGTTTGGACAATTCCGCGAGAAGCTGAAGATTTAAAACAGCACTGAACCAGCTTTTGGTCTCCACACCTCCACAAATTGTTGAAGATTTAAAACAACGGTGAAGGTTGTCGAAGCCAATAGTCTATTTAAAACACTGGTGAACTAGGTTGAAACTTAACAATCTATTTAAAACACCAATGAATTAGGTCAAAACGAACATTTTTTATTAAAAGAGGAGAAAACCATATAAACAATACCCGAATAGATGGTCTCCTAAACTAATCCACTTTCGTTTGTATTCCTTTGTGTTTTACTTGGCATCCTCAATCTTAACTTGTATCCCTCTGTGTTTTACTTGGCATCCTCAATCTTAACTTGTATCCCTCTGTGTTTTACTTGGTTTTCCACTGACTGAGTTTGTGAAAAATGGTACTTGTTGTATCCCAATAAAGATCTCACAAAATAGACTTTCAATTCTCCGTCAGGAACAAATAACGGGCCTCGAAATAAAATGGAGGGGCTAGATCTTACCATCCGACTTGGGATCAGGGGCGCGAGCCTGCACATTGGTGGAAGGTGCGAAGAGATTAATCAACGCGGTGACAAAGACCATCAGAACAAGGTGATGGTAAACAAGGGATAGTCATTTCAGAAGTATAAAAATGTAGATGGTGATATTATTAAACCAAGAAGTGGCTAATTAGACCAACCAACAATATATATTATATCAATTCACTTGTGAACACACACATTCCGCTTAAGTTTTGCGAAAATCAGTCAGGTTTGAAATATGGTGGGAAAGTGGTCAAGTTTGAAATAGGGTGGGAAAGTCGCATTCAATGCAACCCATTCAATGCTATATACATTTATTGCATTAATCACAGGTTTCCCTTGCTCTAAAAAATTGAGCCATCAAAAAACATGAAGCAACATGCATGCTCATCCCGTCACATCTCAGTTGCATATTTCGATGCATAGCATGGTTTTATGTATGGTGAATGTCGGTGCATTATGGTGAATGCCAATGCATTCAATGCTACATACATTTATTGCATTAATCATAGATTTCCCCAACTCGGAAAAATGGAGCCATCGAAAAACATGAAGTAACATGCATGCTTAGCCGTCACATCTCAAGATGCGCCTCTGGATGCATAGTATGGTGAATGTATGGTGAATGTCGTTATCGGGCGCATTAATGGGCCAATAGCCTAGGAAATAAGGCTTTCCCTTCCTTTGTGTTGGCTCGAGATTGGCACCCTGCATACTCTGCTTACTAGACGTCACTTTTCTAGTATTAATTGTGCTTTACTAATGATAATAAATTCTATCTTACATTTATGTTATTTGATAGTGTGAGATTATGAAACAAATAATTATTAGTTAAAAAAAAGGTATTCATATGATATTTATTGATAATGACTACTTAAAAAAGAATAGTGATAAATAAATATACTATTTGTCCATAATAAATAATTGAGAAAATAGATAATAGTAAATAAGTATAATATTTATTATAAAACTTGTGTTGATGGGATTTAATTTTTAAATTTTCTTTTATATTTAAAGCTTTTATTAGAGAAAACTTAAAATTGAAGTGTTTAGGGAGAATGATTTTTTATTGTGAGGTTCCACTTTGTATCACTATACAGATTCGTAGGCCTTGGTATGTAGAGATTTGGTAGAGGATGCGCCAATTTTTATAAAATAATATAAAAAATCAGAACCCCGCTAGAGTGCTTCCTGAAGTCTAGAAAGATTTTCCCGTTCAGTGTGGCATTTTGCACCCCATGCGGTGACATTGATGATGTACCCTGACATGTAGCACAAGAATATAGTTGTCTACCACATTCTCGGCTCCTCCTTCCGACATTCCTTTGCACCTCTTGGTGCAATTGCTAGTTATATAATCTTTTATATATCACAGTAGTAATTGTGGTTATATATACGGCTCTAAAAGGAAACAAGCTATGATGGGACCCTTGTACCTTTGGCTCTTCAATCAATAAAATGAGAAATAACATGTTCAATTTGATAGCTAATCAGATTGAACACAAACAAATTAAATTACTGTCGAAAAATGCAAAATTTCAATTTGCAAAGTTAAAATATGGAAACTTCGTAATTTTTTTAGTCAAACCCAAACTAATATGGGTTTGACCGAAAGCTCAATGCAATGTCCTATTATTTGTCGCATGGATAATATCTAGAGTATTGGTTTTCATTGATGGTATTGTAGTATATGGGTTTTCTACTTTGTAAATATATATCCTCTTGATGGTGAGAATAATTCACCTTATATGTTTTTTTTTACATTAATAATGCTTATTTTGAGATAGAATTAATCAATTGAAAAAAGGTAGTAGTGTAGCATATAGTGATTTGTACTTTGTGTTTATCGTATATAATTTAAAATATTTATTAGATTAAGTTTATATTGTTGGTTACTAATATAAAAATAAAAATAAAAATAATAATATAGAGTTGTATATTATATTAAATATAGTGATTTTTATACTAAATTTTTTTATGTTGAGATAACTATAAAGACTTTGAACTTATAAGTGTTGAAATTTCTGAGTTGTATACTTTTTTTGATTCAAATAGAATATTAGGGGTTTTTAACCTAGTTTTATGGTCTCACTTGATTAGTTTCAAAATATTGGGAGGCCTTTGTGGGATTTTGGCTTGGTCTCATATCTTGGTTGAATACTTTTGGGCATTTAGATTTCCATTTGGATTTATCTCTAGCTTGAACATTGTTATACCCCATGCACCCAAATATTGGGTAAACTTGCTAGAAAACCATTTTCGGGACCATGGGCACCCCCATATTTAGAAATAGTGCTCTATTGATAAGACAAACTTGGCTAACTTCGATGCTTCTTTTAGCATGTTTTCAATCACACTTGTGGAGAGTGATTTTCTTCTTGCATATTCATATTTTATGTTTATGCTAACTATCGATTTTCCTTGTGGTATAAAGGACCTATTTTGGCTTAATAAACCTACTTGGCTTGGTTTTCCTTGCAATTAGAGAGTCAACACTTATGGTTTGGCCATTGCAAGGAAGGTTTTATACCCATGAACTATGGATTATTTTAGCACTGCACTTTAATAGATAGATGTGTTTAAATTGACTACTTGCCTTTGTCATTTGCTCTCTATCTCTTTCAAATCTTTTCAGATGCTCTTTATTAATGCATTTTGTAGATTATATTATTGTAGCTCTCATGTGCCCTTGGATCACCTTTTATTATTTGCATCTAACACACTCTCGATTAGGAAGGTCACCTAATTATTGTCCATAACCTTCACTAATTATTTTAGGTCTTACCTTTTGCTTTTGGATTGTACACTGTATCATGTAATGATCATAAGCACTTCTCCTCATTCTAAGTATGGTACTTGGGATCAACCCAAGATTCTTCAAGACTTTAGGCTAGGTCAACAATTCACAAACATGTCATTTGTAACTCATCAAAATTCAACTCATTAAGAGAAAACATGTCACAAATTGGGATCCAAATTCGGGTGGAGAGGGTTGTTAGTGTATGAGAGTCACCAGTGATCAAATGTACTCTTTCAATGTCAGTTGATAGGGTCCTAGGTCAAATTTTATAGTTTCTAATAAATTTTCAAATAAAATTTGATCAATGCTTTGTGTGTATAGGTATATTACTGCTCCCACCATATTCAAGGTCAATAAAATGTCGTCCTAGTCTTGGTCATCAAATCATGATTGTGCATACTGCAAGGTTCAAGGTCCAAATCATAAGTTTTATAAATGTTTTTGATGTCATCATTAGTTCAGGTCATCATAAGTCATAAAGGGTCATCTCATCACCTAGGTCACCATCACAGGAGTTAGTAATTAAGGAAAATTTGTTCTAAATGATTTCTAAGGTACATTTTACACCTTATGAAGATGTACTTTGCATAATAAAGTGATAAAGTTGTTGTACATTATCCTAACATTCAATTTTTCAAAAGCACAAATGATGCCATCTCATGAATCAAAGCAAAAATCTACTTATAGCATATAAGAAGACCATCCAAGCGTTCCAATTGCTCATTTCACCTTCATTGAGCACTTCTCTATCATCGAGCTTCATTCCAACCACCAGGGCATTGAAATTCATCTTCAAAACCACTTGCTCACCTCCCATGATGCGTTTCTTCTTGCTGCGCTGCGCTTATGGATCTTGTGTTGCGTTTGAAATTAGAGGCCAAGAAAACATCAAAAGGGTTTCTTTCAACATTTCATAGTTTAAAACATCTATTTGGAAAGTAAGTACACCTTTGTTACCTCTCTTATGCATCATTCTTCTCAGAAAAATCAATGAAAATCCCTCTCATAGGGTTTCACCGCGCTTTTGGATTCTATATATTTTTACTTCATTGTTGTGGTAAAACACTTAAATTTTATGCTCTATCACCATCACTCATACCTCACATACCTCCCCTAAACATTTCTCATACCTATTCCCTTCATCTCCCTCAAATTTCCCTAAAAACCCTAACCTACGTTGCGCTTTTGGCTAGGACTGTGTTTTCCACATTTTTCACACCTTTCCCTCACTCTTTTTAGGAAATTCCCCCTCCTTACACTCCCTAACAGTCATCCCCATCTCCCAAAATTTTCCTGATAATTTTCTCAATACCTAACCCCTCCATTCCCTTCCCTCAATTCAACAATACCTTTTCCCTTGTTTTCTCTATCATACCCTACCCTTCCTTCCTACCTAGCTAGGGTTTTATCATGCAAAGTGAAACCATGGACAATGAGAAGACAATGCACAACAAAGGAGGGCAAGTTTCCAGATTTGACACAACTCAGATCCAAGAAATCATGGCCTCATGTTTCATCAAGAAATCCTTTGAAGGTGTGGGATGCATAAGTTTTTGTGAAAGGATTCAAGAGGAAGGTTGCCATGCCAAATTGACAAGCCTCTTTGCCACAAAGTTTAGGAGGGATAAGGCCAGCATAAAAGGGGTTGAATTCATCATCTCAGCAGATGCCATAGACTCAGCCACAAGTATCCCTGACCATGGAGAAATTTGGTTTAAAGGGATGGATTTTACATTGATAATTACAAAGTTTTCCTAAAGCCACACTACAAAGATGCTCCTACACACATTTTTCCCTTTAAACAATTTCTTGACAGATATGCTCCTCTAATGAAGATGATCATGAGGTACTTTACTTCTTTCAAGACTATATCAGTATCACATAAGGCTACTGATGCATTTCACAACAATCAAACCTCTCAACCTACCTCACTACTTATGCAGAAGCCTTGTCAAAATAATAGAGAAGGTACAAAGTAAAGGGAAAGATCACCAAGCAAACCTATTTCATCATGGCTTGGTCAAAGTCTTTGTTTTACATCAGCTTTCACATATCAACCTACCTTAGGAGGCATTCATGCAATCAACTTCTCTTTTGCCTGCTACTAGTCAACCTAGTAGTCAAAATACTCCATTGGCACCACCAAGGCCACAAGAGGTTGGCTCTTTAAGTAAACCAGACGTGAGAAAAACCTACAACAAAGGTAAAAGGCTTGTGTTTGCTCCTGACATTGTGGAAAGAGTTCAGCCTAGTATTGTTAGATAAGGAACATCAGGACACTAGCATGATGCACCCTTACACGAGGAAGAATAGGTACCTTTTGATGATGTCATGGTTGAACTACCTGAGCATGTGGAAAAAAAGTCAGCAGAGCAAATAATCCAAGAGAAAGAAGTAGAAATAAGAGAGCTTAAGGTCAATCTATCAAAAGAAAACTTCATGATTGCATTTTTACAGCAAGAGAACAGGAAACTTAAGGTAAATCAACATTTGCTCAGTAAACCTAAGGCGGATTTGGTGACAGAGGATGATAAAGTTAAGGTTGTGATTGATGTTGATCATCTTGAGGACAAGGATGCTCATATGAAGCCAAGGAGGCCAAAGACAAGAGGATTATCAAGGCAGAAATAACATCGAAGTGAGCCATCTTCTCCCCTAGGTCAACAAAACTTTGATGACATGATTGCAACTGAGATTGAACAAGACAAAGAGTATTGGCTTGGCAGGCTTAATGAACACTTGGAGATGCTCCTGAAGAAGGCAAACAGAAACACCAAGCTTTAGAGACACATGGCAAGGCATTACTTCACTAGGAATCAAATTTGCAGAATTAAGGTTAGAAATATGAAAAAGAAGCTAAAGAAAACCCTAATCAAGCTAAAGAAGAGAGGCAACCTTGATTTGCTTGTTGATGCATCATTAATTGCATAATCCATCACTCATAATGCAAAAGGAAGAAGTCTCATACATTTTTTCTGAATTTTAGGCAAATTTTGAAGTTTTTGGAGTTTTTGGCAATTTTGAAAATTAATGATGCACAGAAGCGCAACGAGCTCACGCTGCGCTTCTTCTCAAAGCCCCCAAATGAGGTAAAATTTACATGGATGGATATATATTGACTATTAAATCATGGATATGTACTTGCTTTTCCATGTCAGCTCACCATTTTTTAGAAAAAAAGTCAAAAAACATGTTTCTGCCTCCTTTTTAGCCCCCTCAATGTGCTTTTGGAGTAGCTGTGAGAAAATCAGTTTTTTAGGTACCTTGGAGAATGATTTTTGCAGGTTTTAAGGTTCAGATGGCTAGTATAAATCCTCAGGTATCTTCAGCAACCTTCAGTTCACCAAAATGATCAAGTTAAGCCACTAAAAAATGCCCTTAAAGCAGCACACTGTGCTTCTGTCAGCAAGTCGAATTTTTTAGTTTTATCAGTCAAGGTCAACTTTTCATGATGTAATTTGTCTTCTTGGGTTTTCACATGATGTAATTAATTGTAATGGAGTTGGTAAATGTCAAATATATGTAAATTTATGGTCTTTAATGCTTGTAAAAGTCAATTAAAGGCTAAATAGGGAGTTAGTTCTTAACCTCCCTAGTTTTAGGTTTGGTTAAAGAAATTAGTGTGATTAGTTCCTATCATGATGGATTCGACCCCTAAGAGGGGGGAATGTAGTTTTTGATCTATATGTAGCTTTTTTTTAGTCAATTCAAGGTTGGAAATCAGTTAATCAAAGGCTTGGAGCTAGTGTACATCATATTTTTGTAGAAATACAAAGACAGTTGTAGCTATTATCCTGGGATTCTTGTCGTATGCTTTAGTAGCAGTGTTTTTCCTCTATTTCATCATTATATTGAATGTTTAGTTCTAATTAATTCATTAGCATGCTTTCAGTGATTATCTCATGATGTTTTAAGCAGACTTCATAATGTATATGCTCTGTTTTAATGAGATTTTCATGATTATGTCTATTTACTTCTTATAATTTAACTCACAGTCCTATGCTCATTTTTATCCCTCTCTATTTTCTACCCCATACCACAATGACAACTCAAAAGTATTACTGAACATACCTACCTTTTCCCATGGAATCCCTGCAACTGAATCATTTGAAACCCTGACCTAGTTCCCTAGACCTTTGAGCCTGATCCAGTAAACCCTAAAAATCAAACCCTCACTGAGTTTCATAACTAGTCCGAGATTCATTTTCCTCTCCAGTCACTTCATTGGATGTGAGATTTCAGAGAGAGCCCTCTATGATTTGGTAAGGTTAGCTACTGAGTCGAAAGTTGTATGAGGTTACCTCCTTCGGTTTCCTTCTTCAGCCTTGGGACACTGTGGATGATAACAAGGGTAACATTTTTTCCCCATAACCACTCAAGCTACACCCACTTTACATAATATGTATTATATATAATTCCATGGAAAGTGTCCTCGAGCAAACCCTCTAAGCACTTCCTCGCATTTTTTGAATAGCACTCAAGCTATATGCCATCGTAGTACAAACTATGCTCTTAACCAAAGGGACTCTACAACACTTGAACACCTTGTCTTTTAGTGATCTCTGCCTTAAAACTAATTCGTTCAAACCATTTAAGCTAGCCTAGTGGGACACATAAACATATATACCTCATTGGGTTTAGTTTTGGTGGTTAAGAGGAAAATTTATTATCCTCCCTACCCAATTTTATATCCCACTTATGACATGTTTTACCCTTTTGGGTCTAATGGGGTTGGTGGGGTACCAATGATCTTACAAGTACTTAAACATGGGATAGCATGTTTCCAAATATTTAAGCCTAGTGGGTTAGCTCATTTGAGTCGAACAAATTATTTCAAGGTAAAGTTGGTGGTGGCATCTCTAGTTCTTGTCTTGCTAAGGTTCAAATATAGCTAAGTCCCAGTGGCTTACCAATTGTTGTTGCAACAAGTAGTTGAGTTGCCCTCTAGCCAAATATTTCTAGCAAATGGAAGGGTCTCACAAGGTTCCACTTTAAAAAATAAAATTTAAAATCTTCGTGTATGTGTGTGTTTGCATGCGAGAATGCGTACATGCATGTTTGTGTGTGTGTGTGCACAAGTTCACATGTATACATGTAGATCATTTGAATGGAAAAATGAGTTTAGTTTTGAATGGAGAGATGTGAAGCCAACCCTAAGGATATGTAACATGCAACTAGGGTCTAAGTCTTGTGGAGTGTGTGAAATAACCTAAAGCTATATGATTTAGGGCTTAGAATAAGAGATGGCCCACCAAATATCAATTGAAAAATAGAGGAGGGTGAACTTTTAGATTACTCGAAGAAGCCCTTTGACAACATGATTAAAGGAATATTGTCCTCTCAACATGAATTTATAACATAAAGAAGTTACAGTTGTAAGGAGAATGAACGTACTATTACTAATCATAAGTATAGAACATTGTTGGTGTTGGGTGGTATTGTTTGAATAGGCACACTAATTACTTATCAAATGGGATTAATGAAATATTACAATGGTATCGACTCATTCATAGTTATAATTACAAAAAAAATGGGAAGAATAGTCATGAACCATTATACAAGGATAATGTAATATATATTACATTATAGCACGATATTCAATTCAATTGTATTGGAAATTTGTTAGATTTAAATTATCAACCCAAATTGGTAAAATTATGAAGTGTAATGCACAGTATATGCTAGGTCTAGTTCATAACTCAATCTATCAAAATTTGACATGAAAGCAAAACTACAATCTATGAGAAGCAACTGCAATTTAATTGATTCAACACAATCATGGTTCTAAGCATTTTTAAATCCTCGTGCCATGTAAATATTTGCTATGAGACAATCACAAGTTCAATTGAACATACAACCTATAATTGTTTGTAGAATTATGTGGTGGGTATCTTGAAAATTTTTAGTGCTCGGAATTAATTCCACGGTAGCCTTTTTGTGTCGACATTTCGAGTCTATAACAAATTCCTACAGAGAAGAGCGAGAAAAGAAGGGATGGAAGAAAATGAAATGTGAATGAACGACCAATTAAACTAAAAGAATAAGTAAGGAGCATTAATAAATACTAAGATATAATATATTTTTTTTTATTGTGAACTTGGCAATACTTCTCTATTCATTGTCTATAAGGCAGGTTACAAAAGTTTTGTTTCTAGTGACCTCAACCCGCCCGAAGGAAACCAAGTCCATTGGCCACCAATCTACATTATACGCCATCCAAAATTTAAATGTTTTGAGGATGTTCAACCTAGTTTTTGATTCTTTGTTGTCAAATATCATACTACAAAAACATAAACAATTGGCAATGCAAAAGCTATTCGACATCATTAGAACAAAATTGACAAGAAAACCATAGAGAACTACTAACACCTAGTCATCTGAAGAATCCACTGGTGTCGGATCCTTCGCACTCGAACCTGGAATTTATTGTTGCTACATGCTCTGCAACAACTTCTCCATTCGTCTTAGCTTGACATTTTGGTGGAAAAACTGAACCTGCACTGACCGAATTTCCCTTTGGAGCACTAAACGACTTGGTTCATCTTCCTTGTTTTGAGTTTGTCCCGACTGGACTAGCTCCTCTCTCTGCTGGTGGTTTTCAGACATGTCTTTTGCCAATAAATTCTTCATGATCCAGTAAGTTTGGATGACTTGGCAGAACAAATTCATCCTGTCTCTAGTGTTTCCTGGGTCCACAACCAGTGGATCACATTCCTTTTCTTGCACCTTTTCCCTTGCAACTATTCCTCTCACTTATGTCTCCCACCTAGATATCTGTTGAGCCAAATTTATGATTTCTTCTTATTAGTTAAATTGACGGGTGTTTTGTGTATAAATTTTATTAATAAATTCTTCCTTGGTGGCAGGTGAATAATTATAGTACAAGACTACGTTCAAATACGGATCCATGCATAAAAGTAGCAGTTGGGTAGTTGAGTACGAGATTGTTGTGGGTGAAAATATCAAATTTTCGACCAAATGGAGCAGAATCTCTAAATTCCGAGATGTGGGTTTTGTTCAGAGCACCATGTTTCATATAACCCAACGACCATTTGGCACAATTCAGCTTCGTGAAGGAGTTATCATCGGGGGAATATTCCATTGAAAACCATTTTTGAACGTGGGTTTGATTTTTGCAGAACGGTTTTGGTTGAAAAATTTAATGAAGTACTGAAATCAATCTCATTTCTCCTCAACTTTACCCTCATAATAAACTTGAAGCCTATCCACAACACGATGCAGTTCCTTTTGAACAGTTTGAATTTGTATTATAGGCAGTCGAACTCTGGATAGTTGACAGAGCAGTTCTTCCCATAAAAAATTATGTTGTTGGCAGCATTCATCACAATTACGATTTTATACTTTGTCATAGTTTGCATATAGTGGATGAAGTCCTACTTCATGTCTAGTATTGCCTTCTTGGACTCTCCGGTGTGAAGAAAGAAGATATTAGACGCATTGTAAGTCATCCCCGGGCTCTTTCTCAATGCGAAAAGGCTGGAGGATATGAACAACGGGTAGGTTACTTACTCTAAGCAAAGGGATGGAATTCTCTAGAAGGTGAAAGAGCTATCGATTATATGTGATATTGATAGTGCAATCATTATGTTCTCACCCATTAGAAAGCCCACAATCTTGGCTGTAACGATGTCGAATTCAGTTCTGAGGACGTTGGGAGGTTTGATCGTGAATTTCTTTACCAGATATTGGGGGAATTAATTAAGGCAGGGGAAACTACATTAAAGATTGCAGATACGGTAGGATACATATTGCTAACATAATTTGGGAAATTGATCACTGAAATTAAATCCAAACACTTCGAGGGCAAGGAAAGTAGAGGTTATTGTTAATGGTATTGGTGAAAGAGCAGGGAATGCTTCATTGGAGGAGGTGGTCATGGCTATAAAATGTCGCAGTATAGAGAAATTAGGGGGCCTTTACACTGGAATCAATACACAACAGATAACTATGGTGAGTAATATGTTATCTTAGTTTACTGGAATGGTTGTACAACCACACAAGGCCATTGTTGGGGCTAATGATTGTGCACATGAAAGTGGTATCCATCAGGATGGAATGCTCAAGTCTAAAGGTACATACGAAATCATTTCTCCAGTAAACATTGATTTAAGACGAGCGAATGAATTTGGCATTGTACTTGGAAAGCTTAGTGGTTGCCATGCCTTGAGGACACGATTATTGCAGCTTGGTTATGAGTTGAATGGAAAGGAATTTCTTTGATTCCTCTCCCTCCTTGACTACGTTATACTTTGAGAGAAATGATACGGAAGTAAATATCTGGTTGGATAGCGTATCGTTACAGTCATTCAGTAAGTTAGTGGAAATGAGACAAAAGGGGTTGGGAAGCTTTCTTTTATTGACCTTGTTGAAGTGAACTCGGTACAGACACAACAAAAAAATGAACAACAAACATGGATGGAGGGAGCAGAGATCAATAAGAGCTTGCTGGCTTTGAAGGAGCGCATCCGAGCTCTTGATAATGATCATATCCACATTCCTTTTTGAGGAAGTAAATTGACAGAGAGCATAGCTGGAAACATTCCATTGGCGCTGATTATTGTATTCCAAACTTAGCCAAATTCAATTTCTTCATCAGCAATACGAGGGTCAAATTACCTCTCGAAGCCAAGATTTCACAAACTCGAATTAGAAGTGAATCTTCTTTTTCCTATTTTAATAGATTTATATCCTAAATTTGTATGATATGTAACAATAAAATTCATTAAATTACTAGCAGCACGGCTGCTATAAAAGCAGAGGAGTTGTGCATGCATGGAGGAATATAGGAAGTCGAATTTCTTAGAAGTTTAATTTCTCAGATGTAGGGGAATGATTTATTTTTTTCTGAAATGTAGAACCAACATTGAGTTTTGGAGGGGGTGTAATAGAGATTAAACTCTGCGTAGAGGTAGATTGAGGCTAGATCTTAGAGGATAGGAGATGCTGGGCAGCTACAACAACATTGGATTATGGATTGAAGCCAACTCAGCCTCTGTATCGTTTGATTTAATATTTCTTTGTCATTTGATTTTTACAACGTGATTTCATTTGTAATGTGATTCGACATTCAATTTGCATTTCCAGATTCTTTAATTTCTGAAGATGGTGTGTTGATTTAATTTTACAGGAGCTGGGTGATTGGGCCCATCAGTCAGCTCATCGCTTGGATTGTTTAGTTTATTTAATTTCATTTCTTGTTAAGAATGATTCATTTTACTGCATTTGATTTCATGCTTAAGTGATTTAAATCATTTTCTGCAATTTCATTCTTTGTGTTTTGCTATTTATTTACTGTAGGTTTGATTTATGAATTTAGTGATTTACTTATTCTTATGAGTTTATTTAGTCAGCCGACACTTCTTTTATTTTTGTTTCCATTCTCAGTAATATTTGCCGTATTCATCTATTATCTAATGCAATATATTCTTTGTTGCAAAGATTTATCAATATATTCTTAATTGCATAGATTTATAATGGAGATGATATGATGATTTAAAACTTTGATTTACTTGATCCAATGTTATTTTGGCATTTCCTGAAATTTTAAATACTTGTCATTATAATTGCCAGAAATAGCATGAGGAGAATTTCAGCAAAAATTACTTGATAATATCTCCAATCAATAAATTAATTTGAACACTGCAATTCCATTTCATAATTTCCTTTACATTTAATTGCATAGGCTAGATAAATTTTATGCCGGTGTTAATTTAGAGTTTATTTCTGTTTTAGCAATTAAATAGATTATCAATTACTAAGTGCTTCTTTTTCTCAATTTCATTCTTGCCCTTTTCGAGTTATTTTATAAATATATATTAAGTAGCAGGGATTTAAGAGGAGGATAAGATCAACAAGGTTTTCATCTAATTCGTTATTTATATTATTGTGCATTTATAAATAATTTAAATTATTATATGAATTGGTCTTGGGATTGTAATGAGATCACGTTTATTTAAATATAAAGATTAGTTTAAATATATTTTTGACATAATTTGTAGAAATTATATACAATATGCATGTATATATCCGGACTCTCCTGATCTCACAATATTTAACTTCTTGCAAAATACAGAATCCTTCCACTATAATTCTTGCGGAAATTTAATCAACAATAGCAAAACACATGAAGCAATAGAAGCACACATAACACGGTTGTTTAACGGGAAAGCCTGAAGCTAAAAACCCCAACTATCATATTATGTATCATGGAGATCATGTAACAATCCTCATACAAAGCTTAGTACCTCAAGCTCTCAGTACAATACAATCGTCACACACTAATCAGGAACAATCTTGCAAATCCATGCACCGATCTCTGCCCTCCTGCTAGCCTGCCTCCACTATGCAATCCAAGCTGATTACAAAGACCAATTCGATGCAATCCAACTCTCCTTGACTGCGTGATTATCATTGACAACTCCAATGTATATGTAGATGCAATTCATGCATCACTAGTAGTCACAACGGATAGTCCATCTTACCCTTTCACCTATCTCTCCACTGGGTCTCCACTGGATCTGACATACATTGTAGTTAACTGTTGTATTGTTCAGTTGATTAATGAGTTATTATTTGTGAATTAATTAAATAATTAATTCACTCCACTCTCACTAGTGTATCATTCAGTTAGACTATATATAACTAGCTCAACTGAGTCTAATTGAGTTAAACTAAATACAACTCCATGAACTACTCTTCCAACTCTGTCATAACTTTGCCACTTCAGTTCTAACTGAGTCCTCCATGCATGAACTCCAGTAAACCCTTAGGAATTGCATAATTCCTGTAGCCCACTGATTTTCCAAATCTGTTCACTGAAATAAAGTGCTCCAAGAGAATAAGTTGTTGTTTATTGTCTGATTATTATTAAGAGCTAATAATAATCGACATGCATCTATTTTTAGATTGACGATCTATAAATAGACTTCGCCCAATCTTCTAAAAATATAATCTCATCTATTTTTCACATTTGATCAACCATCTACAAACAACCTCATGCTACATATAGAATATGCTCACCATGTCTAAAAATAGGCATACACCTAAAAATAGCCTGTGCGGGCCCCACCTAGTTTAGGTGATTATTTTCCAACTAGGATCAAGGATGATGTTTCAGGATGCCTCCTTCACTATTTCTTGTTGCAATCTTCAACATAATTAAAGTGTCCAAGAGTCCTCTTGAAGATATCCTCGCTTAGTTTGAATTGAAAATTTTGACACACTTATGATTTCCTTCCATCAACAATACTTTCATCATTTGGAAGCAGCGTTTTAAGTACCGATTTGAAAGCGGCATTTTAAGTACAAATCTTGAAGAAGCATTTTAAGTATAGATTTTAAATAGTTATTTTTTTCATGCTCGCAAGTGTAGTTGTAGTTGATTAAGAAGTTTTGCAACCTTTTCTCGCATAGATTATTAATTTGCAGTGTGTTCTCTTGAAATGTTTTGTTTCTTTTCCTGCATGATTGCCTTTTTGAATTAGATCTAGGGTTTTGATTGGACAAATCCCCGAGGCCGTATTCTGGCATATATTGTGCTACGTCTCTAAGTCTTATGTTCCCCCAGGTTGACAATTTAAATGTGGGTGTAAATCTAGCATTTATACCTCCCAACATTTTGGCACTGTTGCCGGGGAGGCATTGTAGGATAAGGTCTCGTGATTTGTTATGCATTTTCCTTTTCTTCCACAATCAAATTTTTAGATTAATGAGATTCCCCTTGCTTGCTGAAGCATACTGGACAGTATTGCCAGAAAGCTCACAAGCCAGGGTTTCCTTTCCATAAATGAGTGATTTTATTTACTGCAAGTGAGTTTTGTTTCTTTTACTACAATTGAGTTTTAAGAGTAATTTATTTTGTTAGGTAGCTTTCTTTTGCGCAATCTAGATTATTCAATTTCTGCAAAGTGTGATTTTCTTTCCTACAAAGTGTGGATTGCATTCTTTGTTGCAATTGAAGTTAATTTATTTCTCGTTTTTACCTTCGCAGGGAAACTAGAGGGCAGAGATGACAATAAGACGTGAGTGAAGAGCCATGCATCCGCTTTTGCTTGGAGTCACTCCAAAATTTGGTTTCCCATAAATGAAGATTTCAAGTTTGGTGCTAATAAGACTTTCCAGCTAGCAATAAAATGTTAGGAAGTGTGATGTTGTTCCAAGATTTATTTCAAATCCTAGCAGAAGCTGGGGTCTCTACTTCACAGAAAGATCATATTTTGGCATCAATCAGGGAAAGGTCTATTCCTATGGAAGAGAAGACTCATGAAGATCTTCCTAAGGAGACCGAGAAGTTGTGGATCATGCATGATGAGGAGGAGCCATTAGAAGCAGAACATCTATCTGATCCGACCTTCACTTTAGAGGATAAGCAAAGAAATGTGGAGGATTTGCATGATGGACTTAATGTTATTCATGAATCAAGTGACCAAGAGTATATGGATCCCATAGAATCTCAGTTCCAAATGACTATCAATATCCACTCCTCATTTATCATTCAAAAATTTGTAGCATCACATGAGTTAGTGGAGCTGGTACGTCATGTTCTGATATTTTCTTGCATATGCTTTTCAAATTTGAACATAAGCATAATTATCCTTCTGTTGAGCACCTGGATGCATTGGAAGTACTCCTATACTTAAACATAGGAGTCTTATGCTTCTTAGTGTAGGGTAGGGTAGAATAATAAATGAATAAAGTTGTTATAATGCTATTAGGGTTTTGAATTTTAAAACATTGCTATTGAAATTGCTATTGATCTGCATTAGTTTTTAACACACATATTTGTGAAAAATCTTGTTGAGTACAATTCACTCTAATACCTCATGATTTTACAAAAGTAACCATGATTAATCACTCTAATAAGTTGTCGTCTAGGATATATATTTTCAGTTTCCCTTAGAAGGTACTATTTGAGAGCCCCCTATGGTGGACCACTCTAGTAAAGATCATAATGAGCTATCATGCGAACACTAGCATTATTAACTCAAAGAATCTTTCAGTCATTATCTGGGATATTTTTAATAAGTTTTTAAGGTAGAGGAACTAGCCAGTAATGATGAGTCACTAAAAACTTTTCACGCCATCCCGTACTCTTAAGGAGTAGATTTGTCTCCCCACTTATTAAGTAGCCTCTAAGGTTAATCATAATCAGAGCTTACAAAAGAATTAGGGGAGGATAGGAGGTCTCGTGATGAGTCGACCTACCACGATCATGAGACCTAACATGCATGACATTACTGCTGCTGGTCACCAAGCCAGGGTAATTGCTTTCGGCCAAAAGATGGAAGACAAGAGGTCTCATCATGAGCCGACCTGTTCATCCATGTTACTTCTTGTGAGTGGCACTGCCATCAGCTGGTTACCAAGCCAGGACAATGGCCTTCATCTAAAATTCAAATAAGCTAACTCTGAATCCATATCTTGTAAGTGGGACACAGACATTTCGTTGGGTCAAAGGACATCCCTGTCGAGCTTATGGATACCTGTGGGCAACAGGGCCATGTCTGTGGTATTAAAGTTAATTGCATACTATGACTTGCTTGGGTATCATTCTCTTTCCCTAAAACTCATCCTTTTCTTGGACAATGGTTTTAAGATGATTTGAGGTGCTTTGAGTTCTATATTTCAAAAATCAAGAATCTTTAATGATGTGGTACCCTTAGGGAAGGTTATTCTTTGTACTATATTAAGAGGAAATGTAGTTTGGAACCTGGATGACAACGAAATTTAGAGTGTTCAATAAAGAGGTTGCTTATTGGTATCATAATTCAGTTTGATCTTCATGGTATTTAGAGTGAAGAATTACTCAATGAAGACTACTCACAAGATGTTGGTTGACAACAATGTGTATTGATTGTAGTTGTCTCTAAATGCATGCTACATGATCTAGGTACAAGATTGTTATAATAAGTGCATGAAACTTGCGGTATTATTTTTTTTTAATTGCACCTTCTCAGCAAGAATTTGATTTTCATCATAAGAATTTGGGTAGAAACAAAACAAGGGACAAGGTAATAGGTATGTGCAACACTCTTTTCTCTATAATGTCTACTTGCTGTACCTGATCTTGTTACATTCCTACAATTGATACTGTAACGTGGTTGGCAGGCATTGTAATAGTTGTTTTGCAGGCTAATGAAGGCATTACAATATCAGGCATCTTCGTCCTTGCTTGCTAAAATCTTTGATGACACACTTATCGGAAGCATGATCTTCAAGAATTTCCCCTACATTCTTTTATAATTTTTGTAGTTTAAAGGTTTGGCTTGCACGAGGACGTGCAAGAAGTTCAATGTGGGGGGATGTTAAGCCACACTTTTGCCCAAATTTCACGATATTTATCACATAATCAGATGCTTGTACCTAGTGTTCTTGTCTTTTTAAGTTAATGATTAGAGGCATTTAGAGATGATAGATATTAATTTATGAATTCTTCTTATTAGTTAAATTGGCGGGTGTTTTGTGTATAAATTTTATTAGTAAATTCCTCCTTGGTGGCAAGTGGATAATTCTAGTACAAGACTACGTTCAAATATGGATCCATGCATAAAAGTAGCAGCTGGGTAGTTGAGTACGAGATTGTTGTAGGTGAAAATATCAATTTTTTGACCAAATGGAGTAGAATCTCTAAATTCTGAGATGTGGGTTTTGTTCAGAGCACCATGTTTCATATAACCCAGAAACTGTTTGGCACAATTTGGCTTCGTGAAGGAGTTATCATCGGGAGAATATTCCACTGAAAACCATTTTTGAACGTGGGTCCGATTTTTGCAGAACGGTTTTGGTTGAAAACTTCAATTTAGTACTGAAATCAATCTTATTTCTCCTCTACTTTACCCTCATAATAAACTTGAAGCCTATCCACAGCATGAGGCAGTTCCTTTTGAACAGTTTGAATTTGTATTCTAGGCAGTCGAACCCTGGATAGTTGACAGAGCAGTTCTTCCCATAAAAAATTCTGTTGTTGGCAGCATTCATCACAATTACGATTTTCTACTTTTTCATAGTTTGCATATAGTGGATGAAGTCCAGCTTCATGTCTAGTATTGCCTTCTTGGACTCTCCGGTGTGAAGAAAGAAGATATTAGACGCATTGTAAGTCATCCCCAGGCTCTTTCTCAATGCGAAAAGGCTGGAGGATATGAACAATAGGTAGGTTACTTACTCTAAGAAAAGGGATGGAATTCTCCAGAAGGTGAAAGAGCTATAGATTTTATGCGATATTGATAGTGCAATCATTATGTTCTCACCCATTAGAAAGCCCACAATCTTGGGTGCAACGATGTCGAATTCAGTTCTGAGGATGCTGGGAGGTCTGATCGTGAATTTCTTTACTAGATATTGGGGGGAGTAATTAAGGTAGGGGAAACTACATTAAAGATTGCAAATATGGTAGGATACACATTGCTAACATAATTTGGGAAATTGATCATTGAAATTAAAGCCAAACACTTCGAAAGCAAGGCAAGTAGAGGTTATTGTTAATGGTATTGGTGAAAGAGTAGGGAATGCTTCATTGGAGGAGGTGGTCATGGCTATAAAATGTCGCGGGATAGAGAAATTAGGGGGCCTTTACACTGGAATCAATACACAACATATAACTATGGTGAGTAATATGGTATCTTAGTTTACTGGAATGGTTGTACAACCACACAAGGCCATTATTGGGGCTAATGATTGTGCACATGAAAGTGGTATCCATCAGGATGGAATGCTCAAGTCTAAAGGTATATACGAAATCATTTCTCCAGCAGATATTGATTTAAGACAAGCGAATAAATTTGGCATTGTCCTTGGAAAGCTTAGTGGTTGCCATGCCTTGAGGACACGGTTATTGCAGCTTGGTTATGAGTTGAATGGAAAGGAATTTCTTTGATTCCTCTCCCTCCTCAACCACATTATACTTTGAGAGAAATGATACAAAAGTAAATATCTAGTTGGATAGCGTATCGTTTCAATCATTCAATAAGTTAGTGGCAATGAGATAAAAGGGGTTGGGAAACTTTCTTTTATTGACCTAGCTGAAGTGAACTCGGTACAGACACAACAAAAAAATGAACGACAAACATGGATGGAGGGAGCAGAGATCAATAAGAGCTTGCTGGCTTTGAAGGAGCGCATCCGGGCTCTTGACAATGATCATATCCACAGTCCTTTTTGAGGAAGTAAATTGACAGAGAGAATAGCTGGAAACATTTTATTGGCGCTGATTATTTTATTCCAAACTTAGCCAAATTCGATTTCTTCATCGACAATACGAGGGTCAAATTACCTCCTGAAGCCAAGATTTCACAAACTTGAATTAGGAGTGAATCTTCTTGTTCCTATTTTCATAGATTTATATCCTAAATTTGTATGCTATGTAACAATAAAATTCATTAAATTATGAGCAGCACGGCTGCTATAAAAGCAGAGGAGTTGTGCACACATGGAGGAATATAGGAAGTCGAATTTCTTAGAGGACGAATTTCTCAGATGTAGGGGAATAATTTTTTATTTTTATTTTATTTTTTATTTTATATTTTTTTTGTTATTTTTATTTTATATTTTATATTTTATATTTTATATTTTATATTTATATTTTATATTTTGTTATTTTTTAATATTTTTTTAATATTTAATATTTTTATTTATTTTTTTATTTAAAAAAAATAAAATTCTATCTGAAATGTAGAACCAACATTGAGTTTTGGAGGGGGTGTAATAGAGATAGAACTCTGCATAGAGGTAGATTGAGGCTAGATCTCAGAGGATAGGAGATGTTGGGTAGCTACAACAACATTGGATTATGGATCGAAGCCAGCTCAACCTCTGTATCGTTTGATTTAATATTTCTATGTCATTTGATTTTTACAACGTGATTTCATTTGTAATGTGATTCGACATTCAATTTACATTTACAGATTCTTTAATTTCTGAAGATGGTGTGTTGATTTAATTTTATAGGAGCTGGGTGATTGGGCCCATCAGTTAGCTCATCGCTTGGATTGTTTAGTTTATTTAATTTCATTTCTTGTTAAGAATGATTCATTTTACTGCATTTGATTTCATGCTTGAGTGATTTAAATCATTTTCTGCAATTTCATTCTTTGTGTTTTGCTATTTATTCACTGTAGGTTTGTTTATGAATTTAGTGATTTAATTATTCTAGAATTTATTTATGAGTTTATTTAGTTAGCCGACACTTCTTTTATTTTTGTTTCCATTCTCAGAAATATTTGTCGTATTCATCTATTATCTAATGCAATATATTCTTTGTTGCAGAGATTTATCAATATATTCTTAATTGCAAAGATTTATAATGGAGATGATATGATGATTTAAAACTTTGATTTAATTGATCCAATGTTATTTGGGCATTCCCTGAAATTTTAAATACTTGTCATTATAATCGCCAGAAATAGCACGAGGAGACTTTCAGCAAAAACTACTTGATAATATCTCCAATCAATAAATTAATTTGAACACTGCAATTCCATTTCATAATTTCCTTTACATTTAATTGCATAGGCTAGATAAATTTTATGCCAGTGTTAATTTAGAGTTTATTTATGTTTTAGCAATTAAATAGATTATCAATTAGTAAGTGCGTCTTTTTCTCAATTTCATTCTTGCCTTGTTCAAGTTATTTTATAAATATATTTTAAGTAGCAGGGATTTAAGAGGAGGATAAGATCAACAAGGTTTTCATCTAATTCATTATTTATATTATTGGGCATTTATAAATAATTTAAATTATTATATGAATTGGTCTTGGGATTGTAACGAGATCACGTTTATTTAAATATCAAGATTAGTTTAAATATATTTTTGACATAATTGAAGTGTCCAAGAGTCCTCTTGAAGATATCCTTGCTCAGTTTGAATTGAATATTTTCATACACTTATGATTTCCTTCCATCAACAGTACTTTCATCATTTGGAAGCAGCATTTGAAGTACCGATTTTAAAGCGGCATTTTAAGTACAAATCTTGAAGAAGCATTTTAAGTATAGATTTTAAATAGTTATTTATTTCATGCTTTCATATTCACAAGTGTAGTTGTAGTTGATTAAGAAGTTTTGCACCCTTTTCTCGCATATATTATTAATTTGCAGTGTGTTCTCTTGAAATGTCTTGTTTCTTTTCCCGCATGATTGCCTTTTCGAATTAGATCTAGGGTTTTGATTGGACAAATCCCCGAGGACGTATTCTGGCATATATTGTGCTACGTGTCTAAGTTTTACGTTCCCCCGGGTTGATAATTTAAACGTGAGTGTAAATCTAGCATTTATACCTCCCAACAATATATTTTATTTCATCGGGGCTAGCGAGCTTTCAATGTACACATCCAATAAGTTCTGCATTGTCTCCACCCAAGACCTCCTTCCTCTTTTCCGAGGAGCTCGTCTCATGGAGGCCATTGCCGACCTTTTCCCTCTGCCAGATTCCTTGCGACCTTCCCGACCCTTCTTCCCTGTCGCCTATGTTTTCTTCATTTTCCTGCCCTCTTCCCTTGCAACCCACGACGCGACTGTGACCGCCCACACCGATAGCCTCTCAAGTAGAGCAGTGGTCACAGCCTCATGGCTGTTACTTGGGCCTGCAGAACAAGAAAAACCCATGAATAAATTAATGGTGGTCTTATTTCATGTTTTAGTTCTCCAATTCCCCAATTCCAATGGCACCTTTGTGTTTACATTATGTGCAGGCAGAGTAGGTTCCCCTCCATACCTATTCCCCATCTCAATTCCTCCCTTTCCCCCTCTACTGAACTCTTTGAATTGAGCCTAGGACCTTAACTGGCCTTTGAATTGGTAGCATTACTCCCCATTCCCCGAATAAAAGCAAGGTTCATAAAACGGGTACTTCCCCTTTCATTATGAGTCCCAAAGATACTATTCATCGCCCTCCACCCTCCAGAACCGGCCCAATGACCACCCCTCTCTCCCATTTCTCCCTAGTCTTACACAACCAACTCCCCGACCCACTATGAAATTGCCCTATCTCGCCTTCCCCCAGCATTAACGATGCAAAAACTCTCTCCCCCAAACCATCCCATTCCACCTCACTAGACCTTCCAACCCAAGGCCCCCTTCGGTCCCAGGAGACAACAAGCCCAATCTCAGGAGAAGGCATTGAGGTGCGACCAAGAGGTCCTCTCACACCAATTGAGGAGTGCATAAGTCCACGCAACGAAGGTCTGAGCATAATAAAAACTAAACCTGCCCCGCCACCCCTATTCATTAAAATCCAACACGAATTCATTTTCCCCTTCCTGGTTTCATGCATAGGGAGGGTCTGGGCTACATACCGGTGTCTAAGCGTCGTCTTTCCCCTCAGACGCAATTGAACCCTCGGATGTTGCCTCCTACACGTGCTCGCCTTCGTCTACTTCCCGCTTTGACAAACTCTGGGATGCGTGCTCCGCATGCAAGCCCTTACATAACACCTGTTGGACGTCTCCTCGACAGTAAGCGAGCTGGCCCACTTTTCACCTGCCCTAACATTCATTACCATTCTCTTTTGACGGCGTTGATACCCACACCCTCCTCCAAAGCCTCTTGTCGGTCCCTTCATCCACGTGGTGTTTGGCCAAACCATCTGTCCTGTTCACACCCCAATCAAAGTTAAATAATAAGTTATAATTTTAATAAATTTTTATTAATAATAATTATAATTATTATTAATAATGTAATAAGGAATTCTTTCCCCTCTCTTTTTGAATACTAAATAGCAACCGACTAAGTTGATATATATATATATATATATATATATATATATATATATATATATATATATATATATATATATATATATGAGATAAATTTTAATAGTTAATATAAGGATGAAAGTTATTAATAAGTTAACTATAATTTTTTATTGTTAGTGATAAGAAAGTTAATTATAATTATTCATTATTATTAGAATTAATTATTATTCAATTAATACTAATAATGAAGCTAATTAATTATTATTATTATTAATCTTCTTAGTTAATAATTATTATTGTAAACATACTAAGTTCATAATAATAATTATGAACTTAGTATGTTTATAATAATAATTATTAACTTATAAGATTAATAATAAAAATTAATTTACTTCATTACTAGTATAAATTAAGTAATTAATACTAATAAAAATATTAATTAATTCTAATAATAATGAATAATTATAATAACAATAAAATTAATAAATAACTTATTAATAACTTTCATCCTTATATTAACTATTAAAATTGGTCTCCAATAATAATTATTAATAAAAATTTAATAAAATTATAACTTGTTATTTATTAATGCTACTTACTTATTAATAATTGTTTTAGTTTAATTGGTTGGTTCATTCACATTTTATTTTCTTCCATTCCATATTTATTCCCTTCTTTTCTCGCTCTTCTATGTAGGAATTTGTCCTGATGATGAGTCTTGTTATAGACTCGAAACGTCAACGCAAAAATGGCTACTGTGGAATTAATTTCAAGCACAAAAAATACTCAATATAGCTTATAATTTTACTATTGAGTTTTGTGATTACAGACGAACAAGTCTCTATTAAATTGGAAGATCTGTATGAGTATCCTACACTATGTTGACACACCACACCAAACTGTATGCAAATGAAATTGAAAACACACACTTAAATCAACTGTAACGAACAAGAACTGGAAGCATTAAACTAAGCATAAAATCAAACTAATTGTAACTAAACAAATTTAAGAGTAGAAGAGCAACACATCCAATACATAGGGGTGCCTCCGAGCTCAGTGAAGTGATGCTAAGAGACTACATAACTGAAGTTAACTCAACACACATGTATTAGAAAAGAGTAAACTATTGTTTGATATCAATCAAGGGAGCAAATAAAAAACTTGTACATTTGATTCATAAAAATATGCTTAACACTTGGCCTTTCCTTTGCCTCTTCTAGCTCCAGCCTCTTCCAAATGACTGATATCCTCTCATATTTATTTATATATAACTCATTCTTTATAAAAGGAAAGAGCTTACAACAATATATAATCAATCCCTAAATAAACGGATCTACAACCATCTTATCTTAGATGTAGGATAATGGAGATCATGTGAAGATATTACAAATATTATGTGGGGATCATATGTAGATCATGTGGATATCATAACAAGGTAAAATGGCATCAAAGCTTCTAAATTCCATGTGTCGAAAGTTATACACAAGGCTTGTCGCTCAAACACGGAAATGCAGATTTCAGGCAACAATTTTAATAAATCCTTTTTTAAACCTCATGCAAACATCCCCTTGGTTGTGTTTTTTTAGGATTATGCCCAATTGTTGCCTAAAAAACATATCATGCACAAAACCCATGTTTTGATTTTCTTTATTCATCTTCATCGAATTTTAAATGATGTGTCAAAGTTGCCTATCCAATTGTTCGCTACAAGAACTTTATGTAGCTGTAGAGGGAACTTTCCATAACTACACCAAACTTTTTAGAAGCAAGTCATGAAAAGATAAAACCAATTATGAGTAATCGTGAAATCATCGAAATCAACCATAGCAATGCTCACATGTCTTGTGAAGTTTGTATGAGATGAAAATGGACAAATATATTGTAATGAAGCTAATAATGAATGAGGAAAAAAGGGACCTTTATAAATTATTAGGAAAACTAACCTTCAAAATCATGTCAAAACAGGGGCCCAATATCTCCCCCACACTAGAGATTTTACATGTTCTCTTTCGTACAAGAGAGGTAGCTAATATTCCCAAAATTAAAGTAAAGATATTTATGTACCCTCCTATATTTGGCTTTAGGTATTCTGCTTAATGTATTATTATACATTGCTAATAAGGTAGATTTCTTATACCATTGATTGGTAAAGTTGAAAAGTTGGTCATTATGAGATTACAATTTTGTATTGTCTTTGTACAACTAAAAAGTGTTGTCCCTTTAAGACAATATGTCTAGCTAAGGTAATGAAAAATTCCAAAATCTAGTTTTATCATTTCAATTTAGAGGGCTCCACTTACTTAATTGATTGATCATATTTTGCATGTAAGATGATTGAATTGTGGAGAAAGAAGGAAATGTCCTCATGCAAGAAGGATATAGGAAAGTTTATTAAGGTCATAGTTTAATGGATGATTATGGATGGACAATGGGGTATGAAAAGCAAGGAAGTATACTTGTGAAGGAATGAAAAACTGAACTAAAATGAGTGTATTAGTTTGTTGTGTTAAGTGTCCTTTCAGTATTAAAAACATGTACAATTTGTATCCCTTTGTTTGCTTAAGGAATGCATGTTTTTAACCATGAAACAAAGATGAATTTGTGAGTTTAAATCATGAAAATAAGCCCAAATAACACTATACAACAGTGTATAACAGAGAATAAACATCACACATAAGTTTTACTCAGCAGGCATGATGAAGCAGTTCACCCCTCTTGGGATACATCTGTTGGTCCAGCTCCCAATGGCATGTCCCTCTTTGTCATTATGCTAAAAATTGAAAAATAAATGTGTTTACAAGCCTTTAATGGCTGTTTTCTCTGGACCAGTGGCTCTAGAATGTTCAAATTAGTCTAGGTAGACTCTTGTTTCACCCAAATTGGTCGAAAATTGACCTCTCAATGCATTTTCCCCAATATCAGCTAGAAAAACTCCACTAAAAGTGGAGACTGCACTTAACTGCTACTAAAAATAAGAAAACCCCAAATTTTAAGGTGCCTCCACAATTTTCGCCAGAAAAGACCGTTTGAATTGAATACAAATGGTTAGGGCGGGGTGGTCACATGCCGACCCCCCGCCTAAATCTCCGCGATTTAAATGTTTGAATCTCCATAGCAAAGGCATGGAACCCAGAGTCAGAGTTCCAAAGAATGTTTGAGATAATCGTCGCATTAGGTGTCATTGGAACCCGCATGCGACAGTGCTAACCTTTTGCCGGAGGTTACAGTTTAGAAAACCGTCTCGTTGCAGTTTTATGTCACAACGTGACATGTGACCTCATCCATTGAAACCAACGGTTAGAAGTTTTGTTGTTGCGAGTTTTTTAATGTTTCATGTGACCACAAGCTTGGGGCTGCCAGCGGGTTGGGACCGCTAGCGGTCCCCCCCGCCCCCAACCTTCAAAACGTTACAAAATAAATTAACACAGAAGACTGATAGGTTAAGAAACTCATGGTAGGCGAGATGGTCGGAGGCTTACGTGGGTGCCATGGAGGTCACGGGGTTGAACCCCCCTGACTCCAAATAAAATTTTACTCCAACCTCCTGTGGACACATGGCAACCTCCGGGCTTTCCACATGTCTCTCATCCAACGGGCCAAATAAAAATCCGTACAACCAAATCAATGGCCCAAAAACAACCACATGTCGAATTCTGATTGAGTTTCAGAAAAGAGAATATTCCCAGAATATGCCACCTGCTAACTGTACCTATATGCTGACTGGGCATCCAAGTCACAAAAATTTTAGTTGTTTGGGAAAACGAACAGAACACGATATGTTCCTCATACGACATCGGTTTTTCAAACCATTCGTGGTCTGAAATTGCAATGGCAAGACCTTTCTGGTCGCCCAGGTTTGGTACAGTTTCGAGCACTTTCAATTTTGAGCAAAACACATGATATCCCGATCAGAAACTCCATAAGATTTATGTGCATGAAATCCACATTAGATGACTACTTCGAAAGAGATATTGTTTACCTAACTTTACCTCTTTGCATGAGCTATGAGGGACAAGTACTACTCTAGTTGCATGATATGGAAGGGAATATGATCGAAACCAACTAAATAGAACTCATAAAACAGAGCTTTGATAATTTTGGTAGTGGTTAGTCAGGTTTCCCATGGAAATATGAGAATGTTAAAACCAATGCTTCAAATGATGACCCATTCATGAATGGTTTAAATAAGTTTTTTGTTGATAGACATCCATGTAAACACTTCTTGTAGAAAACTTGTTTAGCCAATATATCTCAAACAAAAGTTTGGTTTCACATGAAATTTAGTGAGGTTTTTACCATCACCTTTATGCATCTTCTCACAGAAAATAACAGCCAATGGATGCACAAATCTTGAGAAAAATGATAAATGGTTGTGGGTGACCACGACTAATTTCTTGAAAAATATAAACTAGATTTTCTTGAAATTTGTTATTTGTTATTTTTATTTTTATAGTAAATTAGGCTATTCTATATTATTTAGAGAATATAAACATTACATATACTACAGTTGGCAAGCTGCGCTTAACCAATCCCAGCCTTAGTTGCTTGGTTTCGGGGCTGCCTCCGTGGAGGAAACTAGCCCAGAAAGTGCTCGAGACAAGAAATTACAAAATGCGCAGCAACGCTGATGTATCCAGATATTACAAAATGTGTAGAAGCAAGAGTATAGCTTAAGATTCCCTGGTGGTAGCATGCATGACAAAAACCAAGGAAGAATTGAGCAGTTTCGCAGTCCTGAGTCTTTAGCTTCATCATTATTGTCCGGTGCTTCCTCCTCTATGGGGCAGGTGTACGCTTGCACAGCCACTTCCTCAGAATCTGCAACTGGACACGTAGGTTTGGGGACCAGTGCGCAGAGGATGGGGGACTTTGGATCCTCAATGTCAGGGATGTACGTCTAAGTGCCTTCATAATCCATAATCCAAACATTAGTTTCATCGTCTCCCTCCTCCTGAGTCGACAGAGGATTAGTCTTGCGAGGCGGGGGATGCGCCTGGTGCACGATGGTAGACTTCTGGGGATCGCATCTACCTCTCTGTGGAGCTTGCACAGGAGCTTCTTCCTCTAGCTTAGGATCGAGGCTCTGTCTAGCACAGTGGCCGGAGGAGGAGCCTTCAACAGACTCCAAATGGTTGTTCGTTCCACGGTGGTAACAGTCGGGGAGAGCCCTTCTCTGTCCACAGCGGATGGTTCTTTGGTGCAATTTGGGAGCCATTGTTTGCTGAAGCAAAGGAGAGGCTTCAATGGAAGGGTGTGCAAAAGGAGGACAGACAATCTTGAAGATTAGAGGAGCAGAAGGGTCGGGGTTAAGATGTGCAGTTTGGGTAGTCACAGCCCAGAGGGGTTTGCGTAGCGCAGCGCTAGGCAAAGGGTTGCGCGGGGGACTGGTGGCGTGGGAGGGAAAAAACAGAGTAGAAAGGAAAGATTGAGGGAAATTATTGTGAATCTCTTTGGGCTAAGTGCCCATCCTTTTATTGCCTGGGACACATGCGAGGGAGATGGCCATGAGTGAGCCTCGCATGAGGCTACGTGCCATAACCAATTTCCTGAGTAAGCTCGAGGGAAGAGTGATGGTTGATAGTTAGAGCAATCCTGTTAATCATTTATGATTATTTCTGCGTAGGGGTACCTTGGAGGGGGTAACGGTATACCCAACGTCTCGTCATCATGCCTTATCCCGTTTATCTCGTGCGGATGGCTAACAGTTTGAGGATCCGCAACGGGTGAGGCTCTGTGTGGTAGATCTTTGTCCTCAAGGGCGTGGGAGAGATGATTATCATTTGTGCCACTTCTGTCACCCGCATCCAGGGTGAAATTTGTTATTTTTATTTACCATGCCATCATGCATTTATCCTCCAAATTTTGGTACCAATGGATGCATGGTTTGTATGATATGGTAAAATCAATTTATGTATTGTTCCATCTTTCACATTGTCCAATGTTGCACAAAAATATACACCACTAACTCATTTTAAGGCCAAATTGAGTGGTTCAAAAGGAAGACAATGTATTTTACCTATTTTATCATAACATGCCTTGAAAGTTTCATTTCGATGAAGAAAATAGATTGTTGTACATAAATATTGAATTCTAGTTTTATTTGTGCACAATGGTAAAAAGTAAAAAACTGCCTAAAAAACTTGCTTACGTATTTCTAAAGTTTGGTTTTTTTGGCAATGCTTCCCTCATGTTACTCAATTTATCATATTCTCCTGAAAACCCATGTATCATAATTTCTTAATTCAACATCCTTTTCTTGCAATATTTGTGAAATAAGTGCCCCTGACACAGGCTGCTATAGGCTTGTATAATTGTTTTTGTAGCTACAAAAACTATGTTGATATGAATTTGACCACTAGAATCACATTGTTGTCTTCTTCTTGATGAACTAGGGCTAGTCCCATTCAACCTGATTCTGATGTTATCAACACAAAATATTCTCAAAAACATATTTTAATTTATGAATTCATTAAAAATAAGAAATTCAATGATATGTTGACAATGACATAGCAAAGGGAATGGTGAAATAAAGGAATAAAAATGAGTCTTGATTGGAGAGTGCAACAAGTGTTTAAAATTTCCCCACGACATAATACTTGGCATACATTACCCAAATTATTATCATGGCCTCAACATATGATAATTCTCATATTTAGTTTAAATATAATATGTATCCTCTTTTATGTGCTTTAAATCCATGCCATACTTTGACAATTTAATCAAATAACTCTTTCTTGGGTCATAACTTGAAATCTTTTGAAATTTGGAAGATATGCTAAAATTCTTTCTCTATTTTGACATTTTGAACACTAATAGTAGGAAAAGACAATTCATAGTTGTGAGAGATGGAGGAAAATGGTGAAAATGATGCGTGGAAAATGAAATGGATATGATAAGCACTAAGAAATAAATTGTGAAAGGAGCACAAATTGCAAGTAACGGAGGTGTACTTAATTGTCAATATATATAAAGTCATTTATTTATATTGAATAAACAATTTAAATAATGTTTTTACCTTTGATTACACGTTGCTCCATGAAGTCTTGGACCAGTACAACGTGTTGAAATAAAAGCCCTGAAACATGATGTATGATAACTGAGGGTTGAAGATGAAGTGTGTGGAGTCAAGAGAAAATTTGAATTTCTAAGAATGAATATGCTACTATTGACTGTGAGAATTGATTTGAACTTATTGACTTGCATGAAAAGACAAGGAATGAAGAGGAGTTGTGTTGGCTATCATCACACTACTATGGAAAAATTTAGAACAATAAAATGAATTGTTGCAAGTTGTTGTTGATATCATAAACCATATAATCTTCACATTTAGCCCATACTCGCACAATTCAATCTATTTGAATGGATTTACTTGAAGTCGAACACAAAAATAATTCATTAGATTACCAACCACTAAAGTCAATTGTTAACCAATGCAAGACAACTCATCAATAAGGTAAAAGGGTGTCAACGTACCAAAGGGTATTATGACAAGTACAAATAAATGTGTTGAAATTGAGCCACTTGTAGGATCTGATCATCAAGAGACATTGAGCTATTTCCTAGTTGTCAGCGAGGAGATTTACCATTGATGTATGCAAAGTCCAAGGCACTCGAAGGAATCTCTGGCCTTAGTCCCATGTATGGTGTTGAAGTCAATGGGAAAATACTGGAAGGTGGGCCTTAAAAAAACCCACATGATCAGGTGCTCAAAATTATGCTCAAAAATCAAAATTGTCAGAATGGTGTGAAACATGAACGACCGCGTAGATATCGTCGCTCTGAATCTGACGCAACTTGTTTCGTGGAAAACCGACACCCAATGATCCCAGAAACACGTTCTGTCCACTTTGTCAAACATGAAAAAAAAAAAAAAAAAGTGCAGACAACCCAGTCAACAGTCTGTACAACTGACTGGGCATGCCTACGTGGAAATTGACTAATCAAACCCTTTGTTTTCCTTTGGAAAATCTGGGAGTGCCAAGTGGCACGTTATTACTGGTTCTTTGTGGCAGATTTTTATTGGTTCATGTTGGGCCAACCACGTGCTAACACGTGGCCCAACCAGGGGCCGCCATGTGGCAACACATAGGGCCACAAAATTTTGGTTAGGTTCTAGCGAAACCATGAGGATTCGAACCCCCAACCTCTACACAACAAGCACCAAGGTCTACCACTACGCCATCTGCATATTACTTAACTATATAATCGGTGGGTTCATTATATTGTTTAATCGTCGAAGGGTTGGGGGAGGCGGCCGGGGTCTTGCCCCAACCCTTGGTCACCACCACCGGCGGGACCTCGGGCAGGAGGCTAGCCTTGAGCCCCTTGTATTATATGCTACGGTTAGCGCTGAGGAGCGACCACATGCCAACGGTTAGCAAAACCGTCAACGACCTTTGTTTTTTTTTTAAACAATTTTTCTGCCCTTATCTCGTAGAGGGAAAACTAAGGACGCGAAAATTTAGCCCAGAAAACAAGTAATTTGTCACCCATTTAGTGAGAAAAAAGGGAAAAATTGTAGGATGATGCCGACCCTGGAGAAATTTTGAAATGTCAGTGGAGAAAATTGGGGAGATCATAACTTCTTTAGTTTTTGGTCAAATTTGATGCAGAAAGAGGCTACACAGGAATTTTTGGGCATTCTGGAGCTGATGGAACAAGTTTCAGAGTTGTTTGAGCATTATATACACATGTAATCACACTTTTGAGTATAATATAAGAGGGCCAAGCCATTGGAAGGTGGACCAAGGAGACGTAGCCCAGGTGGGGTGAACTCCTTCATCATATTGTGTTGTGTGACTGTTTATGGTGATGTTTATGTCTGTTAGATGTTATTGTTTAGTGTTTTATTTATGATAATTTCTCATGAAATTCACATTAAAACACATAAAAACTCATGTTAAACTTGCAATTAACCTCATCATCCTCAAACACTTTCTTTAAATTCTAAATTGGATCTTAGCACAACAAACTAATATTCCCATTCAGATCAGGATGGTATCATAGCACTTGGTCTGCTTGTGCAAGGAGGATTAATTTGTTTTGCAATTGTTTAAATGATTACAAGGTTGAAGCTCAAGAGAGGAGAAGGAAAGCTTATGGGTGCAAGTTCTCAAATTGGAGCAAGGAGGAGGGGAGAGTTACCACAATCTCCACCACAAGTTCCACCTCCTTTTGTGCTTGAGGCTCCAGTAAGCATGTCACATGGAAGAGAGCCTGCAAGTATGTCAGAGGATATGAAGGATTTTAGGAAGGATTTATTTGACATGGAAGAAATGGTGAAAGTCCTCTATGAAGAGAGGAACACTAGACTGCAAGGTGAAAGCTCTAGACCTCCAAGAGGAGAGTGTTCTCCAGGAGGAGGAGGTAATGAGAATGGTGATAAACCACCATCTTCTCCACCATCATCATACTTTTCCACAACAAGTATTATACAAGAGGTAAGTGTAGAAAGTCCCTCAGGGAAGGAAGGTGGCCAAGTCTGCACCTTTTGTCCACATTATGACGAGGATGAGGTTATATCAGCACCAAAGTCCAAAGACCTGAAAGAAGAAAGACCGAGAGTCTAAGAGGACACCTCAAGAATCAGGAAATATTTTAACAACATCTTTGTCCCTCAATCAAAATATGAGGAAAATGGTAATCATTTACATCCAGTTTCTTTACATGAAAATGTTGATTTAAGCTCTTTTGTAGCCTTTGAAAAGCATAGCAAAAGCATAGGAACACAACTCTTGTCCAAGATGGGTTTCAAGTAAGGAGGCCTTGGAGTGAACAATCAGGGCATTATCCATCCAATTGAGGCAAAGGAGAGACCTTGATATGAAGGTTTGGGCTATGTAAAAAAGGAAGAATGGTCTTCCAGCGATAACTCTTGGGTATCTTGTTCTTTTTGTCACAAGAGTGGACTTGAGGAGGCAAAATTTCGGGATTTTCATCCAGAATTGGTACCAACTTGGTTTCTAAAGAAAAAGGATGACATGAAGTGAAAAACATCTCCAAAGAGAAATGAGCAAGTTTAAGAAGAGACTAAGACAAGTTATTCTTGCCATTCAAGTTCCTCGCGTAAAAAGAATAGCCAAAGGACAACCATGAGAGGTATAAGCGTCTTGATTATTTAAAGGATTTTTATGATGACAAACCACATGGTGATTTGAATAACATGTTGTGGAATTTTTTTCCATGCACTTTATGTCATGCACCTAACCATTGTGTAGCTAAGTGCCACAAAAGGAAAGCATTAGTCAAGAAGATGAATATGTCAATTGGAATTGAGACCAAGAAGGGAAATTCTCATCCAATTTTAAAGACATTTGTACCAAGAGAGGCTCACAAAAACTTTTTCACTCATTGCAATATTAGTGGGCATTGGGTCGAGAAGTGTTGGAAATTGCATCCGCAACTTCATCCTAACAAGGGTAAGCAAGTCATGCAAGCACCTGAAGAGGAAGCGACAAAGGCAAAAGTGGCACAAGTTGTGACCATCCATGAAGCGACTCAAGAAGGAAAATAATTTCAAGTAGAGGGTTCATTCACCTGGTTGGGTAAAAAATGGATGGACTAATTGTCTAGTTGAATATAAAAAATATTTGTAAATCACTTGTTGCATATCCCCACAAATGGGCATTTTGAAAAAGTGATATTTGTGAATAAATTACTTATATGCAACAGTGATTTCTTTGGCATTGTTATGCTATTTTGGCTTGATGATGAGTTATTTTGTATGGGAATTTGGGAGTCAAATTTATTCCATATTGTAAAATGCATTTCTATTTGTGGACATTTTAGTAAGCATCATAAACTTTGGGATGAGTAGTGCAACACATTCAATATGTTACAAATGTGTCAAGCACTCATTTACACAAGTATTTACCATGTGAATCTTGTTTCGGTTATTTGCCAAAGTATTTTTGGATTTTATCCTCGATAAAGATTTTGCAGCAAGAATGTTCTCTTTGTGGCATTGGCATACATCAGATGTCAAAAATGCAAAATGTAGAAATACCAAAGCAAAGCCAAAAGTTGTTGAACAATGGAATCACTCAACCATCTCTTCCGCCATGTAGTGCACCTATGGTTTTGGTGCCCAAGAAGAATGGAGAGAATTTTATTTTGAGGGACAAAAGGAGTGGATTTCATCAAAGAAGAGTTGTTGAAGGAGGTATGTGGAAGACGAAATTTCACATCAAACAAGGTTTTTTTGAATGGCTTATTATGTTTTATGGTCTTTGCCATACTCCTATTACTTTCATCCATATGAAGAATGATGAATTGGAGCCATTTATAGATGTGATAGTCTGCTTGTATGACATTGTCATTTAAAAAAATAAAAATTATAAACATGTCATGTATGAGAGAAAAATACTTGGTGTCATAAGGCATGAACATTTGCTTTTGAAGATGTCAAAGTACGAGTTGGGTAAAACTTCTTTGATGTACTTGGGCTATAATGTTGGAGGAGGTAAGTTGAAGGTAGACCTTTCCAAATTTGACACCATTATGGATTGGTCAACGCCCAAGATGGTCATCTCGATAAGAGGTTTTTTGGGAGCAACCCAATGTTGGAGGAAATTTTTTGTTAATATTTCTTCTATTGTAGCTCCTTGGCATGCATTGACATGTGTGAAAAGGTCTTCCAGTGGGGAGGAAAACAACAAGAGGCATGTGATGCTTCGAAGCAAAATATCATTTCAACTCTTATTTTCTCTTTTAAACTTGAAAATGTCGTTTGAGTTTCAGGTTGATCCAAGTGACTTTTCCATTTCATTTCATTCAAAAAACTGTAATGGTGCAATGATTGAGTTGCGGCGATTAAGGCACTTTCATTTGATGGGTGTTCGTCAACAATTCCACTTGGTCAAAAGGTATAAGAGAGCTATAAGCAACAAGCTTGTGGATATTCCTTCTAGTTCTGTTATTTGTGTAACTATTATACTCAAGCATCATTTTGTTTTACATGAAAGTTATTATTGTACCTTAAGAGACAATCCCTTAGCTGTGATAAAGAATCAATGCTTAAGACATTTGTATGATTATGTCACAAATATATATGTCTCTGTTTTATTAACCCTCAAGTATTTATGATTAAACCCTTAAACGTCAAATATGATGAATACTTCACAATGCTACCATCTGTTAATGTTGAATGAAGCAACTAGAAGAACATGAAAGAAGAAGTCCAAACTGATATGTTGTTTTATATAGAAAATATCATTTCCAACCCCAGAAGAAATATATGAAAGAAATAGTTAAAACAAAGGAGCGCCAATTAAGGTTTTTAACTCTTATATACTGTTGGCGAGGAATTAGGTCCCGCAGGCAAGACCCAGGTTTAGGAATTGTGGCCAACAAGGGAATCCGCTGTAGTCTAGAACCACACCGACATTATCACCCTACTCCGGAGAGCAGAGAGTCTCACCCGAGGCATGCCGCAACCACATGCAGGAGGGGAATGGATCGATAGCAAGGAACGGATCCGCAACTCATGATTAACATTAAATAGATTGCATAAACATAGACATGTACACAAGAACATTCAGAGCATGAACATGTATTAAGCAATTAAAATTTTAAAGCATCACAACCATCGTGCATACAAACCACACAGTAGGACTGTAACCTGCAATTGCATTGATATCATTAGCCAAATCCAGAGTTACATCACTTCCCTAAGGAAAGCTTACAAGTCTGATACACATGCCTCACAGAACAAAAAGGTAGAATAGAGAAACCTAGGAACTACAGGGATATCATGCATGATCTCCTTCAGTCGCTCTGTATTCCTTCTCCTGTCGCGATCCCCCTTCTCTTTCATCCGGGTGACTGTTATTTATTCACCCGCTATCGCAACTATTAGTTCCTCTCTGTGTCCTTCTTCAGCTGCTTCCGGCTTCTCTCTTATTGTTTGTGTGTTCCGCTTCCTGTCTTCTGCTGTATATTCTCGTTATCTGTACTCGTGCATCTGCTTTCTTCAGCTATCTCTTGCTTCTGCGCCACCTTGATAGCTCCGCGGCTTACGGTAGTTGCGACTCGGTCACGATTGCCATGTGTCCTCATGCCGCAACTCAAAAAGGTCATCCTTTATTCAAAATTCAAAATGCTCCAACCAAGTTTCCAAAACAAGGGCCCCAACAGGCCCCGACCACAGTTTCTTGACTCGTCCCTGAGTCAATAAAAAATGACAATCTCTATCTCCATCGCCCCGCTTGATCCCGTGCCCTGTTCACGCTGCGTGCCTTCAGCTTGTGCCTGTTCTTGCTGTGTGCCTTCAACCTGTTGTTAAAACAAGGGCCCCAACTCCGAGACTCTACGGAACGCTGTAGCTTTAAGCTCCGTGAAGGCCGATACAGCTTGCTACCACCCTTGCAAGAGTGAATCTGTGTCTTCAGCGATCTTGGTGACAGCGGCCTCTTCTAGGGGTGTCGGGACAGCCCCGAACATCGTGCTAAGCTGGGTTTCGGCCTCAACGACAAGTTGTTGCATTGTCCGGGCGCTGTATTGGAGGGGCGGGCGGAGCTCCCGAATTACCCGTTTGGCCTCTGTGGAATTGGCTTCTGTTTGCTGGATCTGTGTTTCGAGCTCATCGACCTGGGCGTATAATTGGTCCAACCTGGCGGGGTCCGTCGCCTCTTGAATTTCCCGGGACACCTGCTGTAGTTGTGCTGATATTGGTTGCGCCTTGACCGTAAGGGCCAGTGAGCATTCCTGGAGACCCTTCAGGAGGTCATGGGCCTCACGCGCCGCAGAAGTAAGGGTTTCCTGCATCTGAGTTTCCTGGCCCTGCTTTGCGGCAACCTGAGCTGAATAGGCAGCCGTTGGGTCGGGCAGCGCTGGGCGTGCGTCTAATGCTGCGCAGAGCTCCGTATTTTCCCGGTGGAGACTAGTGAGTGCAGTCCGGATGTAGAAAGCCTTGGTGACGGCACTCCGCTTCGCTACATCGGCAGGCAACGAGGTATAATGAGCCTTTACTGTTACACCATTTTTTGGTCATCTAACCCATTATCGTTAGATGAACCCAAGTACACCATGTAAGACCAATTTTACCCCAAGTAAAATCACTTTCACCACATTTGTTTACATTTCTTGGTCATATTTAACCCAAAACAAGGTAATCAATTAAATAAATCATTATTTATTTAATTATTTCCTAAGAATAAGTTATTTAAATCACTATTTAAATATTATTCCTAGTTAAATTTGACTAAATCATTTTTAAATAACTAAGTAAACCATTATTTATTTAATTATATTCCCCTCATTTCCCTTAAATAATAAATAAATCATTTATTTATTTATTATTTATAAATAAAGGAATTGACCCAAGTCAAAAAACCCTTTTCCCTCCAACAAATATAATAAAATATTCCTAAAGGGTGATTCTAGAATGTGATTAATAATATTTTATTCATGCACCGAGTTCTAGAACACCCCAATATTTTGTTATAAATAGAAGGGTTTTCCCCATTCATTAGTCACCTCCATTGCATTAGATCACACTAGATCTACTCTTGGTCACCAATTTCATTTGTTTGCATTTTGAACTCCCATTGAGTTCCATGTTTGTTAAGGTTTTCCACATTAACCAAAGAGAGGAATTTTAGATCTGAAACACTGAGGACTTCCAAGAACCCATCCCACTGAGGAGAACTGGAAAACACCTTTCTTGTTTTCCTCTCAGGTGCCCCATTCTTTAATATAATATAAGATTATTTTTATACATTGTTCTTGTATTGTTCATTGGATGCATGGAGCTATTTTATATCTCATCTGCTTAATATCTTTTATGCTTAGATCTAATTTTATGCAGAAAACTTAGGGATATTTTGCAGCCATACTTGATGTTAGGGCTACTTGATATGCATAGCTAAAGTGATCTTTTACGACGAAAGAATCGTACTAACAATTGGCGACTCCACACGGGTTTTCTTTTGCGACCACTGTCGTTTTCTATCTTCCTGCATATCCAGCTGTTTCAGACCCTAGGGTTTCTCTTCCATTTTTATTTTTCCTATTTTTTTCCCGTTTTTATGCTAGTTTTCCCCTCTAAAACCCTCAAACATTCAAATTTCTAACTTCCGTGTGTTTCTGGCATTTTTGCGGAGGTGACCGACATCAGCCGCTGTTGAGACGAATTTTTTTTCTAAAATCTGCCGTCGCCAGACCCGGATCTGCAGGTCGCGCTTATCAGCCCAAAAAGCGCGACCTGGCCTTGAGGTCGCACTTTTCTGCCCTAAATCTGCGACCTGGCCTGAAAACATGCCCAAACCTGCGACCTGCAATTTTTTCTGCAATCTGCCAACACTTTTTCTGGGTTTCACTGAAGCTTCTGTCAGGGTTTTCCAGCCTCTGTCTCCACCTGTTCAGACCTGTTGCTGATCTATTTCACTCACCTAAGTGGGACTCTTGCCCCTTAGGGCTTTCGTTCCCTCCACTTTTTGTGGGAGAGTTTGTTGCTGTTTTCAGACATTTGAATTTCCAGAAGTTTCAGTCTTATTTCAGATTTGATACCTCCTGTTCAGATCCTCACAGATCAGCTTTTCTTCCCTTTGTATACACTGCCTTTCGCTTTGTTTGGGTTCATCTCTAGGGTCACCTCTTTGACCCCCCTCTTTTTAGCTGATCTCCTATTTTCTAGCAGCAACCTTGCCCCTGCCTCTTTGCTGCTTTCTGCACCACTTTTCAGCAGATTTCTCCATTAGATCCCAGTTCCTCCGGACCTTAGATCTATTGATCTCTTGTTAGCGTGCTCTGCCCCTTCTAGACTAGTTTTGAGAGACCCACCTTCTTGGGTTCCCTTGCTGCCTTTTTAGTTGCTAATATTCTGTTCTTTCAGTCTTATTTACTGCAGATTTCTTTTCCATTACACAACACATTTTTTATTTTACTCTCAAAACGTCTGGGTTTAATCAATTAAAATTAATGCACGCCACACACTGACCCTAAGTGAAGAAGAGCCTGGCAAAGACTCTAAAATTAATTGACACTGCACCTCCTTGCCCTTGTCGCGTCTTGCTTTTGCACCTTGCTGCCCTTGTCGGTCTTTCTTCTTCCCGTCATCATTGCGCCTCCAAGGCGTTTATCCCGGCGAATTCTTGGCCTTCACCCTCATTTCCGGTTGGTCGACTTCCTCCTTCCCGTCGTCATCGAGTAAGTCCTCCCCCGAGTCCGCACTCCGACTCTTCCTCTGATTGTTCGGGTTCTCCCCGTCCTTCTGGTTCTCCCCCCTTTACCTCCACCATGTCTAGTTCTGGACCTAGCCCTAACCCCAGTTCTACTGCTGGGTCCGCTTCCAGTGGAACCACTACGGGACCTACCTCGACTGCCCCATTACTTCCGTATATGGCCGGCCTCAGTCTCCCCGACCTCAATCAGCTTATCAATGATCCTATCCGCCATGATGTCAGTTGGCCTGCTATGCCAACCAAGCTCCCCTCCGACATTCCCAAGTTCGAAGGCCTTGCTAGTGAAGATCCCTCCAATCATATCTGATCTTTCCACATGTGGTGCTCCTCTAATTCCATCACCGATGACTCCATTCGTCTTCGTTTATTCCAATGCACCCTTATTGGCGAAGCGTCCAAATGGTATGTTGATCAAGCCACCTCTTCCCATACCACTTTTGCAACCATTGCCCAAGCCTTTTTGTCTTATTTCCAGCTCCCTCTCTGATACGACACTGGCACTGAACTATTGACCTCCTTTCATCAATCCTCTTCAACGCGTCTCTCCGCTCATGTCCAGGAGTGGGGACGACGACGAAGCTTATGCCGTGCTCCCCCCTTTGAAGATCGAGTTTACATGGATTGGTTCCTTCGCTCTCTCTTACCTCCCATTGGAAAATATGTCGCCTCCCATTTCCCCCAAACTGAAGAAGCCGCCCTTCAAATTGCCTTAAAATATGACCTTATCTATGCCCAGTCTGGTTATGTTTATACTGTCCTTCCTGATCTCCCCAAGCTCGGGGGCACTAAGGCCTCCGAGACCTCTCACTCTGCCGATGGTATCATCGGAGCCATGTCTCATACCTCTGCTCCACCTCTTATGCCCTATGGTTTTCCTCCTAACAGGGCCAGCACCTCCAGCACCTTTCCCCATCCCGGTAACATGTATCCAGGCTTTGGCATGCCTCCTCCTTTTTCCCACTCTCCTGCTTACTTCAATTTTACCCATTCTCACCCTTACCCTTATCTGCCACCTGGTGTCCCAACTCCTCCAGCATTTGGACCTCCTGTTCCCTTGCCTCCTCCACCCACACAGCCGCACTTACTACCCCCTCCAGGGCACGTATTTGCGCAACACGGTGCGACTACTCCTCCTCCTTCTCAATGGCAGAGGAGAGGCAATCCATCCGCCTCTGGTAATCATGGACCCAATCCTTCTAGTATTGACCCTAACACTGCTACCCAGCCCCAGGGCTCCCAACCCAAGCAGGACAGGCCGCGTCGCACAAATAAGCCCTGTTCATGTTGCGGTGTTTTCGGTCACTACACTCACGATTGTCCCCTCTTACCACAGATGCGACAGATGTGGGAGTCTCAGGCCACCATTCGGGGACAACACTCCTCTCCCCCTGTCCCCCTCATTACTTATACCTCTCAGCCCGCTGTGTTTACCGGTCCTTTCCCTCAACAAGGATTTGTGGCTACTCAATCCCCTCATGCCTCGGCATCCACTCAACCTTCTCCTTCTGGTTCTTCCGATTACCAGATTCTTATGATGTCCTTTGACCAACCTCTCACTGTTGACCTTAACCTTCAAACTCGGTCTCGTCAATACTCCCCGCCTCCCGTACCGTCTGTCTCCGAGTCCCCATCATCAACTTCTACAGAGCCTCTATCGACACCCAATGGTCCCTTACAACTCCCTCCACCCAAAGTTGAGGTTCACACAAATATTCCTAAGGGTCCATTACGCTGAAATGCTACCTCTGGTCGAGCTGCCCATTCCTAGAGCATAGTAGATGATCTGGCGCAATCTCCAGCTTCCATTTCAACACTGGAACTCCTCCAGTCGTGTCCTTCTCAAAATAAAGCTCTACTATCTGCCGTGGGTTCTGTAGATCCTGCTGATGACCTATTAATTATTTTCGACGCCCGTCAGTTAGACCATCCCCTCTTCCTCCTTCAATTGCTTTCCAAATCCCAGTAAAAATCTGAAATGCCAATGTCGCTCGATGTATTATTGATGAGGTGGCATCTACCTATGTAATGTCCGCTTCGGTTTGGAAACAACTCGGATCCCCTGAGCTGGCCCCTTCCACCATCACCCTCCGTGCGTGGGATGGCCATGCCTCCCAACCCATTGGTCTTTTTCATAACCGCCCTATCACCCTTGCCGGTAAGACTGTCTGTGTCGACGTTGAAGTTATCGATGCCCCTCTCAACTACAACATCCTTTTGGGGCGTAGTTACACCTATTCCATGTCTGTCGTCCCATCCGCAGTCCACCGCAAGATGTTTTTCCCTCATAATGGCAAAATCGTCACCATTGACCAGTTGTCGTATCATGAACCTAAATCTCAGACCTCACCTGAGTCCACCATTTCTACTGTCACCAATAAGCAAACTGTTGATTATTTGACCAGTGTCTCCCCTGGCGTCTACAAAGACTCCTCTTTGCTTGGCATCTTCCCTGATCCCCACCTTCCTCCTATCTCTGATCCTAGCTCGGCGAATGTTTGCATGATGCAATCATCTCAGGCTGCCCTTCCGCAACCTGCTCCGGCTAGTTAGCAATCTCCACCTCTTCCGACTCACCCTACTCCTAGCCCTTCTCCTCAGCTGTTTCCAACTCTCCCACCGGGTCCTTCACCTCCCCCTCACACCCCGGAACCTCCTTATCCTCCCACCTCGGTTCCCTTCGACCTCCCCCATTTAGGAACCATCCATCCTGGCCATTACTCCGCCAGTCAAATCCCTTTCCTTGGCCCTCCCCCTAGCGTCTAATCGGTTCCTGTCATGGCCACCCTTTCCCTACCTAATTTAACTTTGGGCATACCGGTATGGTATCTTACTCCTCCAACCGAAACCCCTCCCGGCCACCCTAAACCTTACATTACTGTGACACCAGTTCAACCGATTCCCATTTCTCCTCCCACCGCTACGGTACCTCTAGCCCCGTCGCACGACCCTCCTCATGCTGATACTGCTATGGGTAAGAAAAGAAAAACTTGCAGGGGGGCATCCCAAGATAAAGCCACCGCTCCCGATCCTACTCCCCCTCCACCCACCAAGCCTTGCGCTTTGTGTGATGCTGTCGGTCATGCCACCCATACTTGTCCTGAGTTGCCCCGTCTACAACCCATGGTCAAAGTCGCGTTCCCTGAATCGTCAGCCCAGGAAACCTCTGTTTCCTCCGTCCCCATACCCAAGAACCCAAAGGCCCTTCACACCAACAAACCCTGCGCTTTATGTGGTGTCCATGGCCATTATTATCACCATTGTCCTCACCTCACGCATTACCGCGCCTCTTTAGAGGTCATTCGCGAGTATGAAGTGGAACATAATCAATCCGCCTCGCCCATCCTTGCTTAGTATGTGTCGAGTTTACTCGAGGACCCTCCAGCCACCATTGACATCCCTCCCCCTGATGTTGAGATGTCTGAATTTGCTGCTCCTCTCTTGTACCTATCATCATCCGCCCAACCCTCGGAGTACATCCCTTCCGTATCCACTCCGAATTTTTCCTCTGATCCCCCTTAAGTGCCATTCTTGGGCTCTTCATGTTTTGACCATCTTTTTACTTTCTCTTCTATCATCTCCCATGATGACCCATTTCTGCACCTTTCCTCCATGAACGATGATCTCGGTAGCTTTGCAGCCTCTTGCAGTTTCCACCACCTTCCCCTCTCTTCACCTAATCCCGATACTCCCATCCGTATCTATGATGTACGTCATAACACAAGTCCCCGATCTTCCTCACTTCTCTTATCTTGTGATGTTGTTCCCTCGACCCTCTCGTCCACTCATTACATTGGTTACGCTGATGGCGTGAGTCGGTATTCCCTAAACCTCGCCTCAACAACCTGGGCCATCTTTACCCCTGTGCATACCCTTGTTCTTGCAAATGGGGTCTGCATTGGCACCGCCACCAATAACCAGGCCGAGTATGATTCCGTTCGTGGTCTCTTAGCTGACGCTCTCTCCCATCGCATCCTCCATCTGCAAGTTTATTTAGATTCCCTGCTTATTGTCTTACAACTTAATGGCGTCTACCGTGTGCATAATCCTATCCTGTTTAGACCATATTTACGGGTGAGACTTTTGATACGGGAATTTAGATTTATTTCATTCAACCACATCCCTAGAAATCACAATCACTACGTAGATCAGATCGAAAACCATGTTCTAGACTGGCATTTATCACACATAAGACAATAACATCCACAAAATCCACATAAAACCCATATATATATATATATATATATATAACATGTGTTTTAAAGTCCATATACTTTGAAATATATGACATGCCCATAGCATGTTACAAAAACCACTACTACAAAAATGGGGGGCACCACTTACCCCTACATCACTACCAGGGGGCACCACCTGCCCCACACCTAGTCACTCTTCAGAGGATCCCGTGCCAACGGCTCTGCTCCCGTAGCTCGTAGATCACGCACCGTCTTCCCGGCCATCGCCATGCGTCGCATGATCCCTCGCCATTCCGAGGGGAGCCTAATACATAGCTCTAAGTATTGGTCGTCTAAATCCTGCCATCCACGCTCCGATACACCGGTCAACAGCCCCTCACATCTACGACGGAGTTCCTCCACCAGTGCGGCCATCTCTTCATTCTGTCCTGTCCTCGATCCACTTGCGCCTGTAGCACCTGCTACTGCTGGTCGTCCCATATATCCGGCCGGTTTCACTGGATCTATATCTGCATCCCAAACAATATAAGGATTAGTACCATGAATACTAGTCACAAACTATAAAAAGGAACATAACATATTAGTTTCTTGTCGCTTACCATCCGGTCCCCATACTCGACCAGGTGGCAGTGGCAAGTCTAAATCTCCCCAATAACTCATCCCACTATAGGGATAGTCGTCTATGTATAACGACATCTGGTCCCAATGGGCAAAGAACTCTGGTTGAAACACCCTCTCGACCGCCCCTCCTCCTCCTCTACTTAGTAGTCGTCCCCACCGACGCATCCGGGGCTCTCTCGGGCCCCCATCAGGCAACTGTATACAAGGTCGTAAGGTCGGGATCTTCTCAAAGAAGAAAGAGCACAATATTGTCCCATATGCACAATCATGATTCCCTTGCCGCTTACATAACGACAACTGTCGTTTCAGCGACACCAACATCATCTAGGCGCACCCATAGTAGGTCCCACCCAACACACTCTCTACAATCATCATCTGTCCTCCAGTGATGTGATGGAGCGCCTGACTGCTCAAGATCCGCAACACTGCTGCGGCCACTGCCCAGGTCTCCAACCTCTCTAGCTCCCCAATAGATATCCAGTCCCTTTGACTCGGACACTCGGTCGATAATGTCGCTCCACAAACTCCATAATGTTACGCCCCCGTGGTAACACTGGCTGCGTATTTCCCACCATCCCCAACGGTGGGAGACCAGTCAAGAAATACAAGTCCTGGACCGTCAACTCGATCCTGTGACCCTGCACTACAAACGCCTCCTGATCCGGATCCCAATAACTGATAATCTTGGCCAACAAGGGCTCTCCAGCCCTCATCAAAGGGTTCTCCAAAAATTTCAGAACCCCATGTCTAGCCAGTGCATGACGGACACCCTGATCCGCCTGGATCTTCGTCCGTAGTGTACCCAAGTCTCTCTCTCTCCACCTTATTCATATATCTGCCATATCTGCATAAAAAAAATCATCTTTATCAACATCCAGATCAACAAAACTGCATTATCTTACACCAAAACAGAATTTCAGCCCATAACAGCACTGAAACATCCCATACCTAGCAGGTCGCACTTTTTGGGCAAAACCTGGGCCAGGTCGCACTTTCAGGCCAAAACCTGCGTCCCAGGTCACAAATTTTTCCCCAAAAAGTGCGACCCGACCGTAATGAGGAAGTAGGGACAGTTTCTGGAATTTTAAACCCTAATCTGCAATTTCAATCCATCAAAAACAAAGCTTAGGATTAGGCCTCTTACTTGCAACTGACAGATTGCACTTCTAATGGTCGGTTTGTCTGCTACGATCGCCGCAAGATTTAGGGCCTTCTCTTCTCTCCACATTCACCATAGCTCCACAAGAAAATGAATGATTTTGGAGGGAAAACACCCTATTAGAAGAAAATCCCTATTTTTTCTTTCGCCCGCTGCGACCAAACCGTAGCCCCGTTTGACAAACCGTCTACACCGTTGGAAAGCTCTCACCGAGCACTCAAATGGGTGTTTGTTCATTTTTCATGTTTCCATACTTCACCAGGACACATTTTGTCCATGAAGGACCTTTTCATCTCTCCTCAAAATCGAATTCCTTCACTTACAACACTTGTACCTGGGGGCACCACTTTGCCTCCTTACTTGTCTTTGTTCGTGTTGATTTTCGTCATGAGATACTCCCTTGTACTCATGTTTTTATGGTTCCCCATCGGACCGTTACTGTGTGGAAACACCATCGAGTCGCCTTTTTTTAGAGCATCCGAGTTGAGTCATCATCAGTCATGGAGTCTCTCTCGCGTCCCTTTTTATCCCGCTATAGTCCTCCATCCTTCATTACTTGGTCCCCCCCTCGAGTTTCACAATATGGCCCTCAGTCCCATTTTTCCCTATCCCTCCTGATATTGTGTCAGTCGCTGCCAAGCCATCCCTGCTTTTTATGCTCTAACAAGGGAATTCATCCATCCGCCACTTAGTATCCCTCATTTTCATCATCATTAGTGTCCATCTGTTCGTCACTCCACTATTTTCTCTCGTGCCTTAGTTGGGGTTCCCTTCTTGCCTCACCCATGGTGGACCTACTTCTGTCAGCATCAGCTCCTTTCATCCAGAAGTCAGGTCTAGGGGTAGTATACCTTGGTTCGAGCTCTTTTCGGCCTGATCGTGATCTATACACTTGACGGTTCAGTGATGCAGCAGTAGCTATTGGTGATACCCGGGCGTGTGTGAGATGTCTCAACCCTCAGGAGGGGGTGGCCCTGCAGGTAGCCCCCCACATACCCGGATGACTTCTTCATTTCAACACTTGATGCAGCCCCTCTCAGTTGATGATATCGGCCTCAGTCGCTTGCAGCACCTCTTCGATTTGCATGTGTCGGTCTGATTTCGGGAGCCCTTCCCCGTGTGTAGGGGGCATTTGCGTATATTAGTATCTCATGTACTACCATATCATTGTATAAGTCCTGACGATTATTCCAGGCATCGCATGTATGTGGGATTCATCATTCTTGATTTCTGGCTCATAATTAGGCCAGCACTGGATTTACTATCACGTTCTGTGGTTTTCCGGGCGCCTTATTCTTTATACTATTGTCTCGGTGGGCATAGGTATGCCTTCCTCGCCGCCTTTCACATTGGTACCACATCATACACTTGAGACTTGTTGCACCTGTAAGTCTCGTCTCCTCAGGGTCTAGTCCTCCACCACTTTAGATTACCTTACATTCCTCTCTTTCATTTCTATCTTACTGTTTCGTGATTTAGTTCTTACAACGTACTTCGGTCATACGGTTTGCTCCTAACACTCGTACGTTGGGGGGAAATCTGTTACACCATTTTTTGGTCATCTAACCCATTATTATTAGATGAACCCAAGTACACCATGTAAGACAAATTTTACCCCAAGTAAAATCGCTTTCACCACATTTGTTTACATTTCTTGGTCATATTTAACCCAAAACAAGGTAATCAATTAAATAAATAATTATTTATTTAATTATTTCCTAAGAATAAGTTATTTAAATCACTATTTAAACACTATTCCTAGTTAAATTTGACTAAATCATTTTTAAATAATTAAATAAACCATTATTTATTTAATTATATTCCCCTCATCTCCCTTAAATAATAAATAAATCATTTATTTATTTGTTATTTATAAATAAAGGAATTGACCGAAGTCAAAAACCCTTTTCCCTCCAACAAATATAATAAAATATTCCTAAAGGGTGATTCTAGAATGTGATTAATAATATTTTATTCATGCACCAAGTTCTAGAACACCCCAATATTTTGTTATAAATAGAAGGGTTTTCCCCATTTATTAGTCACCTCCATTGCATTAGATTACACTAGATCTACTCTTGGTCACCATTTCCATTTGTTTGCATTTTGAACTCCCATTGAGTTCCATGTTTGTTAGGGTTTTCCACATTAACCAAAGAGAGGAATTTTAGATCTGAAACACTGAGGACTTCCAAGAACCCATCCCACTGAGGAGAACTGGAAAACACCTTTCTTGTTTTCCTCTCAGGTGCCCAATTCTTTAATATAATATAAGATTCTTTTTATACATTGTTCTTGTATTGTTCATTGGATGCATGGAGCTATTTTATATATCATCTGCTTAATATCTTTTATGCTTAGATCTAATTTTATGCAACAAACTTAAGGATATTTTGCAGCCATACTTGATGTTAGGGCTACTTGATATGCATAGCTAAAGTGATATTTTACGACGAAAGAATCATACTAACATTTACAGAGGACCATAGGTATGAAAATACCTGAGTTACGTTGGCTATCTGATCTTGCAGGCGTTCTTGCACCGTGATAAGCTGGTCGCGCTGTTCAGTAAGCGCCACGATCTGTTGTTGTTACTCTTTGCACCACTATTGCAGCTCCGAGTGAAGCCTCTTGTCTTGCTGGGCCGCCCTCTGAATGAATAAATATAGCTGAGGTGTACCCCATGTTTCTAAGTTAGCCGTGCCCGAAGCGCCCTGGGCCGGCCTCCTAGCTTGCAGGGGTTGCCCACTCGCAACTGAGCGGTTGGAATGCTCTGGAGGGGACGGTGGTGTCTATTGCTGCGTTGAGTTGGCCATATTCAAATTTGGCCGCTCCTGCTGATCGGTCTGCCCAGTGGGGGGAGGGTCAGCATGCTCAGGCTGAGCCTCGTCCGAGTCGGCCCTAATGTTTGCCAGCTGGGTAAATATAGAAGATAGATAAACCTGGGGTGTGCCCACGGGGTCGACTGGTGGTACTACGACAGTAGTACTGGAGTCAACTTCAGCCCCGTGGTCCCCGCCAAAGAGTTCCCGGATGAGCGGGTCGGACACAGTGGCAGATGAATTTGATGGAGCGGATGAAGTGGAACGGTGGTGGAGTGGTGGATGGAGGCAGAGTTGTGGATGGAGGGCGAATTTTAATAAACTCGGAAGGGTCAATAAGGGGTTCTTCCTGGATCAGTGCCCCTGTATTTGGGGGCAGGGGCGGATCATCATCAGTAGGGTCCACCACCGGATTGGCTACGGTGGTGCGGGCCCGCTTGGCCGGAGGAGTTTCTAATTTCTCGGGGGTTGGGCCCTTTCCTCCCATCGGGGTGATAAATGGGCTTGCAGAGGTAAATAAAATAGTTGGGAGGGGAGAAGTAAGAGGAGTGGTAGGGGTGTGCAAAGTAGACCGAGAAATCTGAAATTCAGAAAATAAAGGGAACGGAGAGGCACCGCTAGAAATAACCTGAGCTACCGCATTAAAATTTCGCACCTGTGTATTAAAGTGGCGGACGACGGGGGCGAGCGGTTCGGGGAGTGCCTATGGTGGTGCTGCCGCATCCGTCTCGGCAGGCTGTTGCAATGGAAACATCCGCTCAAAGTTGTACCTGGGGATGCTGTCGCGGGTGTGCTTCGTGACCCCCAGCCACGAACAGACTTCGTGGTGGAAAGTGGCATCGTCCAGCTGGAACTTCAACGACATCATGTGGAAGGTATCTTCTGGCATGTAAGAGGGTCAGAGGTAAGTATGCCTATGACTTACCTCGAACCACACTTGCTCGCTATACTCGTCCAACAGGTTCTTGGGCACCTGTTGCTGGCTGGCTATGACATCTGTCATTAAACCGTACCAGGTCCGAAATGCTTCGGCATTCACCTGCTTGGTGCTCGGATCAGCCGACACCTTACATGGAACAAATTTCATCGCAAGAGGCTAGCCCTCTGGAATTTCTGCTGGTATCCTCACAAAAGGGGTGTGCCACTTCCAGATGGCAAAAGCAACGATCAAGTATCCATAAATGAAACTGGTCGTACGCTTGTAATTTTCTTCGCACGCATCAAATAGCTCTTTCAAGAGAAAGGAGCACCAGTTCAGCTTGGCACCCTGAACACAGTGCTCCGAATGTGCATTTTCCCTTTGATTAATGCCTCATTTTCTTACTGGCAATGAGGTAGCAAGCAAATTTAATCTCGCCCGTATTGATGAGCTCTATCTTGGCTCCCTTCCCTCCTTGTCGGGTGCCGTATTTGCTGTATAGGTCTGCGTCCCCGGATTTCCGTGCGCGCTTAGAGGTGGTTTGACATGCGGTCGAGACATCTGCACCATTCTGTGAGAGCCCGGTCAGACGATGGATGTCTTCAGCGTGAATGGGAATTTCCTTGTTCAGCCACAAGGACCCATTCTGAATGCGGCTAAGTAAGAAACGAGTGCACTGCAAAACCGGTCTGGTGGTCCCGAAGACCGGAAGATTTCTGAGATTCATGAGAGAAGATTGCTGAAGGCCCTGCAATGATGGTAAAATTCGGTTGGCGGAGTTCCCGGCTGTGCTGTAATAGTGTTCCATATACACTTTCCAATTGAGCGCCGGGAATTCAGACGAGTCGGAAAGGTTGGCGTCTATCAAAGCTGCACTGTCGTATTTCCCGACTAGAGACTCTGTCCTGTGAATCCTACTGTCAAGCTCTGGTTCGACGATAGATAGGAGGGCCTTAGGCATTTTTTCTCGGAGCTGATAGACGTGGAGTATTCGGTTCGGTATCCTCTCTCGGTGTTGTTCGCCTGAATGCTCCTGCTGCTTTTGTGCTGCTGCAATTTCTAATGCTAAGTGTTCCGGCATTGTCGTGCTTTTCTTCATGCAAGTGATGTAATTTCCTGGCACGGGTGAAGTTGATGAGACCCCATAACGAGTTAATTCCTGCTGGCATTCTTTTCTGTGATAATCGTGCGATCAATCACGTGCCAATGGGTATTTTGACAGTTGCTGACGGTGGCATGGGGAAATGGGTGGATGCGACGGCTGAGGTCACGGGGGATGATGGCAAAATTATTATGGCAAGGTTACTTCCAATTATGGCAATTTATGATGCAAATCGGGACGATTCTACGGACTGACACAAGTACTAACTGAAATGACCTGGACTGACACTGGCACGTTTGTGGATCCTACAGGGATGACACGCTCGACAGGCCCCTCCTCGACCACAGTCGGCTACGGTGCGGTCCCCGCAACAGAACGATGATTTACAAGTGATGCAAAAAAGGAAAAGACTACCTATGATCATCCCGGTTGCGGGAGAGTTATTCAGCTACACTACTCTACGGGTGCTCTCGGGTGCGAAAGTTATTGATGAAAAAGGAGGGGTACTTACTCCTGGTAGGGTTTCAGGCGTGCACCATTCACCCACCGAGGTAAAGCAGTACTGTCCAGCTGAGCTAGCCGAAGGGATCCAGAATCTTTAATATCAATGACGAAGTAAGGTCCCAGCCAATGCATCTGCAGCTTTCCTGGAAACTTCTGAAACCTGCTGTCATATAAGTGGACCTTACCGCCAACCTGGAATGTTTTGTGCTTGATGTGGTGATCATGCCACGCTTTCTGCCGGGCCTTCTGAACCTTCTGGTGAAATTCGGCCAGAAATTGGGCCTCGTCCAGTTCCTGTAGTTCGTGGAGGCGTTCCCGAAGCGACTCCTCTTCCGAGAACTAGAGAGACGTGGCGATTAAAAGACTGGGTATAGTGAACTCGGCGGTAATTACAGCTTCCCGACCATACACTAGCTAGAACGGTGTCTGATTGGTCAAGCACTTCACCGTGGTTTGGTAGGCCCATAATGCAGTTGGTAGGCGCTCATCCCAATCGTCGCGCTGGGCATTGCAGATCTTAGTCAAGCCTTTTTCAATAATTTTATTGAATGCTTCAACCATACCATTGGCCAGCAGGTGGTACAGGCTGCTCTTGTGATGTTGGATCAGGAATGTGTCCAGCAGCGACTTGACCGTGGCATTAATTAAATGCGTACCCTAATCGTTGGTTAAACTTCGCGGGCAGCCAAACCGACTGATGATGTGTTCAAAAATGAACCGGGCTGCTGTATCCGCTGTGCAGTCGTGTACCGCTGCTGCTTTGGCCCACCTAGTAAGGTAGTCAGTGGCGGTAATGATATAGCGGGCCTTGGAGTGCCTGGCGACTGGGGCGATGGGGCCTACAAAGTCGAAAACCCACTTCTCGAACGACCGCAACACATGGACTGGGTGTAGCGGAAGCTCGTCCCTGTGAGAGGGCCTCCCTGTCTGCTGAAAGACATCGCATTTCCTAACGAAGGACCGTCGGCCACCATAGCCCAGCTTGGAGCACCTTCCTTGCACCCGCATGACCTCCTGCAACCCTGTTGTGGCATTCCCACACCACTGCTTCACGTTCGTGGTCAAGTACGCATCTGCGCAAAACCTCATCAAGGCCCAGTTTGTATAACTGCCCCGCAATTAGTTGGTAGTCGGCCGCACGGACGACCAAGTGCCGTTTATGGAGCGAGGTGTAATCCTGAGGGCATTGCCCCATGGTCAGATAGGTGGCAATGTCGGCCAAGTAATCCGGTACTGCTTCGACCCAAAAGAGGTCAGCATCCGACAACTGATCATCAAGTGAGCCGTCGTTCTCCCCCGTCTCCAACCTGGATAAATGATCGGGCCCGACGTTCAACCTCCCGGGCTTGACGATCACCTCAAACATAAATTCTTGAAAGAGCAGCAGCCAGCGACAGATCCGTCCTTCCAAAACAGGCTTATTTACGAAGTACTTCAATACAGAGTGGTATGTAAAGAACTTAAATTTGCCTCCAAGAAGGTAGTGGCAGAACTTCTGGAGAGAGTACACCATTTCCAAGGCCTCCCTTTCGGTAGTGGTGTAATTCTTCTCCGCATTAGACAATTTGCGGCTGGCGAAGTAGACTGGATGGTCGACTGTCGTTTCTCCTGGTTGCGCCAAGACAACCCCAAGCACAATACTGGAAGCATCAATATGCACATGGAACTACTTATCCCAGTCTGGGTGAACAAGTATAGGTGCTGTCGCCAGCGTCTCCTTCAAAATTTCAAGAGCCTTCCGACACTCCTCCGTCCACTGGAATATTTCTGACTTCCACAGTAATTTCTCCAAAGGGGCAGTGATATTCGCGTAATTGCGGATAAACCGCCTGTAATATCCTGTGTGCCTGAGCAGTGCCCGCAACTGCTTCATGGTTTCGAGGGCTTCCATGTGGACTATTACAGCGACCTTCGCGGGGTCGACACAAACCCCTTGCTTGCACACCACGTGTCCTAACAGCGTGCCGAAAGGAACTGCAAAAATACAGTTCTTCAAGTTCAAGGAAATCTGCAACTGGCGACACCGATCAAACATAATATGCAACAGGGTGGCATGTTTCTTCAGCAGACTGTAGACAGTCCAATCGTCCATGTATACTTCCAGGAACTTGTGGATGTACTCCCGAAAAGCAGCAATAACAATCCGGGAAAACACGGCCGGAGCGTTTTTCAAGGAAAACGACATTACGTGGTATGCGAACGATCCCCATTCAGTGGTGAAGGTCGTTTTCGGCTTGTCCTCTTCCGCAATGCGCACCTGATGGTAACCTGAAAAACCATCCGTGAAGGAATAAGCTTCATTTCCCGCAACATGATCCAAGACTTCATCGCTAAAAGGAGTGGGAAACGGATCATGGATGCAGGCGTTGTTTAGACTTCTGTAATCGACACAGACACGTATCTCCATCTTGTCCTTCTTATTTTGAATGACGATAAGACTCACTCACTCTGCTTCTTCCACTGGAAAGATGAGACCTGCAGCCAGCATCTTGTCAATCTCCATCTTGACCTTTTCTTTGATTCGTGGGTTCAGCCGGTAGGGTCGCTGATTTACAGGTCGGGAATCTGGTTTCAGCACAATGCGCATCTCTTCGAGGTCACCCTTGATGCCCTTCAGATATGCTACCAACGAAGGGAACAAGTCTTCGTATTCCTGGAGGAGGCTGGAAATTTCCTTTGTCGTCTCCTCATCCCAGTAATCTCCAACAGTAGCCAACTTGGGCTTTTCCTCCATACCGATGTTCAAATTCTTTGTCTTTAGCGGCTGTAAATGGACGCCTTCAGTGGTCAGTTCTTCGTGGAGGTTCCGCTCACCTTCCTTTTCTTCAAAATATAGGTGCCTGAGGTCCTCCAGACTGTCATCGTCTGGATATCTGTCTATCCGTTGGCAAAACAACTCGTGCCTGGCCTCAGGACATGATGCAACCGTGCCCCCATCGGCCTCGGGGTCGCGGAAAAACAGGACCTCCTTGATCGCTTGTAGTGCCCGAGATTCCTACTCTGTCTCCCCTTCGAACGAGAAGCACCGAAAAAAATTGTCCGTGACTTCCTGCCAAGAGAGGGTTCTTCGTTTCTGCTCTTCTTCCAAGTACAGGCCTGGGGGATTGTATCCAAGGAGTGGATAAACCGATTTACCCACAGCTCTTCAAGTGGGCCCGCGGATCGGAAGTCCCCTTGTATCTGTGCCCGCTTCGAGGGCCTTCGTCTTCTTTAAACTTGGCCTTCAAAGCCTGAGTCGCGCAACTCCACCGTGACAAGGTAGTGTGGTGGTTCCTCCACCACCTCGCTGATGTGGACTGTAGTGCAGCGTCCAAAAGTGGTATTCTGCGGCCTTCTGGAACCGTGTCTTCCACCTTTGCAATAAAGTTATTCACAGCCTGCATATTCGACAGGTTGGGATATTATCTGAACTCAGCACCAATCCAATTGACTCAGGCAATGGCTACACATCTCCGCGTGCTGGTCTCGTACCCCCCTGCTGCCAGTCTTCCCACGCGAGTTCTGAACCCAACTCCGAGCTCTGGACACTGCGCCAGTTGACGAAGCCGGTTGCCGTCGGGTTGATATAATCGTCCCGCTTTCCTGTAGTCATCTGATAAAGGTGATCCATCGTTTAAGCATCCGCCCGGTTGTCCACAGTTTTGGTGTATTGCGGACCTTGATACGGGTCGAGGGGCTGCGTGACCCGGACCTCCCCATCCTCGAATATCATTAGCTCCTTTTTGAGGTCGATGATGGCGTAATTATCAAAAGCCCAATCGATGCCTAGTAGGGCAGGGTAAGGATCCTTGTCCCCCATAATATCAATAACCTCAAAATCTGTGTAAGTCTTCACCCCTGCAATGTCAACCTCGACACCTTCGAGTCGGCTGATCGGCAGAATGCAGTACTGATTCGCCATTCTGAGTTGGATTGGCGAGTAGGTCAGCCGTGGCCATCCAAGAGCCTCCCACCTCTTCCGTGGCAGGATGTTGACGTCAGATCCTAGGTCAAGCATGGTGTCGCTGATTTGGAAGCCCGCAACCTGCATGTTAAGTCAGAACTCCTTTCCCGTTCATCGCTTCTTCCGTTTAACACGCCACACACACTGAGGTGCTGTGTCCCTAGGTTCCCTCGGCCCGATATTCCCCTGTAGTGCATCCTGCATAGTATGCTTGAGCTAGTCCCGCAGCGAAGCATTGTCAACAATTTTGAGGAACATGTGAAACCATTCCTCAATCAAGGTCCCCGTGGCGCTCTATTCACCAGAACCAGTCGTCGAGGGTATCTCAAGGCCCCCGGCTTCCCGCAGCTGAGCAAAGGCCTCCACAGCCTCCTGAAAGTACGTCTTCTGCGCGTCTGGCCGGATCAGTTGTTTGGGGGAGGCAGGTCGAATAGCCAGGACCGGCTCCCTTCCATGGGCGTCCTCACCCGTCTTCTTGCCACCCTGCGTCACGATCGCGACATTCTGCATGGCTGGGGTCGCGATCCCTCGTGGCTCTGAATTTACCAAGTTCGTTCCCCTCTACCACACCCGTTCCTCCCACTTCTTGATGAACTCTGGACAGTCCTCGGTTGCATGGGCGTTCACGCGGCACTAGGAACACCAAGGACGTCGCGGTAGGGGACATTTCTGAGCCACGTGACCCTCCTGGTCACAGTTGTAACATTTCACCGGATCTCGTCCCCCTGTGCGGCCTCCGCGCATACCGCCTCCTCTCCCCCTGGGAGCCTCATTCACCCTATAGGAGGGTCGGTCCAACCGGTCCGCGAGTGCGTCAAGAGCCCTGCACTGCTCAGTGTTGTGAGTCGTGGAAGCACAAAACTCACAGTTTATGTTGTTTGGGACATTGGAGTACTTCTGTAGTATCGGGCACATCCGAGGTGGATGCCCCATCATCTGGAAAATCTCGCAATACTCCGTGGTGGCGGGGTTCGGTTGAGGTGGGAACCCCTGCGTAAGGCTGTTGCGGCTGGTATACCCCTTGCGGATTCATCGCCGCGCCACACCCGGTGGGTGGACCCCCCTGGATCACCGCGACTGAGGGTCCCACACCCATGCCACGCAACCGAGGACATTCGGTTGCGACGTGGCCTTCAACTAGGCAGTGAGTGCACCAAACATTCGGCCTGGCTGGCCTTATAGGTTGCATCTCCTTGAGATTTTCCGTCAGACTAGTGATCTGGTGCTGTAGTCCCACCAAGGAGGGATCTGGCGGGGCCGGCCCTCCTCGATATTCCTGAGGGTAACCTGCCATGGCCTCTATCTTCACGGCCTGCTCTAAAGCATCCTGCAGGTTGTCAATCTTCTGTTGGGTGAGGGGGGTTCGCGTCAAGGGAGGCAAAGCCTTGATGAAACAGTCCCTCTGATGGTTTGGGTCGATCGGGTAGCTGAGTTTCCCGATCGCATCCTTGAATCACCACATCAGCTCCCATGCGGTCTCTCCTTCCTTCTGCTTAATTTCCCAGAGCTCGGACAGACCCTGTTGGTCCATCTGGGGAAGTTTAAATTCCCGGAAAAAATCTCGCTTAACGTCCGCAATTACTGGATTAGGATGGGCCTCGGACCACTTGATAAACCATCGCAGAGCCCTCTATCTGAGCGTGGTCTGGAACTCTATTAGCTTCCCTGCATCTGGCGTCTGTCGAGCCCTCCATATGGCTTCACACAGATACCAGTGTTGCTCTACATCATCGTTGCCCCGACCAGAGAACTCTGGATACCAGGTGAAAGACCCCGCCATATTTACTTGCGGAGGGTTAACCAGGATAAAGCCTCCAGGTCCTGGTTGCGTGATTATTCTACTAGGGAATGCAATATTATTGGTGCCGCTATTACTAACGTGTGTTGCTTTCGACAATGAACTGTTATGCAATTGACTCAATACTTGTAACTTAAATAAAATATTACTCAGAGGTTGATAAAGTACTAGGGGAAGGTAGGGATCCTTGCCATTCAGAGTGTTGGAAGTGGGGCTGCCTGGAGAAATGAATGTCGTCCGCTCCTGAAACAACCGCTGCATCACAACGTACCATTCACCATCGGAACTCTCATTGGGCTACATACCTGCATCGTCTTCGTTAGTCACCGTCTCCCTTTCCCGCTTAGCTGGGCTCCCATGCACCCGCCGTACTCCCACAGCGGTCCCTTCTCCTTCCTGGGTGTCCACGTCCATAATTCCTATCCTCTGAGGCACCTCCTTCTGGTTCTTCCTATCGGTTTCCCTTTGTTTCAAATCCCGCATCACCCATTTTCGCCACCTATCGGCGATCTACGCCCGCCGATGTGCACGTCGCTCCCTCAACTTCCATGCGGCCTCACCATCCATTCCCCACTCCCCGCCTCACATTCTACGTAGCATCTGTCCCTTCAGCCCTTCCCCCAGCACCGGAGGTTTACGCTTCCATACTCGCCTTTTGGAATTCCACTAGCCCTTCATCCACCATCAGGGCCTTAATCCACAGCGGAATCTCCTTGAGCAGCCTCCCTCTTAGCCCAGAGTGGAAGGTAGCTTCAACCTTCGAGAAGGATTGGTAGCACTCTGCAGCAAACTCCACAATATATCCATCCAAAGTGGTCTCTACCCAGAAATCCACCGCGCGGGTCAATTCAGTGTCCAACCGATGCAGAGCCACCAGATCCCCATGCACCCACTTGCGGTTTATCTTCCGCGAGCCGTTCTTAGGCACCTTTTTCTGTAACCTCCGCAACCAGTTGTAGAGGTCGCTAGGGAACTTCCCCCAGAGGATCTCGTACGGATCACTGGCTGAATCTGAGAAAAGGACGAGCTCCTTGATCGCCGCCTCCTTTTGCTTGGTCAACTCTGCTTGCTGAGCAATAAATTGGTCGAGATGATTATCCCACCATCGCCGTATTTCGCCTTCATAGATCCTTGAGACCATGATCTAGTTCCCCTCATATCATGCAGGTCCCGACAACGAAACCATTTGTTGGCGAGGAATCAGGTCCCGCAGGCAAGACCCAGGTTCAGGAATTGTGGCCAACAAGGGAATCCGTTGTAGTCTAGAACCATGCCGGCATTATCACTCTACTCCGGAGAGCAGAGAGTCTCACCCGAGGCGTGCCGAAACCACATGCAGGAGGGGAATGGATCGATAGCAAGGAACGGATCCGCGACTCATGATTAACATTAAATAAATTGCATAAACATAGACATGTACGCAAGAACATTCAGAGCATGAACATGTATTAAGCAATTAAAATTTTAAAGCATCACAACCATCGTGCATAAAAATCACACAGTAGGACTGTAACTTGCAATTGCATTGATATCATTAGCCAAATCCAGAGTTACATCGCTTCCGCAAGGAGAGCTTACAAGTCTGATACACATGCCTCACAGAACAAAAAGGTAGAATAGAGAAACCTAGGAACTACAAGGATATCATGCATGATCTCCTTCAGTTGCTCTGTATTACTTCTCCAGTCATGATCCCCCTTCTCTTTCGTTCGGGTGACTACTATTTATTCACCCGCTATTGCAATGGTTAGTTCCTCTCTGTGTCCTTCTTCAACTGCTTCCGACTTCTCTCTTGCTGTCTGTGTGTTCCGCTTCTTGTCTTCTGCTATATATTCTCGTTATCTGTACTTGTGCATCTACTTTCTTCAGCTATCTCTTGCTTCTGCGTCACCTTGATAGCTCCGCGGCTTACGGTAGTTGCGACTCGGTCGCGATTGCCATGTGTCCTCATGCCGCAACTCAAAAAGGTCATCCTTTATTCAAAATTCAAAATGTTCCAACCAAGTTTCCAAAACAAGGGCCCCAACATATACAGAAGTAAAAAGAGACCTGCTGCTCATAACTGCTCATAATTTTGTTTTATTCATAGATAGAAAACACATAATGTAAACTTAGATACATTTGAACATGAACAAAATAATAGAAACTTGCTTACTCATTCATTAATCTTTGAATCTTTGAGTACAAAAATAATTGTCTGAAGGTCCAAAACTGGGGACCTTTTCTTCCTTTGAAAATTACATTAAATGCTGTAAAAAGTAGTTTGGAACTGCTGTAACCAATCCTAACTACCAAAACTACTTTAAGACTTCGAAGGCTGTCTATCACATGCCTTGAAAATATCTTGTTACAATTACATTGTCTTAAGAAAATAACATGAAATAAATATCCTAATCTATAGGAATTGCTGATGATGTGGCTTCATTTCCTTGATCAATTGATTTGTCTTTCTTTGTTGCTGATCCTTTTGGCAGGTCTATTGTCCAAGCTCTGCGCTTTTTCCATATTTCTACCTTTGTCCTGGATGAATGTGTCAAATTGTGATATTCAAATATGAATGCAGTAATTCGATCATAAGAAGGTCTTTCTGTGAAAAGAGTCTTTACCATCCACAAGAGTTGAAAATATCTCTGCAAGAAGTTGACCATTGTCTCTCCTTTAAGCACCTGAGTCTTTTCATGCCTATTATCAACTTTGCTTTTTGTCATCACTAGTAAGTTCTCATAAGAGATCCATGGAAAAATATTTCCTTCAGCTCCCCAACATGATGGCAAGCCTACTCTTATCATTTTATCAAAAGACTTATCAAACTGACTTACTACTTCCTTGATTTCCATTAGCTTCTTTTCTGTAGCTTTTCTGAGATCATTTCTGACAATCATTTTATTAATTTCTACTGCATACAACATTTTGTCCTGCATATCATTCTCATCTAATTTCTGATGTGATTTATAATTAATAAAATCGATAATATTCTATCCCAAATGGTTGTATTAATTGCTTTTTGCTTATCAAACATGATTGGTTCTTCACATTCTACAATAAGGCTTTTCTCTTTTGCAATGATATTCAGGAAGCACTTATTAGATTTCATTTCTGAAATGCTATTAGTCCAATTGATATCTTTAGCTTGTATCAATGAGAGATTACCTTTCAGTCTTTCTTTGAGATTTTTAATCTCATCTTCAACATTTTGGAAATCCATTTTGTACTTGTCAGCTTCATTTTCTAGGACTTTCATCAACTTTGTTGCAGTCTCCAGATCTGTTTGAGCCCTCTTTCGATCTCTTTAAGCCATCTGCAACTCAGTATTTAGTTGAGCAATATGTGCTTGATGATCTTCATTACCTGTAGGAAAAACAAAAGTACAATTATTATTATCAATATGATTTTGCAATGAAATTGCAGTCTGCTTTATTTTGGAGAGTTCTTCATCATTCTGCATGAGTTGCTGCAACAACTTTTCCTTTTCCTTCTCTACCTCTGCAACTTCTGTGGCCATTGAATATTCTCCAGTAGGTAACTTTAATTTATTTCTTAATGTGGATATTTCTACCTCAGCACTTTGCATGAATTTCTGCACAACAGTCTTATCACTGGGGTCTACTCCAACTTTTATAACAATTTTCTTCAATTCCTCATTCTGAACTGTTAAGGCTCTTGAATTAGCCTTCTCTAACTTCAACTGTTTAATTACTTTACCTAACATATTTTCTGCTTTTATTTCCATTGCATTAGTCTTTGTGAGGTCATTTACAATCAATTGACCTTTTTTCATATGCAAATTCATTTTATCCATCAGTGGAATTTTCTTTACATCCACAGTCACATTGACAATGTTGAAATTGCCGAAAGAACAAATTGACATATTTGTAGGATGTGACAGGGCAATTATAAATTGATCTTTCTCAAGATCCATTACAGTCAATAATCTTGTTTGATCAACAACAACTTGATGTTCAGCTTGGGCCTCCATGCTGGCCTTCATCCTCTGATTTCTTTGTTCAATTTGTGAAAATAGTTGTTTAATCAAGGGCACCTGTTCATGAGAAGCTTCATGATTCTTGGGTGAAGCAGGAGCATTTTTCTCTTCTCCCAAATATAAAGAAAAACCAGGTGAATTAGATGTAGGCTCTTCAGTAAGTTTTTTTCTCTTCTTGGCTCCCTGCTCCTCATCATCTAGATCAATAACTACTTCTTTGGTTCTTTTAGTTGTTTTCTCTGCTATGATGGGAGTTTGAATGTTTGCATCTACTGAACTCATCACACCTTTACATGCTATCTTCTCTTGTTCTAGCCTACTTTCATGAATGAAAGGAGAGTACCCATTCTCAATTCTTCTATTTGAAATCACACTATATGGGTCATAAGCCCAACTTTCTCCTAGTAGCATATGCATGTCATCTAACATTTTTGTTACTTCCTCAAATGCCTGCTTCATATTTACTATGAAAGGGCCTACAACCATGGGTAATTTGTACATGTGTCCTTTCTTCATAGGCACGAAATGAACCTGATCAACATAATTTATACTCTGTCTAATGAATTCTAAAGCAAAAAGCCTCATTGGTACAAAAGTTGGGAGTCTATAAGGCTCAACACTTGCTCCATATAGCCTTATTTCAGAATATTCCTCAAAAACAAACTAATCTCCATATTTGCAATTGTTTCCTAAATGAAAAAACTCCTGAGCTTTAGGTAAGAAACATGGAGGGGGACTTCCATTCAATATTTCGTATGTAATTGGCATGTAATAGCTAGCAAAATCAAACAACCCAGCCTCATTCTGATCCCTTATAACTACATATGTATAGAATATCACTGATTGCCTCCTTTGATTTACATCCATAATATTTAGACCTAAATGCATGAATTTTTCCACATTATGATATAAGAACAAATATACAATCAATGAAGGAAATTTCAAAAGAACCTGTTAATGAAAGGCCCATCAGCTGTGAATTGACTGCTTCCTGCCAATATGATGGAATATCCAACATCATTCCTAGCTTCATCATCATGGAAAACATCCCTAGAACCGATTTATCCACTGTATTATCATCATCTTTACCCAGAATTTTTGCAATATTACTCAATATTGGACGAGTCTTAGCATCAAAAAACCCCCATAGAAAACTCTTTGCAATCTGGCTGAAACTGCTTCATGTCAGGCTTCAAATAAAACATGAACTGATTGAATTTTTCTCCTGCAAGATTATCATAATATTGTACCAGCGAATCGTCAGAAAATTGGATGGATGACTTTGATTAAGGATAGCAAAGGTCTTGGCGGATTAATAGGTTAGACACTTGCAGAACGTTTTATCCTTGGGAACTCATAACAAAAAACTTCCCTGGATACATGACAGATACCAACCAATAGATAAATTCAGGGAAAAGATGGGTTTTTGGAATGCATGCAGACAAAACTCTAGACCATGGCAGAATACACAAGGGAAGAATTATCATTCAAGATAATTTGCTGGTAGAAAGGGAGGTGAATTATTGAACACATGGTATCTTGAATATCCCTCTCAATATCCATGAGAGGGATATGGCTAGTTGAACCTGATAGGGACGACCTTTTAGCCATGGTTGAAAACTTACGTGAAAAGAGTTTACAGGGTGGTCAAATTTGCAGGTGGCAGAAAACTAAAACCAGGTGCAGTGCAACAAATCATAAGTAATTTTGAGAAACAAATAAAAATTTTCTTTAAATAGGTGGTGCAGGTTTTAAATTTAATGCTGACAAGACGCGCCAACAAGCCGTTAACTCTGCCCGACGTGGAAGACAATTGTGACCAACTCAGTGTCTTACGTCACTATGGGGGCTCTCGGGGTATGGATGAAAACTTCAGCTGGTGCCCCCGCACTCAATCTCCGCCGTTCATCTCTGCTGTCCCCACAGTCAACCCGGTCAACTACGGAGGCACTCATTATGGTATCTGGTGTGCTAGTTGTGCCCGTGGGTTGGGCACTTTGACGAGGACTCTAATTATCAATGCCTTCCGTCGATCAAATCAATCAATGTTTAACATCAAATACCAAACCCACTATTATAAAGTTTAAATGTTTAAACTTTAACTCATATTTTGGAAAACATACATATTTTTTCATGCTAAAGTATGAGATTTTGATACTTTAACATATTTTCCAACAATTTATTATTTTTATATTTTCAAATATTTGAAAAATAAAAGGATATGCAGATGATCCACAACATCTGGCTCCACCTAGGGATAGTGTTTTTTGCCACGAAACACTAAGAACTTGCAGATCAGTGCCTTCACTTTGGGCATGGAGTCAAAAATTGCTTGATGAGAAATATATAGTGAGAGGAAATTGAATATGTACAAAAATGAACTAATTGCCTTTAGTGCTGAAAATATGTTTTAGATACTGCCCATTTACAGGCAGTTCTATTGCTTCTCCACCAATATCTTCCAGCATGAAAGTATTATTTGATCTGGCTTCAGAGATTTTGTAAGGACCATACCATAAAGGATCAAATTCACCATGTTTCCCTTTCTCTTCCCTTCTTGTATCCCATCTTAATACCACATCTCTAGCTTGAAACATGATTTCTCTTGCCTTTCTTTCAAAAATAGACTTCATTTTCTCTTGATAAGTGACCAAATTGTCTCTGACTTTATTCCTGCTTGCATTCAATTCTATCACCTTATTTAGTCTCCTGATCAAGGCATTAGGTTCCTCTTGAGAGTCTTGAAGAAAAGAAATTACTGGTCTTGCTAGCTGAGTGGGAAACAAAACCTGAGCACCATATACCAGTTCATAAGGAGACTTACCAGTGGATCTTTTACTAGTCATTCTAACTGCCCATAAAGCAAAAACCAACTTTGAATCCCAATCCTTCTGGTTCTCATTGATTGTTTTCTTCAAGATTTTCACCAATGCTTTATTAGATGATTCTGCTAATCCATTTCCTTGAGGAGGATATGCTGTAGAGTGGGATAATATTACATTATAAGTCTGACAAAAATTTATGAACCTGACTGAGTTGAAAACTTGAGCATTGTCTGTTACAATCTTTACTAGACATCCAAATCTGCTGAAAATATTCTCTTCTAAATAATTCATTACAACCAAATCATTTGCTTTTCTAGTAGGAATTTCCTCTACCCATTTTGTAAAATAATCAGTAGCAGTTAGAATCCATTTAAACTGCCCACTTGATGGTGGATTAATCTCTCCAATGAAATCCAATCCCCATTGTTTGAATGGTTCTTCAATAAACACAGGAAGGAGAGGTAAAGGTGCTAACCTTTTATTTTCTGCAAACAATTGGCATTTTTGGCAACTTCTAACAGTTCTGTATACATTAGAAAATAAAGAGGGCCAATAAAAACCTGATTTAAGAATCTTATGAGCAGTTACTTTCCAGCTGTAATGACCTCCACACAAGCATTCATGATATTCTTTAATCACCTCCATTGTTTCCTCTTCTGTCAAACATAACAACAATACACCAGCAAGATCTTTCCAATACAATTTAGCTTCAATTATAACATAAGGTTGAGCTTTAAGTTTTAGAGCTCTGTACCTAGCTCTTTTTATTGAAGGGGGACAAGAAAAGAAACAGAGACAATGAATGATATCTTTATACCAGTCTGAGCAGAGAAATTTATATTTAATTGCTGACTTTTTCTTAATCTGATCTGTTTCTTCAGTCACTTCATCTACAGGTGCAAGTAAGCTAATTCCCAAAGCTTGGAAATTAGATTCTATCAGCAATTTGGCCAGTCCCTGTCCTTTGACTAACTTTTTTGGTTTGATATCCAAGTCATATTCTTGGATTTTGACAAACCATTTTCCTCTTTTTCCTTCCACATCACTCTGTACTAGCACATCCTTTACAACTGAATTAGGCACATATGCTATTATTCGAGAATGACGTACATAAGTTTTGAAAGCCTTTAATGATTTAACTAAAGCATATACTTGCTTTTCCAGGATACTATACCTCAGCTCTGCATCTTTGAGGACTTTGCTGAAAAAGACTACAGGTTGTTCACTTCCTTCTTCATTTTTTTGTAATAATACAACAACAATAGTAGAAGATGATGCAAATGAGAAAATTTGGAAAAGCTTTAAGTAATCTAGACTGATCTGACAGGAGCTTCTTGAAGAGCTTCTTTAATTTTGCCAAATGATTCTCTTGCATCTTTGTTCCATTTTACTTCAACATTATTTTTTAACATATTTGTTATTCTCCTGACAATTTCAACATAATTTGGAACAAATCTTCTCAAAAAATTGATTTTTCCCAAAAACCTTTGGATATCTTTTTTACTTCTAGGCAGTGGAATTGTCTGTATAGCTTCAACCCTTGCAGGGTCAATCTTCACTCCTTGATTTGAAACTATGTGACCCAACAACTTACCTTCCTCTAAAGCAAACCAAGATTTCTTGGGATTTAATGATAATCCAAATTTTATGCATTTCAAGAAGGCTTTCCTTAGGTGTTCTAAGTGCTCATCATCAGAACTTGAAAAAATAGTAACATCATCAAGATAAATGAATAAAAATTTATCACCCACAAAAGCAATATCCATTGCCCTTTGGAAAGTAGCTCCTGCATTCATGAGGCCAAATGGCATCCTGGCATACATGAACGTTCCCCAAGGTGTGGTGAAAGCAATTTTATTTTGGTCTTCTTTCTCCACAGCCACCTGGTTATATCCAAAAAAACCATCAACCATAGATAACCTGAATGCTCCAGTTACTTTCTGCAGAACAAAATCCATCTTTGGTAAAGGATAATTATCCTTTAGGGAAGCTCTGTTCAAATTTCTGAAATCCACACAAAATCTTATGTCTCCGTTTTTCTTCATGACTGGTACCATATTGGAAACCCAATCTGAATATCTTAGTGGAACTATGATTTTTGCTTGCAAAAGTTTCTTTACCTCTTTTTCAATTGGAGCCAGCAATAGTGGGTTAATTATTCTGAGCTTCTACTTGTGTGGCTTAACCCCATCCTTCAGTGGTATTTTATGCTGAATAATATCTAGATCATAAGTTTTTAAATCTTCATATGGCCATGCAAATACATCCTTGAATTGTTTAAAAAGATCTAGATACCTTTCTTTGTACTCCTTAGGAACTCCTTTAAACAATTTGACTATTTTAGGCTCATGTTGAGTTCCTAAATTGCAGTCCTCCATACCTCCATCTTGAGATACCTTTTTCTGGTTCAGCATCAAACAATCTCTCAACGGGTACCAAACCTCTGGGAAAAATATTATCCTTCAACTGAATTATCTTTTGATCACCAATTGAATGTTTCAGATTTTTAGACATATCATTTTGACCACTTTCATCGACTTCTAAATCAATTTGAATGTTTTCAAAATTTCCAATCATTGTTAAAAACTGATTAATTTGCTCATCATCCTCAAAAACCTGCCAATGTTTCACATTATCAGGGATTGAAGGCCTGCATCTCAATTCAATTTCATATCTCAATCTTGGATTAATTGGTGGCTTAAATGTGTTGGCCACAACTGCCAATGAATCTGCCATTCTGTTCTCTTCTCTTGAAACAAATTGTAAATTAAAAGCTTCAAAATAATTTTCAACTAGATCCCACACCTCATTTATATAAGACCTCAATCTGGGATGCTTAGCCTGGCACCAATTCTTAATTTGTCTTATTATTAATTCAGAATCACCAAAAACAAAGATACACTGAATTCCCATCTGTTTAGTTTTTTGCAGACTTAGAATCAATGCTTCATATTCAGCTACATTATTAGTAGATTCAAATTCCAATTTGAAGGAAAAAGGTAAAAAGTTACCTTCAGGAGATATAAATATGAATCCAGCTCCAGTGCCCTCCTTAGAGAATGCACCATCAAAATAACAATTCCAAATTTTATTTGAACACAACTCTTTATGTACATTGGTTGAAGAGAGTTGCTTTTGTGAATCTTCAGCAAATTCTGCATCTTCATGCAGCATGAAACAAGAGAGATCCTCCTTCTCTTGACCATAAATGGGGGAATTACCTGCATCTTTCTTGGTAGTATTTTTCAAAAATCTAGTTTCTCTGTATAACCTCCTTTCCTCCCCATTAAAAACAAGAATAATAGCATATGTGAAATCCAATTTGTTAGGTCCCTATATTACTAGTATAGTCCCTTATTTTTATTAGTGTAACCCCCTTATTGTTATTATTGTACCCTTGTAACCCCCATTTTGTTATTATTGTGCCCTTAAATTATTATTGTTAGGTCGGATAGGATTACATTGTGCCCCAACAGGATTACATTATGGCCCCATGGACTCCTATATATAGAAAGGAGGTTTTGTAAATTGTATCATCCAAGAATTGTTCATTTATGTAATGTATTGGAGGTTTCCCCCTCGAAGTGGCTTATTTCTAAGGCATTGCTATCTCTTTTATTCTATTTTTGGAGCTGGTTACATAACATTTGGTATCAGAGGTTTGGATTCTAGGGTTTTGCTACTCCAAACAGGTCATCGTGGAATTTTCGCTATAACTTTGTTTCTACGAAGTTTCAGAAGCTTAAATTTTTAGGGTGCGAAGAAAACATCCTGAGGAAGATCGTCTGAAAATTTCAGAGCTTGGTTCGCAATATTTTCGGAGATATGATCTGTGGAAGTTAGATCTTTTTTCAGGCTCCTAAACAGGTCATCGTGGCATTTGCACTATAAATTTTTTTCTACGAAGGTTCAGAATCTGAAATTTTTAGGGTGTGAAGCTGAAATCCTAAGGAAACTTGTCGCAAAATTTCAGAGCTTGGTTCGCAATATTTTTGGAGATATGATCTGTGGAAGGTAGTGCTTTTTCAGGCTCCAGAATTTCATCTCAAAGAGGTGATCGTGGGAAAAGTTCAATAACTCTCTCTCTGAGCATTGGATTGGAGTGCCGTAAAAAGTGGTCACAAGTACACGGACTTTAGTTGCTTGACTAACAATTTCAGAGGCGAAGGACGAAACAGTGACACGTGGCAAGTCGTACAAGTTTTCTCTATTGAACTAGTCCATAATTAGGTCATTGTGGGAGATTGGACATAACTTTGTCTTGGAGAATCCAATTTAGGTCAGACCTGTGGAATTCAAAAGAGAATTCAGAGGGCTACTTCAGTGCTAAATTTCATATATTGAAGAGCCGCAATCACAGAGATAATCCAATTTCAATATCGAGCTCCTCAAAATCAAGAAAAAAGTGTGTATTTTTTTTTCCAAATTGCATAAGTCTTGTTTGAAAAATTGATTTGAATTGATTCCAAGGGCATATTGTAGAATAGATATCAGTATTGGGTTCTAAAAAATGCCCTGTAAAAATAATTCAACACCCATTAAGCCTTCAGAAGGCTCTACTATGACTCATGAAGATGAAGAATTGCAACATGATCTATCAAAATTACAAGAGCAAGGCAACGATTTCACTCTCAGAGCAACAAAATGAAATGAAGTTTTGGAAGAAAGGCTTGCCAAGGAAAGATGACGAAGCCACCGAAAAGCGGAAGCTAAGATGAGGTGGTAGCGAGTTTTAAGATGATGACATGAAAGACAACATGGAAAAAATGAAGAAGGATCTAAAAGTAGACATCGAAGGTTTGGCAAGGTTGATACAAGAAATGTTTCCTAATGGTGAAAAGATAGTAGAGGAAACTCATGATGAGAACAAAATAAACGTTAATCGTGATTTCATAAACTCTACTGTTGGAGGGAAGAACCACCATATTCCAAAAATGGATATGAGGAAGTTTGATGGAAAGGATCCTGTAACATGGATACTACAGATGGAGCAATACTTTGATCTCCATAACATGCAAAACACACAAAAGGTACACATCGCAACTTTACATTTAGAACAAAATACATTTGTATGGTATCGATGGCTTTTCTCCCGTAAAAAAATTGTCACTTAGTCATTTTTTACGGAGTAAATTATAGCACATTATGAGGATACAAAGAGCAACAACTTCTTTAGCCAATTGATAAATCTCAAACAAAAGGGTTTAGTGGGGCAGCACATTGAGGACTTCCAAAAATTGAATATAAGGGTAACTGATATTCCAGAGGAACAGAGGATCGATCTCTTCATAGGCACTTTAAAGGATAACATCCAACATGAAGTTTGCGTTTTGGAACCAGATTCATTGGAGAAGGTATTCAGGTTGGCAAGAAAGGTTGAATGTAAAATAATGGCAACAAGGAAGCCTACCACTCAATTCTATAAAGAAGGAAGTGTTGCTACACCAAGATTTCCACAACCTACAAGGTTGACACCACAACAATTGGAAGAAAAAAGAGCAAAAGGGATTTGCTACAGTTGTGATAGAAAATACACTAAAGGTCATAAGTGCGTTGAGAAGAAATTATTTTACATAGATTGTGAAGAGGAAGAAAAAAATGAACAAGAAGAGGATATACACCAGGAACCAGCCCTAGAAGAGGAAGAAATGAATCCGACCATATCGTGTAATGCACTGGCAAGAATTACCACTCCTCAAACTCTCAAAATAGAAGGACATATCAAGAAGAAAAAGGTAATAGTGTTGATTGATTCAGGTAGCACCCATAATTTTATTCATTATAAGGTAGATAAGGAATTAAATTGTTTCCTATACCCAGCACAATAATGTCAAGTGATGGTTGCAAATGGAGGAACTATAAATTGCTTTGGAAAATGCCATAATATCAAGCTAACCATGGGGGAATGTGTATTGACTAGTCCAATGCTTTCCATTCCTATGGGAGGTGCTGATGTTGTACTAGGAGTACAATGGTTACAATCTTTGGGGATGGTAGCTTTTAATTTTCAAGAACGTTTCTTGAATTTTTTTTCAGAAGGAAAGGAAGTTGAATTACGGGTATTGCAGGGAAGCCGAGAAAGATAATAAGCTCTAATGTCATGACAAAGCTTCTAAAGAAAGAACAACGAGGTGTCATTTCACAATTATGCTCGCTAGAAGTTCCAACATCAAAATCATCTATTTCCGCAGATCTCCAACAAGTCTTGGACAATCATTCCAAGGTGTTTGAAACTCCCAAATGACTCCCACCTATTCGTGATCATGATCATGCTATTCATTTGATTCCAAGAAGTGTTCCTTCGAACATCAGGCCTTATAGATATCCTTACGTCCAAAAGAGCGAAATTAAACGTATGATTGCAGAAATGTTAGAGGCGGGTATAATTCAACCTAGTCAAAATTCTTTCTCTACTCCCGTAGTATTGGTACACAAGAAGGATGGATCATGGCGAATGTGTCCGGATTATAGGGAGCTCAATAAGCTCACCATTAAAGATAAATTTCCATTCCTGTGATTGATGAATTATTGGATGAATTACATGGAGCAATTTATTTTACCAAGTTGGATCTTCATTCAGGATATCATCAAATTAGAATGAAGACTCAAGATATTCCAAAAACATCATTTCGAACTCATGAGGGTCATTATGAATTTTTGGTCATGCCTTTTGGCCTTACCAATGCACCTTCTACATTTCAAGGGTTGATGAATTCCATTTTCAAACCCTTCCTTAGAAAATTTGTGCTAGTATTTTTTGACGATATACTAATCTATAGCAGGTCTTGGAAGGATCATGTTGAACATGTTGACAGGGTGCTCAAACTATTGCAGGAGAAACAATTATATGCAAAAACATCCAAATGTTTCTTTGGAGTACAAGAGGTGGAATATCTGGGTCATATCGTATCTCACGAGGGTGTTAAAGTAGACCCTAACAAAATTAAAGCCATTAAGGAATGGAAAGTCCCCACAACCATAAAGCAGTTGCGAGGATTTCTCGGGTTAACAGGGTATTATCGCAAGTTTGTTAAGAATTATGGTAGAATAGCAGCACCTCTAACAACATTATTGAAGAAAGATGCATTTTCATGGACTCCTGAAGCAACTAAGGCCTTTGAACGTCTTAAAGAGGCATTGTGCCTAGCACCGGTCTTAGCTACGCCAGACTGCACAAAAACCTTTATTGTGGAATGTGATGCCTCAGGAAATGGAATTGGTGCAGTTTTAATGCAGGAAGGAAGACCCATTGTTTTTGAAAGTCGTCCAATCAAGGGAAAGTATTTACAGAAACCTATTTATGAGAAGGAAATGTTAGCAATACTACATGCACTAAAGAAATGGCGAACTTACCTAATGGGAAGACACTTCAAGGTAAAAACTGATCATGATAGTCTTAAACACTTTTGGAACAAAGACTATCTTCAGAAGAGCAGCAAAAATGGGTCACAAAGATGTTGGGTTATGACTTTGAAATAATCTACAAAAAAGGAAAGCTTAATGTTGTTGCAGATGCACTCTCAAGAAAGAATGAAGAGGGGGAAGCATTGCTTTGTGCCATTTCTATTATCCAACCAGATTGGATAACCGAAGCAAGAGATGAATGGAAGAAGGACAAAGATGTATGGACACTCATTCAAAAGTTGCAGCAAGATCCTAGTACATCTGACACATTTAGTTGGAAAAATGATTCCTTATGGTACAAAGATCGCTTATATCTTTGTAAGAATTCCCAACTAAAACAAAAGATTCTTCTGGAATTGCACACTTCTCCTTTAGGAGGACACTCAGGATTTTAAAAAACTTACCACATGGTGAAGAAAGATTTTTTTTGGGATGGCCTTAAATCTGATATTCAAAAGTTGGTGGTAGAATTTTTGGTTTGCCAGTAGAATAAAGTTGAGACAATTAAGACCCCGGGACTTCTACAACCTTTATCCATTCCAAGTCAACGTTGGGAGGAGATTTCAATGGATTTTATCACAGGTTTACCTAAGTCTGAAGGAAAGAGTGTCATCATGGTGGTAGTTGATAGACTTACCAAGTATGTACACTTTTGTGCATTATCTCATCCATTTAAAGCAAGTACAGTTGCTACTACATTTATGGACAGAATTCAAAAGCTACATGGAAGCCCAAGGGTTATTGTGAGCGACAGAGATCCCATTTTTACTGGAAATTTTTGGACGGAGTTATTTTCTTGTTTGGGTACTCAATTGGCTCATAGCTCATCTTATCATCCTCAATCTGATGGTCAAACTGAGATAGTAAATAAATGTTTGGAAGGATATCTTCGTTGTTTTGTATCCGATAAACAAACACAATGGGTCAAGTGGTTACCTCTCGCTGAATGGTGGTATAACACTTCCTTCCATACCGCAGCAAAAATGACCCCATTTATGGCACTTTATGGATATCATCCACCATCCATCACATCATATTTAAGAGAAAATTCGAAGGTTCAAGCAGTGGAAGATCACATCGAGCATCAGCAAGAAGTTCTCCAACTCTTAAAGCATAACCTGAATTTGGCACAAAATCGAATGAAACAACAGGCAGATCAACATCGCAGCGAGAGAAGTTTTGATGTAGGAGATTGGGTATTTTTACGGCTACAACCATACAAACAAATGTCCCTCAAGCAAGCTAAGAAGGATAATAAATTATCATCAAAGTAATATGGTCCTTACAAGGTGTTGCAAAAGATTGGTACTATGGCATACAAATTGGAGCTTCTTGCTTCTTCGCGAGTACATCATGTTTTCCATGTTTCATGCTTAAAGAAGGTTATAGGTGAATCTATTCCGTCTCCAAAAAATATTGCTTAATCCTGATGAGGGTTAAAATCACATTTGGAATCAAGCGTCACTTAAACAAGAACTCGATAGCTACGGAATTGATCAATTTCAGAGTATCTCATCAAGTGGAAGAACTTACCCACTGAAGATTCTACATGGGAGGATGAGAAGTTTATACGGAAGCACCCAGAGCTACTCAAGCATTGAGGAAAACCATTTTTTGAAGGATAGGGGCATGTTAGGTCCCTATATTACTAGTATAGTCCCTTATTTTTATTAGTGTAACCCCTTTATTGTTATTATTGTACCCTTGTAACCCCCATTTTGTTATTATTGTGCCCTTAAATTATTATTGTTAGGTCGTCTAGGATTACATCAGGCTCACTAGGATTACATTATGGCCTAGCACCTTATGAGTATAGAAAGAAGGTTTTGTAAATTGTATCATCCAAGAATTGTTCATTTATGTAATGTATTGGAGGTTGCCCCCTCGAAGTGGCTTATTTCTAAGGCATTGCTATCTCTTTTCTTCTATTTTTGGAGCTGGTTACACAACACAATTTCAAAACTCCTCCAAGCTTTCCCCCCCAAGATCTAGATAACAACATACCAAATCTGGCTGGAATATCTGCTACTACCACATCCATCATAATACTCTTAGCTGGAATTTGAGCTAAGGAAACAACCATATCTTTGATAAGACCTACACACTTCACCCTTTTTGAATCAAAGGAATAAAGGTCTCTATATGGCTTGGTGATCTGTAAATTTAACTTTTTCATCACAGACAATGGCATTAGATTATGTGATGCGCCAAAATATAGCATACAATTATGTAAAATGAAATCATGCAACCGAACTGATATATAAAAAGGTGGAACAGAAGAATCTACCTCTTCAACATGAGGTCCAAAAGTAGCTACTGGTTTCTCTTCTTGCAGATTCACTATATCACCCACCTCATCAGACTGAGATAAATTAATAAACTCTGAAATTTCTTTCTTATAACCAGGAGTTTTAACCAACTCAAGAAGTGGTACTTGAATCTTTACTTTTTCTAATTCTTTAGAAAAACTGAAGTTTTGATTTTGTTTTATTAGATTTTCAAATTCTTCTTGGTTTTTATTTAGATTTGTATGTTGACCAGGAACAGTAACAATTTTCTCCAACATATTAGGGTCATTAGGCTTTATTTGGGAACCCTAATCTTGTTGCTTCTCTTTTTCTTTTTCTTGATTCATGGGCTGCTTCCCCTTATTTGGTTTTTTAATTGAATTTTTCTGTGGTGGAGTTGCCATTGGAGTAGGTACTGATTCCTCTTCTTCATCATCATGAGTTCTTAACCTCTTTTTTGATCTCAAATCATATGTTTTTATGCAACTTTGCTTGCATAAAATCAGTAAATTTCTTGCAATAATCATCCATTTCTTCCTGATCAAATGAGACATTAGCTTCTTTACATTCCTTTGTATATTCTTTCTCACTCTCTTCTTCTGTCTCACCATCTTCCATATACACAACAAAAATTTGATCCTCATCTTATTTCTGATCATTGTCAACAGAATGTGATGGTGCTGCTTCTATATATAAAGGTGCTTGGACTTGATCATGATATTTTCTTTCTCTTTGTAGAATATGTAGGGGTTGTTTTCTGAATTGGGTATTAAAAACCCCTCTGTTTTGTTGTGCAGGTTTCTTGTTATCTAATTCCATCTTTACTAATTTGTTTGAAAAATTTTTAATGACCTTAGTCATGTCATCTATCCTTTGATCTTGTGATGAATCTTCTTCTTTAGCTTTTCCTTTGTCTTGAACCTTTCCAGCAACAGTCATGTTTGCCTCAATCTCTAAGGCATCGTTTTGAATCCGTTCAAGAGTGGAGGCTCTTCTTTCTCTCAAGGTAAAACTGAAATCTGATACAAATTCCCCAACAAAAACAACCCTTGCTCCAATAGGAGGAGGTTTCATTTCCACAGGAAAACTATTGTACAACTTATTAAATCTTTTGATAAAATCACTCATACTTTCATTTGATTTTTTCTTTATAGCATTAAACTCTGTTAAAGAATAACCATGGTCTCTTTTTTCACCCCATCTCTGGATGAATTTTCTTTCTAATTCATCCCAATCATTGATTAAACCATTTGGTAATCCTTTGAACCATTTTCTTGCCTCTCCACTTAGAGACTGTACAAAAAGTCTCATTACAACATCAAGATGCTCTACATTAAAGTTTTGAGTAAAAGTGAAAAACAAAGGCAAGTGATGTTTTGCAGTTATTTCATCTTCACCAGTAAATCTAGGAAGTAACTTAAGGTACTCCCGAGGCATTGCATTCATTGGTTCGGGTAGTTTTAATGGTGCATATCTATTCATCAAGAAAGCAGGGGCTGCCATGTTTATGCCCTGATTGACTTCTCCTTGAGTGGGGGTAAAATGAATACCACTTGTAGGTGGGAATAAAAGGGGTGGAACAACTAATATGGGAAGGGGTATATGAACAATAGCAGAAGAAATGGAAACTGAATTAGGTTGAGATTTTGTGAATGGAAATGATACATACTCAAAATATAGTTCTTCTAATGTTGGTTCTTGGAAATGAATGGGTGAGGATAAGGATTCTTTTTCCGAGAAATTGAGTTTCCGGGAAATTTCCTTGGATGGCAAGCTATGGGAACTGCTGCTTGGTGCATGCAGTGTGGCATTAGGTGTAGAAAATATTTTTGTTTTTTGGCCCTTCTTTGAAATTAACTTTTCTGGATCTGACAGAATAGAGACTTTTTGCTGAGAGGTATCTGACCTCGTGTGAGGCCTCTTTGGAGCCAAAAATATTTAAAATAAAGCACAACTTAGTATTTCCTTCTCTTTGAACAACCAAAGGAAATATGAACAAAACCCAAGGAAAACCTTCGAATCTTCATTCCCCAGCAACGGGGCCAATTAATGTTGTACCTTAAGAGACAATCCCTTAGCTGTGATAAGGAATCAGTGCTTAAGACATTTATATGATTATGTCACGAATATATATGTCTCTGTTTTATTAACCCTCAAGTATTTATGATTAAACCCTTAAACGTCAAATATGATGAATGCTTCACAATGCTATCATCTGTTAATGTTGAATGAAGTGACTAGAAGAATATGAAAGAAGAAGTCCAAACTGATATGTTGTTTTATACAGAAAATATCATTTCCAACCCCAGAATAAATATATGAAAGAAATAGTTAAAACAAAGGAGCGCCAATTAAGGTTTTTAACTCTTATATACAAAAGTAAAAGGAGACTTGCTGCTCATAACTTTGTTTTATTCATAGATAGAAAACACATAATGTAAACTTAGATACATTTCAACATGAACAAAATGCTAGAAACTTGCTTTCTCATTCATTAATCTTTGAATCTCTGAGTACAAAAATATTTGTCTGAAGGTCCAAAACTCGGGACCTTTTCTTCCTTTGAAAATTACATTAATTACAGTAAAAAGCAGTTTAGAACTATTGTATCCAATCCTAACCAAAACTACTTTAAGACTTCAAAGGCTGTCCATCACATGCCTTGAAAATGTCTTGTTACAATTACATTGTCTTCAGAAAATAACATGAAAAAAATATCCTAATCTATAAGAATTGCTGATGATGTGGCTTCATTTCCTTGATCAACTGATTTGTCTTTCTTTGATGCTGATCCTTTTGGCAGGTCTATTGTCCAAGCTCTACACTTTTTCCATATTTCTACCTTCGTCCTGGATGAATGTGTCAGATTGTGATATTCCAATCTGAATGCAGTAATTCGATCATAAGAAGGTCTTTATGTGAAAAGAGTCTTTACTATCCACAAGAGTTGAAAATGTCTCTGCAAGAAGTTGACCATTGTCTCTCCTTTAAGCACCTGAGTCTTTTCATGCCTGTTATCAAATTTTCTTTTTGTCATCACTAGTAAGTTCTCATAAGTGCTCCATGGCAAAATATTTCCTTCAGCTCCCCAACATGATGGCAAGCCTGCTCTTGTCATTTTATCAAAATACTTATCAAAATGACTTACTGCTTCCTTGATTTAAATTAGCTTCTTTTCTGCAGCTTTTCTGAGATCATTTTTGACATTTATTTTATTAATTTCTACTGCATACAACATTCTGTCCTGCATATCATTCTCCTCTAATTCCTGATCTGATTTAGAATTAATAAAATCGATAAATCTTCTGGCCCAAATGGCTCTATTAATTGCTTTTTTCTTATCAGACATGATTGGTTCTTCACATTCTACAATAAGGCTTTTCTCTTTTGCAATGATCATCAGGAAGCACCAATTAGATTTCATTTTTGAAATGATATCAGTCCAAATGATATCTTTAGCTTGTATCAATGAGAGATTTCCTTTCAATCTTTCTTTGAGATTTTTAATCTCAGCTTCAACATTTCGGAAATCCATTTTGTACTTGTTTGCTTCATTTTCTAGGAATTTCATCAACTTTGTTGTAGTCTCCAGATCTGTTTGAGCCCTCTTTCGATCTCTTTCAGCCATCTGCAATTCAGTATTTAGTTGAAAAATCTGTGCTTGAGGATCTTTATTACCTGTAGGAAAAACAAAAGTACAATTATGATTATCAATATGATTTTGCAATGAAATTGCAGTCCGCTTTATTTTGGAGAGTTCTTCATTTTTCTGCATGAGTTGCTGCAACAAATTTTCCTTTTCCTTCTCTACCTATGCAACTTCCGTGGCCATTGAATGTTCTCCAATAGGTAAATTTAATTTCTTTCTTAATGTGGATATTTCTACCTCAGCACTTTGCATGAATTTATGCACAACAGTCTTATCATTGGGGTCTACTCCAATTTTTATAATAATTTTCTTCAATTCCTCATTCTGAACTGTTAAGGCTCTTGAATTAGCCTTCTCTAACTTCAACTGTTTAATTACTTTACCTAACATATTCTCTGCCTTTATTGCCATTGCATTAGTCTTTGTGAGGTCATTTACAATCAATTGACCTGTTTTCATATGTAAATTCATTTTATCCATCAGTGGAATTTTCTTTACATCCACAGTCACATTGACAGTGTTGAAATTGCTGGAAGAACCAATTGACATATATGTAGGATGTGACAGGGAAATTCTAAATTGATCTTTCTCAAGATCCATTACAGTCAATAATCTTGTTTGATCAACAACAACTTGATGTTCAGCTTGGGCCTCCATGCTAGCCTTCATCCTCTGATTTCTTTCTTCAATTTGTGAAAACAGCTATTTAATCAAGGGCACCTGTTCATGAGAAGCTTCATGATTATTGGGTGAAGCAGGAGCATTTTGCTCTTCTCACAAATGCAAAGAAAAACCAGGTGAATTATATGTATGCTCTTCAGTAAGTTTTGTTCTCTTATTGGCTCCCTGCTCCTCATCATCTAGATCAATAACTACTTCTTTGGTTCTTTTAATTGTTTTCTCTGTTATGATGGGAGTTTGAATGTTTGCATCTACTGAACTCATCACACCTTTACATGCTATATTCTCTTGTTCTGGCCTACTTTCATGAATGAAAGCAGAGTACCCATTCTCAATTCTTCTATTTGAAATCACACTATATGGGTCATAAGCCCGACTTTCTCCTAGTAGCATATGCATGTCATCTAACATTTTTGTTACTTCCTCAAATGCCTGCCTCATATTTATTATGAAAGGGCCTACAACCATGGGTAATTTGTACATGTGTCCTTTCTTCATAGGCACGAAATGAACCTGATCAACATTTAGATTCTGTCTAATGAATTCTAAATCAAAAATCCTCATTGGTACAAAAGTTGGGAGTCTATAAGGCTCAACACTTGCTCCATATAGCCTTATTTCAGAATATTCCTAAAAAACAAATCAATCTCCATATTTGTAATTGTTTCCTAAATGCAAAAACTCCTGAGCTTTAGGTAAGAAATAGGGAGGAGGACTTCCATTCAATATTTCACATGCAATTGGCATGTAATAGCTAGCAAAATCAAACAACCCAACCTCATTCTGCTCCCTTCTAACTACATCTGTCCAAAATATCAATGATTGCCTCCTTTTATTTACATCCATAATATTTAGACCTAAATGCATAAATTCTTTCACATTATGATATAAGAACAAATATACAATCAATGAAGGAAATTTAAAAGAACCTGTTAATGAAAGGCTCATCAGCTGTGAATTGACTGCTTCCTGCCAATATGATGGAATATCCAACACCATTCCTGGCTTCATCATCATGGAAAACATCCCTAGAATCGATTTATCCACTATATTATCATCATCTTTACCTAGAATTTTTGCAATATTACTCAATAATGTAAAAGTCTCAGCATAAAAAATGCCCATAGCAAACTCTTTGCAATCTGGCTGAAACTACTTCATGTCAGGCTTCAAATAAAACATGAACTGACTGAATTCTTCTCCTGCAAGATTATCATAATATTGTACCAGCGAATCGTCAGAAAATTGGATGGATGACTCTGACTCAGGATAAAAAAGGGCTTGGCGGATTAACAGGTTAGACACCTGCATAACGTTTTCTCCTTGGGAATTCATAACAAAACACTTCCCTAGATACATGACATATACCAACCAATAGATAAATTTAGGGAAAATATGAGTTTTTGGAATGCATGCAGACAAAACTCCAGACTTGACCGTGGTAGAATACACAGGGGAAACATTATCATTCAAGATAATTTGCTGGTAGAAAGGGAGGTGAATTATTGAACACAGGGTATCTTGAATATCCCTCTCAGTATCCATGAGAGGGATATGGCTAGTTGAACCTGGTAGGGACGACTTTTTAGCCATGGTTGAAAACTTATGATGCAGGCCTAGCCTGCAAATAACCAGGATGTTTTCCACTCATGCCATTACAAACATACACCTCAAACAATTTCCTAAATCTTTCTCAATACATGGCAATTTCATCTACTTTTGGAAACTTCTTTGTTTCAACCAACTCTGACGGAGTAACAGATCTACGCAATGTAATACCCACTTGAAATCTTTAACAAATCGATATTGGAATAGAAGTTTAACAAATCGATATTGGAACAGCAGTTTAACAAATCGATATTGGAACAACAGTTTTTAAACAATCACAGGTAACAAAAAATTGCAGTATGTTGGCCTTCCAAATTATCACTATCTGTTGACAAACTAGCCCATCCAAGGCTACATTACACAATTGCAAATTCACCAGCGTCTTCAACGCTTCCATCCACAATATCACATCTTATATGAGATATGATTAGCTGCAAAAAGTCTTCGAACTTCTGCAGGTCCGAATTACCGTGCTTATGCTATTTCACTGTCCAATTTACTCAATATGCCATCAATACAACAGGATTTTCATATGAACCGGTTAAAATTTAAATGCCAGAACTTCATACTTACCAAAGCTGCCTTCAACGAATTTGCCAGACTTATGTCTCTGCGTTCTCCAACATTTACTGTTCCATGATTTGCATTAAATTTTCAACACAGACTTGGATCTTTGAACGCTGATCTTTGAACGTGGATCCCAAACTATAATTCGATTCAGAACTTCCATTGAATCGGCTGCTGCAAACACTGTCTTTCACAAATCGATGTCAATTTTCCAAACAAATCATTTTTTATGTGGTAGCATGGATCGAATACAATCAGATCCGCTCTTCCTCCATTGTGAAACAGAATCGGAACTCCATTAATGAGTATTGAAACTCTACACAGGATAGCGTATTCAATCTTCTAGCTCGACCTTTCTGGAATTGGGATTATTAAAATTGACATGAAATCGACCTTCATTTTATTCCATACAACGAATCTTTACATCGATAGCAAATGCAATTCAAAATTAAAACTTCGCTTACCCAGAAATCGATTGCACATTCAATCACTGGTTATTCAGTGTTACATAGGACCATTCACATGGTTTATTAATTTCGCAGATCGATTCTCCCTGCGTTAAGGTAAGCCTGATTCATCACTACGCAATCTGCTATTGAGCCAGCGTTTCATGCGTTCATCATTCTAGTGACAACGTCCAGAATTTACAGAGACGGTAAAATAAACATTCAAAACAGAACTCTCAGCAAAGATATACAATAGCGCCCTCTGTAATTAACCATTTACTTATACAGAAGTTCTTTCTCCTTGAAATCGATCCACAGAGATTTTACATCTGCCACTTCAATCTATTTAATGCAGATTAATAGATAAACGCTGGAATTCAAAAATGTAATTAACCATTCATTTCAGGATTCAACTGAATCTCAAAGTCGATATAAGAAACCAGTGAACTCAAGGAACAGTTCCAAGTCAGTACCAATTCTACGCTTTCCTCATTCAATCAATGATATATATATACATCTGAAACATTGTTTTCATAAAAACAAAAGGAGACTACTTACAAACTTATCTTTGGCCTGATATTCGACACTGATGGCCCTTTTACAAACTGCCTGAAGGCATCAAATCAGAAAAACCTCTCACTCTCTACTCACACTCCTATCTCAATGTACAAGAAGACACAATTTATACAAATAAATGGTTCATGAACCAATTCTGATTCTGAACCAGAAATCTCTCAACCTCTCCTAGAAAATCTCTTCAATCCCATTCTTTTCTAAACTAACTCTAAATAAAGCTTTTTAAAATCTCTCATACTCTATTCTAGCCAAATAAATCCAACTATTTGCCCTGATCTCCATACAAGGAGGATCACTCAGCCACCTACATCCTATCCTCATATTTAACAATAAAATAAACATTCTCATATATTTAAACAAATAAAATTAATTAAATTATTTTCTTCCAACCCCTTGTTAGTCACAACATGTGACCATGCTATCACATTGCTGACTAGCCTGAATGCTCCTGCATCAACTTACGTGAAAAGAGTTTACAGGGTAGTCAAATTTGCAGGTGGTGGAAAACTAAAACAGGGTGCAGCGCAACAAATCACAAGTAATTTTGAAAAACAAATAAAAATGTTCTTTAAATAGGTGGTGCGGGTTTTTAATTTAATGCTAACAAGATGCGCCAGGAAGCCGTTAACTCTGCCCGACGTGGAAGACAGCTGTGACCAACTCAGCGTCTTACGTCACTGCGGGGGCTCTCAGGGTATGGACGAAAACTACAGCTGGTGCCCCCGCACTCAATCTCCGTCGTTCATCTCTGCTGTCCCCACAGTCAACTCGGTCAACTGCGGAGGCACTCACTATGGTATCCGGTGCGTTAGTTGTGCCCGCAGGTTGGGCCCTTTGACGAGGACTCTAATTATCAATGCCTTTCGCCGATCAAATCAATCAATGTTTAACATCAAATACCGAACCTACTATTATAAAGTTTAAATGTTTAAAATTTAACTTAGATTTTGGCAAACATACATATTTTTTCATGCTAAAGTATGAGATTTTGATACTTTAACATATTTTCCAACAATTTCTTATTTTTATATTTTCAAATATTTGAAAAATAAAAGGATATGCAGATGATCCACAACAATTGTGTTCAACAATATTCATACTTTGAAGATGTACATTCAAGCTTGAGTCATGTAAACCAAGTAGTGGAATTTGTTTACTAATTGCATCATAATTTGTTGACTCATCTTGGTAAGAAGTATGTGGCTTTTGATGGCAACATGGACAAACCCAAGAAGTTCATTGAACAATTTCAAAATGGTACATGGTAATGGCGAAAACACTTGGTCAAATGTCGACGCAAGTACAAGGCAAGACAAGCTAAAAATCGCCATGTCGATAGTGTTCAAGGTGAGAAAGTTTTCAAGTTATTCAAGTTTCCTTTGATTGATGACCGAGGTGGGAACAAGTTTGTTTCTTCAAGGACAACTTGTTGTTCTACAAATTCTAGGAAATTGCAGCATGATGGTGTTTACAACAACAAGACAGGGTCTACAGAATCAAGGAAAAATATCAGTTTTCGTGAAAATCTCAAATTGTCGAATTCAGTCAAATTCCAGTGGATTGAGATTGGAAGGGTGAGGGGGATGTACCATCATTCACATGTTTAGTAATGAACAATATTTTGGGGTCCAAAAGATTCTAGTGGGGAGGCGTGATCAGGTGTTCAAAAATTAAAAGTGGTCAGAATGGTGTTGAACCTGAACGACCGCGTAGATCTCGTCGTTATGAATCCGACGCAACTTGTTTCGTGGAAAATCAACACCGTATGCTCCCAGAAACACGTTTTGTCCACTTTTTCAAACATGCAAATTGAAAAAAATTGTGTAGATAGCCTAGTCAACAGTTTGTACAGCTGACTGAGCATGCCTACCTGGTAGTTGACTGGCCAAACCCTCTGTTTTCCTTCGGCGAATCTGGGAGTGCCAAGTGGCACATTATTACAGGTTCTTTGTGGCAGATTTTTATTGGTTCTTTTTGGGCCAACCACGTGCTTACATGTGTCCCAATCAGGGGCTGCCACGTGGTAGCACGTGGGGGCGAAAAATTTTGGTTAGGGTCGAGCGGAGCCCCAGGAAGTAGAACCGCCGACCTCTACACAACAAGCACCAAGGTATACCACTACGCCATCTGCATGTTAATTAATTATATAGTCGGCAGGTTCGTTATATTGTTTAACCACCAATGGTTTGGGGGAGGGGGTCGGGGTATAGCCCCAGCCCTTGGTCACCGTCACCGGTGGGAGGCTAGCCCTGAGCCCCTCGTATTATATGCTATAGTTAGCACGGAGGAGTGGCCACATGCCCACGGTTAGAAAAACCATCACCGACCTTTGTTTTTTTTTTAAATAATTTTTCCGCCCTTAGCCCATAGAGGGAAAATTAAGGAGGCAAAAATTTTGCTCGGAAAACAAGCAGTTTGTTGCCCAGTTAGCATGGATAAAGGGCGAAATTGTAGGATGATGCCGGACCTGGAGAAATTTGTGGAGCGGTTAGTGGAGAAACTTGGGGAGATCATAACTTCTCTAGTTTTTGGCCAAATTCGATGCAGAAATAGGCTACATAAGCATTTTTGGGCATTGTGGAGCTGATGGAACAATTTTCAGAATTGTTTGAGCATTGCAAACACACGTAATCACACTTTTGAGCATAATAGAAGAGGACCAAGCCATTGGAAGCTGGACCAAGGAAATGTAGCCCAGGCGGGGTGAACTCCGTCATCATATTGTGCTGTGTGATTGTTTATGGTGATGTTTATGTTTGTTAGATGTTGATGTTCAATGTTTTATTTATGTTAATTTGCTCATTAAATTCACATTAAAACACATAAAAACTCATGTTAAACTAACAATTAACCTCATCATCCTCAAGCAGTTTCTCTAAATTCTGAATTGGATCTTAGCACAACAAAACTAATATTCCCATTCAGATCACCACATCAACCAACTTGAGCATAGAGCCAAAAATATTTTAAAGAACCATAATAAAATATTGGAAACAACATGAATTTATAGAACTTATTATAAATCATGCTTGTCGGGAAGCCTGGTTTTCAAGCAAGACTCATATCTAGTTGTTTTAGTTACCTACTTTTCACATCTAGATTTACTTGTATCTTTACTGTTTGGTATATTTATTTATTCTATCCTACTCTACTTGAAAAAAGAGGATCCCTTTCAAGTATAGGAGCATTTCCATTGAATCCTTGTACGTAACATGATAACAAATATGCTCATATTTTACTTTGAAATATATGCTTTGATAGATACAAGAATAAGAGGAACCAACTACTTTGATTTGTATGGAACTAAGTGTTATCACTCTAATAATTCTTATAGTTGTGAGATTTTTAGTTTGAAGAATATCAGAGGTAACCACAAACCTACTTTTAAGCCTTAGGATCTAGCCTTCCTAATGCTCAGAGAGGGCTCTCTCTATAAGATTTAACTTTGTTGATTATATTTGATTTTAGGCTAGTTATATAGGGCAAATTGTTTTTGGGGTTTTGATTTGATTTGGTGGTGAAATCACTTACTTAGATGCATAGATATAGATCTGTAACCCATTGGGAAAATGGAGTCAATGTGTCAAGCAGTCAGATCAGGATCAAGGTCTAAAGGTAAATGTTTGCAGGGCAAGATAGCTGAGTCACTTTAGATCTTCAAGGCTGATGGTGAAATGGTTTTGATCGGGATAAAAGAGAAATTAAGGGTTCTTAAATCCAAATTAGGATTGAAAAGACAGAGGTCAATCAAATCTAGGGAGAAATTAAGGGTTCCCTAATCTGGATATCAGTTGAAAACATATAAATGATAATCAGTCAAAACAGAGTGCCTTTAACAAATTCTGAAATAACAATTCCTCATTTATCATTAAGATTTAGAACAGATTGATGAATAGATGGAAAACATAAGAAAATTGACAAGATAACAAGTGAAATACTTCACTGCAGTAGCCCAACACATGGATCCTATAATATGATGCTTTTTTTCCTGTGATCCAGTCTGCTAACTTGAAATTGATACAAAAACCCTTAGGTTTAGAATAGTATAACTACATAAATTTTCAGCAATTAATCCACCCTCAATACTTTAAATGATGAAGTATTTATACAAAAACTTGTACAAAATATCCTAGAATAAACTTAAAATTTTTTTATGAAAAATAAATATCTTCATGTAGGAAGATAGTGACAACTCCCTAACTAATGCTAGCTGTCCTTTTTATTGAAATAAAATAACATGTTGTTTTGATTTTATCACTTATTTCTCTCTTTGCTATTTGATTAAGGCTGCAGCTGGACATTGAGGTGTCCTTTACGCTGGCAGATTCATCTTTACTTCTGATTTTGTTTTCAACCTTTCATCTGATACTCTTTCATCCTGATACACTTTCACTGCAAAAAACTGTTATTGCTGATGTAAAAACAACAAACTTTGTTTTTTACCTTTACTGCTATGTTTTCACTGTAATATGATCTTATAGTAGATCAGTCAACTTCTCCCAGAACTCAGCTTCTGGAAATTTTATTTTCATAAGCCTTCTGAAGTTTTCATCAGCTTCAGTGTATTTTTAAAATGTTGGTTTGTTCACAAATAGGTGTTTTACTTCATGCTGCAAGTAAAACGAACTTTCAAAATTCTTATATAGCACTTTCCCTGTTGGGATTCCCTGCAAAGCTGATTTATTTACCTGTTCTTTTGCAAAATCTCTCATCTTTTTGTCATAATCCTCCCGTTTCATTAATATTTCATTGATAACCAGAGGATTGGGAAGGCCTTTTTTCCTTAAAACATCAAATTTGATCATAAATCTTGTAGTTTCCATTTCCATGTTCTGGCACTTTTCCTCTAATTGTGTCATCAAATTCTTCTTGGATATTACCTTCCTTACTTTAAGGATGGTCTATGTTCTATCTGTAATTCCAATTTCATCCAGTTCTTGTTTATTTTTGGAATTGAGAAATTTGATAATTTCTAGAGCTTCTTCAGGATTTTTACCTAGCTCTTCTTTTGTCTTCTTTATTGCTTCTTTTCTTGATTTTAATAAATCTTTCTGCTCATAGATTACCTGTATGGATGGCCAAGTATCATTGACTGCTTCAATGATATTGGACCATAATTGCTGCTTAACATGTGCCATAGGTTCTTTCAAAGTTAATTATTTTTCCAACTTATTTAGTTGTTCATTCAACCTATTGGCCTTTTGTTCTTCATTTTTGGCATTTATCTGTGCAATTTTCTTGGCATCTTCAAGTTTTTTAATTTGTTTTTTAACTTTTTTATCTCATTTGTCTGGATGGACATATCTTGCATTGCCTTTACTAATTTACTTGCCTCTTCTGATTGCTGTGTTGCTGTGGTTGAAGATTCATCAGCTGAAGTTGTAGATGAAGTGACTGGAACTGCTGTGGCCATTGGAACATTAGGAGCCAGTGTTTCTGCCAGAGTAGATGGTACAACTGTTGTAACAACATGAATCACAGTGGAAGGAACTTCTTGTGCTTTGTTGGCTTCATTTTCTTGTACCAATTTGTCCATTTCAATCTCCATTTCTTTAATATGGGCTGTCAACTGTAAAATGAGACTCATCATCTCATCTTTTTAATTAGAATCTTGTAAAACCTTTTTGGCCCTAGATGATCTGTAGTTGGAAGTTTCAACTATTTCTTAAGTGCAACAATATCAACATTATTCTTTTTAATCAATTCCTCTGCAGCTTTTATGTTTTGAGGATCATAACCTACCTCAATCACTAGCTCCTCCAAGGATTTGATTCTGATATCTTTTGCATATGAAGAAGCTTTCTCCAAATTGAGTTGATCTCTTACATTTATCAAAGTATTTTGAAGCTTTTGTGCACTCATTGCCTTAGTAGTCATTTTGGAATAAAGCATCTCTCCTGCCTGTTTATGAAATTCAATTTGGTCTAGGGGATGAATATCCTGGACTAGAACTTCAAAATCAACCTTTTTATAATCAGAGGATGATTTAGGAGTTGGAACTGTGGGCTGGAGCACTGTCATCATTATCTTTTTGTTCTTGTAGTCAAAGGCTGAAAGCATCATGTTTTGTATGCTAGGAGTTTGCTTTAGGTACTGAGAATATATTTCATTTTTTATTTCTTCATTTTTAGCCTTAATCTCCTTGTATCTTTCCTTGATGTCGATGTCCTTTTCTTTTGTTTTCTTTGATGAGAACACTTCTATACTATGTTGTTTCTGAATTAATTGTGTATTAGAAGTGGTTGGCTGCTTTTCCTCTTCAATTACTGTAGGAGGTACAATATCTTTCTCTGGAATATCTGTGTCAATGACCTCTACAATCTCTTTTTCTTTACTTGCAGGATTAATCTTTGGCTTTTTGCTATATCTTAGTTTGAATTTTGTTTTTGTAGTAGTCTCAGCTATATAAGACCCTTCTTCTTTATTTCTTTTTAGAGTTCTGTCTTCTTGGGCTGGAGTCTGCAAAGTTTGACTAGTATCACTTTGCTTCTCAGCCTCTATCAATGTATTCTCTAACCATTCATATTTGTTTGAGAATTTTTCAATATCAAGCTTCTTTTCATGTATGTATGAAGTTAATTTGCATTTAACTTTGATTTTGCTGGTTACACCAAGGGGATCATAATACCAAAGAAAACTGGGACTGAACTTGAACTCTAGCAATTGTTTTTCTTCCTCTGGACCTGCTTCTCTGTTATTACATATGAATGGACCAACCTAGTTCTTCAGTTTGAATTGTGTCTTCTTCTTTGCAACCAAGAAATTTACAACATCTGAATTTAAAATCTGCCTTATATATTCTAGAGAAAATAACCTCATAGGGAGGTATTTTGGCAATTTGTAAGGAATAAGGCTTGACCCATAAACTCTGATTTCAATGTGATTTTGGTACAAGTACCAATGACCTGTTCTACTGTGCTCAGACAATTGTAAAAATTTCTTGATTTCATTGCTAATCATGGGTTGCACACTGTTTTTTAATAAATTGACCAAGGGATGGATGAAAGAATCTGTGAACTCTGAATAAGTAAACTCATTTGACTCCTTCCTTATCAAGGAAGTCCAGAACATGAAAGATTGAGGATTTCCTTCCACATCAAGCTTTTGAAGAGTTATAGGAAACTTTTCAGACTGAAAATAAAGGAACATGTGGAACAGAAATGAAGAATACCTAAATACACCTCCAGTAGGCAGTTTGACTAGTTGCTCATCGTTGCTACCAGCAATATCTTGGGAAATTGAAGATGACATCAGGAGTTTGACTAGGTACAAAAATGGACAAGAAACCAAGTACTGCAACATCAACATGTTCAACTGTGAAATATCTAATGAAAAAAGATATCATGGAAATAATATATCTAGTTCTTTCTGAGAATTTTGTAGAGGAGTATGGAGGATTTAGTTTAGAAATGTCCACATAGGATGGCATGAAGGTTTGAAAAATTTGGAATCTCTTGGGAAAATCCAACTCTAAATAGAACTTAGTGAGGGCTTCAATAGATAAAGGAACTTCAGTTGGCTCAGGCTGTAACTGAACCATCTGGTTGATAGATGAGTTGTAATGGTAAACAAAATTTCTTTTTCAGAATTCACAATGGCTTTTTGATCTGGAGAATAGCAAGACCGGAAAAGTTTGATTACTTCAGGACATTGGTGAGTATGAGGGACAACATATTTAGGAAAATTTGATTCCCAGATAAACACCTCATCATCTTGGTCTAGGGATTTCTCTTGACTCCAGTGGTGGAGCTCAAGAAGGTTAAACTCTGTCACAGGATCTGTAATTTTGAAATGTACATCTGCCAATGGAACATGCTCTACATCTACAATAGGGGGTTGTATAGGGTTGATCACAAGAGTGCTTTTGGAAGCCATAGATTTGTTTGATTTCTCGATTTTCAATACTTTTGACCTTTAAAACTTTGATTTAGGCCTGTGAAACACTTTTGTAAGTTTAAACAGTTTACAAAAGGTTTTTAGATATGACAGAGGTTCTATCTTTGGCCTGCAAAGGGATACTTCTGATCAATTTAATTCAAACTGTAACTTCTGTAATGCAATTTCAAAAGCTTACAGTTTTCTGCAACTGATATCTAGGGTTTATAGTGGACTTTTTGTGATAAAACAATCTCTAGGACATTAATTTTTATGCAGAAGGATCCCTAAGTACTATAGGAAAGGTTTTGAAGGTCTCAAAGGGCTTAAATTTAATCAAAGTTTGTTTAAAACAGGTCAAGGATTCAGAGTATGAGAGTAATGCTCAGGTTTTATAGAATTAATGAATTTAGGAGACAAATAGGGGTTTCTTTTAGGTATACAGGCTCCTAATTGATCAATTAACTGTAAAACTCTTTTAAATTTGACGAATGGGTCTTTTTCCTCTGAAGGATACTTATGAAATTTGGAAGTTTGCTGTGTAGAAGGGTTTCTGGGGTTGGAAAGCTTTCATAAGCTTTTTCTGGTCTGTGTATGCACTATGATGGCTTTTGCAGTGTTTGTAGCAGTCGATTTTGGTGAATTCTATTTGTTTTTTGGCTAAAAACAAAGGCGACAATGGTCTTTTTGGTCTGGAATGCTCTTCTACGCGGAAAACAATAACAGAAAGGTTCAAATGAATGCATTCGGGCATTTTTATAAATAATTTCAGTGAACAGTGAGTGCATTCAATGCAGGTCAATGCAATTAGGTAAGAAGTTTGGGCACGGGGGAGGGAATAATCGCCAAGCGGTTTTCGCAACGTCGAAAGGTGGTAAGCGGGATTGAAACGATCGATGCAATCAAATGAAACTAAGATGCATGGAGGTGAGAGAAAACCCAAAAACAACTTTTATCATAAGGTTTGGGTTTGTTTAATATTTGTGCAATGAAATATGCGATGGGAGATCTCCACTGTTGGATCTGGGAGACGGGGAGCGAATGGTGTGGATCATGCGATAAATTTGCATGGTCAAATGGCGTGGGGCTCGGGATTTCTATACGGCAGGATATGGAATATGTACTTAAACATAAGGTTTTAATACATAGTTTGGAATGACATTTGATAGGCGGGTTAATGTTTAACAAATGAAATTCGTATAAATGTAACTTTCACATTGGGAGGGGTTATTTATATAGTGGGATATGGAATAATAGTTTTAACTTATGGGGTGAGCGGGAATATATATCACATGGGAAAATAAACCATAGGTTAAAATTAAAAATATGGGTGGGAATTAATATAATACGGGGTGAAAAATGAATAAAGGATTTAATATATAAAGTTAATGTGTTAATAATGAATGAGATGAGGGAAAATATACTAATCCTAGTGTAAAACATAGATATGGATGAATTCCTTAATTGTGGGTCTTGATATAATGTTTTTACACTTAGGTTAAAAGTATTTTTTGGGTGTTTCGGTAAAAGGGGGAATTAGTTAAAGGGTTTTACTTTCCTTTAGTATAATGAATTTTACACTTTAGGAAAATGGGATTTTTGCAAGTGAGACTGAATGATACTGGGAAAAAGGGGAAAATGAAGGGGAAATACTAAAAATGGAGGGATGAAGTATTTTTACAAGGGAGTGATTTTTTAAGGAAGTTAGTGACTGAATGACCAATTTCTGCTTATCCATGTGTTGGGACTCAGAAATGTCGTATTTTCATCTACCTTTCCCTTCACTATTCCTTACATTTCCTCATCCCATTAACCTTTCATCATATCATTTTCATAAATACATTTGGGTTTCACCTTCTTATTCTTTCATCATATTGTTTTCATAAATACATTTGGGTTTCACCTTCTTATTTTCCACTTTATTCATTTTTGTATTATAAGTGAATTTATGGTTAAATATTAGAAAATATACATGTTTATATATATATCTCAAGAATATGTGAGCTTTGTAATGTGTAGGAGATATGTGAAGGATTAATTCCAAGAGACTTCTCGAATATCTCCTCCACCATTTTAAGGAGATAATTATTCAAGCCTATTCCTAAGGAGAAGATCATGGAGGATTTGGTTGGCATATCTTATCCAAGATATGTGAGAGATGTGTGGAGGATTTGAAGGGATCATATCTTGTAATATTGGGAAAGTAGTTGAGAGTGGTTGAGAAAATAATGGATCTGTCATTATGAGATGGTTATCTTCTTCATGTATATAAGAGAGTGCTCTCTCTTCATTTTCCTAAGTTTTTGAGTTTTGAGAGATAGTCTTGTCATTAGAAGAAGGGGATTCTTAGCTTTGATTCATATTCTTTTATTGTTACGCTTTCATGATTTGTCATTTGATTCTTGTAATGTAATTTGAGATAGCTTTATTGTTGTGCGCTCACATATGTTGTTTGTCATTCAACTCTTCACATGTTGTATTGCTTTTCTAGATTAATTTCCTGCTTTCCTAGTTAGTGTTTCAATGCCTTCCTAGATTAATTTGATTTCAGTAATTTAGATTAGATTAGTTCCACTTCAGTTCTGCATATATAGTGCATGTGCCTCGTAAGCCTACGAACCTCGGATTGACAAATTAAATAGTTGGGCAAGTACTACAACAGAATTAAACGACAATATTTTCACGCAACATTTTGGCGCCATTGCCGGGGAGGCACGATGGATTGAAGTTTAGTTGATTTTTCATGCAAGTGTGTTTAGACATGTTCCTAACTTCGAGGTGTCAAGGCGGCAAGACGTGGGGAACAACCTACGCATCGCGTTCGAGATACTATAACGGGCTCGGCCTCATATGGGTCAGGGCATGTAGGGTGTGTTTACATTTATGCAAAGAGTGAATTTCAATTCATGCAAGTGTGATTTTCAAATTCTGCAAGTGTGAATTTCAATTTCTGCAAGTGTGTTTGATTTCCGCAACTGTGAAGAGTGTTTTTTTTAAGATTTTGATTAAGTTGTGTTTATGAATTCATTCATCATTTTTTTTCATGGTTCATGGTGATAATTGAAAAATTCGATTACTAAATTAATGAGCAGTCCTTGTAAGAGGGTTTAATTGAGTATTGAGTTCAAGATTATCTCTGTGGTCTCTGTTTTTAATGAATTCAATTTTTAGTGTGCTAATTTGAAAGAGCTTTTGTGAACTAAAACCTTATAAAAGGATTAAAAACTTAGACAATTATTAGCACTCTGTTTTTAGAATGTTAGATCAGATTTAATTAAAGGAGTGTTGAGTGCTTTTATTTACGCAAGTAGTTTATTTTCATTTAAGATTTTTAGATTTAAGTTTTGGGTGCAGTAAGAATCCCTTTTTCAACATGGTTTTACAATGAGTGTCAGCTTGGAACTACTCACTCAGATCCTAGCAGAAGTCGGGATCTCCTCTTCCCTGGAAAAGGAGATCTTGACAAGAATTAAAGGTTCAACTACTCCCCAAGAAATAAACGAAGATTCAACATCTGAAGAATCCTGCATATCTGATGGCAAAAACCATTGGAATAGGAGACCAGGGAAGAAGAAGAGGAGTTACAACATGACCTAAGTGAGAGAAATTGTGCCTATCGAAGCCTTATCGAACAATGGTTCTAGGTAAGTACTCGATTAGATTCGTCTTTTTATTTTTATTTAGTTGATTTGCAGATACAGCAACTAGAATCATTCACTCTCGAATATTTTCATTTTTCATTTGAAAAATTGCTACTGAATATATTGTTGTTACTGCCACGTGAGTGGGTTCATTGGAAGTTTAATTACACGTAACTAATTTTTAAATTTTAATTAGTATAGAGTAGCTAGGCTTTCATTTTCAGTTTTGCTTTTACCTAGAATAAGTATGCTCTCCTCCCCGCTTAGTGCGATCGCGAGGATCAGAAAATAGGGATGATTTAGACTAATCTCAGGAATAAATAAATTCATGTTTTTCAATATGCCTAATCAATTTTATCGTTAATTTGCAAATCATTTTTTTTCTCCATTTGCTATTCTTTTTTTGTGTGAATTGAGGGTGAATAAAAACAAACTGAGTTTTTACATATGAAACAGCCGCTGAAACTGTGTCTCGCTTGCAATTGATTGCGTTTTCTGGCCATACTAAAACTTGCAACAAGCAATTAGATGATAAAACCTGCAAAAACAATTAAATCTAAAATTTCCCAGGTTCATCGTTTCGCTTATGGCCAATAAAAGAACTGTGAGTTTCATTGGAATGTGCGCGAACTTGTAAGTTTCTGTCTCCATCTATTCATTTATGGCTGAACCGTAGCGATGCCATCTCTCCGCCTAGTGTTTCATAAATCTACAACTAGCAACAACAAACCAAAACGATGAGCAACAAACAAATGAAAGCGCAATAAAGTAAAAGATAATTCTTATTTATTTGTTTGCATATTTCAAAAGCTAGGATTTTCTCCCGTGATTAATTCTCATGTTTAATTTGGGTTTCATAACAAAAACTAGGATACTATGCGGATGTTGATTGAGAAATATGGGCCAAAATCCACAGGTTGTTACACTATCTTTCGCATCTCAAGATAATAGGAACCAAATCCCATAAGTATCACTATCAGATAAGTATTTTTATGGATTGGCCTTCCTAAATTTTCTGTCCGTCGGCATACTTTATTGAGATTAAATGCTTATGTTGTTGCTTATTTGATGGATCCCTTCCTTACTGGCTGCGAGTTTTTCTCCATCGTTTCTCTTGGAGGAAGCATTCTTATCATGGGATATAAACAAATCCAGCCGAAAGAGGTAATGAAACCATCGTAGCATGATATTATTAGAGTTATTTTAACAACTCTTGCTATATTTCCGAGGCGGGGAATTTTGGTGATCTACCTAAACCTAGTTTCCCTCTTGAGATCTGTCATCATCATCATAGCCTGATATGATCTGAACAAAGAAGTGTGTAAACAAACCATTGGGAATGACAATCATGCATGGGTCCATGGATATGTGCAACACTTCACACCAAGATGAAACAAAGCATTGTTTACAATTGTATTCCATCTACTGCTATAAATAAACGCCATTCTATCTATCTCATGCATCTCTCTCCTCTGGAGGGCGCACCTCTGCGACCTTTTCGACGGGTGCTTCAACGCACTGATAATAATGATAATTTTGTTTCAGGCGAAGTATTTGAGGTAATGCGGTTTTTTTTTTTTAATATGCATCTGCACTTCCACTCATGGAATACGTGTGAAGTGAAATACTTTGAAAATACATTCAAGTGGTTAATTGACTGTCATTCGTGCTACTAAAAAAATGACATCTTTGCTGGAAATTCTCTTAAAACGACAATTTATTTATTTATTTTATAGCTAGCTTTATACTGGTTGTTCTGACCGGCAAATGGTGGTTAATTATCCAACTTTTTCTTCCTGTGCAGTGGTTGCATTGTATAATTAGAGCAAGTGCCTTTTTCCTGGGCTGAGGCTGCGTCGATCCTAGAAGAATCATGATTTTATCAGTCTCTTATTTTTAGCATGAGTTACCGACAACCCAAGATTTTGCTACATGTTTTGCTTAATATGCATGGCCTGCCATGCCTACTGTCGCCCCCGGAGAGGTTATCGAAATTTTGTAATTACCATTTCCTGGGATGTGTTGAAATTGCTGATACCTTCTGCAAGCCAAGAGTCAGGCCATGGGTTGCATTTTATTTTGATATATCTTGTCTTATAACATTTTGCTTCTAGGATTTTACACCTAGAGGTGACATGCTAACACCAGGCACTCAGAGGAGATGTTTGACTCACAAAGGATTTTACATCAGAACGAAACTGGAAATTGGCCCATGAGCTTTATGTCTATGCTGGATTTTATGCCTATGCTGAATTTTATGCCGAAAGCTGATTGTTTTCTCATGCTCACTATCTCAATTTTACACACTGCTTCATTACACTAATGTTCATGATGCCAGGATCGTTTGCTTGATGATTGTTATTGGATACTTAGGAATGCTACAATTGAATGTTTTGAATATTCCACTATATCTGACGATGTACAGGTCGAATCTTGCAGAGAAGTAAGTGAGATTATTGCAGCAAATCGATGCGAATCATACTCTGCCCAACTTCCAATTGCTTGAATGAATTTAACAGTGCATCTAAGAAACCTATTTAACTTTCAGAACTTTAGTGACATGAATCAGCAAGAAACTGAAGTTTTGCTAGTTCCCAGACATTATTGCTATACTTTGAAAAGCATGCCAAGGATTGGAGATCTGACTTTGATTTTGCCTGTTTTGTTTTTCTTTTTTCCTTTTCTTTTGGTGTGTATTATCAACATAAATAAAAAAAACCATAACAATTATAAAACCATGAAAATTGCAAATGGACCTTTCAATAAATTCTTGAAAACAATACGAACGCATGTTTTTACGCTTAACACTAATTTGTTTTCTTGAAGTCACTTTGACAGCCATCGATGATGAAATCAACGCGGGCGACAGGTTAACACACACTTTCTTTCTTTTGCTCGCATTTGTACTTATTCTGGCATCTTACGTTTTACAATGCTCTCACGAAGTTTTCATACAGGATTTGTACTAAGTGTTTTTTCAGGTTTCGGAAATGATCGCATTTTGCTGGTGAAGTGATTTTCAAAGATCACAGAAATTTTTGAGAAACATGCTTTCATAAACAGCTTGAAGGAGCTGTAACTCATCATAAACATCATGATGTTTGCTGTTATCCAGAAACTTTTTGTGCCTCTTGATGTTTGCTGTTACGCAACGACCATGTTGATACACCAACATTTCCACTTTTTCCATTATCCATGCTGTGACACTGTAACATTTCTCCTTCAAAACCGATTGACCATCCTGTTGTTGAAGCATATTTTCCACTTCCATATCCTTCATGATTTCATGCACGCCTATTTTTTTGAATCGCATACATTCCTTTATCCTTTTCAGTTTATTTCCTTCTAGTTTGCCTTCTGAATAAAACTTATTCCCTTTCCATGATTACATTGCCTTGTTTTCCTTTCCATGCTGATCCACACTGCTTGCCCGTGAGTTCTTTCCATTTATAGTCCTACCAAATCTCTTTGTACAAACTTGCGTTGACTGATGTGGGATTCCATAAGGCCCACCTTTCAACAAGTCTTACCCCATCGACCTCAGTACCTTATCTGGGATATAGACTAGAGTTCCTTTTTGGGTACCTTGAGACTTGCATGCCTTAATGGAAATTTCTCTTGCTGACAATCATGGGAATACATCAATGTCCCTTGATCGTCTGATCTTGCAAATGGCTCGACGTCAACCCCTCTATTCGCATTTCGCAAGATGTACTTAGGTACCTTGGCACTCATTGACATCAATGGTGAGTTTGCCTCACATTGGTTAACAACATTCATCAATGGCTGGATTAACATTCATCAATGGCCGGTAATCCAATGATTTCTCTTCATGCTCGACACCGACACATTCTTTCTCATGAATAGACTTGTACCATCAATTTTTGTAGCAGGTGAAGACTATACACTTTTTCACGACTCCCTCAGCTGTTACAGCAGCATGAATTATGATCTATGAGAGTAACACAGTTCCACTTTCAGCCTTTATCTTTTCCATGTTTCAGCATCAGCAGTTCAGATTCCTTCATTTCCCATGATCCATTTACAGCAACATCAGCATTCATAGTTACATTTTCATGATCCTGCTGCAGTAAAACCTTCCATGTTCTAACAGCCACAGTCACATATTCTCTGATCTAGCAGTTACAACAATTGCAGCTACAACACCAATCACATTTTCATGATCCAGCAACAACAACATCTACATTCCTATTGCATAGTTCATCATTCTTGGGTAAGTGGAGGTATGTTGTTTTCTAATCTTTAATCATGCAATTCCTTATATGTTGACTTGAATATTTTGGAAAATTCCCTCACCATGCTCCATTTACTTTCATGACCCATGCCAAGTTGCATGAGGACATGAAACCAATTCAGTTGGGGGGGGATTATATTCACTACATATTCACTACCATGATTCCATTTTTCCACCACTATCACTCCATTTTTTTTTATCTCATTTACGATTCACCAATATTTCTTTTCCAACGATACTTTGTTACACTTTAATTCATACGCATTAATATACATATTGGCATGTTTCATGAATATTACAAAAGGACTTTCTTGTGCACAGTGATGTTTTCTTATGCACATTGATAGCTTATGATTTCCAGTGAGTGTTTACATTATTATGGCAGCAAGAGAACAGAAAACGAAATGAATGTTGTTAACACAAGAACCAACATTCTTTGTATTCATGGTTGTCACACAAGAACCAACCATAAGAAAATGTAAGCTGTTACTCATGTCTTTCACATATCTTGGAAACATTCATTATTCAAAATACATCATCATGTAAAGCCAAAGTTCAGATGCCAAACGTTCTTAAAGAGATCCATGCATGGTTGCATGAGGACATGCAACAAGTTCAGTTGGGGGGGATGTTGGGACTCATAAATGTCATATTTTCATCCACCTTTCCCTTCACTATTCCTTACATTTCATCATCCCATTAACCTTTCATCATATCATTTCCATAAATAAATTTGGGTTTCACCTTCTAATTTTCCACTTTATTCATTTTTGTATTATAAGTGAATTTATGATTAAATATTAGAAAATATACATGTTTTTATATATATCTCAAGAATATGTGAGCTTTGTAATGTGTAGGAGATATGTGAAGGATTAATTCCAAGATACTTCTCGAATATCTCCTCCACCATTTTAAGGAGATAATTATTCAAGCCTATTCCTAAGGAGAAGATCATGGAGGATTTGGTTGGCATATCTTATCCAAGATATGTGAGAGATGTGTGGAGGATTTGAAGGGATCATAACTTGTAATAATGAGAAAGTAGTTGAGAGTGGTTGAGAAAAGAATGGATCTGTCATTATGAGATGGTTATCTTCTTCATGTATATAAGAGAGTGCTCTCTCTTCATTTTCCTAAGTTTTTGAGTTTTGAGAGATAGTCTTGTAATTAGGAGAAGGGGATTCTTAGCTTTGATTCATATTATTTTATTGTTACGCTTTCATGATTTGTCATTTGATTCTTGTAATGTAATTTGAGATAGCTTTATTGTTGTGAGCTCACATGTGTTTTTTTTCATTCAACTCTTCACATGTTGTATTGCTTTTCTAGATTAATTTCCTGCTTTCCTAGTTAGTGTTTCAATGCCTTCCTAGATTAATTTGATTTAAGTAATTTAGATTAGATTAGTTCCACTTCGGTCCTGCATATATAGTGCATGTGCCTCATAAGCCTACGAACCTCGGATTGACAAATTAAATAGTTGGGCAAGTACTACAACAGAATTAAATGACAATATTTTCACCCAACACCATGATTGTAAAAACTGCTCCTGCCTACCCATATGCTACTCTAACATTTTTCTTCATTTTACTTGGGTGAATTTGAGCTTGCAAACATTGTTCATTTTTCTTTTTAAGACATCAAATTAACAAATTCTATCCTTATTTCTTCCAAGGGCTCAGATTAAGCTGTTGAGCTCCTTATTATTCTCTACCTAACTACTGAGATGCCAAGATTAAACTGTTTGGCTAGATCGTTATTCTCTATCTAATAACATGAAATTTAAAGCATGAGAGGTTAAGATTAAGCTGTTTAACCTTCATAGATTATGGCATTTTGAACAAGCTGCACATAATCTTTATTTTTGCAGTAAAATTAAATAGTAGTGGCATTTGGATTTTCATCACTTTCATTTTTTATTTTTATCTCCTTTTTGTTTGGGGTCCATTTTCTATTCTTTTTTATATTTTTTCTTTAAGTCCTTTGATTTTTCTTTTAGGACTTTTACCCTCTTTACAAATTTTTATTTCATTTTTCTGATATGGGAAAACTAATTACAGAAAGAAAAGTATATACATATTACAAGACTAAACAAAGTCAATTCAAAAATTATGAATCCTATTATTATAGGACCCTAACACTAAGCAATGTTGAAGAATTGAGTGTCGAGGTCCAACGATTGTCTTGAACCAATATTCAATGTGATATTGTTTTCCTTGTCTTCATTGTTCAATATATTTTGTTATCATGCCAGGCAGTTCTTCAGATATGTGCTCCTCGTACATAGAATCTGGTGATAGGCATGAAATAAACCCTTTGATCTCAGGTTCCAACAACTACTCTTCTTCCACTAGTGTCCATGATTATTGGACCTTTGATACAAATTTAGAAGGATGGTTGGGGAAGTTTGTTTTTTGTTATTGTTTTTTTTTTTTTCATGAAATTTTTTCTCTTCTTGAAAAGAATATCTATCTCTAACTATAACATTGGAACAAAGATTTAATAAATTCCTTGTAGTGATGAGCCTCTCTTTGCTCAAAAAAATCTTGAACATATTCTGGTTGTTGGTTAATGGTCCATGTTTTGCACATGAATTAGTGTATAGGGGGTTCTTACCTTACCCAAAAGTGATTGAAATTCATGCATTCTACTTATTGTACTTTACTTATGCAACTAATTGTATGCCTAAATTAGAAACGAAATCCTATGTACACTTCCTCGACAACAACGCAAAAAATGTCAATCAATTCACTTGTACTAGAATTATGTTACATTTAAATCATCAATCTGGATTTGTAAACTTGTGGAGTGTAATGCATAGTATGTGATAAGTTTGGTTTCTAACTTAATCTATAGAATTCCATGAAGAAAACTTAATGGCCACTTTCCCTCATTCTGAGGATGGTAGCGAGGGTAAACCCTAGATTCTTTAGGGCACAAAGCTAGGACGAAAACCTATGAATATATCATATATAACCTGTCAAAGATCGATTCATGAAGAGAAAACATGTTAAAAAGTGGGATTTGAAGACAAGTGGGAAGGGTAATAACATTTCCCCACAACCTCTTAAACTACAACCATTTGACATCATATACATATTTACATGCATGTATTTATGTGTCTTTTTATGTATCTATATATCAACATGGAAATCATTTTCAAGGGGCCTTAGCATGGAAATAGAGTTTGAGGCTTAGGGAGTGTGCCACCACAAAAAAATCTACAGTTAGGGCTAAGGTAAAGAGATGGTGCACCAAGTATTAGTTGAAAAAAGGAGGAGGATGACCTTGTATATACTTGAAGGATTTATTGGACAACATGATTAAAGGAATATTGTCCTCCCAACATGAATATTTGGCACAAAGAAGGTACAATTGTAAAGAGAACGAGCATGCTTTTACTGATCATAAGTGGATAAGGTTGTTTGTTGTGGGTAATATTGACTCAATATGCACTAATTAATCATCACATGGGATTATGGAAATATTACAATTGTATGAACCCATTTTAATAGAAAAATGGGAGGAATATTCATCAATCAACCTACAATGATAATATAATATATATTATGTTGGGAATCTGTTATATTATTTCCACAATTAGTTGCACGTGCGAGGGGGTTACAGGGGGGGCGATAGGCCCCTCTTGTACGTTGCAGGGAGCAGCAACCCCCTGTGTCTAGGGGTTCGCAGAGGGCAGGTTTCCCCCTGCGCAGGGTCAGGGGCAGTGCCCCGAGAATTTTTTTTTTCCTTTTTTTTCGGTGGACAGACTTGTCCATGGTTTTGTGCATGGTTTTGCACATGGTTTTTGGGCATGATGGTTTTCAACCCCTGGTATTTTGTAGATCTGGCCAAGAAAACTACGATTATGTTCTAATTCAGGGTTAATGGATTTGGGTTTATGAATGCTTCGACATGTATATATATATATATATATATATATATATATATATATATATATATATATATATATATATATATATATATATATATATATATATATATATATATATATATATATTTATATATATATTTGTGTGTGTGTGTGTGTGTGTGTGTGTGTGTTGTAACACTAAAAGGAATATAATGAAAAATCAAGCTGGTAGTCCCGATTTTGGATCCAGGGGAAAATCTCTGTGTATATCTGTTTTATGTTTTATGCTCTCTCTATTGTTTATTTGATGTCTTTAGGAATTCGTTTAATATTTGTATTTTGTTTAGGTAACATATCTCAAGGGAAACCTCATGGGCACTTCCAATTTGCCCCTTGCTCTAAGGATGGTACCTATGATTAATCCTAAATGATTTAGGGCACAAGGCTTGGCCTATAATTGGTGAATATATAATACATATCTCATCAAAAATTGACTCCCCGGGAGAAAACATGTCATACAGTAGGGTTTGAACTCAGGTGGGGAGTGTAACAATATTTTTTTGTAATCACTCGAGCTACACCAAATTATCATCAAGTATGTGTGCATGCATGCTTGTACACATGTGTTACCATGTAAATTGTCCTCAAGGAAACCGTCTTGGAACTTTGTCGCATTCAATGAATGACACCAAGCCGAGATTTAGCCTGAAGGGATTATGTCACACCTTAAACCCATGAAATATTATCAGTCTCCATATTGAAATTGGTTAGTTATGGGGGTTGAGGAGAGAGAGAGCTAGTGGGTTGGTTTAATTGGTTTGAACCAATTATTTCAATACAAATCTAGTCATGCATTCTCTATTTATAGTCTCATTGAGATTCAAGCATGGGAAAGTCTCAATGGATTAGTATTTGTTATCATAAATAGTAGCGAAGCCACTCTTCATTTGGATATTTTAAGGAAATTTTTAGGTTAGGGCAAGGTTCCCACGAGGTTTTCCCTTGAAAATAATATATGTGTGTGTTGTGGAAATCATTGGAATCTGAATAGGGCCTAGGTTTTTGAGAGCATGATAACATAACCAAGAGCTAGAATAGATATGTCTTATGGAAAGAGATGGTGCACTAGGTATTGGCTAAAAGATGGAGGATGAAGGCATAGATTACACAAGGAGCCCTTGGACAACATGATTGAAGGAATATCCTCCTCCCAACTTAAATTTACAACATGAGTAAGGTGAAAATTCATGGAAAATAAGCATGCTTATACCAATCATAAGTCCTAATGGAATATTAGTTGTTGTAGTTACTAATTTATTATTATCATTAGTTGTTTTCACCATTTTAACAAGTTTATTACTTTTATAATTATAATTAAATAATTGTGCATGCAATGTAAATTCAAAGTGTTGTTCCTAAAGTTGTGCTATTTTGCAAGAACATGTTTGGATCAAGTTGGTATAAGGGCATAATTTCACAAAAAATTTTAGCTCTTACATTGTATATTTTTAACATTTACTTTTAGTGGGGTGGCAGGTGGGGGAGGGGTTCTTATAACCCCTGATGGAAAAATTGAAGAATGGTAGGTGTGGGGCCTTGGCAAGAAAATGGATAACCAAGCTGAGGCATTTGGCCTCCTCTTTGGTCTCACCCTTGTTCAACAAAAAAGGATTAGAACCATGAGCATTATGGGAGACTCCCTCCTTATAATAAAGAGCATGGTCAAAAATAGGGAGGCTAAAAACTCAAAGTTGAACCAAATTTTGAAAAGAATCAGGTGTACCTGCAAGATCTTTGAAAGAGTCAACTTGTATCACATTTTAAGAGAGATAAATGGAGAGGCTGATGCCCAAGAAAACATAGCCTGACAGATTGAAGAAACCAGGAGCCTAGTCAATGGTATTGAAGGGTTCCAGGAAATCCCTTAGGTGGTATGATGGGAATTATTGAGTTTATGCATTGGACCCTCTTTAATCGCAAGGAAAAAGACACAAAGAATAGGAATTTAAAGGACTATAGGGAAAATGGAGACCAATTTCCCCTCCCTATCATATTTTATCTACTTTGTCGCCCACCCCCCTCACTCCCTCACCCTTTACACTTAGGTTGCCCTCCGCTTCACCCTCCCCAAGCTTCTCCACTCCCCTCCACATTCCCTTCTTCCTATCCTTCATCGTACTATCGACGGTTGGCGTCTCCAACTGACAGCAGGTGGAAATGTATTGACACCACAGTAAGAGACCTTATGCCGTGCGTTACGATTAAAAATCACCAGGACAGTGATGACGAGATGTTGTTGACAGGTGGAGCTGGTATGGGGGGTGACGTGGGAAGAAGCAAGTTCTATCCAAGCACTATGGCTTGTCAATCCAACTAGTCTCTTCCAATTATGCATAATCTCTTTGTGTGCTAGCCGAATTTAATATTGGAATACTGGAGCAGTTCAATCAATTGCGTGGCCACTAATTTGCAGCTGCCCACTGCCGATCTTGGGAGGGGTGAAATAATGGGGATAAGCGGGGAACTGAGAGGGAATTATCAGCCTATCTGTCACCATTGGTGCTATAAAATAAGTAGCAGGTACCTCCATAACAGAGGTAGAGAAAAGACTCTCTTCTTGGGAGGCTGAAAGGTCGACTTGGTGAGTTGTCTGAGGTGGCGCTGTGAGAGTTGGGAGGTTGATAGTAAGTGGAGAATTGATTCCCTTATCATCTCCTGGGTTGAGTTTAAGGGTAGGGGGGTCTTTGTCTTTGGGTGCCTGCAACTGTGGTTGGATGAGGATATTTTAGGAAATTTGAATTGGGATAGAGGAAGTGGAGAGAACATTCAGGGCTTGGTTGTGATACTGGAGCAGCTGGGTGGGGGAGTCAAGTACTGTGTGAACTCCTGTATGAAGAAAAATATAAAAACCAGTGGTTATCATGTTCTGATATATCAATATTCCGAGTGGTACTCTGAGATGACAAGCTGGGACGAGGCTTTAGGAGTTTTTTTCTGCATTCAGTCTCCCAAAGCCGTGGCATTAACATTCAGTGTTAGTGAGGGACTTAAAATGCACAGGACTAAAAGGAAAAGGCAGGGGGGAAATAAAAAACTGAGATAGAAAGCAACACGAAGATGGAGATGGAGACATGGGGAGTAAGATGCAAATTCTTAGGGAGGGAAATTGAATGTATCTTGTCCCTAACTATTGTTTCCCTAGAATGTATCACTATGAACATGAGCACCTATAATTATGGGATTGCCTGGAGGATCTAAAGAGAAGTCTTTAGTTGCAACAAGAGGATGACTTGGACCACATAGAGAAAGAAGTAGAAAAGAACAGAAAGACCAGCCAAATGGAGGATGAAATATATGCTTTGCAGGGCCAAATTGAAGATTTGAAGATCTAGCTGAAAGGGAATCCCACCACCTCAGAAGAGGAGCTGAGCGGACTCGACCTGAACCGGCCAGCCAACCCTGATGACTAACTCTCTTTTAGTTTTTTATAAGTAAATTTGCATGTATCTTTTTTCTCGGCTCATAATGTAGGATATACAACATAGCAACAACAATATCGTAGTTGCATTTTGTAATTTTGAAAGTCATTTGGGATAGCCCAGCTATGGATGTAACTAGTCAGCCCAATATGGGGAAAAAATTGAACACGTAATCTCTCGGGCTTAGCCACAATCCAAGCGCTAATTTATATTAAATAAAATTAATCTTTTGTGTTAAAAAAAAAACATTCACTTTTAGCGAAAGAAATAAATGACAGAAGATAATGAAAGTGGCATTAAATAACTCAAGGATGAAACTGCCAATCTTAACATGAAGGTTGAGACTATGGATCAAAAACTAATGAAAATTACCCTTGTTACAAAACTTGACATATTTTTCCATAGCATTAAATGACACCATCTATCAAAATCCATGTGGAAGTAACCCTACCTCAAAATCAAGTAGCAATATAGGAGCTTTGTTGTTGATTTTGGATTTAAAGTGAAAACCAAAGGGGAGATTTTTTCTCTATGATGGTCAAGTGGGCATCTTGCTACTTAATCATTGGCTTGTGATATAAGTTTAAAGTAGCTTGATACTTTAATGTGATTGATTTGGAGTTGATTATTGTTATATTTAATCAATGCAAAATGTACACCGAGGACAACAATCAAAATGTGTTGAGAATTATTTAAATTGTTGTTGATGTTTTTTAGTCTCGCTAACATTCTCATGGAATTCATCTAGTTGATGATTGGAATTCGTAGACTTTATATTAATATCATATGTAATCATTTACATGGATGACATGTAGGTTTTCAAGAAATATTTAGAGGGAAATTTTCCACATTACACCAAGAGAAGCTTCTCGCAAACTTGGAGGAGTGTGTGTTTGACAAGACAAAACTTGTTTATCTTAGATTTTACATGAATAAAGATGGAATCAACATTGAGCTAGTGTAGATGGAAATTGATGAAGAATATTCACAACGTAGAAAGCTTCATGGAATTGTTATCTATCTTCATAAATTCCTATATTTTCCATGTTGCACACCTTCTCAATGCATCGAATTGCAAATCAATTTTAGTTAGGTCATTGTGAGATAAAAAATAATTAATAGATAGGAAATACTAGTTTTGTCTAACTTATTTCTCTTCTTACTTGACATTCAAAAAACCATTAGTTTTAGGTGGATGCCTCTATAGATGCCATGGATGTAATATCTATACAACATGATCTATATATATATATATATATATATATATATATATATATATATATATATATATCGCATACCACTTAAGAATTTTTAAAATGGTGTTTGTGACTATTAGGTGTATGACCAAGAAATGCATGCATTGGTTTAAGAAATGAGGCACTTACAACATTATTTGCTCAAAAAATAAATTGTTCTTTGGAATGACCACATGCAACTCCAATTTCTCAAGACACAAAACAAGGTCAAGATTTCACATCACTTGAAGTTGATTACTTTTTTAAAAGGAACTCTTTGCAACTAAACCCAAGGGATTCTTCTCCATATCCGTTGATGGAATCCCTACTAAATTCATTAACATATACTAGTGTGCCTAACCTAGGGAATTCAAACTAGTTAGTTGTTGATATGTAATTAGCCAAATGTCAAATAACACTAGCAACTAACCAGGCAATCTAAACCCTTGGCTTGAAATGTTGGAGCCATTCTTGTTCCACCCTCTACACTTAAGTAGGAGTGGGATTTTTGGTACCTTCATAACCTCAAATACATGCTCTTATGAGTAATGACCTCATATGTGGAAATAAATCCCCTCATTTTATCCCACAATATCCAACCTCAATGAGAATTGAGCATGGATGGACACATAATTACTCCACCTAATTTACCAACAAGTATTATCTCATGTTCTTAAATGTTTGGAAATAGTTTGTCCCACTCTAAAGAACTTAAGAGAGTGATTTTATCAGTACCGTGATAATCCCATATAAATAAAGGGTTGAACCCCTGACATGCACATTACACGATGCATTCTTTACAAGGAATGAATGAAAGGCGGAAAGGAAATGGAACACATATAGAGAAATATAGTAGAGAGCGCAACAATATAGTTAAAACCCAAATTATATTGACAAATAAATTAATAAAATATTGTAGAACACAAACTGACCAGAATGGTGGTAGCTATCTCTAAAGGGAGAGAGACGACGACTACATGCATTTGCAAAATGATCCAGTGGATTAGTAAAATGCTCAAAATTCAAAGTGTTCGAAAGTGCCAAAACCAGTGCCAAAATGAAGATCTCTTTGCCCTGAATCCAACACAACTCATTTCACTCAAAATCGATATTTTATGCTCCTAATATCATGTTCTGACCATTTTCTCAAACAACTAAAATATTGTAATTGGGTTGCAAGTACGTCTAGTCACCAGTTCATACGCTGACTAGGTAGGTGATTGGGCAGATAATTGTATTTTTATTGGTCAATGGTTGTCTGACAAGTGTCCTCCAGTGATTGGTTCATGGATGATGAAATTCTATTGGTTGTGGGTTCGTTAATATGGTCCATTGGGGGAAAGCCATGTTGGCCAATTGTTGGTTGCCACGTGGCCTCTTGTTGGTATATTAAATTTTTGTATGGGCCAGACAGGGCCTCCGAGAGGTTCGAATAGCAGACCTACATACTAGCAACATATTTCTCCACCATTACACCATAATTGTTCCTTGTTAACTATAGAGCGTGACCCCTATTTAAAGTTTAATGAAATGTAAGTTGGGGATCTGGGTTGTGGTTAACCCCTGGCCCCCGTTTCGCCCAAATCCACGAGACCATAGTTGGGCAGTCAGGTACGCGGGTTTTACCCCGACCCCAAACCACAGGTCATAATACCAACCACGGTTTAATGGAACGGGGTTAAATAACTTGGAGGCACCAGAACCAAACCACAACGCAACCATCGTAATGGAGCGGCGTCGGAGTTAACAGTTTTGGTGCGAAAATTTAAATGGAACCCAACCACCACATATTACCACAATAAAGTTGGGGTTGGGTTATGTATTATGGCGCAAATATTTTAAGCGTAACCACCGATGGGTATTAACCAAACCACTGCACAAACTGTAGTTTAGGCGGAGTCAAACGGTTGGCGGGTTATTTTGAACCACACGAAATCAACGACACTGAAGAATCCACATGGCACTGATTGGTCGGTTCATGGGGGTCACCAGGAAATTGAAGCATTCGACAAATTGCACCCGAAGTAGCACAAATCTCACCAGCGCAGGGTGAATTTGTCGCTCCACGTGGCCAAAAATTGTGGAATTTGTAGGATGGATTGGAGGTGGGTCCGAATTGTAGCACAATTGGCTCAGAAATTTCTCTAGAGCATAAATCAGTCATTTTTTGACCTTTTTGAGTGCAGAAAGAGCCCAAATAAAGGTTTTTTTACTGTTTAGGAGCCATTGGAGATAGTATTTTTGCATTATGAGCACTGAAAAGCGATTTAAACACATATTTTTGAGTATAATGAGAGAGGGCCAACATTGGAAGCTAGACCAAGAGGTGTAGCCGAGGAGGGGTGAACTCCATCATTTTGTTTTTTTGTGTTTCTGTTATGGTATTATTGTCTCTCTCATTTGCTGCAAAACTAAGTTTAAAATCATAATTGATGTGATATGGGAACTTGTCTAATTGCATAAAAACATAAAATTTCACTTGCAAACTTTCATCAAAACCTTTAAGTTTCTAATACATATCAGTGTGGTATCAGAGCTACAGTTATTTGGTTATATTGAGGGTTTAATTATGTTGCAAGTTTTTCTGATTCTTACAAGGTTGAAGCTCAAAAGAGGAGAAGGAAAACTTGTGGGAGAAAGTGCTCAAGCTAGTTCAAGGAGAGCACATTTTCCATAGTCTCCACCACAAGTTTCACCTCAAGTTAACCAAAGACCTCACCAATCATGGCACATGAAGGAGAGCCTAAAAATATGACTGAGGATGAGAAGGCTTTCCGGAAAACATTCTTTGACATGACTGAGATGGTGAAATTTCTCTATGAGGAAATAAATTAAAGGTTGGAAGGTGAGAGCTAAAACCTACCAAAGGGGAATGGAGGAAATGGAGACAAGCCTCCAAAAGGGAATGGAGGGAATGGTGATAAACCACCTCTAACTCCACCTTTCTCCTCACCCTCATATTCATCACCCTCATCTTCTACATCAACCCCTTCACAAACATCTCCACATTCTCCAAAGGGACATGGTAAAACTCCATTTTTGAAACTTGACATAAAGTTTGAATTGCCTATGTATAATGGAGAGGTAAATGTTGAGAAATTAGATAATTGGGTTCGTCAGCTTGAAGTGTATTACAGGATACAAAGAATCAAAGATGACGAGACCAAGATTCAACTTGCCTCATTAAGGTTGGAAAGTGCAGCACCCATTTGGTGGGAAGCCAAAACTCAAGAGGACATGAAGAAACATGGTAAGGTTTTATCCTCTTGGGCTGATTTTTTACTGCATTAAGAAGACAATTTTATCATTTAGCATACATGTAGAAAGCTATAATGGATTGGCAGAACTTTAAGCAATTAAAGGGTAAAAGTGTGCAAAGTTATACCAAAGAGTTTAGAAGGAGAGCATTGATTTTGGCTGTAGATTTATCCTCTCAAGACACTTTATTCAAATACATAAAAGGTTTACACAGCTACTAGAGACACACTATTCTCATGTTTAGCCCTACACATTTATATGAGGTTTGTGTACAAGCAACGCATCAAGAAAAAAGAGGGAAGAATGTTTATGAAGAAACTAGTGAGAACTCATTTGAGTCTGGAGACAAAGGAAAGTGGAAGTTCAAAGGAAAAGGAAAGAAGAATGCATCCATAAATAAGGAGAAAGAAAAAATCACATGTAAACATTTTTCCAAATAAGGCCATGATGAAGACCACTGTTGGAAATTTCATTCTGAGAGGGGACCCAAAAAGTTTAAAAACAAGGAGAAAGAAAATGTTGCTGCAACTATACAACAAGATTTAGGTTTTGATTCCACAGATGAAACAAAGATCACAACCATGGGATTGAAAAGTATGGAAATTACAAGTACTATTTATTCAAATATCCTCAATGAAACTCAATAATAAAAAAACAATAATAGAGCTTTTCCACATCATATTTATTTCAAAACATACCAAGATAGATACTTCGTTTGATAGTGGATCACAAGCAAACCTTATTTTATAAGAAATTGTTAAGAAACTAAATTTGGAAATCATTTCTCATCCTAAATCTCATCCTTTAGGTTGGGTACGTGACAATACAAAATTGCAAGTGACAAGAAAATGCATACTTAGATTTTCCATCACTGCAAACTTCATTGATGAGTTAGAATCTGATGTAGTCCTGCTTGATATCCGTGGTATTGTTTTGGGGAGCGCATCTCTATATGATAGGAGAGCCACTTTTCATCGCCATGAGAACACATATTATTTGTTTAAAAATGGGATTGAGTAAAATGTTATAGCACATAGCAAGGAATTGACTTTATCTCTTGTGAATGTTGGACAAATGAAGAGGTTAGTTAATGCTAGTAAGAATTTTTCATTGCTAATGATCAAGCCCAAAGATGTTGAGGAATCTAAATCATTTAAAGTACATGAATCAAGTTTGAAATTTGATTTGATTGAGGTTTCTAATCCATGTGATAAGATGTTTCAGGAGTCTAACATATTTCCTCTTAAAAGAGGTAAACAACACAAAGTGCAGTTGCAACAAGATGCATCATTATTGAGCATTGGTATGAACAAGATGTTGATGTTAATGAATGTAGGAATAAAAAAGCAGATGCAAAATCTATTTGACAAATAGGACATTGGACCTAAGACATATTCTTGTGGGTTTCATAATGTTTTGGCTTTGAAGAACGATGGTGCATGTCGATGGCGATCACATTTAGTAAAGAGTCAAGCCAAGTGCAAGGCTAGACATGCTAAGCATCGTTATGACTAGTGTTGAGATTCAACAAGATGATGAGCTTAGTGAAAATTAGTCACCTTCACTAAGTGGGCCTGCAGACTATTTTTAGGTGTAAGTCTATTTTTCGACTATGTCTATTTTTAGACATGATGATCATATTTCAGAAGTTGCAGGATGCTATTTGTGGAAAAATAGATGAAATTATATTTTTAGAATATTGGGTGAAGCCTATTTATAGATCATTGATCTAAAAATAAAAGTGTCGATTATTGTTATCTCTTAATAATAATCCGACAAAAAACATCAACTTATTCTCTTGGATCACTTAATTTCAGTGTACAGATTTGGAAAATCAATGGGCTAAAGGAATTACGCAATTCCTAGGGTTTACTGGTGGTTCATGCATGGAGGACTCAGTTAGAACTGAAGTGGCAAAGTTATGATAGAGTTGGAAGAGTAGTTCATGGAGTTGTTATTCAGTTTAACACAGTTAATGGAGTTAAAATCAGTTGAGCTAGTTGTATCTAGTCTAACTAAATGATACACTAGTGAGAGTGGAGTGAATTAATTACTTAATTAATACAAAAATAATAACTCATTAATAAACTGAACAAATACAATAGTTAACTACAATGCATGTCAGTTCCAGTGGAGACCTAGTGGAGAGATAGGTGAAAGGGCAAGATGGACTATCTATTGTGACTATAGTGATGCATTGATTGCACCACACACACATTGGAGTTGCTAATGAGAATTTCACAGTCAAGACAAGGCCAATTCTAATTCATTCATGGGTCTTCTTCAGTAGGGATTGCGCAGTGGAGGCAGGCTATCAGGTGGCAAGAAATCAGTGCATGGATTTGTAGATTTCTTCATGTTAGTGTGTGACGATTGATTGTACTGAGAGTTTGATGTACTAAGCTTTGTATGAGATTTTTACATGATATCCATGATACATGATATATGATAGTTAGGGTTTTTAGCTTCAGGATTTCCCGTTAAACAACTGTGTTATGTGCGATTGTTTTTATTGCTTCATGTGTTTGCAATTGAGTTTTTAAATTTCCGCAAAAGATTAACATTGGAATGATTCTGTATTTAGCAAGAAGATAAATATTGTTAGACCAGGAGAATCCAGATATATACATGGTTATGTTATATAATTTTTACATGGTATCAGAGCAGTGTTAATTCTTGAAGATTGCAATTGTGAAAATTGCTGAGTTTGTGCTGGTGGACAATTCAAATTTGCTGCAAAAAATTCTTGGTGCGACAGTTGAGTATACATTGAAATGTCTTTCAATGGGTTGCGATTGGAGTATGCCCTTGATGGGAGCTCAAAGTACATAGCCTGGAAGGATAGGATGGAGGCAGTGCTGGAAGATAATGGACTGAAGGAGTTCATTGATAGCAATGTTCCTAAGCCTAGTTCTAGCAATGTTGCATTACTTGATGCATGGAAAAAGAAGGTAGCAAAGACAAGATTAATTCTGTTGGAAGGTGTGAAGGACCATATTATGTCTAGCCTTCATGGGAAAGACACTCCATTTGCAATGTGGAAGGCTTTGATAGATTTTTTCCAAAGCAATAGCAACTAGAGGAAGTTGGCGCTGAAAGATAAGCTCAAAAAAATAAAAATGGAGAAGGGCGACAATATTCCAAAATATCTCATGAAGTTTGTCCACTGTAGGGATGAACTAGCAAGTGTGGGGATTACTGTTTATGATGATTAATTGGTGAGATGGGTTCTCCTTGGGCTTCCGAAGAGTTGGCATAGCTACGAAGACTCTGTCAATGGACGGGAGAAACTGCCGGGTTGGGAGCGACTTTGGTCGGATCTTGTGCAGGAGGAGATAAGGTGAAGTACCAGGGATGGCTCTTCATCGAAGAATGAAGATGAAGATAATTGCGCTTTGGCTGCCAAATCAAAGAAAGGGAAGGGGAAGAAATTTCCTTCAAAATCTGAAGCTAAAGGTAAGAAGCAGGATTTGTCCAAGGTGAAGTGTTTTCACTGTCACGAACATGGGCATTTTGCCACTAACTGCCCACAGAAGAAGAAGAACAAGAAGGTTGTTGGAGAGGGCTTAGCCACGCAATTTTAACTTGATTTCTATTTGATCGCATGCTTGGTTTCAAGCTTAATGGGATCAGTGTGGTATCTTGATATTGGTGCGTCTTTTCATATGACGGGAGACAAGGAGTTGTTTAGTGACTTGGAGGAGAAGGACCTTCAATGCATATAGAGATGGGCGACGATGGTCAATACAGTGCGACTGACATTGGGATCATTACCTTTGAGAGGGAGTCAGGTAATCCATTTCTGTTGAAAGATTTTATGCATGTTCCAGGTCTGAAGAAGAACTTGGTCTCGGTCACAATGTTGGAAGATAGAGGTTATGACGTTGTTTTTAGCGATGGAAAAGCTTTCTTGCGACATAAAACAATGGGTCAAACCAAGAGGATAGGGATTCAAGTTAAGAATATCTACAAGCTGGAGGTAGATGGCTGTGCTACAATGATGGGCAAAGCAGAAGAAGTGGTGAGCCGGGATGAGGGTGAATTATGACACAGGAGATTGGGCCATCTTCACCATGGTGCTTTGAAGATTTTGCAGCAGATTTCTACTGGACTTCCCAAGGGTACTCTTGCATAGTTAGATCAGTGCAAGGGATGTACTATGGGTAATTTTGTGAATACCACCTTTCCTGAGAAGGAGAACCGTGCTTCGATGATCCTTAAGAGAATTCACACAGACGTGTGTGGACCTTTCTCGGTTGCTTCAACAGCAAAACAAAGGTATTATGTTATATTTGTTTATGAATATTCTCGTAGATGCTAGATCTTCTTCATGCAAAAGAAGAGCGAAAAATTCTCAAAGTTCTATGAGTTTAAAGCATTGGTGGAGAAGGAGTCGGGGAAGCAAGTGGAAGCTCTACAGAGCGATAATGGTGGTGAATACATCTCGGGCAAATTCAAATACTTCTGTATTAACGAAGGAATTCTACGAGAACTCATAGCGCCTCATAACCCACATCAAAATGGGGTCACGGAGAGGAATAACAGAATGATCATGGGTGCTACACGAGATATGCTGCATGACCAGGGCCTACCGATGCACTTGTGGGCGGAAGCATGCAACACTGCGGTTTATGTGCAAAACCGTTGTCCTCATAGAGTACTTGGCATGGGTACACCTGAAGAATATTTTACTGGTAATAAGCCTAATATTTCTCATTTGAATATTTTTGGCCCATCTGTTTACATTCATGTGAAAAAGGATGCCAGGAAGAAGTTGGAGCTGACTGCAGAAGTTGGGATATTTGTGGGGTACACAAAAACACCCCATAATTATCGTGTGTGTTTTCCAGACAGTCAGATGACTATGGTGTGATGGGATATAAAATTCAATGAGGTGAAATCCATGAAGTTGTCACTTGAGAGGGAGCTACAGTTACATGCAGAGGAGGAACTTATTGTTCCCAAAGATGAGCCTCTAGATGTGGATCAGCCATAGGAGGAGATTCATGGAGTGGAGGAGTCCACTCATGCAGAACCAAACATTAGACAAGGCATAAAGCGTACCACAGAAGCTGAGAGACTAAAGCTTGATGCGGCACAAAATGTAGGAGTCCCTACATCACAACGCAGACAAAGACAGTCACCTGACCTATTTACTGGATACATGGCTCTCATGAGCAAGTGTATCATGACAGAGCCATCTTCTTTTGAAGAAGCAATGAAGGAGCCCACATGGGTAGATGCCATGGTGGAGGAGTATGACTCCATTGTTAGAAACAATGCTTGGGAGATTGTTCCAAGGCCGGTGGGAAAATCAGTTGTAGGATCAAGATGGATCTACAAGGTAAAGCAAGCTGCTTAGGGGAGCGTAGAGAAGTATAAGGCAAGATTTGTTGCCCAGGGCTTCTCACAGATCGAGGGGATTGATTATGAAGAAACCTTTGCACCTGTCACACGGTATTCTTCCATAAGGACCATCCTTGCTCTCTCAGCGCAGATGGGTTGGAAAATTCATCAGATGGATGTGAAGATTGTGTTCCTTAATGGGATCATTGAGGAAGAGGTGTACATTGAGCAGCTTGAAGGATTTGAGATCTTTAGCAGCGAGTCACATGTGTGCAGGCTCAAAAGAGCGATGTATGGGCTGAAACAAGCACCTCGTGCTTGGTACACACAGATCGACAACTATTTCACCGGGCTTGGCTTCACCAAGAGTGAGGCGGATGCAAACTTGTACCAAATTGTGGTGGAGGGTAAGCTTTTAATAATTGTTCTTTATGTTGATGATTTAATACTAATGGGTGATGAGTAGTTGATACACTCATGCAAGGCAGATCTTGCAAAGGAGTTTGAGATGAAGGATTTGGGCCTCCTTCATTATTTCCTTGGATTGGAAATATGGCAGCGGGAAGGTGAACTATTTGTGTCTCAAGGAAAATATGCCCGAGAGATACTGGAGAAGTTTCATATGCAAGGCTGCAAGCCTATTGATACTCCTCTTCCAGGAAATTGGAGAAAAGAGGATGCTACATCGGCATAGGTAGTGGATGCCACTATTTATCGACAGTTGGTGGGTTCGCTCATGTATTTAGTTAATACAATACCGGACATATGCTATGCGGTGAACCAACTTTCACAAGCGATGGTTAAGCCTACCAAGCTCTTTTGGAAGGCAGGCAAGCATGTCCTGAGATATCTCAGGGGCACATTTGAGTATGGCTTATGGTACAGACAGACATATGAGGTGAAGTTGCATGGCTTTACGGATGCAGATTGGGCAGGCAGCCCAACAGACAGAAAGAGCACATCAGGAGGGGTTTTCATTATCGGATCTACAATAGTTTCTTGGTACAGCGGGAAACAAAGATCCGTGGTGTTATCACCCTAGTAATTATTAGGTCGTGGGATTTTGGTTTATAGTTAAAGAAAACTAGAGGTAACCAAGAACCTATTTTAGATTTCAAGATCTAGCCTTCCTGAACTCTAGAGAGGGATCTCTCCTTAAGATTTAGCTTTGTTTTGTAATGGATTTTAGGCTAGCTATGAGTGGACAATTTGGTTTGGTTTTTTTTTGAACGTTGGTAGGAATAAAGGGACTACAAGGGAAACCATAGAAAGATCTGTCAGTGTTAGTTTTGTCATAATGCCATCAATGATCAAATTTACTCTTTTTCATTTGCATAGTAGGAGTCCCATACTATAAATTCATTGATGGTAGTGGTCTTTCATTAGTTTTCCCTCATGTGAAAACTTGCTGATTCTCTTCTCTATGGTCTTCAGTCATGATTCACTTTCACTCTGCAATTCATGTTATTAGGTCATAGGGTTGGTATCATTAGGTTCTAGGGTCTCATCATGATCAAATTAATAAGGAAAGTGTTAATAAAAGCAACAAGGACACGAGGATGCCTAATAAAATCAAAAGCATGAAAAGTCAAATATTTTTTCTTTCAGCTGCATGTAATTCTCACCTCAAAACGCGTTTTGAGGTGAAAACAGGGTACTTTGTTTTGATTATCATATTTTATGTAATTTCATGTCTCCATATGTAATAAGTTGAACTTCAGATGCTGCTATCTCCATAAAGCCAAAGGGTATTTTTCTATGCCTGGTTTCCAAAGGTTTTCTCCACAGAATTTTTAGTGTAAATCACATTTTAAGTATGTTAATCAGAAAGAGCCCGGAAAGAGATTTCCAACGGTATATCATGCTCCCAAAACTGACTTCTGGATTGGAAGATATGCCTAAGTGAATAAAAGCCCCCAAAAGCCTAACCTTACCCTTCTTTCTCATTTGGTCCCTTAAACTTTATAATTTCTACCTTTTCATATGATTTAAGAATCGTCATCTCAAAAGTATTTTTGTATTTTCATTTCTGTCTCCTACAAACTTTCGATGCGATTGGCCGATTTGATCGCATCGCATTGCAAGTCCGATTGCATCGCATCGCAAGTCCGATCGCATCATCGTAATCCCCTTCCTCCGATCTGATCGCATCATCGCATCGCAAGTTTTCAACACACCACATAATTTCATGGCCGATTGACCCTTCTATGATTAAACAACCCCGATGCGATCGCACTACCTCTGATCCGATCGCACCATCGCATCGCGATGTCATAGTACTAAACCCGCCCTCCATTCGTTTCGCCGATGCGATAGTCCTTATCGCATCGTGCGATCACAACTTCGCAATCTCCGCAGTGCATTATCCCCCCCGCTCCATTTCTCTGATGTGATGCCATCGCATCACAATATTTCATTTCCCAGCACTTAACTCTGCACCATCCCTACCGCCGATGCGATTGTCTTGCCAGTCTTTGAATCCCATCGATGTGATAATTTTCCATCACAATATCATATCGCGCGTTTGCATCCCACAATGTTTAACTTAACCCGCTCCCCTCCCACTGCAATTTGTGATTGCGATTCTCCCTGGGTCCCACCTAAAAACCCTTTCACCTTTTCAAAAGAGAAGGGTTTTTCTCCATGTAAAAGCGGAAATTTCATTTCATATTTGTTTAAAAAGAATTTCCTCCGCCCTCCTCTATAGCTTCCTTATCCTTTGCTCCATCGCTCCATCGCCATCGCATATCGTAATTTCCTCCGCTATGTGTTACACCCGCTCCCCTTCCGATTTGCGATTGCGATTTCCCCGGTCCCACCATAAAGCCCACTTCCCGTCGCACTTCATTCCATAGTATTCCATTCCATCGCACGGCCTTCCATCGCATCGCTCCATGATGTAATGCGCCCTCCCCCCTTCCGATGCGATTTGCGCCCACCATCCTTTCCTTTCACTTTTTTTCACTGAAAAAAGGGTTTTTCTTCATTAAAATGGAAAATGTGATTTTCTTTGGTTGCAAAGGCATTTTATTCGACAAAGGGTTTTTCTTCAAGGAAGTAAAGACAGAGATATTTGTTAAGGTCGTGAGCTAATTACAAACGCAGAATTATTTTGGCCTCTTCAGCAACGATTAAAAAGGGATCGACTCTTCAAATTTCTTCTTCTCATTTGTTGGATATAACAACAAAATCTTCCAGATGGTCAAATATGTTGTTTCCCCTCTTTCGGGGGCATATTGTTGGTTTATTTTATATGTTTAGATTTCTGGTCATAAGTTAGTGAAACAGCTCCTTTTTCTGTGGATCCGCCCCCTTGAAAATGATCTATTTAATATAGTTTTTCATCATTTGTAAGGGGGGGGGGGAAAGGTGAAATAAGTTGGAATTATTGAGGACGCTCTGCGCTCCATTTTGTAACAATTTGGCAGGGAATTAATAAAGAAATGCAGCACTGATTTATGGGATCCCTGTGGTATGGATTTTAGCACTGTTCTTTCCTTTGTGATCATTTTTTAATTGTTATGTTTGCCATTCATTAATTCATATTCCTGTTTGGATGTTTTTCAAGATAGATAGGTAGAATCCATTATATAATGCTCTGCCTTGGGAAAATCATTCAATACTTTATGTTTTCTACTGTTTGAAGAGGATTCATCTCCTATGCCCTTTTTAGCTTCTCACCAGTCTTAAACACTCCATCATAATTTAAAACAAAGTTGTTAAAATACATACCTACCTTGCCCCATAGAATACCCTGTATCTCTGATTTAATTCCCCATATTCAAAGTGCCCAACCCCATCTGATCCATACAACCCAGAAAATTGAATAAACATTTCGAGCTACTATACCTAGCCTAAAATCAATTTGCAGTTATATTTCATTGAACATTTTTCACGGAGAGAGCCCTCTCCTGACCTTGTAGGGCTAGCTACAAGGCTGAGCGTGGTTTGAGGTTACCCTGATTTGCCTTGTTTTAGACTGAGGTTCAAATTAGGTGCTAACATTCTTGGCAACCATACTGGGGAATATTTAAAATGAAAGACTGATCACCCCAGTAATATCTTCCATAGAAATTCTTGGACTCTGGATGATGAGGTTCAGAGTTTTTTAGGCTGAAATTAAACATTGTAAAGTAGAAAATCAACCACACTAGCTTCAAGGAAATACACAAGGGCCAACCCTGATCCAAATCCTCCTCCTATATTTGAAAATCCTAATCTCATTCCACGAATAATTAGAAGACAAGAAGGTTCAATAAGCCCTAGACCTATTCTCAGATCCCATACCTGGCCCAGTGAGTGGTTGTTTGTAGAAGACCTCTCTTTTGATGAGTGTTTTGAGCTTTCTTTATTTAGAAACAAATCTGAAACTGCACTTGACAACACAGTTTTAGACCCTGAGTTTCTTGTGGATCTTGAAATTAAAAGGGCAAACAGATCAATTGATGACTACATTTTAAATTCCCCTTAGACATCTATCACTGTAACCAATATCCCTGAGCCCTTAATCGATCAGCATTCCCATTAGCTTCAGAAGTTAATTCTCAGCTTTCGACTCCTCCATCAATAGCTCCCTTGAATCCTAGTGGCACAAACGCTGTTGTAAATCCACCTCGAGTCATGGCTGCCCAATATGCACCCCTAGTTTTACCTCAGAATCTGAATGATATGCCTGCTGATTACCAAAGTAAAATACCTTTATTTGATGCCACTCAAAGCATCACAGCCCAGCAACATGTTGATAAGATGAATGACTTCTTTGACCTTCATGAGGTAGAGGCAGAAAATGTGACCACAAGATTGTTTGTCCAAAGATTTGGAGGTGAAGTTAGGAAATAGTTTAGAGCCCTACCAGCAGCCTCTATCCACACTTTGCCGGAGCTACATAGACAATTCTTAGACCGGTGGGAGGTAAAGAAAAAGCCACTCCAAATCTTGTCCGAATATGAAAATATTAAAAGGAATGTGGGTGAAAGTGTAAAAGATTATTGTGTGAGATTTAATGCTGTGTATAATTCTATTCTGGCCAATCTAAAATCCCCCATGGGGTTAGCTTTGCTCAAATTTCTAGATGGTTTCGATGCTGATATGGCATATCAGCTACGAGAACGGGATCCTACCACACTTGAAGATATGCAGAAAATAGTTGTGAGCGTAGAAGCAAATTTGCTGGCCAGAAGAGCGCGGACAAGAGCCGAAAAGAGGGTAACTGTAAAAGAAGAAGCATTTCCTTCAGATACAAAGATGGATAATTTGATCCGAATGGTGGAGAAGATGGTTGATCACCTGACTATTTCAGATAGACCTGAAGCACAAATCAGGAATCCAAATTTCAGAGGACAGCAGCAGCCCCAATTCCGAATTAAACAAAGGGAACACAAAACATAAGACCAAACAACACAACAGCAGCAAATCAGAACTCCTTTGTAGCAAAATTATGTTCAGGGAATGGAAATAGATGATGATGATGATCCAGTAGTTGAGGCTAATCATTTTTTCACTGCTAACGGTTTGCCCATTTTTTTGACAAAAGATGAAGAATATGCAGTGATTCCAGACACTCGAAGAGATGATGATTTCATATTGGCCAATGATGTGGTGTTAGAGGAAGAATCCGATGATTACCAACGAGGATATATGAACGCTTTGTCAGCGCAACAGAAGCAGTATTCTTTGAGGAGCAGAGATGTGCCAATCAATCCTGTTCAGAAAAGGAAAGAGCCGAAACCAAAAAATGACTCTTCAAATACTCAAAGGAAAGGGAAAGAGCCTGCTGATCCCTCTCCTAGCAAGGCATCCTCAGCGAATAACATTGTAAATGAAAAGAATCAGTTTAGCGTGACAAAGGAGCAAGTGGAGAAGAAATATTCTCCCGTCAAAGAGGTAGAAAAAGTTCCATCTTTTAATTTAGAAAATGAAATTGCTAAGATGAAGGTGTCCATGCCCTTGACTGAGGTTGTAAAAAAAAACACTTATAAACATCAGGTGTCTAGAATTTTGCAAATAGACTCTATTTAAGATATGGTAAATGCTGAAGATGACTATTCTGAACTCATTTTTGGTCTAGCCATAGAAGGTCAGTCAGAAGGAAGTGAAGTTTCTCCCTTCTACCCGAGTCTTAGATTGCATGAGTTCATTTTACATAACACTATGTTGGAATCCGGAGCCTCGCACAAATTGATGTCCAAAGCCATTATGGAGAAGTTGGTTCTTGATATTACCCGCAAGTACCATGATTTGTATTCCTTTGACTCTGGTAGGGTCCATTGTATTGGTCTTATCAAAGACTTGGTAGTATCTTTAGACCAAATCCCAGCCAAGAATGTTTTGATGGATGTGGTTGTTGCCGATGTTCAGCCTCGGTTTGGAATGCTTTTGTCCAGGTCATGGGGTGAAAAACTGAAAGGAACCATACAACTTGATTTCTCTTATGCTACCATTCCCGTGTTCGGTCAGCTGGGAAAACTATACACGAAGAAGAAAATGAAATACATGATCAATAGCAAAGAGAAGCCAGTTAATCATCCAATTAATGTAGTCCACACAGATTTAGAGTCATTTGTATTATATTCAGATGGTGGTTTGAATGATGAAAATGTTCAGTTGTGGAAGTAGATGAGGTACTTGAAATTTTAGAAAATTTTAGGGAAGCCCTTAGATAAGAAAGAAATAAATCAGCAAGAATCTCTGAGATTTCTGGCGGCCAGCAACAAAAGGACAATGAACAGTAGAAAAATGCAGAAATCAGTCAAGATAAAGTAGAGAAAGAAGCAACATTTCAGCATCTAGAAGAAGAAGAAGAAGGCCTTTGGAGCATGGACTTTGACGAAGCTGTTGGTAAGTACGGTGCTGGTATAGGAATATGGATTCGGAGCCCTGTTTTCCAGCCTGAAAAAGTTCCTGGTAATGTTAGAGTATGTGCTTACAAATTGGCTTTTGACTGCTCTAACAATGAAGTAGAGTGTGAAGCTTTGATCGCAGGTCTGAAAATTTTGAAGAAGCTAAAGGCAAAGAGGATTTTTGTCTATGGATATTGAGAGTTGATAATCAAATAGGTAAAGGTAGAGTATCAAGCAAAGCATCCATGATTAAGGGCCTACAGAAATGCAGTCCTAGACATCTTGAGGATGTTTTCTGAATACACTTTGACAACAGTACCCCAAATGCAGAATCTTATTGCAGATTCTCTTGCCACTAATGCAACAAATTTGAAGATTCCAATGAATTCCAGCAACAAATTTGAAATTTATGTCAAACATCGGCCTGCTGTTCCCGATAATTTAAGGTATTGGCAAGTATTTTTGGATGACAATGAAATCAATGCTCTTTTGCAGAGTGAAGGAAAATTCAAGAATACTTCCATAGAGGGTGATTATGATGTCGATGATCAAGAAATCAAAGCAAATCATATGGATGTATTGCAACTGAAAGAAAATGTAATTCTTAGAGGTTTCATACCTTTAGAGGAGATTTTTGATCAAGATGATGTTGCAAAGAAACCGAGCTTGGTGCCTACTGATAAAGGAGTTGAAGATGTTAATCTTGGAATAGTTTACAAGCCTAAGCTTGTGAAGTTATCAAAAGCATTGTCCCCTGAGGTAAAGGAACAATATGTTAAATTAATTTCTGAAGTGTTTGCGTGGGATTATTCATATTTGAAGGTGTATGACAAAAATATAATTCGGCATACTATTCCCATCAAGCCAGATCAGAAGCCATTTAGACAGAAGCTGATAAGGATCAACCCTAAGCTGCTTCCATCCATTGAAAAAGAGGCTAAGAGATTGTATAAAGCTGGTATCATTGTCCTAATTAGATTTCTGATTGGATTTTGAATTTGGTCCCGGTGCGCAAAAAGACAGGGGAAATAAGGTTGTGTATAGATTTCCAGAATCTGAATAAAGCATCCTTAAAAGATAACTATCCACTTCCGAAGATGGATCATATTTTGCAAAGAGTAGTTGGAGCATTAAGGATGTCACTACTCGATGGTTACTCAAGCTATAATTAGATCTTGGTGCATGAAAAATACCAAGACAAAACTGATTTCACAACACCTTGGGGAGCTTTCTAGTATGCCAAAATGCCATTTGGACTGAAGAACGCTGGAGCCACTTTCCAGCGAGCAATGGATATCACGTTTGCTAATGAAAAGAATGTTTTTCTGGTTGTTTATTTGGATGATCTGACAGTGTTTTCTGGTTCTGATGATGAACATTTGCACCACTTGAGGGTTGTGTTTCAGCGATGCAGAAAGTTTGGGATTTCTCTCAATCCGAAGAAAAGTCTGTTTGTTATGGATGAAGGTAAGCTGCTGGGGCATATCATCTCTAAAGATGGTATCCGCATTGATCCTTCAAGAGTGGAGGCAATTCAACACATAGAATTCCCACGTAATAAAAAGGAGATTCAGGCATTCAATGGTAAGATGAACTTCTTGCGCAGATTTATACCCACTTTGGCTGAACATTTACGAGAAATGACTAATATGTTGAAAAAGGATAGCACTGTCAAATGGAGCGAGGATGCTATCAAGTCATTTAATTTGGTAAAGTTTTCCCTGTCCAATGCCCCAGTCTTGATTAGTCCTGATTACACTCAAGATTTTATTATATTTTCATTTGCATCAGAGCATACCATGGCTGCGGTATTGATGCAAAAGAGAGATCAGATTGAACAGCCCATTACCTTTTTTAGTAGGACCATTCGAGATGCTGCTTTGCGGTATAATATTATTGAGAAACAAGCATTGGATCTTATAAAAGCATTGAAGGATTTTAGAGTATACATTCTGCATTCACATACCATAGCATATGTTCCTAATGCAGCAGTAAAAGATGTGTTGATGCAAACTGATCCGGAAGGAAGAAGAGGTAAGTGGATAGCAGCAATGTTGGAATATGATTTGGAGATTAAACCCACAAAGTTGGTCAAAGGACAGGGTTTAGCAAAACTAATGGCACAATCAAACTTGCGCGCTCTGGACATAAACCTCATAGCAGCAATGTTGGAGGATGAGGATGATGGTTCGCTTGTTCCAGTTTCAGAAATCTTCCTACAATCACCATGGTATTCAGACATAGTTTATGTTCTTCAACATCTTTCACCACCTCCAGGGATGTCTAGAAGCAAAGGTAGATCACTAAAACTCAAGTCTGCTAAATTCTGTATTTTAAACAGTGCTCTTTATTGGAAAGATCTAGGAGGTATTCTACTTAATTGTCTGGTTGAAGATGAGGCTTAGCAGGTGATGCATGACTTTCACAAAGGTGATTGTGGTGGTCATTTGTTTTAGAAAACAACAGCTAACAAAGTGTTGAGAGTAGGATATTATTAGCCCACTTTATTTTCAGACTTGTATAAAACAGTGATGAGCTGTCATGAGTGTCAAGTTTTCCAAGGAAAAAGGAAACTGCTTCCTCTTCCTTTGAAACCAGTTCAAATAAATGCTCCTTTTTAGCAGTGGGGACTTGATTTCATAGGGGAAATCCATCCCACATCATCAGCACAACATCGATGGATCTTGACAGGTACCGATTATTTCACCGAATGGATTGATGCCATTCCAGCAAGGCAGACCACGGATACGGTAATCATTCAATTCTTAGAATCAAATATCTTGTCTCGTTTTGGTTGCCCTCAGAAAATCATAACAGATAACGCAGCAGCATTTAGATCCAAGAAGATGGTGGAATTCTGCGACAAATACAATATTGTGTTGGGTCATTCGACATCATACTACCCATAAGGCAACGACCTGGCAGAATCATCAAATAAATCTCTGATAAACATAATCAAGAAAATGCTGGAAGCAAATAAGAGGAATTGGCATCAAAAGCTCATCAACGCGTTATGGGAAGATAGAGTCAGCTGCAAGAAATCCATAGGTATGTCACCATTTGAATTAGTTTATTGCACGAATACTGTGTTTCCTACATCGCTTACAGTTACAGTCATGAGACTATTGCAAGAGGCTGGCAGCGAAGAGGACGATAATTAGCGAAGGATCAATCAATTGATCCACCTTAAGTTAACAAGGGAGGAAGTTTCTCAGAACACTATTCGGTTGTAGGAAAAGATCAAGAAAATCTATGACTGTAAAACCAAAGAAGAAAAATTTTAGTTGGAAGATGTGGTGTTGAGATGGGATGCACGAAATGAAGACAAAGGGAAGCATGGTAAGTTTGATAACCTATGGAAAGGACCGTACAAGATTTCAACATACAAGGGACATAATGCTTTCTTGCTCACAGACATGGACGACCAAGATTTCCCTGGAGGGCCAGTGAATGGTAGGCTTTTGAACCACTACCACTTTTGAGATAATGGATCCAAAATTATGTCACAGTAATTGTATATACCATGCCATTGCTGGTCAGATTTCAAGTACACACTCATTGAATTTTGGGGCCTCAGGTGAAGGCTATAAAACTTGAATGATATGTGTAAGGTTTGCTGGTTTTAATTTAGTTTTTAGTCATAGTTTGAGTTAGAGTCAGTCTGCATTGTCTCAATTTTCAGTATTTTGACCATATTTTCCCAATGGATAAGGCTACTTGGTCTACGGTGTTCTTGGCACCTCCAAGGAGCTGCCATCACCATTGGAGCCAACGTTAGTGTCAGTTTTGTCATACTTCCATCAGTGATCAAATTTACTCTTTTGAATTTGCATAGTAGGAGTCCCATACTATAAATTTTGATCATTCCATTAGGTCATGGATTCATTGATGGTAGTGGTCTTTCATCAGTTTTCCCTCATGTGAAAACTTGTTGATTCTCTTCTCTATGGTCTTCAGTCATGATTCACTTTCACTTTGAAATTCATGTTATTAGGTCATAGGGTTGGTCTCATTAGGTTCTAGGGTCTCATCATGATAAAATTAATAAGGAAAGTGTCAATAAAAGTAGCAAGGACATGAGGATGCCTAATAAACTCAAAAGCATGAAAAGTCAAAGAGTTGTTCTTTCAGCTGCATGTAATTCTCACCTAAAAACGTGTTTTGAGGTGTAAACAGGGTACTTTGTTTTGATTATCGTCTTTTATTTAATTTTATGTCTCCATATGTAATAAGTTGAACTTCAGATGCTGCTATTTCCATAAAGCCAAAGGGGATTTTTCTCTGCCTGGTTTCCAAAGGTGTTATCCATAGGATTTTCAGTGTAAATCACATTTTAAGTATGTTCATTAGAAAGAGCCCAAAAAGAGCTTTCCAACGGTATATCATGCTCCCAAAACTGACTTCTACATTGGAAGATATGCCTAAGTGAATAAAAGCCCCCAAAAGCCTAACCTTACCCTTCTTTCTCATTTGGTCCCTTAAAATTTATAATTTCTACCTTTTCATATGATTTTAGAATCTTCATCTCAAAATTCCTTTTGTATTTTCATTTCCGTCTCCTACAAACTTCCTATGTGATTGGCTGATCCGATCGCATCACATCGCAAGTCCGATCGCATCATCGCAATCCCCTTCCTCCGATCCGATCGCATCATCGCATCGCAAGTTTTCAACACACCACATAAGTTCATGGACGATTTATCCTTCTCCAATTAAACAACCCTGATGCGATCAAACTACCTTCGATCCGATTGCACCATCGCATCACAATGTCACAGTACTAAACCCGCCCTCCATTCGTTTCGCCGATGCGATAGTCCTTATCGCATCGCGCAATCGCAACTTCGCAATCTCTGCAGTGCATTACCCCGCCTGCTCCATTTCTCCGATGCGATGCCATCGCATCGCAATATTTCATTTCCCAGCACTTAACTCCACGCCATCCCTACCGCCGATGCGACTGTCCCGCTAGAACTTTGACTCTCACCGATGCGATAATTTGCCATCTCACTATCGCATCACGCGTTTGCATCCCAAAATGTTTAACTTAACCCACTCCCCTCCCGCTGTGATTTGCAATTTCGATTCTCCCTGGGTCCCACCATCCTTTCCTTTCGCTCTTTTTCACTGAAAAAGGGTTTTTCTTCATTAAAATGGAAAATGTGATTTTCTTTGGTTGCAAAGGCATTTTCTTCGGCAAAGGGTTTTTCTTCAAGTAAGTAAAGACAACGATATTTGTTAAGGTCGTGAGCTAATTACAAACACAAAATTATTTTGGCCTCTTCAGCAGCGATTAAAAAGGGATCGACTCTTCAAATTTCTTCTTCTCATTTGTTGGATATAACAGCAAAATCTTCCAGATGGTCAAATATGTTGTTTCTCCTCTTTTCGGGGGCATATTGTTGGTTGATTTTATATGTTTAGATTTCTGTTCCAAAGTTAGTGAAATAGCTCCTCTTTCTGTGGATCTGCCCCCTTGAAACTGAACTATTTAATATAGTTTTTCATCATTTGTAAGGGGGGGGGAAAAAGGTGAAATAAGTTGGAATTATTGAGGACGCTCTGCGCTCCATTTTGTAACAGTTTGGTAGGGAATTAAAAAAGAAATGCAGCACTGATTTATGGGATCCCTGTGGTATGGATTTTAGCAGTGTTCTTTCCTTTGTGATCATTTGTTAATTGTTATGTTTGCCATTCATTCATTCATATTCCTGTTTGGATGTTTTTCAAGATAGATAGGTAGAATCCATTATATAATGCTCTGCCTTGGGAAAATCATTCAATACTTTATGTTTTCTATTGTTTGAAGAGGATTCATCTCCTATGCCCTTTTCAGCTTCTCACCAGTCTGAAACACTCCATCATCATTTAAAACAAAGTTGTTAAAATCCCTGCCTACCTTGCCCCATAGAATACCCTGTATCTCTAATTTAATTCCCTAGATTCAAAGTGCCCAACCCCATCTGATCCATACAACCCAGAAAATTGAATAAACATTTTGAGCTACTATACCTAGCCTAAAATCAATTTGCAGTTATATTTCATTGAACATTTTTCACGGAGAGAGCCCTCTCCTGACCTTGTAGGGCTAGCTGCAAGGCTGAGCGTGGTTTGAGGTTACCCTGATTTGCCTTATTTCAGCCTGAGGTTCAAATTAGGTGCTAACAAGATCTACCTAACCATTGGGAAATGGAGTCAAATTTATTGCAAACAAGACAAGAAAACTAAGGTCAAAAGAACAAATATACTAAGGGCAAGATAGATGATCTTCAGAGGGTTTGAAAAGGCTATTTTGATGAAGTGGTATGATCTGGACTAAGGGAAGTTAAGAATCCTTAGATCACAGAAAAGGAAGAGGGAAATTGAGGTCAAACGAGACTAAAGAGCAATTAAGAATTCTAAAGTCTGGAAATCAGCAGAAAACATAAAGATGACAGCTAGTAAAAACAGAGAGATTTTTACACTGATTCTGTAATACCTTTCCTAGTTATTCATTTAAGATGAAAAATAACACAAGATGTATGAATGAAACTTAAAGAAATAAAAAATGAAAATTGGAAGAGACAATACTCTTCTGATCAGCACGAGGATCATTAGTTATGATGTCTATTAGCTTCAGTTTCCAGCCTGCTGCTTCAACTTAACTCACATAAAATCCCAATGTTTTCAACAAAAAAGTCTATAGTAGTCTTGATAATTTTATTCCACCATGAATACTTCGAAAGATGAAGTATTTATAAAATTGAATTATTTACAAAATATCTAAAGTTTGAGATAATATCTCAAGAAAAAATATGAAATATTACATGAGAAGAGGGACAGCAGCAAAACAGTTTGCAAGCTGTCCTCTTTTACAAGGAAAAATAGAACTGTTTATCTTATTCAAAATGACTTTTTGATTATCTAGAAGTGTTGCTGGAAATTGAGACATAATCTAATGGAAGATGACTTGTAGAATACTCCTCCTTTTCACCTTCTGTTCTGATACTCTTTATCTCTGCTTTTCACTGTTTCATTGCTGTAATTCAAAAATAACTAGCAGTAACAATTTGCTTTTACTGATACACTTTGACCCTGATTGATGCAGGGGCATTAGGCTCAAGAAATACTTTGTATTTTTATAAGACATAGGGGGGTCTTATGTTTCTAAATTCTCATGTAATCACTAGTATTTGAATAAAATAGTGAGGAATTGTAAATGTTCTCTAATCATTGGAGAACATGAGGGGAAGTTGATTAGTTAGGAATGTGAAGAGTCAGTTTCAGTAAATCTAAGGAATTAAGCTAAATTTAGGATTTGGGAATTTTAAGAGTTTTTTTGAGCTGTTAAGGATCTGAGTCGATTCATTATCAATTTTTATAAATGTAGGCCTCAAGGCATTAAAGAAGGTAGTAAGTAGCAGAGCTATCCAAGAGAGGCTGCTCAGAGCTGTTCAAGAGGCAGAGTAGTGAGGATAGAAGGGCCATCGAATTGAAGATCAGGCCATAGAGGAAGTAAGTCTTTGTAATAAATTGAGGTTTAATTATACAGAGAAATTCAGGGTCATTTTGATTCTTGTTTGAGGCTGTGTGTGTTTCAATTTGGTTTGCAAATTGGGTGAATCGATCACTGAAAGGATCGATTCTAGCAAAGCATTTAATTGTCTGTCTGGATTTATATATGATATATTGGATGAAATACGAAGTGAATCAAATTACTGTAGTCTCTGTTTGAAGGAGGGTTCGATTCCTTTTAGTCCCTGAGTCATTATGCTATTGAGAGATCTAAATTGTTAATCTCTGTGTGAAGAGTCAATTCATTCCTTGAACTTTATTTGGCTTATGCGGTTTGAATTAAACCCTGTATGTAGAGGATTCCGATCTTTTGAAATGCATTTTCTATTGATATAATTTGTATTGAGTGGAGTGAAGAGGAGCATCGATTATGTTAATCGATATTGATCTTTAGATGGAAGCCTAACAGAAATTATTGATTATTGAAAATGGAATGCGTTTTAACTTGTGCGTGGAGAGTTCATTGGAGAATTCGATGAGACCTGGTCTATAGTTGAATCAGCGTGGAAGGCTCCGTTTTCCTAGAGTGATATCAGTTGAACTCTATTGCTGGATTGATATCAGTTGAGATAGAATGTTGTTGTTTGAATTGATGCCGGAGAGGTGCAATTCAAATTCCAATTTCAATGTAAGAGTTCTAAACTTGTAGTCGAATTTTGTTGGTTGATTTCGATCAAGGGAGATCGATCCTTTAGAACGGATAAGACATGTTTTGAAGGGAGAAATGGAACTTTGTTAAGTTGGGGTCGAAAATCTGGTTGTGCTAGCTCAATTCATAGCGTGGGTTGAGTCGATGGCAGTGGGATCGATTCATAAGAAGAACGTAGAGGAGGACGGATCCTAAAGAAGCGGGAACCTGAATTAAACGCATGCCAAATACCAGAATAACCAAGAAGTGGTTTTGTTTGAACAAACTACTGGTCTCGCGTGCTTCTGAAGTTGAGGAGTAGTTTTCCAATAATTCACGCGTTCCAATTATTTGTTGACACATCATCACTTTAAAACTGCCCATATTGTGTAATTTTGGAGTGCTAGAGCTCTGTGAGAAAAAAAACGCGATTTGCGTTCGATCTTGATGGTAGAAGATCCAAGGTTTATCGCTTTCAAAGCTGCTCGGGAGATAATGCAAGGTATGGCTAGTGGTTTTGGCAATGGTAGTTGTTTATTTAATACATAAGAGTTGAACATTTGAATGATGTGGGACCCAAACGAATCTAATGGTTAGTGGATTCTTAATATAACGTCCAGGGTTTATTAAATGCTTTATAACAATTGATTTGGGAAATGTTGATATATATTATGTAAATGGCAAGCCATGGATATATACAATTGACGAGAGTGAGCATTTTTAAATGCGGACTATGAAGGCCGTGGATTCTTATTAAATTGGGGTTTAATCCAAATCCGGGGCTAATGAAAAGTAGAGAAGAAAATTTTGCGCAAAGGCTGTGTGGATTGAGATGTATGGTTTTATAACCATAGGAATTAGATTTTAATATTTGAATATGAGATGGAAATATAAAAGCTTCCGCATAGTGTTAGAGTTTGTCCAGATTTAAAATTATTTTGGGCTAGAACTGAAATGCAGTTTTATATGCACAAGAAAGAGTGAAGAGAGTGGTTTAAGTTGGGTATGCATGCTATCATGTGGTATCAGAGCAGGAAAGGCTCTGTTTGAATTAAAGGGTTTTTTTTTATAATTAAATCTGAATGGGTGCATGTGATGAGAAAATGAAGGAAGATTAGATTTTTAAAATATGATATGCAGCAGATACATATTTGCAGTGAACAGGATTTGCAGAACTGAATGAGTAAAGAACAAGATCATGCAGGGATCTTGCAGGTAAAATAATTTTAAATCTGATTTGAAATTTATGATTGCAGAATTATGGTTGTAGAAAGGTGAAGACAGAGTTTGAGGATGATGGCAGTGAACCTGATATTCAACTAAAGGTTGGATAGGGAGAGAAGTTGTAGTGTTCCCAAGAGAAGGTGAGTTGATGAACAATGTTTAACTCTGGTTTAAAGAATTGTTTGCAGAATTCAGATTGCAGGCAATTGAAGAAATCTCAGCAAAGCAGACCACAACTTTGAGAGCAGTGATGAAAGGGTCCAACAGAGGATTCTAAAGTGAAGAAGAAAGTGTGGCAGAACCTGGAGAATTCCCAACAGAGGTTGGATGAAAGAAGAATAGATGTGTTCTTGAAAAGTTGCAAAGTGAAGCCTAGAGAGAGTAGAAGAGAGTGCTCAAAAGGTTCCAGCAGAAGGAGAACCAGTACTTGCAAAAAGCCCAGATCCGGAGGAAAGGATTGGTGAGGTAAGTGGCAGCAGGAGAGCTTACTGTTGCAGAGGCTTAGTGCAGCTTGTGAGTGAAGAACTCATGGAGAAAAGGATGACTACTGATAGTCATAGTAGAGATAGAAAGGGTTCTAAGAGAGGCCACAACAGAAAGGAAAAGGAAGATGCTAGGACAAATGGCATGAGGAAGAAATTGACTAATGCAGAATATTGGAAAGAGGTAGCTGATGTTAGGTAAACATGACTCAGGGTAGAGTCAATGTTGACTAGGGTAGATAGTAGTGGTTTTCGGGCACATGGTTTTGTGCACCCATGGTTTTGGCCCATGGTATTACATGTAATGGAGCCTATAAGAGGCTGGGAATACTTCATTGTAAGGAAGGCCTGGAGGTGAGTGGTGAAGGCTCACTTGGCCGGATTGGCCAGGGTTTTTTGGCCAATGGTTAATGAAATTTCATTGGTTGGGTTTTTCCCCAGATTTGGGGTTTTCCTGGTTAAACATTATGTTTATTTTTATGTGATTTGTTGGCAGGTTTTGTATGTGTATTATTCTCTCGGTAAATATTTTATTTCTGCAGTAATTCCTAACAAATGGTATCGGAGCCAAGTTTGGCTTCAAAGCGACGCTTTTGCAGCCAAGGGTTTTATTGGTCTGTGAATGGAGAAATCAATGCAGCCTTTTGCAAATCTGGCCATACAGAGCATGGTGTTTCTAGGAAATAGGAAATATCCAAATGATTGATTCCATGGGGAATTCCATGGAGGTTTTCTCAATGGATAAAGAGAACAATGGTGTTGCCACAACTCAGATCTGGTGACTAGCAGTGATGAGAAGTTGGTTCGAGAAATTCAGAGATGAGAGGATGTTTGCACGTGGATTAATTAATTGATGAACCATGTATTTGAAGAGAAATCCTAGAGGACTGGCGGTTACAGAGGATGGTGACCCATGTAATCCGGTAGATGGGTTCTTTTTATATGAACATTGATTTCATATGTAAAAAGAGAAACAATAAAACAATAAAACATTATTATAATGGAGTTAATTTTTTACATGTAAATGGGCATATTGCTGTAAGACCTGGTATGGCATGCGTACCCCTGGGTAATCTCTAGTAAAGTCTGGGTTAGACCTAGGTGATAGGGGGGATGTCAAGTTTACAATTACCCTGGGTAAAAATTTGAGGGGGGAAGAGCTAGAGTGAGCGGTGTTGTCTCATTTAGTAGGTTTGGCTGGATTTAGTCAATAATCCCCAAGTCAAGTTTAAGGGGGGGAATTGTTAGGTAAAAATGACTCAGGGTAGAGTCAATGTTGACTAGGGTAGATACTAGTGGTTTTGGGGCACATGGTTTTGTGCACCCATGGTATTACAAGTAATGGAGCCTATAAGAGGCTGGGAATACTTCATTGTAAGGAAGGCCTGGAGGTGAGTGGTGAAGGCTCACTTGGCCGGATTGGCCAAGGTTTTTTGGCCAATGGTTAATGAAATTTCATTGGTTGGGTTTTTCCCCAGATTTGGGGTTTTCCTGGTTAAACATTGTGTTTATGTTTATGTGATTTGTTGCTGGGTTTTGTATGTGTATTATTCTCTCGGTAAATATTTTATTTCTGCAGTAATTCCTAATAGCTGAGATCAGAGAGAAGTTTAACAAACTGAAGATGATGATAGAGGAAAGCCAGAGAGTTGGTTGGCTCATGAAGAAGAGAGTAAAATGGAAACCATTACAGTTGAGGTTGAGGCAAAAGGAGATTGCCTTGTTGAAAGAGGAACTCAAAGTAGCTGAGTTGAGGAAAGAAGTTTCTGTTTATGAAGCAGAACAGAGTACAGATGAAGAATGGAGATCTGCAAGAGATCTTTTGAGACATGGTGAAGACTTAAGGCAGCAAGAAGTTTGTCTTGCTGAAGAGAAAATCATTGATGATATCCTGAGTTATTAGACAAGTCCAAATCGGCTGGATGATGTAGCGAATTGTATTTTTGAACCTGAAAATTGTGAGGAGATTACAGGTTCTACAGAGGAAGAGGAAATCAGAGTTCTTGAGTCAAGGATGGAATTTGAAGATTCCACATGTAGATCTGTTCAAAGGGAAGTGCTTGAGAAAGCAACAAAGACCGAAAAGTCTTGTGGTTTTAAAACTAAAGAGTTGTGTATGTTTGCAGGTACATCACAGGGAGATGAACAAGCTTTAAAGTTTGTTGAGGAAGAGAAATTGAATCTGAAATCTGTTCAGATCAATGCTGAGATAGCAAGATCTCAAGAGAAATTGAAGAAAAAAGAGTCTAATGATAATGTTGAGGCAAGAGATGAGGGACCATCTGATGATCGGTCAAGAACAAGTGAAGGTATAAAAGGTTGTGTAAGGTTCCCAAAATCTACTCCAATTGAAGTTGTTGAATTGTATAGAAGGTTGGATTTTCAAAGAAGAGAATTGGTGAAACAGAGGACCTATGCACAAGATAATTTTCTGGGGAAGCAAAGTAGGAATATCTTCATGGATAGTGTTCATGAAGCAGATGATGGAAATAAGAAGAGACTAGCTGACAGTCTCATGGAGGATGCAAATCAACATACTGATGTGCTGACAGAGGATTTGGAAGAAAACTCAGAACAACATACTGATGTGTTGTCAGAGAAGGAAGAAGCATTGAGACCTTTTAATTTTAGTGCTGAAGGTTCATGTATTAATTATGCAGGCAAAGAAGAACAACAATTGGAAATTGTCAGGAAAGTTAATAAGAAGGAAACTATGTTAGCTGAAAACATAGGGAAGGATCATCATTTTAACATGGTGATTGGAACAGTGGAGATAACTCTAGAAGTTGAGGAGAAAGATAGTGAATATTTTCTGAGTCCTGAAGAAGACTTGGAACTGCAGAGAGAAGAATTGGTGACTGGATCATCAATTGAGACCATTGGGTCTTGTGATTTTGAAAATGACAATTTTATTGTGCTTACAGGTATTGCATGAGACAATCCATCTCTTGGGATTGTCTTGAAGGAAGGTGAAAAAATCATGCAGGAACTTGTTACTATTGGTGACAAGGAGGAGTTGGCTTGTCTGAATAGCCAAGAGAAGACCGGAGGACATTTTTTTAAAACTGACACAATGATGAAGAAACAAAATTCTACTATGATAGAGGATGAGGATACAGTGGTTTAAGAACTTGATTTGATTGCCAAAATCAATCAAGATGATGATGGACAATTACTGAAGATTGTCAAGGAAGAAGAAGAAGATGCTGAATTTAAATTGCAACATACTGATGATGTGAAACAAGTACAAAATGAGTGGCTGAAATGTTTGCTGAAAAAATTTAAATAGGAGATTGCAGACACTAAAGTAAAGATGCCTGAAGCTGTGAAAGAAAGAGGAGCAGATACTAGTTTGCAGAATTTAATTATGCTTACTAGTATACAAAGAAAAATAAATGAGTATGTTACTGCAGGTGGAAAATTAAATGATGATTTGTTTTCTAGGAGTAAATTTGTAGACGATGAGCAAAGTAAAAATGTTTCAGAAGGAGATATCCTAAGAGATATTCAGGAAGTTTGGGAGGCAGCCACAGAGACAGCAACATGTGGGGTGACATCTACAGAACTAAAAACAATTACAACAACAATTGAGGAGATAGCCACAAGGGCAGCAACAAAATTCTTGAAGACAGTAACATCAGCAGTATTGGCAGCAACATAAATTGAAGACAGTAACAAAGGACAAAGAAATTTCCAGACAAAGGAAAGGCTGGACATAGAAATTGAAAACATCAGAGAACTGATGATGAAGGTGTCTAAGAATCAGCAGACAGCAGCAAGAAAGTAGAAGAATTTTAGCAAAGGAAGGACAAGAAGAGATTGTGAAAGCATAACTGGAGGTAAGATGCAGAACAAGATATGGAGACCCGGAGAAGTGCAGTTGGAGAGTAATGTAGCTGTTGGACAACAACAAAACAAAGTATGGGATCCAGGAAAACAAGGACTAAAGGCACATGATCAGGAGATCATGATCAATTTGAACCTTGGGAGTCTGATGCAGGGGAATTAGGCTCAAGAAATACTTTGTATTTTTATAAGACATAGGGGGGTCTTATGTTTCTAAATTCTCATGTAATTACTAGTATTTGAATAAAATAGTGAGGAATTGTAAATGTTCTCTAATCATTGGAGAACATGAGGGGAAGTTGATTAGTTAGGAATGTGAAGAGTCAGTTTCAGTAAATCTAAGGAATTAAGCTAAATTTAGGATTTGGAAAATTTAAGAGTTTTGTTGAGCTGTTAAGGAGTTGAGTCGATTCATTATAATTTTTTATAAATGTAGGCCTCAAGGCATTAAAGAAGGTAGTGAGTAGCAGAGCTATATAATAGAGGCTGCTCAGAGCTGTTCAAGAGGCAGAGTAGTGAGGATAGAAGGGCCATCAAATTGAAGATCAGGCCATAGAGGAAGCAAGTCTTTGTAATAAATTGAGGTTTAATTATACAAAGAAATTTAGGGTCATTTTGATTCTTGTTTGAGGCTGTGTGTGTTTCAATTTGGTTTGCAAATTGGGTGAATCGATCACTAAAAGGATCGATTCCAGCAAAACATTTAATTGTTTGTCTTGATTTATATATGATATATTGGATGAAATCCGAAGTGAATCTAATTCCTGTAGTCTTCGTTTCAAGGAGGGTTCGATTCCTTTTAGCCCCTGAGTTATTATGCTATTGAGAGATCTAAATTGTTAATCTCTGTGTGAAGAGTCAATTCATTCCTTGAACTTTATTTGGCTTATGATGTTTCGATTAAACCCTGTATCTAGAGGATTCTGATCTTTTGAAATTCATTTGCTACTGATATAATTTGTATCGAGTGGAGTGAAGAGGAGCATCGATTATGTTAATCAATATTTATCTTTAGATGGAAGCCTAACAGAAATTGTTGATTATTGAAAATGGAATGTGTTTTAACTTGTGCATGGAGAGTTCACTGGAGAATTTGATGAGACCTGGTCTATAGTTGAAACAACATGGAAGGCTCCGTTTTCCTAGAGCGATATTAGTTGAACTCTGTTGTTGGATTGATATCAATTGAGATAGAATGCTGTTGTTTGAATTGATGCCGAAGAGGTGCAATTCAAATTCCAATTTCAATGTAAGAGTTCTAAACCTGCAGTCGAATTTTTTTGGTTGATTTCTATCAAAGGAGATCGATCTTTCAGAATGGATAAGACATGTTTTGAAGGGAGAAATGGAAATTTTTTAAGCTGGGGTCGAAAATCTAGTTGTGCTAGCTCAATTCATAGTGTGGGTTGAGTCGATGGCAGTGGAATCGATTCATAAGAAGAACACAGAGGAGGACGGATCCTAAAGAAGCAGGAACTTGAATTAAACGCATGCCAAATACCAGAATTGCCAAGAAGTGGTTTTGTTTGAACAAACTACTGGTCTCGCGTGCTTATGAAGTTGAGGAGCGGTTTTCCAAAAATTCACGCGATCCAATTATTTGTTGACACGTCATCACTTTAAAACTGCCCATATTGTGTAATTTTGGAGTGCTAGAGCTCTGTGAGAAAAAACGCGATTTGCGTTCGATCTTGATGGTAGAAGATCCAAGGGTGATCACTTTCAAAGCTGCTCGAGAGATAATGCAAGGTATGGCTAGCGGTTTTGGCAATGGTAGTTGTTTATTTAATACATAAGAGTTGAACATTTGAATGATGTGGGACCCAAACGAATCTAATGGTTAGTGGGTTCTTAATATAACGTCCAGGGTTTATTAAATGCTTTATAACAATTGATTTGGGGAATGTTGATATATATTATGTAAATGGCAAGCCGTGGATATATACAATTGATGAGAGTGAGCATTGTTAAATGCGGACTATGAAGGCCATGGATTCTTATTAAATTGGGGTTTAATCCAAATCTGGGGCTAATGAAAACTTGAGAAACAAAATTTGCGCAAAGGGTGTGTGGATTGAGATGTATGGTTTTATAACCATAGGAACTACATTTTAATATTTGAATTTGAGATGGAAATATAAAAGCTTCCGCATAGTGTTAGAGTTTGGCCAGATTTAAAATTATTTTGGGCTAGAACTGAAATGTAGTTTTATACGCACAAGAAAGAGTGAAGAGAGTGGTTTAAGTTGTGTATGCATGCTATCACTGATACACTTTGACATCTGATACACTTTGACCCTGATTTTTCACCCTAAGGTAACAGTAAAATATGATTTCTTCATGTGATTTTTCTGCTCTTTACCTGTCAAATTCACATCAAATCTGTCAATTCTTGCCACTGTTCATCAGTGGGGATCTTCATATTCTTCAACTTTCTATAGCTTTTATCAGCTTCTGTGTACTTAGAAAAATTTGGCTTTACTATGAACATCTGTTTAATTTCATTCTTCAGCAAGAATAAATTCTCAAAATATTGAAGTACTACTTTGCCGCTTGGAGACCCTTGAGGCAAAGGTTTGTTAGCCTGCTCTTTAGCATGTGCTCTAATCTTCTAGTCATAGTCCTTTTGTGTCATTAATTTTTCATCCAATGCATGAATATCTGGTAAAATTGCTTGTGACAATACTGTGTATTTGGCCTCAAATATGGTGATAGCCAAGTTCATATCTTTGCACTTGTCTTCCAAATTATTCATTATGTTTTTCTTATTCAGGACCTTTCTAATTTGAAGGATGGCCTCTATCCTGTCAGGAATATTCAATTCTTCTAATTCCTCCCTGTTTTTACTATTAAAAAATGATATGAGTTTAATTGCTTGTGGTGGTTTGTTGCCAACTTTCTTCTTTGTTTTGTCAATTTCTTCTAAGGAAGCTTGTAGCAGATCTTTTTGCTCATATATTATCTGAATAGAAGGCTATTGTGAGTGAATGCCTTCAGTGATTTTTGTCCACAAATGATTTTTTATGTAAGCAACCTGATCTGTGAGATTTACTTCCTTTTGGAGGACCAGGATCCTTTCTTCTAATGTCTTTACCATTTGTTCATGGCCCTTGGAAGTAATTACAACATATTTGTAAGCAGATTCTAGGTTTGCATTAGCTTTTTTCAATCTTTTGATCTCATCATTCTTTAAAGTCATCTCTTCCAAAGCTTTTACCAAGTCTGTAGCTCCTGTATCTGTCCCTGTTTGTACCTGTGTATTTGAAGATGCAGCAGCAGAATCATCCTTTGATGAAATTGACACTGCAGTTGCCAATTTCCCTTGAGGTGCAAGATGTTGAGCTAGAGTAGAAGGTACAACAATGCTTACTAATGGAATAACTGTAGGAATAAATTCTTTATCCTTTTTCAATGCTTCATTTTCCTTCATCAAGACTTCAATTTGTATTTCCATTTCTTTGAGCTGTGCGGTCATTTTTAAAAGCAATTGACTTAATTCATCATTTTCAGTTTGCTGTTGAAGGATTTCCTTTGCCTGGGGATGTTCACTTTGAGGCAATTTCAGTTGTCTCCTTAGAGCAGCTATGTCTTCATTTTTCTGTTTGATTAAAGCCTTTGCAACTTCAATGTTAACTGGATCAGCTCCTGCTTCAATCACCAAGTCTTCCAATGCTTTGATTCTCAATCCATTAGCATGTAATGATGCTTTGTCCAATTTCATTTGATTTTGCAGATTTGTCAGTGTCTTCTGAAGTTTAACGGAGCTCATTGTTTTGTTGACTATCTTTGAATACAACATCTCTGTATTGCTCTTGTGGAACTCTATTTGATCTAATTAATGGATAGCATCTGCATCTACTTCCAAATATATCTTTGAATAGTTTGCTACTGTCTTTGGATCAACCACTGTAGGCTTCAAAAATGACATTACCAATTTTTTATAAGAATAATCAAAAGCAGAGAGAAGTCTATCTTTATTTCCAGGTTTCTCTTTGAGAAAATTGGAATAGACTTCATTCTTTATTTCTTCATTCTTCTCTCTGATTTGTCTGAATTTGATCTGGATGTCTGACTCTGTGTTCTTAGATTCCTTGGAAGAAGAAGGAATTTCAACATTAGTTTGCTTCTCAACCATCACTGTATCTTTATCTAGTGTTTCAAATTGGCTCTTTTGAAGTTCTCTGAGTGTTTCAGTTACTATCACTATTGCCTCATCCTCAGTTTCATGACCATTATTATCATCAATTTCCATTGTTTTATCTTTTTCCTCAAAATTCGATTTGGTTCTCTTGATATAAGAGGTTTTAAATTTCCTGCCTAAAATGGTTTCTGCAATATAATTGACATCTTCTCCACTTCTTTTGTGAGATACTTCAGCCTCTTTATCAACCGTAAGAACCTGTGCTTGATCAACCTATTTTTCCTGTACATTACCTGCCTGCATATCCTGTGTATCTTCATCAAGCAAAGTATTTTCCTCCCACTCAATTTGATTAACAAAATTTTCAATTTGTGGCTTGGAATCATGCAAGAAAGGAGATAAATTGCATTTTAATCTGATTGCGCTCAAGACACCCTGAGGGTCATAATTCCACATAAAGCTGTATGGGAAATTGTATTCTTTCAACTTGATATTAATCTCATTTATAGCTTCTCTATTGTTGACAATGAATGGCCCAATCTGATTTTTGAGTTTAAATTGGGTCTTTTTCCTAGAGGCCATAAATTTTACTTCATCTGCATTCAATATTTGCCTTAAATATTCTAAAGCAAAAATTCTTGGAGTTAGAAACCTTGGAAGTTTGTATGTGGCCAAGAGTGCACCATACACTCTAATCTCTGTGTGATTCCTGTATAAGTACCAATCCCCAGTCTTACAGTTCTCAGACAACTGTAAGATTCTCTTAGTCTCTTCATTAATTCTGGGAGTTTCTTCCTTAGTCAACAAATTCATAGCTGGAATTATGAATAAGTCATTGAAATCTGCATATGTATATTCCCTGTTCTCTTTTCTCAAAATAGATGTCCAAAATACAACTGACAGGAGGTTCGCTTCTACATCCAATTTCTGCAATTCAATGGGAAACTTTTCTATTTGATAATACAAGAAAATATGTAGTAGATATGATGTGTATCTAAAAACTCCCTCCTCTGGTAATTTGGTCAATTGGTAGTGCATGTTCTCAGCAATAAACATGGAAAAATTGAAGATAATGGATGGAGCCTGGCTAGGAGTCAAGGTTGAAAAAAAACCCAAGATGGAAGCATCAGTGACTTCATCATTGTTATATCCCAGTATAAATGACAACATGGAGACAATCTGCCTTGTTTCCTCTGGAAAGTCAAATGTATCAAAGGGAGGATTTACTTTAGGGACATTAACATGTGTAGGCCAAAAATTCTGAAATATGTTGAACCTGGTAGAAAAATCTAAGTCCAAGTACAGCTGGGTCAGATATTCTATGAATAATGAAACTGAATTGGGGTCATGTTTCATTTGCAGCATGGAATTTATGGACTCAACATTGATATAGAACATTACTTCCTTATCTTTATTGAAAATACACCTCACAGTCTGACAAAATCAGAGGCTTGATGAGTAAGAGGAACAACATATCTTGGAAGATTGGACTCCCAGATGGGTACATCACCTTTGGATTTTTCTACAGACTTTCCAAAACACCAATTGTGGACTTCTAAGAGGTTGGTTCAACTGAAGGATAAAAAATTCTACAATCAAGATCAAGTAAGGAGCTATTTTCTTGAGAAGTAATGGGAGGTTGTACAGGTCTCACAACTTCAGTGGTTTCAGCTGTGATTGCAGGAGTAGGTTTATCAATTATTGAAGGTTCAGCCTGTGGTAACTTACTTGAGACCTTTTTCTGGGATTTTGGTCCCCCAGACTTAGGAGTTACTTGTTTCTTAGTCATTTTGATTGAACAGAGCAAGATTAAGTGGTTTGCTAAGTTATTTTTAGGAAACAAGGGACAATTGAAAGGTTTTACTGGAAAAATTTAGACTCTGAGTAGGGTTCTGGATGATAAAAAGATTTTCTTATGCACAAAGGATTTTTTAGATCAAGTTCAGCAGTGAAAATGATCTAGGAATGGCTAAAAAACCTGCTAAAAAGGAAAATGTAGATTCTGGAGAAATTTTGATAGGGTTTCCCCTGTATTTTGGAGATTTTTAGATTTCCTAAATGGGTAATTCAATTGATTCTAGGAAATGGCAGTTCAATATGTTTAATTTCCCCTGGAATTGAAGGATTTTACAGGTCATAATGGTGAAAAAATACATGTCACAGGTATGATTTGTGGTCGTGAGGAGTTGCTTGTTTGCAACAATCTTCAATTATATCGAATTTGGCTGGCGGAGGTCGTGGAGGTTATTGGGAATAGCTTTCAGAGTAAAAACAGTACTGAGAAGTCAAACTAGTTCACAAATGGCTCAAAAATGGCGTCGGGAGGTTTTGTGAAGGTTTCTCAGTGTTTTGTATGGTAAATACGTGAAATTATTATGAAAATAATAAAAAACCAAGGCATAAAACCTTAAGTCATATCACATTCAATCACATTTATTGCAGGAATGGCGGGAGCGGTTTTGATTTGGGATTGGGCAGTTTTCGTGCAGCTTAGAGGTGGTAAGCTGAATTTAACTTTTTGCACGCGATTGAATAGAATTTTGACATGTCGGCAGAGGGTGGAATTGGGAAACAACTTATATCACGTAATTTTTTGGAAACTTGTGTCGATTATTTTCATTGCACGAAATGGGATTGGCACCGTTGGATTTGACTATGATAAGCGAACGGTCAAGATTAAATTGAAAGCTGTGGGGTAATGTAGTGGGGCTGGGGCATTGAATGCTAGCCATAGATTTGATGAGTGATAGATCTATGGTCCTCGTTTAGCGCGATCGGGATGGTGGGGACAGGAGTAATAAGTTATTGAGTTGCATATGGGCCATTGGATTAAATAGTCATTGAGGATCGGACAGCTATAATGCTATGCGATAGGGAATGAAAGAGCATGGAGATAGGATTATCGTGTTTTATGAGGATCGTTGGATTGCAAAGGAATGATGATCGGACAGCTGATATTGAGTCCGATAGGGTGAAGGGATTTGATAAAATTTTATGTATAAAACAAACTTTATACACTGAATAAAGTGTTAGGGAGGGGTATAAAAGGGCTTTACCCAAGGTTACGATAGTGATAATGGGATATATATCGGGGAGAATGATTTGGGTTGTAGTTTTAACCTTGGGTTAAGGGAGTTGGGGAAGGGAATATGAACAAAGAAATGGGTTTATTATGAAGTTTAGTTTAAATGAAACTTCGGTATTATTTTTGTTTTAAACACATATAAAAACATGTTTAATCATTTTTCATATATTTTAATTATATAGCTAATTAAATCAAATTGATTTAACAACCATAGAGGGCGAGATATTTATATAATGATATATTTAGCCAACGAGGGGGTATAATGTGGGTTTTATTTACACATGTGGGGATAATTAACTTTGGCTAAAGTTATATTAATGGGTTTTTTGGGGTTATTTTATAAAAGGGAATTATATAATATAGGAAAATGTTATTCTATAGGGAGTTATTAAATAAGTTAAAGTCAATATGACAAGGGGACAATGTATACTGAAAACACATCAACATAACTACGAAAAGTGAAGTTTTAAAGGCAATTTTTCAGTAAAATAACTTCATCACTTAAACTTAAGATAAAATGTGATTTTGAGGGTTTTATGCTTTCATGTGATGTGGGAAATTAATCAAATGGGAATTAGAGTATCTTTAAGTAAAAATGAGGTTTTTACTTAGGATTATTCAGGGAAATGAATGCATGAATGGAATAATGATGTAATTTTAAGGATTAATATAGACATTTAACACTTTCAACTAATTAGCCATAGAGCCTTGGGTCCGGTCCCAACAGAAGTCAAGGAAATGCCTTGAGCCTTTCTGACTGATAGTTTAGAATGATGAATGGCTATGGGGAGGGGAAGTTAGTTATTTGCAACCCTGGTGAATAATATTTACATTTATGCTTTTCACCTTCTTCTACCTACCCAATTTTAACTACTAACATTTTTTCTTCCATTTTGATTAGGTGCATTTGAGCTAGCAACATTTACAACATTTATTCTTTCAGAAAGCAGTAAAACTATCTAATTCTACACTTATTTCATCCAGGAATTCAGATTAAACTGTTGGATTCACTTATTCACTACCTAATTACTGAATTGTCATGATTAAATTGTATGACAATTCTATATTCTCTATCTACAACAAGTGAAATTGAAACATGACAAGTCAAGATTAGACTGTTTAACTCATCATGGATTATGGAATTTATTGACACTCTGCCATAATCAACTGCAAAAAGTAAAAGTAGTGGCATTTAGACTTGCACACTTTCATGTTTTATTCATCTTTTTCTTTTGGGGTCTATCATTTTTTCTAAGTCCTTTGATTGTTCTTTTAGGACTTTTTACCCTCTTTTTCATTTTTTTGATTTTTGATTTTTTACAAAATATGTGAATACAAATTGCAGAAGGCAAAGTATGTACAGATTTACATGATTACCATCTATCAAGTCAAAATTATGAATCCTATATTTATAGGTCACTAACACGTGGCACTCAGTTCAGCGGAAGCATGATACATGGCAGTAAGTCAAGCTGCATGTGAGGGTATCTGGATGAGGAAGATCCTGGTTGGTTTGTTCAGTTCACATTTAGATCCTACAATGATACATTGTGATAATCAGAGTTGCATTAAACTCTCGATTAATCCTGTGTTTCATGATAGATATAAACATATTGATATCCAGTATCATCATATCAGATATTGTGTGCAACGGAAGATCATGTTGCTTCAGTACATTCCTACGGAAGATCAGGATGCAGATATTCGGACGAAGGCGCTCAGCAGGAGCAAATTCGAATACCATAGAGGCAGGATTGGGTTGAAGGATAATCCCTATCTCTTTGAGAGGGAATTTTGAGATTCAAGATGATGAGCTTAGTGAAAATCAGTCACCTTCACTAAGTGGGCCCGCAGGCTATTTTTAGGTGTAAGTATATTTTTAGACTATGTCTATTTTTAGACACGATGATCATATTTCAGAAGTTGCAGGATGATATTTGTGGATGGTTGGTCAATTTGGAAAAACAGATGAAGTTATATTTTTAGAATATTGGGCGAAGTCTATTTATAGATCGTCGATCTAAAAATAGAAGTGTCGATTATTATTAGCTCTTAATAATAATCCGATAATAAACATCAACTTATTCTCTTGGAGCACTTAATTTCAGTGTACAGATTTGTCAAATCAGTGGGCTGAAGGAATTACCCAATTCCCAGGGTTTACTGGTGGTTCATGCATGGAGGACTCAGTTAGAACTGAAGTGGCAAAGTTATGACAGAGTTGGAAGAGTAGTTCATGGATTTGTTATTCAGTTTAACACAGTTAATGGAGTTTAACTTAGTTGAGCTAGTTGTATCTAGTCTAACTGAATGATACACTAGTGAGAGTGGAGTGAATTAATTAGTTAATTAAAACACAAATAATAAATCATTAATCAACTGAACGAATACAACAGTTAACTACAATGCATGTCAGTTCCAGTTGAGACCCAGTGGAGAGATAGGTGAAAGGGCAAGATGGAATATCTGTTGTGACTATAGTGATGCATTGATTGCACCACACACACATTGGAGTTTCCAATGAGGATTACACAATCAAGGCAAGGCCAATTTGAATTCATTCATGGGTCTTCTTCAGTAGGGATTGCACAGTGGAGGCAGGCTATCAGGTGGCAAGAAATCAGTGCATGGATTTGCAGTTTTATTCATGTTAGTGTGTGACGATTGATTGTACTGAGAGCTTGATGTACTAAGCTTTGTATGAGATTGTTACATGATCTCCATGATACATAATATATGATAGTTGGGGTTTTTAGCTTCAGGCTTTCCCATTAAACAACTGTGTTATGTGCGATTTTTTTTATTGCTTCAAGTGTTTGCAATTGAGTTTTTAAATTTCCGCAAAAGATTAACAGTGGAAGGATTCTGTATTTAGCAAGAAGATAAATATTGTTAGATCAAGAGAATATGGATATATACATGCATATGTTATATAATTTCTACATGCAGTGCACTCGAGCCGTTCGACTCGCACTGTTCGTGGTGCTGCATGTAAATTTATAGGACGCACCGTGAACAGTTCTAATGGAAACCACATCGTGTTTTTTTTTAAAACCTAAAATGGCGGTGCGGTCGTTTAAATGACCACACCGTTGACTATGTACCAGTGTTGGGAGGGTGGTGCGTTGACCAAACTATATGCCCCGGGGTGGATAGTTCGGTTAGCGCACTACCCTGTTGACATCAGTACATAGTCAACGGTGCAAGCATTTACCACAACATGAATGGTGCTAACGGAAACCGCACTGGGTTCTAGTGCAGTAACGAAAAACAAGCACCGTGATTTTTTTTAAAAACTAACATGGTGGTGAAATTGTTTAAACAACCGCACCGTTGAATATGTACCAGTTTCGGGAGGGTGGTGCGTTGACCACACTATGCACCCCGAGGCAGATAGTTCAGTTAGTGCATCGCCCTCCTAACATCAGTACATAGTCAATGGTGCAGGCATTTACAAGACTGCATCGTTGACCATGTACTAATGTTAGGAGGGCGGTGCAGTGACAAAACTATCCACCCCGGGGCGCATAGTGTGGTCAATGCACTGCCATCCCGACACTGGTACATAATCAACGATGCGGTCATTTACAAGACCACATCGTTTATCATGAATTATTGTTGGGTGGTGTTTTGACCTAACTATCTGCCCCAGGGTGGATAGTTTCGTCAATGCACTGCAGAAGAAAGTACATTTTATGTTGTGCGGTGCGTGGTGAGACGTGGTATTGCACCAAGAATGTTGCAACTCCCAGGGGATGCCCTACTTTACTTTATCAACCCAGGTTTCGTACAAAATTTGAGGTGATAGTGCTATATACACAATAGATGCATTCTGTTCATGTCATCCTCTTCTGCTTCACGAAATGGTGCTATTTCTTAAATTATGAGAACAACTGGAAAGTAAATTGCTGGAAGGAAATGACAGAAAGGAAACTGAACTAAATTGCTGGAAAGGAATTCCAATAATGAAACTAATTTAATTTGCGGAAAATAGATAGAATAAATGAAATTAACTCTAAACCACACTTAACTTGGCCAAACGGCTAAATACACTTTTCCTATCCTATGATCTATCTACCATACTCCTATCCACACAACTAAACTATCCATGCCTTAATTTTAATTAAAAAGAATTTTTGCAACTTAGAGGGAAGAAAAAGTGCTAAAAGAGGTTAATGGGGGGTTTAACACATGAAACAAGGTTTGGAAGTGAAAAGAGGGGGTTAAACCCTTAGAAAAATTTATTATAACGTGAGAAATGAATTTGGAGTGGAAAGAAATCAAAGGTGCGATTGCGGAGTGCGATCCCTCTAGCCCTAGAGTGGGTCTAGCGACTACAGGAACATACTAACATCTACCTTCCTAGATTGTAAATGAAATTCAGAGTAAGGAAGATGACCTACCTTGTCCTGATGTTATGTTGTCATCTTCTGTCGAAGCTTCTTGATCTGTCGCTCTCCTCAAGCTCGATACACACTGCTGCCAATGTTCGATTATCTGTACAAATAGTCAAGACACCACGACAAGCGTAAAACCACACCAAACATAAAATAATTACAACCTATCTAACTGATCAAGGAATGATATAAATCTCATTATAAATGCAAACAAGAGTGAAAGATAAACATTATATGCATTTTGTTATGATAAAGACAAGGGGAGTTTACAACCAAGCCTTAATGTTGAGGCTCTCCTTCGGCAGGTCCATATCCAAGCACGTTTGTAACACTCTCACACACAAAGGTCCAAGATCTCACTATGTTCTCAACACACAAAAACAATCACACTTTGCACTATTCTCCCGAAGCTATAATTGCTTCTCCTTTCTATCATCCCTAACTAACTAAGGCTATAGAGCTGAAGGAGGTCTCCTTATATAACAATGGAGGAGGAGGTTATTGGCCCCCAAATGATGGGAAAGGAGCTTATCCTTTGGAGTAGTTCCTGTTTTATAGCAACAAGAAGCCCAAAGGGGATTTCCTCGGCCATATCCTCATAACAAACTTCTAGCTCGTCGCCTCATGAAGCTTCTAGTCACGGAAGCTTCATTTCTATTTTAAAAACTTTCCAAAATAGGATCGGCGCAGGTCTGACATTAAGATAGAGTGCCGATCGGCGCAGGTCTCAGTGTAAATCTCCACTATTAGCGCGGTTCAGACACTGAGAGAAAGCATCGATCTTGAAAACCAGGATTTTATAGGGATCTTTTAGAAAAGTTGTAAAGGGAGATGATTTGGCAGACAAAATGTGGTTTAGGGGTATGTATTCCATGCTTGGAAAGTACACAAGGGTCACTGTATGGGTCCTCTAGGATCAAGGAACGAGGAGTACAAGGATGGTGAAAAATTACTGTGTAACAGATGCCCCCTAAAGTATGAATTCTGAACATGAGTGAGGGGTGAAATTATTTACAAGTATGTGCAAGGAACCAGACGTTGCTGTCGGGAGACTTGCAAATCAAGTATAGATACATGTACATAAATGAAACCTCTGATGAAAAATACATGAATCCTGGTATGGACGCAGCCATCCGTAAAAGAGACCATGGTATGGTCACAACCATCCATCTAAGAAAGATCTCATATAGACTCATGGTATGGTCACATCCATCCATCTAAAAGAAACATGTATCCAATCATGGAAAAATCATATCGCCTCGCAACCTGGACTCTAGAGAATAAAATCTAGGGTCTTGTGCTCCAACACCACCCGATCAAAGTACAAATTCCAACATGTGAATAGACGTGTTGAAGTCAAACATGCTAGAAAATCACTTGATTATCGATCAATGATGTGAACCGTTAACAAGTGCAAGAGAAACCACCCATAATGTCAATGGCTCTCAAGGTACTACAAGTACAATCCACCGAATGTGAATAGTGAGCTGAAGTCGAACACCCGTGTAATCACCCGATCGAAGGCCAATGATGTAAACCTGTCGTCGAATGCGAATAACTTGCCATTAGGGCATGCAAGCTCTAAGGTATAGGAAATGAGTCTCTAGATTGACTTCCTGGATAATGAGCTGAAGTTGACAGGAAGCGATCGGTTGAAGGAGGGCCATAATGTTTCCCACATCATCGACACGAGACAAAAGAACATGATGATAATGAATCAGGACCAACAAAGAATCAAGGAATGTACAGACTGCAGAAGGATTTGATCTTGAACATATCGATGACATGACTCTGGAATTTGGCAGCATTTGACTCAAATAGGATCAGAGTTCATGTTGAAAAAATTGGTAATCAAATGAGAGGCAAACAGATTTCTCAAACCCATGGAGGAAAAGTGATAGAGTGAAGATATCGCAACCTGACATGAACTGCAGATAAGTGTCATGATCAAGGGTGACATAGTGTCGACACAACTGACGAAAAAATTCCATTTTCCCCCGCCATTTATGGCGAGTACCTCTTTATTTTTACACAAGCTTGAAGAGGATAACATATGCTTGTCATATACGTTTGTCCTTTGGACGAATCCATCCTAGTACATTTTACGAGCCCTAGGAAGGAGGAACTTGGTAACATCATGATGATTGTGTCCGATGTCATTTAGGTTTTAATGAGTCTGACAAAGGAAGAACTTGACATATTTTCATGTTTAGAGAGTTTGAAAAGAAGCGGAAAATAAAACTCTAGTAGATCCCTTTTTCTAAATAGTCTCATAGATCTGAAAAGGTAGAAAATGATACCTGAGAGAACCTCTTAGTCGTGATAGGCTAAGGTATTCCTTTTTCATAAATGATCCATCCCAACCCGAAAAAGGGGTAAACATATATTGGGTAGATATTGTTTCGCAGCCATTTAACGATTTTAAAACGACAAGAGTCTCGGTGATCTTTTCAATTTTAGAGAGTCAAAAAAGAGCTGAAAGTTGACTCCTCCTGGAGGAACGAGTGGTATTAAGGGTAGCAACTGGTTCCGGTAATGGTGGAACTACTCATTACAAGTAAAGGTCAAGAGGCTAACTAACAAGACCACTCATTTTATATGTTCCTTAGGAATGGGTAAAACAACCAAGTCAAGGCGTATGATCGGCCAAGCAGATAGTAACGATGGAATGAGAACGCCAAGGCTCATCTAGAAAAACAGGCTAATAAAATGGCAATCATGAGAGGTAAAATAAGAATGGTTTAATTTTTACGCAAGCTCGAAAACATGGGAAAATCTGCTTGGAGGTGGTTTCATTTTTACACAAGCTTGAAACTTTGTAGAAAACTATGCTTGAAACCGGTTTCATTTTTACACAAGCTTGAAATAGAAACAAACTATGCTCGAAAATTGGTTTCATTTTTACACAAGCTTGAAACAAAGATAAACTATTTGTGGGGTTGGTTTCATTTTTACACAAGCTTGAAACAAAGATAAACTATGCTTGAAACCGATTTCATTTTTACACAAGCTTGAAATGGAAACAAACTATGCTTGAAAATTGGTTTCATTTTTACACAAGATTGAAACAAAGATAAAATATGCTTGAAAAACAGGGAAAAACGGGCATGCCCCTAGCATGGTGACTCAATTCGAGGTACATGCCCCCCAAGCTTTGGTCCATATGAAAGGCAGATGGATTGAAGGTTCAAATTACGAGATCAAGAGAAATACTCGATTGGGATTTTACGAGATTGTATCAAAGACTCGAATTGAACAGGAACGTGTTTCATTGTTTTAACGAGGTTGACACATTAAAAGAACTATCCTCATGAGCTAATTCATTTTTTAACGAGGTTTACATAGAAGACGACCTATCCTCATGACATCTTGTTTCATTTTTTAGGGAGCTTGACACAAGGAAAGGAACTATGCTCTGTCGATCTTGTTTCATTTTTTAAGGAGCTTGACACAAGAGAACGAACTCTGCTCCGACCACCTTGTTTCATTTTTTAAGGAGCTTGACACAAGAGAACGAACTCTACTCCGACCACCTTGTTTCATTTTTTAAGGAGCTTGACACAAGAGAACGAACTCTACTCCGACCACCTTGTTTCATTTTTTAAGGAGCTTGACACAAGAGAATGGACTCTGCTTCGATGAGCTTGTTTCATTTTTTAATGAGCTTGACACAAGAAAATGAACTTTTATCCGACGACCTCATCATATTGAATAAGAAGTCATGGCTCCCAAGAGGTGCTCATTTGATGGGAGAACAACATCTCGGAAATCAGGACCCAATTCCCCCAGCACACAATGCACAACGACACTATCACTGAATGCGGGCATGGGACAGGTAGCCACATAATTAACCTGTGGCGGGGAAGACACAACTAGCGGATAAAGACTGGGAAGGGATGATGGTGGGCCAACTTCTATATCAGGACCAAAGAATGAAAGATGATCAATGGTCACGATCCGACCTTTGTGTGGAAAACATATCACACGAAAGAGGGAAGAGACAAGTGCACCAATGGCATAAGCGTAGTCGCGCCCCAAGAGTAAATTGAAATCTAAGGGGCCTTGAACCACCATCACGTCTATATAGATAGTTTTTCCTCCCAAAGTAATAGGCAACTTCAGAAGGATCCCTAACGGTTGACTGTTTCCTCTGTTAAAGGCCAACATATTTTGCGTAACAAGCACAAGCGGTGGTGAACCAAAAGTGTTAGTATATTATGACACAGGAAATAGTTAAGAATAACTTAGTATATTGTAGAGTTAGGTAAATTGTGTTTCTTTACCATGTACATTTGTAACTTATAATCCGATGGTCACGATTTGTAGTGATCCGACAGTTATCTCTCACCTCGGTATTAATGGCACTTGATCTGTGGCTTAACACCCGATTGGTCCATGATCTCTATTTAAAGAGCATGGAGGGTCATTTGTCTGGTAACCGTTTATGAGAGAAACATATGTAACTTTTCTTTTATATTAATAAATTCCCTGAAGTGGCTACGTTGGCTCAGGGCGTGGACTGTTTCCCTCTTTGAGGGTTTTAACCACGTGATTATACTAGTGTACTGATTTGTGATCTGTTTGTGAGTGGTGACTTTTGGTTCTTGATCTACAGACCTTAACCTGTAAATTCATACATGGTATGAGAGCTATTTTGAGGGCCGCATCTGTTGTTGATCAAAATCCAAAGCCGGTTTGACTGCATGCGAAGGTTTTTTGGTAGATCTACTATTTATGAACATTTTTGGGCTTGGAGAACTGCTCGGTTGTGTCAGGAGCATCTGTTACAGTGATTAACGCCTTTCGTTTCATGTGAAAAGGTTTCCGGCTGCCCAAGTTATGTCAGTTTAGATCTGGAGGTATAAAGCATCTATTTTGCAGTTATATTTGTTAATAGTTCTGCTCTTTTTTTTATAATTATTATTATTATTATTATTATTATTTTAATTAATTAATTAATTAAATTAATTTAATTTTTTAATTTTAATTTTTAATTTTTAATTTTATTATTATTATTATTATTTTTAAATTTATTTTTAAATTTTATTTATTTATTTATTAAGGTTTTATTTATTTGCCGAATCTATACCCTCTTCTCTGTGTATGCTCTTTGCTGTGCACTTCCTGCGATCTCGACAAATCATAAACAGGAAGAAGGGATTTTTTTTGCTACGTATGCTCTTTCCCCGCGTCTTTGTGCGATCTCGGGAAATCATAAATAGTGAAAAAAGTGATGGTTTCCAGCAAGGCTAACCGAGAATCTAACATTCTACCGTAAGGCTTTGCATTTCATTTTTTGCTCGTTTTTTGTGTTTTTTGTGCAAGAAAAGGCACGCAAATAATAATAATAATAATAATCATAATCCCCCCTTCCTCCTTTCTAAAATAACATAATCCTTTTACTGTCTCACTTGGTGAGGGGTTAGTTTATGAGAATAGAGGTTTTGGGTTCAAGTCTCCTTCTCAAGCTTCTTTTGTAAAAAGTTTTTTTCAAAGGGGCGGAATTTTTTTTAAAAAGCCGCACTTCATCTCGTCCCCACAACTATTCGACATCTACAACTTATATTTTTCAAAAGGCATAACTTCTTCATCCAGAAGCCGTTTTTCGAGCCGTTTATTTTTAAATGGCCTATTTTTTTGAGATATTTCCATTGGAGCAGTTATCTTCAGCTTTTCTCAACTTCCTTTTTTTTTAAAATGGAAAGTGCATGCTCGGTTATTCTTAACAACACCAATTATTTCCAATGGTTACCTCACATGGTAGATATACTTAGAAGTAAAGGGCTTTATAGAATAGCCACAGGTCAAGAAACTAAACCTTCTAATGATGATAAAGTTCCTAAATGGGAAAATAGACAAGATCAAGCACGAGGGTTGATAGGAATGTCCATGGCTCAAGATCTTCGATTTCACATCCTTGACATTGACACCCCTAATAAAGCCTTGGAAAAGCTAAATTCTCTTTTTGGCATTCAAAATCAAATCAGGGCCCACCAGCTTGAAAATGAGTTGCTTACTTTGGATCCTAATAATTTATCCTCTATTGAAGACTTTTTGTCCAAATTCAAGACCCTTAGACTTCTTTTAGAAGGGTGTAAGGTCAAAAAGGAAGATGGTAGCCTCATATATTGCATTCTTGCTAAGCTTGTTCTTGCATACTCTGTATTTGTTTCTGCCTTCCATTCCACCAGGAAGCCATCATTTCTTCAGGAACCACCTACAAGAATCCCTCTTTTGATGCCTTTTGTGATTCTTTGATAGAGAACAAGAAAGAATTTTACACCTTGGTCTTATCACTACTGGAAACGCTTCTAAGAAAGCCTTAGCAGCCCAACAACAACCATGTCAAAAGAATCCCAGGAAGCAGTATCCTAAAAAATTTGGTCCTAAACCAAACAAGGGCCCTAAGAAATTTCAGCCGCAAACTGAAAAATCAAATCACCAAAATAATAAGGAAAATCAAAACAAAGGGAAGAAGGCAGATAGACACTGCAACTTTTGCAATCGGGATGGCCATATAGAGTCCAAATGTTTTAAGAAGATGGAAGCCTTAGAAGCAGCAATGAAGAAGCACAACATCAATTTGGAGCACGCTTCACATTCATCTTCAGGCATGGCACTTTCTGCTTGTGGTTGTCAAGCATCAAGATCTGGTTATGCATGAAATGTATCTTCTTCTTCTCCTTCTCATGAGTGGCTCATTGATTCTGGAGCCTCTTACCACATGGCTAAAAATAAATCCTTGTTTTCTTCTTTAAATGATTGTAACACCAAACATATTTATGTTGGTGATGATAGATCTCTTAGTGTTGTAGGATCTGGAACCACTCATCTAGATAATGGTCAGTTTAATGATGTACTATGTGTTCCTACCTTGTCATGCAAACTTCTATCTGTTTATCAGATAACTCATTCAGGTGAAGGGAAAATAGTAGAATTATCACCTCATGATTTTGTAATCAAGGAATTCAAAGATCCTAAACATATTTTAGCTATTGGAATTGCTGATGATTCCACAAGGTTGTATAAGTTTGACAACTTTGGGTCATCATCTCTTCCCTCGGTTTTTGTTGTTCATAATGATGATGTGAGCAAACTTTGGCATGAGTGATTTGGTCACTTAAACTATCGCTCTCTTCAAACTCTATGTAAGGAAAATATGGTGATGGGCCTTCCTATGGTATCTTGCCAAGATGGTGTTTGCTCCGGATGTGTACTCAGAAAACATCATTGGGACAGTTTTGACAAACGTGCCTCTTGGCACGCTTCAGCCCCTTTGCAGCTTGTGCACAGTGATTTATGTGGTCCTCTTCTTGTTGTTTCTTTCTTTGGTTGCAAGTACTTCTTAACTTTCATTGATGATTTTTACAGACGCACTTGGGTATATTTCTTAAAACTCAAGAGTGAAGTTTTTAACATGTTCTTAGCCTTGAAGGCCTTTGTTGAGAAACAATCTGGACATCAAATTCTTAAGTTAAGATCAGACAATGGCGGAGAATATGTTAACAACAAATTTATCAACTTTTGCACTGAGCATGGCATTCAATTGCAACATATTGTTCCATATACTCCACAACAAAATGGTGTAGCTGAAAGGAAGAATCACACCTTAAAATAAATGGCTAATTGTATGCTTCAATCTAAAGGACTTGGTCTCAATTTTTGGGCAGAAGCCATTAACTGTACAAATTACATAGTAAATCGCACTCATATTAAGGTTTTAAAGAATATAACTCCAGAAGAAGCTTGGAGCTCAATTAAACCAGATGTAAGTCACTTTTTTGTTTTTGGAAGTGATGCTTGGGCCCATATTCCAGATGCGAAACATAAACCCTTAGATCCTAAGAGTGAAAAATGTATTTTTTGTTGGATATTCTGAAGATGTCAAAGGATATAGACTTATTCAACCCAAATCCAAAAATATAATCATTAGAAGAGATGTAAAGTTTGATGAAAATATATCGGCCTGCAAGCCTAGTTCAACGGGTGTGCCACCTTTGGCCTGTGAGTCTGATTCAGCATATGTGTCACCTCTCTCTATCTCTCTCTCTTCTATTTTTAATAGCATTCCTTATAGTTCAGATGATGACAAGGAGGATGAAAATCCTCCTCCAGTTCGTGGAATTGTTCGTTATAATCCATCGCTTCCAAGATGGGTCTGCTCTACTCGGGATGCAGCAGGTTCTCTTGCAGGTGACCCTGCCGATCGACGGCGTACACATTCTCAGTTTGAAAGATCCTCTTCCTTATTGGCTCAAGTTCCATAAAAACTTGATCCAGAAACCTTTGAAGAAGCCTCCAGTCATCTAGATTGGGATGAAGCTATGAATGAAGAGTATCGTTCCTTATTGGCCAATAATACTTGGGATCTTATTCCTCTTCCAAAAGGAAGAAAACTTGTTAGATGCAGATGGGTTTACAAAACAAAGTTTGGACCAGATGGAAAAGTGGATAGACATAAAGCTCATCTTGTTGCTAAAGGTTTTTCACAATTTGAAGGCATTGACTATACTGAAACCTTCTCCCCTGTTGCCAAAATGAATTCTATCCGCCTTGTTCTTTCCCTTGCCGCCTCCTTTAAATGGGAAGTCCATCAGATGGATGTTAAATTCACCTTATTTCATGGAGATTTGCATGAAGAAATCTACATGGAACAACCCCCTGGATTTATCCAAAAAGACTCCAGCCTTTTTTTTCGCCTTAGGAAGTCTCTCTATGATCTCAAACAAGCTCCTCAGGCTTGGTATGCCAAAATGGATAGATTTCTCTTAGATAATGGATTTTCTAGGTGTCATTGTGACAACACTATCTACACCAAGAAAGTGGGTAATTCCTTCACCATCCTTGTTCGTTATGTTGATGATATTATCCTTACTGGTAATGATCCAAACCATATAAACCATGTGAAGTCTAGCCTCAAAAAGAAGTTTGAAATGACAGACTTAGGACACTTGAATTATTTCCTTGGTCTTCAAGTCTTGCAATCTAAGGAAGGCATTACCCTCTCTTAGTCCAAGTATGCCTGTGATCTTCTACACCACTTTCACATGGAAGACTGTAAGCTTGCCCCTTCTCGCTTTCAGTCTGGAGTCAAGCTTTCAGTTAACTGTACTACCCCTAAAGTTGATGCTACCTTATACCATCAACTTGTTGGTAAACTTTTGTATCTAGCCCATACCTGTCCCGACCTTTCCTTTGCCATTGGTCTTGTCGCTCGGTTTATGCACCAACCTCATGAAAGTCACTGGAAAGAAGCTAAAAGAATACTTCGATATATTCGAGGTATAGTTCAGTTCAGGATTCATTACAGTGCAGGAGCATCTCCCTTGTTGATTGGTTTCACTGATTCTGATTGGGCTGGTGACCCTGATGATCAGAAATTCACTGTAGGATATGTATTCACTCTTGGTTCGGGACCTATTACTTGGTCTTGTAAGAAACAAAGTGCCATCTCCCTTTCTTCAGTAGAAGCAAAGTATCGTGGTGTAGTTGAAGCCAGCAAGGAAGTCATGTGGCTTCGTCAGATCCTGTCTGAATTTGGTCTCCATCAGCAGCATCCAACTACACTTTGGTGTGATAATCAGAGTGCCATTCAACTATGTAAAGATCCAGTTCAGCATCAACGTATGAAACACATTGAACTCCACATACACTTCATCAGAAATATCATTCATGATCGTGTTCTTGAAGTGCAGTACTGTCCAAACAATAATCAGGTAGCCGATATCTTTACAAAGGCTCTCACAGAAGAAAAGTTTACCAAACTTCGATCCATGCTTGGAGTTCAGGAAAGTTGTCATTAAGGGGGGATAGGCTCTAATGCCTCCTTCCTTCTCCTATTGTGTCACTTTTGTAAATCCTTCAATCCTATCCCAATTTGTTCTTAAGGGGGGATGTTAGGATATTTCAACACATAGGAAATAGGCTCCTTTTGTGTCACCTTTGTAAATCCTTCAATCCTATCCCGAGTTGTTCTTAAGGGGGGATGTTAGGATATTCCAACACATAGGAAATAGTTAAGAATAACTTAGTCTAGTGTAGAGTTAGGTAAAGTGTGTTTCTTTACCATGCACATTTGTAACTTATAATCCGATGGTCACGATTTGTAGTGATCCGACGATTATCTCTCACCTCGATATTAACGACACTTGATCCGTGGCTTAACACCCTATTGGTCCATGATCTCTATTTAAAGAGCATGGAGGGTCATTTTTCCGGTAACCATTTATGAGAGAAACATATGTAAATTTTCTTTTATATTAATAAATTCCCTGAAGTGGCCGCGTTGGCTCAGGGCATGGACTGTTTCCCTCTTTGAGGGTTTTAACCACGTGATTATACTGGTGTACTAATTTTTGATTTGTTTGTGAGCGGTGACCTTTGGTTCTTGATCTATGGAACTTACCTTGTAAATTCCTACAAAATATTGCCAAGTAGTTGAAGACAGGACACTAACATACACGCCTTCATCTATAATCGTGCTAGGTATGATCATATCGAAGACCTGTACCGTGATCTCAAAAGGCACATAAGAAGGAAGATGGTATCCAACGAATTGACTCCAATCAAAAGAAGCGATCAAACTACTTAGAGGGGGTACCATTGAATTGAAATAGTCATCCCCCAATGTTACGGGAGCAAGAGGGGCATCCTCTGGGACCTCCATCATGGGAGCAGAAGGAGAAAATTCTTGAGTCACAGGGACGGGAGAATCTTCCTCCAAGTCTGAGGAATCTGAAGAAACAAGAAGAACATGAGGGGGATGAGATCCGCTCTCGACGGAAAAGACCTGATGAACCATGGGCAGGACCAGATCGACCGATTCCCGGACCAATGGTTGGTTGGGAATGGATTCATGAATTTGAATTTTCAAGGGAACGAGATCAACCAAGGATGACTCTTGACCGATAGTTTAATCAACTAGAGGAGGACTCAAAGAAAGTTTCTGGTAACCAACCAGAAGGTAGGGTGCAAAAATAGTAGGGTTGTCCAACACTCTCGTGGCTTCATCCATGTATGGACAAAGGTGAATGGGATGATTCCCTTCACACAACTTACAAGGATTGGCAATCTTACCCTATTTCTTATGAGTCTTATCATGGCTAGTCAAATATGTGCCACCAATATGACTTCCAGAAGCCAAAGGCAACGGTGGACGACCGTCAGACCATGCTTCGAGTACCTTGGGAATACCAAGGCAGTCTCGAAGAAAATGGTCACCTTTGCACAACATGCAAGGAAATTTTACTTTCCGTGGAAGGTTGGATGGTTTATCGATGGAAGGTGTCTTCTTTTTCATCTTCTTCTTCTTCTTCTTAGCCACCTGGTTACTAGAATCCAAACTTTCACCAGGCGAAGTAGAGGAGGAGGAAGAAGAAATAGGCGAAGAAGGGGAGAGGTCCACCTTAGACTCAACATGATGTTTTTCAGGTGGAGGAGATGGTTGTACAGGGGGCATAACACTCGAGACCATGGAGGTGGAGAATAACTACACAGGAAATGCAACAGTTAACCTAGGAAGGGACAATGTTGCCATATAAGGAGCACCAACATTCCAAAAAGCAGGAAAATGACTAGGATTCCCTTCAGAGGGGATTCCTTAGTTGGTAAACTCCAGAAACGTTGCCATTGGAAACAACCGTAAAACAAAACGCTAAGGAAGATAACTTAAACCAGGAATATTTCGTGGGCAGTTAATTTTTTAAGACATTAAAAACAAAACTCCGTCGTTTCATATTTTAAGAGTCAAGAAACAGGCAAAAGGTGACTCTATCACTTTCAGGGTGAAAAAAGCATGAAAGGACAAGTGCTCGACGATCTTTTCACTTTTAAAGAATCACGGAAAGATCAAAATGACTACTCAGGTAATCTAAGCAAAAGGGTGTACCAAGTTTCTGTGAGCTTCCATAGACACCTTGGTGATCAAATGAAAGAGAAATGACCAAGGACTTAACGTGCATGCAGGTATTCTCCCAAAATGCTGTGTTCAGTGTATCACAGTTACAAGGTGGCAGACTCGGCTTCCTATGGATAAAGGATTTGAAACCTATGAGGGTCTCCATTTATATACACGATGGTACGGGGAGCACAAGTCCATACTAGTGCTGTCTAAAGCCAGATGGTGAACGACAGCTACTAGGTTTAAAGACTCCGGAACACGTCTCTAGCCTAGACCTCTAAATGTAAGCGTTAAGTTTCAATGCTTCCTTAGGTTGATTGAATAAATTTTAAAGTTGATCTTGAATTATGTCTCAGTTTCAAGGCCTTATCGAATGTCATTTGAAAATCTGCTATATGCAGCTATATGAGAAAAGAAATCTTTCAATTCAATGAATGCTTTCTAGTTAAGGAAGAGTCTCGAACAATGATGCAACAAACAAAACTATTGCAAACGAAAAATTTTCCAAACTAGATGACTTTCACTATTCAAAAGTAATCTAAAACATTCAACGATGTGAATCATGCAATATAATCTATGCAAAATCCTCTTTTTTGAAAACTATGCAATTGTAATCTATGCACAATTTCCTTTTTATTTTGAATGAATAAGAATGCACTCAATGCATTTTTCGATGAAATGATAATCTACTTAATGAATGATTTTAATGAAAGAGAATGCACTCAATGTGATTTTTAGTTTTCAATCATTAAACAATGTAATCTAAGTTCAATGATGGATCTCAAAAAAGACTTTTCAATGCAATGTGATCTAATCCATTTTAACAAAAATTAAACTATGAGATGAAAACTAAATGAACGCAAATTTCCTTAATGGAAGGATGAACGCAAAAAGGGATGCAAACAAACACTAAGAATGCAATCGTTATTTTAAACACTTTGTAATGAAATTCCTCAAAAGGCTACAAGACATATGAGGTCAATCACAAAGAGGACTTCCAAAGCCTGAGCTCAAAACAAAGCATTCATTCCCCTTTACATGAAGTAATCATATAAAGAATACTTTTCAGTTGAACAATGAGCAATGTAATCTATGCTCAAAAGTGAACAAGCGGACCAAATGAACTCGAGAGACACTTGAGACTTGAACACTCAATCAGCCAAAAAGAAAAAGGCAATAAACTAGAGATGGCTCACCAAGAAATGAGAATGACTCAATCAACAGGGTGATGTCCCGCGAAGCATGCAACTAGGAAATTGATGCACAATCCCAGAAAAAAACTAGGATGTAAGGATGCATGTCCGAACAAGAAAAACAACCAAAAAACAAAACCAACAAGCCAGTCAAACCCACTTGAATGAAGGGGAGAACATGTAAATCATACAGAGAAAAATTTTGGAAGGGAAAGACACACTAGTGAAGGACTTAGGGAAAAATCTTAATTTTTCACACACCCTGAAATTGGCATGACTTTTGTGGGTGAAACTAGCATCAAATGGCATGACTTGCTAACTGAAAACTAGCGCCAATGGAAAATTGGCGCGGGTTTCTAGATGACAACTAGTGCCAATCGGCACGACTGTCAGAAAAATAAAAGCGCCAATTCCTGAAAAAAGAAAAACAAAGAATTTGTCCCAACCAAGACCAGACTCACCACTTCAAGCAAAAACTAAAAGATCATAATTGATGAAAAACATAGGAACAAACAGGGATATGGTTGTTCGACTAAACTCGTCAAATGACTAAGATCTCAAAGAGTGACAAAATCAAAGGAAAATCCCCAGTGGATTCACCAATTTTTTGTCCAGGTAAATCCCCTCTGCGGACAGAGGCGATCCCTCTAGCCCTAGAGTGGGTCTAGAAACTACGGGAACATACTAACATCTACCTTCATAGATTGTAAATGAAATTTAGAGCAAGGAGGATGAACTACCTTGTCCTGATGCTATGTTGTTGTCTTCAGTCGAAGCTTCTTGATCTGTCGCTCTCCTCAAGCTCAATACACGTTGCTGCCAACGTTCGATTACCTGTACAGACAATTAAGACACCACGACAAGCGTAAAACCACGAAAAACATAAAATAATTACAACCTATCTAACTGATCAAGGAATGATGGAAATATCATTATAAATGTCAACAAGAGTGGAAGATAAACATCATATGCATTTTATTATGATAAAGACAAGGGGAGTTTACAACCAAGCCTTGATGTTGAGGCTCTCCTTCGGCAGGTCCGTATCCAAGCACGTTTATAACACTTTCACACATAAAGGTCCAAGATATCACTATGTTCTCAACACACAAAAACAATCACACTCTGCACTATTCTCCCGAAGCTATAATTGCTTCTCATTTCTATCATCCCTAACTAACTAAGGCTATATAGCTGAAGGAGGTCTCCTTATATAAGAATGGAGGAGGAGGTTATTGGCCCGAAAATGATAGAAAAAGAGCTTATCCTTAGGAGTAGTTCCTATTTTATAGCAACAAGAAGCCCAAATGGGAATTCCTCGGCCATATCCTCATAAAAAACTTCTAGCTCATCGCCTCATGAAGCTTCTAGTCGCGGAAGCTTCCTTTCTATTTAATAAACTTTCGAAAATAGGATCGGCGCGGGTCTCAGTGTAAATCTCTGCTATTGGTGCAGGCCAGACACTGAGAGAAAGCACTGACCTTGAAAACTAGGCTTTTATAGGGACATTTCAGAAAATTTGTAAAGGGAGATGATTTGGCAGACAAAATGTGGTTTAGGGGTATGTATTCCATGCTTGGAAAGTAAACAAGGGTCACTGTATGGGTCCTCCAGGATCAAGGAACGGGGAGTACAAGGACGGTGACAAATTACTGTGTAACATGGAGGACAAAAGATGCGATGTGCAATGTCGCAATCTCAACTTCGCAGGTTTAAATGGATAGAAATAAGAACTTAATGAAATAAACTAAATTGTGTGAAGTGCGAAGTACAACGAGTGACGTGGTGGGTCGCAAATCACAATATTGCAAGTTTAAAAGGATAGCAGTCAGGACTTAACGAAATGAACTAAAATGTGCGAAGTGCAATTTGCGACGTGGTAAAGGTTGTAGGATGTGATCTATGATGTGGTAAGTTCAAAAAAGTGCGATTTTTGATACGATAAAGGTTGCAGGTTTCGATTTTCGATGCAGATGATGTGGCGGTGAAAAGAAGAAATGGAAAAGTTGCGATTTGCGATATGGTAAAGGTTGCGGGCTACAATTTGCGATGCAGATGACGTGGCGGTGAACAAAAGAAAGGGAAAAGTTGTGATTTGCGATATACGATGTCACAATATCGCAATCACAAGAACAAGTGGTAAGAGTTAAAGGTAAGAGCTAAGAGTTGCGAAGTGCGATTTGCGATTTCGCAATATCGAAATTGCAACGAATGAGCGGTAAGTGTTAAAGTAAACGTTAAATGTTGCAATTTGCGAAGTGCGATGTACGGTGGCGGGAGTCTTGAGGAGGAAGGAAGAGGTCGGGTTTTTCGATGGTTTTCAAGCATTTTTGTGTTAAAAAGAGTCCGACGACAATGACTGATAGAATGAAGGAATAAGGCAGGCAATCGACAAAGGAGAGCGGTAAGTCTTCAAGGCAAAAGGTAAGTGGTGCGAAGTGCGATTTCACAATATCGCAATCACAAGGAACGAGTGGTAAGTGTTAAAGGTAAACGTTAAATGTTGTGATTTGCGAAGTGTGACGTATGGTGGTGGGAGTCTCGAGGAACAAAGGTGGAGATCAGGTTTTCAGTGGTTTTGAATGGTTTTCAAGTGTTTTTCATAAAAAGGGGAAGGCAGTGAGAATAAGTGGGAAAAAGCAGAGTGTAACAACAGTGCACAGATCTTAACATCAGAGATGGAAGGAAGATGGAAGATGAAGTGGTGGGTGCTGGAAAACTTCTTCTGGGATATGTTGCCCATACCTGCAATCAACCTACATATTTATGCAATAAAGGTAGACAAGATGTTCTTGAAAATACAGGCACTAATCTAATCTATTTCCAAGAAATCATAAGCGAGAAAGCATTTTTTGTTTGTGGGGAAAGTTATAGCCTCCTTGAGCTCTATTGACAGAGTTGAGGGGGGAAGGCTGGCCTCACAAATTTATGGAGTTTATCAACTATTCTACCATTCGGTAAGCAGATTAAATCTACAGCAAAAGATAACGGGAATCAAAATAAAACATTAATGAAAATACCATCAAACTAGCTAAATGCTCAGAGTAAAAACTAGCTAAATGACATGAAAGTAAAGCATGAAACAAAAGAGAAGCTGAGGCACATGGATTGGGCCCTAACCCACAATCCTAGCCCTCTAAACTTAAATCACTCAAATGAAATCAGTCTGCTCATTTCATAAAAGAATAATTGCATACATCTCTGAAAGTTTCGATCCTTGAATAAAACAAAAAGCTTCAATAGTTCACAACAATAATTTTGAATGGAAGCGAGACTAGGATAGACTAACCCTTCCTAGCTCTAGCTCTGCTCGATTTATTCTACAGGGAAGCTAAAATCCCTAGAAAATGGTGATTGAGTCCACTGGACTCCAAGTAAACCAAGACTGAGTGCTCTCCTCTTTGTGTTGCTCGGCTGCCTCTGGAATTTGAATTGCTGGAGAGAATCTCTGGGATCCTTCAGCTGCCTTTGAGGGTGGACAATCCTCCTATAATTTCTCCTTGATATCTCCTCCAAGTCTTTGTGATAAAATCTTTGTAAAAATGCTTAATAAATCATGATTCTTTGCACTCAAACTTTTATTAGGCACTCAGAGTATGTTAGCCTTAATCACCACCTATATTAGCATCATAAAACCAAATAATAATAAAAATGCAAGAAAAAGAGATCTAAGAAGGCAATAAGGTGACTATTAACCCCTCCAAATATGTCTAATGATGGAGCTCACCATCACCACCCTACTGAATGGTTTCTCATCCTCCGAGCAACTGATCCTCCCCCTCCATTTCCTTCAAAGCTTTGACAACCCCCCTGATTTCTTGAGGAAGAAGTGTGGGAGTTTCCCCAAGGAGGTAAAATCCATCATTATTTTATGAATTCTCGCATTCTCTATCTTGTGCATTTGTGTCCTTTTCATTAGTCAGCCATAATAGCAAAGGTGGGCTGAGCTTTAGTCCCAACCATCAGATATTTTTGGCCTGCATGGCCCTCTTGTATAATGGTGTGATTTCCAATGCACCCCTCAGTATTTCTGGAGTATGATACTCCCTATTCTTGAGGCTATGTGGGAGTCCGTTCCATCTCCTCTGGCTGGCCATAATGCACTCCTCTTTTATCTGCCTAGAAACATTATCAAAGTGGCCTATCACCTGGTTTTGACTCTGAAGACAACTTTCAACTAGTGTAGAGTCCTTTTCAATCTCTCGATGGTTAAGGATGATTCGTCTTGGGATGAACACTTCTGGTCTGAGATATAAGGGTTCTCTATTTCGTCTTCCCATGACCTTCCATATCTCTTTGGCTCTCTTGTCCTCATTCACCATCCAAGATACTAGAGCCATTAACTACATATCCCCCATTGTAGGATTGGGGTCCCAAATCTCCATATTTTTCAACACAAAGTTATGCATATAAAACTATGCCATCTTTGCCTGATCAGCTATGTTGGCTTGCTTGTAGAACTTCATGAATTGCCTAAAATATTCGAAAGGGAGTGATCCATGGGAGGCTAGAGTGTTGATTTGAAATAGAAGCCATTGTTCTTTGAGGTACACAACATATGAGTCAGAGGGGAATTTGTGCGGAAGGGATTCTATGCATAAGTCCGCCATGGTGGCTACTTACTCCTCTTTTTGCTGAAATTACTCCTTTAGTGCTACATTCTCTGCCTATGCCTTCTACAGCTGCTCCTTCAGAGACATTTAATCGATTCTTTCTTCCCCCCTTGGTGATTCTTCAATGATGATCGGGCTTAGGGGATAATTTTCTACCTTTCTTTGATTCTTGTCAGCTCAGGAATACCTATAGGTCTACCTTTTTCTTTTTGCGCTCAGAGGAGCCATGGTGGCAATTATATTTTTGTAGTGAGGGGATGTGACGCTGGGTTGTGAGTCTGTGTCTCCCCCACTTTCCGATATCTCTATGACTTCTATGGCCATCTCTTCTATTTTTCTTTAGCCTTTTGTTTCTCTCTCTTCTTCTTCTGGTTCTTCTTGTTTCTGCTGGTTCTTCATCCTCTTCTTCTGGTTCTTCTTCTTCTTCTTCAAGCGCTGGGTGCTTCCGTCGGTCCTCTCCCTCTAAAAATTGTCAATTCACTGGTTTGGATGAGACGAAATCTCCTTTTATTAGATGACACAACTAAATTTGGAGTGCCAATATAACTCTTCTCAACGCTAGTTCTATCGTAGACAATTGGTTCCTCCTCCCTATTAATTCAGGATGGAATGTGTGTTTTCCTCCCCTCGTTCTCCTCTACTCCACTGATTTAAAATATTTCTTTTGCATGCCTAGGTGGCGTGTACGCACAGTTTTATTCAGCCATACGTCACGGTGGTGGCCGAGTTAACTGGTCACCTTTCTGCCCCTCAAACTCTAAGTCTGAAAATTAATTATTTATGGCTATTATGAATGCATAGCAAGGGGTGAGAGATTATACTTGAGTTTACCTGTTGTTTTCAAGGAAGTTTCAGGAGCTGGAGGTTTGATACAAGAATTTTTAGATGCTGCGTTCTTCACCATATTCCTGTTCTCTGAGTGAGCAGCTTACTGAAGGAGCAGCTTCCTGAATGAGCTGCTAATATTTGTCTGTTGTTTCTCTCTGCTGTGGATGTTGCGTGGGGTGCTTGAGATGCCATGGGTGGTAGTATCATTCTCCTGTATTCTGTTATGCAACTTCCCTTGTTGTCCTTCTTGGAAGTCCATGAACAACTTTGTTTTTGAAGGAAATTCCTGATGTTTGTAGAAGTTTGTTTGTGTGCTGCTTCTCTTGCTACATTGTGCTCAGGAATGGAGGAGTGTGGTGTATGGAGGTGATGGAGGAAGTTATGAAGATGAATGGAGTGAATTATGGGATGGAAGACAAGATAAAATAAGGGAAAATAAGATGAATTCTTCCCTGTGTTTTCCAAAAACCAGTAATAACCTGCAAAACAACAAACACAGAAAAACACGGTGATGCAGATGCATTCTTTTGGTTTTGTTATTTTTATTTTTATTTTTTTCAAAAGAAAGTGGGCTACCCCCCATGGAGGCTTTCAACCCAGTAACTTGCCTTGGGCACCTCATAGAGGTTTTCACCCATGGACCTTTATTATTATTTTTTTTCCTTTTTTTTTTAGAGCAAGTGAGCTGCCTCCATTGATCTTTTCAACCCATAAGCTTATTATTATTATTTTTTTCTTTCTTTCAGGAGGTGTCAGAAACTATGGATTTTCCCATCATAGACACCTCTCTACTTATTGAATTGATGAATTCTACCCTTGAAAAAGGCTTCTTGTAAATTTTAAGTTTGTGACCATTGACAAGCAAGGGGATCCCTTCCTCATCTATGGTCTTGATTTGAACTGTGCCATTATCAAGGCATTTATCCACTGTGTAAGGCCCCAAACATCTTTTCATCAGCTTGCCTTTGAAGTCTTTAAACCTTGAATCATACAACAATGCCCAATCTCCTTCTTGAAAGGTCTTTTCTTTGATGTTCTTGTCATGCCATACCTTCCTTTGCAGCTGAAATACCTCTGTGTGAAGAAGTGCTTGCATTCTGAACTCATCCAATCCATTTAGTTGCAGCAACCTCTATTTTTGGGCATTTTTTAGATCTAGATTTAATTCAAGTGCCATTCTTAAAGTATTGAATTCAAACTCAACTAAAAGTACAACTTTCTTACCATAGACTAGTTCATAAGGAGTGAATCGTGTTATTGTCTTCCAAGTGGTGTTGTAGGTCCAAGTAGCTTCTACGAATCTATCTGCCCAATATTTTCTGTTGCTGCTCACAATATTGGTGAGGATGCTCTCTAAAGCTCTGTTAGTTACTTCTACTTAGCCATTCGCCTGAGGGTGATAGGTAGTAGAAGTTCTATGCTTAATCTTGTGCTTCCTCAAAATATTCTCAATGAGGTGAGAGGTGAACTAGTATCCATGATCAGTGACTATTTCTCTGGGATATCCAAATTTGTAAAACACATTATCCCTCATAAATTTTTCTGCTTTTTCTTCGGTTGCTACCTTCACTGCTTTTACTTCAGCCCACTTTGTTAGGTAATCAGTGCATAATATGATATGCTTCTTTTGTCTGGATGCTGGATCGATGGGTCCAACAAAGTCCATGCCCCACTTGTCAAATGGCTCAAGAGCCACCTAAGGGTGTAAAGGAATTTCATCCCTTTGTGTGGGTTTCCCCATCCTTTGGCACTGGTTGCACCTGCTGGTGTATCTTCTGGAATCTTGGTGAAGGGTAGGCCAATAGTAACCCGCCTACAAAAATTTGTAAGCAGTTCTCTTTGCAGCAAAGTGGCCTCCACATGGGTTGTCATGACATTCAGAGAGGATATAATAAAATTATTCCTCCCTCACACATCTTCTTAGGATTTGATCAAGGCCTAGCTTGACTAGATTCCCCCCAATCCATGTGAAAGGGGCGTTTTTTCTGATGATTCTGCTCCTCTCCCTGAATGAAAGATTAGGAGGGTGTCTTCCAGCAACCAAGTAGTTGGCTATATCAGAAAACCATGGTGAGAGTGCTAAGATGGAAAAGAGGTGTTCATCTGGCAGCTGGTCATCCACCATTCCTTCTTCACCTGTAGGGAGAACTACCCGGACAAAAAACTGCAACAGCATTTTCCTTCCCAGGTTTATCAACAATAGTCAAATCAAATTGTTGCAAAAGTAACAACCATCTCATTATTCTAGTATTAACATCCGGCTTTTTCATTAAATACCTGATGGCTGCATGGTCAGTGTGAACAAAGGTCTGATATCCAGTGACATAATGCCTGAATTTGTTCAATGCATGTACAATGGCCAACATCTCCTTCTTAGTAACAGTATAATTTAGCTCAGCTTTGGACAAATTCTTGCTGATGAAATAAATGGCATAAGGGATTTTGTCCTCTAATTGTCCTAATGCTGCCCCTACATCTTTGTCAGATGCATCAGTGTGGATGTGGAAAGGCAAAGTCCAATTTGGACCTCAGAAGATGGGGGTAGTAGTCAACTACTTAATGAGATCAAAAGCCTCTTGATAAGGACCAGACCAAATAAACTCAGAATCTTTGGCCAATAACCCAAATAATGGCGAATCCATCTTGCTGAAATCTTTGATGAACCTTCTATAGTGACCAGATAAGCCTAAGAAACTCCTGACATCTTTATGCTTTTGAGGAGCAGGTACCCTTTTGATGACAGTGATTTTTTTTGGGTCTACCTGTCTTGGGATATGGATTGTCCTAATACAACCCTAGATTTCTTCATGAATTCACACTTTTCTGGGCTCAAGGAGAGATGCATCTCAATGCACCTTCTTAATTCTTTCCCAAATTGGAGAGAGCTTCCTGGAATTCATCCCCATATGGTGTGAAATCATCCATGTAAATTTTGACAAAGTCATAGACTAACGTAGAAAAGATGCCCAGGATAACTCTCTAGAAGGTGGTTGGGGCATTGCATAACCCAAAGGGTAGGAATCTAGAAGCAAAGGTATCCCAAGGGCAGGTGAAAGTAGTCTTATCCTAGTTTTCAGGGCTTATTTGAATCTGATCGTACCCACTGAACCCATCTAAGAAGGAAAATAACTTCTTCGGTGCAAGGCCATCCAGGACTTGGTCTATAAAAGGCAAAGGGAAATGGTCTTTCTTGGTGGCTTTGTTAATTTCTCTATAATCAACACAAATTCACCACTTCCCATTCTTCTTTGGGACTAGGACAAGAGGAGATCCCCACTCACTATCAGATATAGGATATATGAACCCTGCATCCATTAGTTTTTGCAGCTCTTATTTGACTATGTCCTTTAGAGCCGGGTTCATTCTTCTTTGGGGTTGTCTCACATGATTGCATCATTCTTTGATGTAAATGTGATGTCTGCATACTGAAGGATGCACCCCTTTCAAGTCCTTGTAATCCCAAGCAAATGCTTCAAGATTTTCTTTAAAAAGATGGAATAGTTGCTTCTCTTCTTCATTTGAGAGGTTTGGAATGATTTTCAAAGATATGGATGGGCCAAACTCGATAGCCTTAGTGGTTTCAGAGGTTGTATCAACTGATTGCACTTCCATCCATGGTTGGCTTTCAGACTCTTTGACTAGGGTTTCGAGAAGAGTGTTAGTGGAGGACTGGTTTTGAATGGCATGGTCGAGGAGTTCATCTTCATCAAGATACCCCCCTCTAAGGATAGCATCTATGGTACACATAGGGGCAGTGTTATATAAATCATCTTCTTCATCCTCCAACCATATAGGGAGATCATGGTTAATGGAAGGTTGGGCTGGAGGATATAACACTATTTGTTTAGACAAAGGCCCATTTTTGATAGTCATATTTCCAGCCTGACAACTAATATAAGCATCTGCAGTGGCTAACCAAGGTCTCCCTAAAATGAGAGGATAACCATTAAACTTGGTTTTTGGTTGCAGGACCAGGAAATCTGTAGGACACTCCCAAGAGTCAATGGTAACCATAACATCCTCAATAATTCCTTCCAGAGTTACTGTGGACCGATCTGCAAGTTGCAGAAATGTTGTGGTTTTCCTCAAAGTCCCTTGGAGATTAAGTTCCAACATAGTTTCCTTGGTCATGATATTGATGGCAGCCCCTAAATCAATCAGAGTTTTGGGGACTATGACACCATCTATATGTACATAAAAAACTGGACTACCAAGGTCCAAGTATTTTGGAAATATCACCTTCCCCAGTGTTAGGTCAAACAATTGTCCTACCACATTGATGGTGGGGGTGTCTCTCTTCCTCCTTCCAGGTTTCTTGAAGAACTTTTATTTTATGAGCCTATTGTATATAGGGACATCCTTAATGGCTCGGAGAAGTGGTATCTTTACACAAAATTTTCCAATTCTCCCAGGAGTTTAGTCTCCTTTGGTGTGTGCTGACTAGGGTGGATCAAGCGCTTGGGAAAAGGAGGTTGTTGGATCTGAATGCTATCTTCTTCCTTTTCCTCCTCAACCTCTACAGGTGGAGATGGGGGATGGTTGTTTGAGAGTACTCTTCTCAACCTGAGATTGACCTCCTGTATCTCCAAAACATAAGTTGGATGGAATGTTTCTCCACTGGGAGCCTGCTTTGCCTGTCTGTTGTTCGGGTTCGGATTGGGCTGTGCAAATATAGGTAGCCTAGGTGGAGCAACATGAGTAAGCTGAGGTTGAGGTTGGGGTGGAGGCATTAGAGCAGGTACTTTATTTTTTTGAGGCCTTCACCCTTGGGATGGATTGTTCCACTGAGGTTGTTGTGGAACATACTGTTGAAATGGTTGGTTTACTGGTTGAGGATGATATGAAGGGTTGGAGGAGTGGGGGTGTACCAAGGTTGCATGGGTGCACTCTGATTGTTGTAATAGTAAGAGTGAGGTGCACCTTGAATACCTTCTTGATATGGCGGAGGGCCTTGAGGCCTTCTCTGGTTGATGAAACAATTGCTCTGGCATTCTTTCCCCACCTTGATATACAACTTTAAGTCCAGGTAAGGAGGGACACTTTTATGTGGCATGATTCTCTTCACAGACTAAGAAAACCTTTATGAAATTCAGTGGACATTCATTTTTTGGGTGTTTCCCGGTACATATAGGAAAAAATATGGCTAAGGATCTCTCTGCTTCCTCTTGCTTCATTTTGACCTGCATTGTGTCCATTTACAAAGCAAAGGTGTGGAACATGTCACTCTTGAAGTCTTCTAGCATGTTTCCAATCTCATGTTTAATGAAGGCGAAAGAGGAAGGGGTATTGGATGTACTTTGGCTAGCTCTACCTTTCTTCCTAAATGCCCTAGAATGGTTCCAGAAGAGAGATTTGATTGTTTCATAGGGTTTTTGGTAGACCACTCCTCATGATAACATATTCAAGGTTTCTATCATCTCTTCATTGATCCCTCAAATAAGTACAAGTTTGAGTGAGTCAGGATCAAGAGTACAGTTGGATATCTTATAGTTCAATTGAAACCTCTCTTCATAATCCTTAGGGATTCATCAGGCCCTAGAGTCATCCTAAATATCTCATCCTTAGTTTCCTTGGACCTACAGCAGTCTTTGTACTTGTTTCTGAAGGTCTCTTCCATCTATGCCCAGGTAGTGATGCTATCCCCAGGCAGACCCATGAACTAGCACAAGGCTGCATCCTTAAGGGGAATAGCTTCAACTTATGATCATCAGAGGTGTAGTCATAAGTCCTACAGACAACATCAAATTCAAATATGAATGTGTCAGGGTCCTCAGAGGTAAGTCCATGGAAGTGTGGAAGAGCTGAGGGGCTAATGTTTTTCATCTTAGTGTCCCCATCTGCCTCTCTTATGGGAAAGGCTCGCTGGGTCCCAGCCATGGTTACTATAGGTGAAGCAGGTCCCTCAGTTGAAACAAGGTCTTGTTCTTCTTCCCTAATATGATCCTCAAAATGTTTAGAGGGCTCTTCTATGGGGGGTTCAATCTCACTGCCACTGAAGAAAAGTGAAGGGTGGCTAGGAGGTGATGTGGGGGTTTTAGGTAAGGTTTGTCTTTGAGTATTCCTAGTCCTACGAGGCATGAAAATCAGATATTTTTTGTACTTTTTCAATATTTCTGAAGCGACATGAAAATAATGGAAAGCATAAAATAATGCTAAAACAAAATCAAAATATCTACTAGACACATCCCCGATAATGACGCCAAAAAGTGGTGAGCCCTGGTATTGCACCAAGAATGCTGCAACTCCCAGGGGATGCCCTACTTTACTTTATCAACCTAAGGTTCGTACAAAATTTGAGGTGACAATGCTATATACACAACGTATGCATTCTATTCATGTCATCCTCTTCTGCTTCACGAAAGGGTGATATTTCGTAAATTATGAGAACAACTAGAAAGTAAATTGCTGGAAGGAAATGATAGAAGGAAACTGAACTAAATTGCTGGAAAGGAATGCCAAGAATGAAACTAATTTAATTTGCAGAAAATAGATAGAAAAAAGGAAATTAACTCTAAACCACACTTAACTTGGCCAAATGGATAAATGCACTCTTCCTATCCTATGATATATCTACCATACTCCTATTCATGCAACTAAACTATCCATGTCTTAATTTTAATTAAAAATAATTAATTTGCAGCTTAGAAGGAAGAAAAAGGGCTAAAAGAGGTTAATGGGGGTTTAACACATGAAACAAGGTTTGGAGCGGAAAGAGGGGGTTAAACCCTTAGAAAAATTTATTATAACGTGAGAAATGAATTTGGAGCAGAAAGAACTCAAAAGTGCGATGGCAGAGTGCGATGGAGGACAAAAGCCGTGATGTGCGATGTCACAGTCTCAACTTTGCAAGTTTAAATAGATAGCAATAAGGACTTAACGAAATAAACTAAATTGTGCGAAGTGTGACGAGTGACGTGGCGGGTCACAAATCGCAATATCGCAAGTTTAAATGGATAGCGGTTAGGACTTAACAAAATGAACTAAAATGCGCGAAGTGCAATTTGTGATGCGGTAAAGGTTGTGGGCTACGATTTGCAATGTTGTAAGTTCAACGAAGTGCGATTTGTGATACGGTAAAGGTTGCGGGTTGCGATACATATGACGTGGCGGTGAAAATAAGAAATAAAAAATATGCGATTTGCGATATGGTAAAGGTTGCGGGTTGCGATTTGCAATGCAGATGACATGGTGGTGAAAAGAAGAAAGGGAAAATTTGTGACGATTTTCGATATGCGATGTATCACAAGAATAAGTGGTAAGAGTTAAAGGTAAAATCTAAGAGTTGCAAAGTGCGATTTCACAATATCGCAATCACAATGAACGAGCTGTAAGTGTTAAAGTAAACGTTAAATGTTGCGATTTGTGAAGTGCGACATACGGTGGCGAGAGTCTCGAGGAGGAAGGTGGAGGTCGGGTTTTTCGATGGTTTTTAAGCGTTTTTTCATTAAAACGAGTTCGGCGACGGTGACCGATAGAATGAAGGAATAAGGTAGGCAATCGAAGAAGGAGAGCGGTAAGTATTCAAGGCAAAAGGTAAGCGGTGCGAAGTGCCATTTCGCAATATCACAATCGTAAGGAACGAGCGGTAAGTGTTAAAGGTAAACATTAAATGTTGCGATTTGCGAAGTGCAACGTACGGTGGTGGGAGTCTTAAGGAGAATAGGAAAAGGTCGGTTTTTTTGTGGTTTTGAATGGTTTTCACATGTTTTTCATAAAAAGGGGAAGGCAGTGAGAATAAGTGGGAAAAAGCAGAGTGTAACATCAGTGCGTAGATCGTGACGTCAGAGATGGAAGGAAGATGGAAGATGAAGTGGGGGGTGCTGGAAAACTTCTCCTAGGCTATGCTGCCCGTACCTGTAATCAACCTGCCTATTTATGCAAGAAAGGTAGACAAGATGTTCTTGAAAATACAAGCACTGATCTAATCTATTTCCAAGAAATCATAAGCGATAAAGTATTTTTGGTTTGTGGGGAAAGTTATACCCTCCTCAAGCTCTATTAACATAGTTGAGTGGGGAAGGCCGGCCTCACTACTTTATGGAGTTTATCAAATATTCTACCATTCGGTAAGAAGATTAAATATACGGAAAAAGACAACGGGAAGCAAACTAAAACCTCAATAAAAATACCAGCAAACTAGCTAAATGCTCAGAGGAAAAACTAGCTAAATGACATGAAATAAAAGCATGAAACAAAAGAGAGGCCGAGGCACATGGATTGGGCACTAACCCAAAAGCCTAGCCGTATGAACTTAAATCAATCAAATGAAATCATTTTGCTCATTTCATAAAAGAATAACTACATACATCTCTGAAAGTTTCGACCCTTGAATAAAATAAAAATCTTTAATAGTTCACAACAATAATTCTGAATGGAAGCGATACTAGGATATACTAACCCTTCCTAGCTCTAGCTATGGTCTATTTATTCTATAGGTTAGCTACCAACATCTCCCTAGAGAATGGTGATTGAATCCACTGGACTCTGTTATGTATGTAAATCTTCTCTGCAGACAGAGACGATCCCTCTAGCCCTAGGGTGGGTCTAGTAACAAGGAATCATGCCAGAGTGTAGGTTCCTAGATATTTGAATCAAAGAGGATGCGATAATATGGCCTACTTGTGGTCCAAAACTGTCGTCGACACTTGTAGTGATGATGAGAACCTCTCGCTCCTAATCGAAGGCAAGTCACAACCCCTCCTCTTATCGCGTTTGGACACCTGCACAGAGATAAAAAAATGATAACCACATACCACATACTAATTCCATACAAAAACTAATAGTAAGTCAGAGAAGACTAGCATATTGCATTCAATAAAGACAAAACACAAGATGGGAACCAGACAATAGTCACTTATATTAATAGGTAGAAAGAAGAGATACAACCATGCTCTGACGTTGCAGTCTCCTCCAGCGGGGCTTGGGTGAAGCACGTCTCAAAGCTCGTCGGGGAATTTGGACGGGATAAGGGACCTCTCAATGGATTTCTCCTTGTTCTACCTTCTCAATAAATCAATTATTAAACTATAGCTTAGTCTCCAAGTTCAACACTTCAGCTATATAATTCTCTTTGTTTAGCTTTAGCTACAACTAGTTTTCATAAAGAGAGAAGGCTTATTTATATAGAAGGAAAAAAGGAGGTTGGGATCCCTACAAAAGTGGAAGGGAGGCCTATCCTTTAGGAGTGTTCCAAGGGAGGTGGAAACTACTAACTACAGGAGGAGGCCCGTGGTTGTTTCAGTTCAACCACTCCCAATGACTCATCCCGGAGGTGGTTGGAATAGAACCTCCACCTCTATTTTGAAAAACATTTCATAAATAGCTTGGTGCGGGCATTACAATGGGACAGAGCACCAGGTGGCGCGGGCCCTAGTGTTAATATTCCACATCGGCGCGAGGGAAAAACTGGCTACTCGCGCCAAGGAAAAAACATGATTTTTACAGCTCTGCTTAGGGAAATGTCAACAAGAAGAATGTTGCCTTCATCAAAAGGGATGCAATGATGTTGTTTGCAAGGCATGACACTTTTCAGAAGTCACAGAAATGACCCTCCAATGTGCAGGATGGGGATTGCAGGGACAGTGACAAAATGCTGTGTAACAGATGCCCCCTAAAGCATGAAGTCCGAGGGAGAGGGAGGGGTGAAATTCTTTATGAGAATGCGTTCGAACCAAACACCGCTATCGGAAAACTTGCAATTAAAAATACAACTGATATCTCTGATACATGAACATGTGGCATGGGTGCATCCATCCATAGTAGAGTATATAAAAACTGAGATCTAGGTATGGACGCAACCATCCAGCAATAAAAAATAGACTCAGGTATGGGCGCAGCCATCCAATCAAAAGAGTCATGTAATAAGTCATGATAATCCACAAAGAACCCGCAACCTGGATTTTATTAGACAAAACCCAGGGTCTTGCGCTCCATCTCGATCTGAACAAGTACAAATTCAAGCATGTGAATATATGAGCTGAAGTTGAACATGCAAGAAAATCGTCTGATTACCAACCAATAATGAAAGCTTTAACAGATGCGAGAGAAACCACCAATAATGACAATTGCTCTCAAGGTATGAAAGGTACAATCCATGGAATGTGAACAGTGATCTGGTGTCGAACACCCGCAGAGTCAGTCGATCGAAGGCCAATGATGTGGACCTTACGTCGAATGCGAAGAACCTGCCATTAAGGCATGCAGGCTCCAAGGTACCAAAAAGGAGTCTCTAGATCAGATTCCTGGATAATGAGTTGAAGTCGAAAGGAAGTGATCTGATCGAAGGTGGCCCATAATGTTTCCCACATCATCAACATGAGACAAAGGAATATGATGTTTGTGAATCAGGACCAACAAATAATCAGAGGGAGGTTGAGAACTTTAGAGGCCAACTTCTCTTGAACATATCAACAACACGACATTCGATTTGGAAGTATTTTAAATCAAAGGATCTGAGGTCATGATGACGTGGCAAAGAACAAATGATAGGTCAAAATAGATTACCCAAACCCATGGAGGCAAAAATGACGAAATGAGATGTCCCCAACCCGACACGAATGCAGACAAGTGACATGTTCAAGAGCGACATACTGCCGACACAACTAAAATCTGGTTCCATTTTCCCCACCATTTCTGGCGAGTACCCCAATTATTTTTGAAAATAAGCTTGAAGGGGATAGCATATGCTTGCACTGTAAGTTTGTCCTTCGGACAAATCCATCCTAGTACATTTTACGAGCCCTAGGAAGGAGGAACTCGAATAACGTCATGGTGATGAATTCCGATGTCATCAGAGTTTAACGAGTCTGACAAAGGAAGAAATCGACATCTTTTCATGTTTAGAGATTTTGAAAAGAAAGTAGAAAAGAAAACTCCATCAGTCCCTTTTCGTACGTAGTCTCACAGATTCGAAAGGGTAGAAAACAATGTATGAAAGAACCTCTTAGTTGCCGTAGGCTAAGGTATTCCTTTTTCGTAAATAATCCATCCCATCCCGAAAAAGGGTTAAACGTATACTCGATAGATATCATTTCGCAGCCATTTAACGAGTTCAAAAAGACAAGCGTCTCGACAATCTTTTCAGTTTTAGAGAATCAGAAAAGAGCTGAAAGAAGACTCCAATAGTGACTTTTTCGTGTTTTTACCGAGTCCGAAAAAGTATAAAATATAACTCGTTACTTCATCATTGTCGCATGAAAAACCTGTTGCTACACAAGAGACATGTGTAAAACTTATTTTTCGAAAAATAATGATTAAATAATCGAAAAATATGCCTTAAAACCTACTTAGGGTTGTGAATAAGTTATAAACTGCCAAAAATGGTAAAAAATAATTACTTTTCACTTTTACCTCTTGTGGAGCAATTTTTTACCTATTTTACTGTGCAATCTCGCGGCGATGATAGCGGTCAATCTAGTACACCAATCGCAAATCTGTCAACTCCAAGTAAGAGCTGATATCCCTCTTATCATTTTAAGCTATCTCTTACTTCCTGCATTTGTCAATTTTGATTTTTGGAGGAGAAATTGCAAAAATTAGGGCTACGCGGTTGGCATGGGTTTTGGGCATGGAGTCGTGCCAACCACCTATTTTTTTACACTGGGGCGCGCCCATTGGCACGAATATTTTAGAAACAGTCGCGCCAACGGAGCAAACCAATTTCTAACAAAATTAAGCACCAAATGTCCCAATTGTTTACGATTTCAAGGATAAATATTGACTAATACCACTTGAATGTGTGTGTTTGCAAGTAGAAAAGAGAAAAATGGTTATAGAATGGAAAGAACGGGAACATAGTGAAGAAGATGAGTTGGCCATGGAAAATGAGGGAGTTATGGAAGCCCTCAGAAACTGTGGTTTGCTAAAATTATTTCTAACACTATGCCTCCGAGCCCAACCATAATTGCTACAATATCTAATCAGTATATGGGATGAAAATCAAGAGAAGTTCATCCTACGGGATCAAGAGCTTGAGATTGATGTCTCCGATGTATATTTCATCACAGGATTATTGTGGAGGTGTGCAGCACCAATCCTAACCGGCACCCGGCCCTGCATGGAAAACATGACCATTGTAATCGACAGGGTATGTCAAGGAGCGCGGAAAGGTTAAGGTAGCGGGAAAGTTGATATTCAAACTATCCCTGATTTGACACTACGCATGGTATTGCATACCATTACACGGGCTGCTGGATCACAAGCACCGCATGAAGCAAAAAAGACTCAGTTGCTTCTTGCTGTGGACTGTATGGCTTCGACTATCCACGACTAGGCAGAGGTCGTAACCATCAACATGAAGCGCCAACTAACCAAATGAAAGAAGGGTAAACTGAAACAATTTGGTTATGGATCCATTCTGGTATCGTTCTTCATGGAATGATTTCCAATTTTTCAGCGACAGGAGGTTATAGTTCCGAATCGACCAGCGAGAGAACCACAGATGGCCCGATGGGCAGCACTGATGCCAAGGGTAGGGGGTGGCCAACAGATGTCTTGGAGGCCATAATTTTTTGTTTGGCTCCATCGAAAACTTATTGTCATGAGGATTGGCCCTATGCTGTCACAGATTTCACTGATGATCCAGACCTCCCACTCTCGGAGGGAGAAGATTGGGATGAAGATTTGGGTAAGACTCAATTTTTTTAAAGTTTTATGAGTATTATGATTTTTTATTTCTTTATGTATGGTCTGACATTAAATTGATGTGATGCAGATGTTGGCCCAGAGAGACCCACCGGTATGTCATCGATAGCGAGGTGAATCCCTCGCAATTTCAACCCTCAGAGAGAGGGCGATGACGAAGACGAGATAGTGCGCAACCTGGAGGGGATCACCTGAGGAGTTCTAGACTTTTCATGTTTTGATGATGTTCCTTGTGCCTACCAGAGGCATACCGTAGGGGTGCCCAGCCGAATTCACCACTTGCTAAGGCAGCTAGTACGGGCTGTGACATGTTATCATGAGCACCATGCGGATTAAACACCTAAGTTTATTTTATCTGCATATTTTGCGAGACATGATGTCTCGGTATGTAACATAAACATACATATATTTTTTGACGTTATGATGCACACAATTGCAAACATGCGATATATATATATATATATATATATATATATATATATATATATATATATATATTCCTTCCTACATGGATCTTTTACATATGATGATGCTTTTAAAAATTATGCAAATGTCTATCTAATACAATGTTAGCCACTGTATCAGTTAATGTGTTCATTCGTCTAGGAATATGTTGATAAGTAATGAAATCAAAATGTCTTTCCAACAAACAAATACGTAAAAACAATCTCAGAATGTGCGAATTTCTAACCAAATAATGATTATTGAGTTGTAGAACAACAAGCTGTGAATCTAGATTTACAAGCAATGTGCGTATGCCAAGGTTGATTTCCTTAGTTAATAACTCAATGACAGCGCTATATTCAACGACATTGTTTGTAGTCCTTCCTAGACAAATACCTTGCAAATATATCAACTCACCAACAGGATCATAAATTGCCCAGGCTGTGGAAGACAAATTCCTGGTACTGCGAGAAGCACCATCCGCGAAACCGACATAAGGGGTAATAGACATCTGCACAATAAGCAAGACCCAATAAGCAGGAAAACACTTAGAAAGCACACCAAAACCAAAATATGTACAAAAATGAAAATAACACCTATGTACACCTGTTTATGCCTGAATGAATCAGGCATAATATTTTTTGAGATACAACCCATTTCTGGGCTGTTTAAGAGGAAGACCTTCGTAGTCAATTAAATCATAGGCCCCATTTTGTAATACACGTTTAATGATGTACATCCCATGCCATATAGGTTGAAATTTTTCTGCCCCCAGCTTATCATGAGCTTGGTCATACAGGAGGACGAGATCTCCTTCAACGAAGGAACGAGGAGAAACTAATTGGTCAAAATGAGCTTTGACTCACTTCTTTTGTGCTTCAATGACCAAAGCGGCTAAGCGATGAGTTTTGTCCAACCTATCTAAGTAAAGGAGACGCTCTTCTTCTGGCGAAGTGTTTGGCAGTAATTCCACAGCTAACTTGAGCGAAGGTATTTCACACTCAATTGGGAGAGTAGCTTCCAGACCATAAACCAACTGAAACGGGGTGAATCCGGTCGCACTCTTCACTGAGGTTCGGTATGCCCAAAGAGCCGAAAATAACATGAGATGCTAGTTTGATTTGTGGATCCCAATCGTACACTGAAGCATTGTGACAAGAAATTTGTTCACATATTCAACCTGGCCATTGGCTTGAGGGTAGTACGACATTGAGTTGTCGTGAGGCAGACCCAAATTAGAAGTTAGCTTTGCCACCATATAATGCCGAAAATGGGAACCATGATCGGTAACGATGGATTGAGGGACACCAAACCTAGAAATAATATGATTGAATATGAACTGAGCAACTATCTTACAGTCAGTGGCAAGTGTATGCATTTCTTCGGCCCATTTGGTGAAGTAGTCCACGGCTACGATGATATAAGCATGCCCCTCGACCGAGTGAGGGTTACACGTCATAAAATTGATGCCCCATTTCGCAAAAGGACCAAGGGTAATGATAGGGTGGAGAGGAAAAAGAGGAGCTTGAGACGCAAAATGCTCAAGACAGGTAGATATAGCCCCGAGGCTAGGCATAAACGAAGAACGATGATGACCATCGTCCCGCGGCAGGTCTTCGAGAGACATGGTTTCCACGATGGCTTCATCGGAAGGAAACACTTCTTTAAAAAGATCAGGCGAGTCTAAATCACCAAGCCAGGGGGATTGAAAATACACGTCAAGAGACAAGCTCAAAGGATCACCATCAGATGATGGAGTATTGGATGTAGCAATGAGTTCACAATAATCGATTTCAATCGGACTCAAAGGCATTGAATCACCAAATGAATTGACTTGTTTAGGTGAAGGAATAATCCATGGGTCATTGGACCAAGAGATCATATTAACTTGAACAGTCGTAGGTGGTGGAAGGGGAAAAATACCCATGAGGGCTGGATCCTTGAAGAGACCCGGCCCAACGCTCTCAAAGGGAGTTGGGATCTTATCCACATATAGAACGTTGTTCTCGGAAGAAGAGGTGAAGAAGGACAATTGATCGACAATAACAATTTTTCCCTCGTGTCAAAATTTCAAAACACGGAAGAGGGTGGACGGAACGCAAAGCATAGCGTGAGTCCAACTGCGACCGAGTAGAAGATTGTAATTGATTTTATCATCAACTACTTCTACTTCAACATTGATTGTCTTCTCTTTTAAGGTAATCGAAAAACTTGCGAGAACACCCAAAGGTTTAGATTCTCTTCCATCAAATGCTTCAAAGGAATTTAGTGAGGAAATCAAGGCTGGAGAGCCAATGGCCTTCCAGCACGAAGCTGACATGATGCAGGTTGATGCACCTTTGTCCACAACGGCTCGATGAATTTCGATATCATTAATAACGACTTGTATAATGAATGCAATCTGGTGCGGAAGTCGCGGGACGAAATTATCTAGATCGAAAGTGAGAAGGCTAGTATCAGCAGGATCAACCCCGCCGATCGCAGATAATAAAGCTTTCTGCTGAGACGGACAACTCTGAAGTACTACTATCGCAGACATCGCGGATGACATCTGTGCCAAATCTTCAACAATACTGTAAGGTTGAGAAGCACAGGCGTTGGGATTATAAGAATACTTCCGGATAACACCTTTGGAGGGTGGTCATACAACGGGTTCAAACACGGGCCTTTCAATCTCAAGAGGGCCGAAAACAGGTTTAGGAGGAGGACCATCAATGATCTCCTTCCCTGTTGCCTGTCGCGATCCATTATAATCTTTCGATTGAGTAGCGATAGAAACATATGAAGAACCGCTCATTATGAACACTTGAGAACCAAATGGAGTAGACGATTGAGGCTGCTCAACCATTTGGCTCTGCTGAGACGGAAAATGTTTTTTAAGAACAACAGGAGTACCCTGAGTGCCCTTGAGAAATCTACTCACTTCGGCCTGTCGAGGACAGTCCTTGGTGTAGTGCTCTTCATCACAAATCAGATAGGGATACTTCGGCTTACGCTACGAACCATCATCAACATGAGGTTTGGACGAATCTGGTTTCGGGGCAGTGGCCTTGGGTTTGCCTTTACCCTTCTTTTTCCCTTTAGAAGTATTATCCGTAGGATTGGCCTGAACGACATTGACCTCCGAGGTTTTACCAGGATTCAGACTAGACTGAGGAGAAATATCATTGGAAGAATTAGATTTTTGCTTCCCAGGGTTGGAAGAATAATACTTATGCGATGTCTGACACACAAAACCAATAATACCGTCGACGGATGGGGTCGCCGGTGCGTTAGAAGTTCTAGGTCGAGGGGCATCAGTCAAAATATCATACAATATGCCCGATTGAGAGTACACAAGATCAAGGTACTGGGCACGAGCAATGGCCTGTTCCTTGGTTACACATGCCCCCATGGTGATGTATTTTGCAATCTGATTGACAAAGGAGGTAGTGAACCAATGGGTAAGAAGCTGATTAGGAATTTCAAATTTGATCAAGCGATGACAACGTCTCCATTCATGAATATGGTCCGAGATATGAGTAGCCCGATCCTGTTTCAAGGAGGTAAGGAGATGCGTCTAGGCTTCATAACGAACCGGTAACTGAAAATGAGTAAGGAACGTGTTGAAGCCTTGAAAATCGCTGCTACAACATTGGGGGATAACCACCCGGTCCGAACCTTAATACAACTCCTTTTCCGTTTATGATAGTGGCTCCGACTGGTTTAACTAGGTCCAGTTACCTTTTCCCTATCACTATAGGTTTATGATATATCTTTAATTACCAATAGACAGGGATATCAGATCGATTCTTCTTGCTGATCAGGCAAGAGAATGACCCTTAAGCTGATTTGGGTTCAGCCAAACCACAACTAAGATTTTGCCTCTTTGAGAAGAGGTCTTAAAAGAATGTGGAAATTAATCTAAATGCAAAATAATTCTATAATGCAAGCAAAATAAACTAATCTAAATCCTATCTCAATTAGGTAGATGAAAATCTAACCCAACTAAGAGCAAGATAATTAAATGATGAGGATTAAAATATGTCTGGATTTTAATTAATGTCAAACCAACGAATAAATTCAATTAGCTCACATTTGTGAATACCAAAACACATTCTATTGAGACCATTTGACTGAATTAATAAATCAACAACACTGCGGAAGAAATTCACGAAAATGATATTGATTGACAAATCAGTCAAGCCAATTATTAAACAATAATATGTGGAAGAAATTCACAACACATTACTATTTAATAAATCAGTTTTATAAGATAGATCGCTAAGTAATGGTTACTCAGAAATCAGAGTGTAATTCATAAGAGCAGAGATACATAACAATTTGAGACAAATTATCCATATCAACAGAAATGCCAAAACATGAATAAAATGAAACAACAATTTTATGAACATAAAAATGAAACTGGTATTTGATACAGAAATGCCAAAAATACCAATTAATTGAATCCGCTTCTCTGATACTGGTCTCTAACAGTACTTTATGTTACTTGAATTTCTGCTTTCGAGACTAGAGCAGCAGAAATGCAAACTCTGCCCATCATGCATAATTCAAGACATAAAGAAAAACCCTCAATAATGTTTAGATCTGAAATTTTCTCTCCTCTCCATCTACAACTCTAAATTCCTATTACAAAAATGCTTTTAGAAGTCTGGAGTTGCAGAGGAGAGCAACCTCTTTTACATTTTGCAATCTGCATATAATATTTCCAAAGGTATTTTGAGAGGAGAGTTTCGTGAAGAAAAATCTGCTCAATCCAATTTTAATTGCTCAAAATTTCCAATCTTTAATTGCTGGAGCTTTCTCATTGATTGAGATATTTTTCTCCATATCCCTTCTACTGTTTTTCCTGCAAAAAGAAATCAAAATGAATTAAAATGCAACAATAAAATCAAAATATCATTTTTGGCATTAAAACAAATCCAATCAAATTCTATTTGAATAAATAATTAAAAATAAAATATAAGCTCTCTATTTATGCCTGGAATGGTTTAATTGGCCAAGGATATCATTGATGAATGAATATGAAATTAGAGGAGGCTTTGGGCAAATGAAAATGAAGAAAATAAAACTCAGAAAATTGATTTGTTTTAGAAATTCGGAGCTTGATTTTTAACCCAATAAATGACCAAATCTCTTAGTTAAACCTCTTCAGAAATGTTCTCCTTGATTTTCTCTTTCCAATGAGCCGTCCTAGGCCTCATTTGGCCATGTAAAACTCAATCTATGAGCCTCCAAAGTTGGTATGTCAAATTTGATATAAATCTGGAAATTCTGTTGCTAGACTAAAAATCATAATTTTAATTAAAAATTTAATCCTAAATTAGCCTCTAATTAACTAATAATTAATTCTAATTTGATTTTTTAATTATAAACTAAACTAACTATTTAATAAACTATTATTAATTAATCTTAGTCTAACTAACTAATATATAATTAATTATTTATAAATTATTTAATATTAATCTAAATAATAATAAAAGTTCAATCTAATTAAATTAATCATATATTACATATTAATTAATTTAATTAATATTTAAAATTAATTATTTAAATATTTAATATTTAATCTAAAATTAAACTAACTTATATTAACAATCCACTAACATTAAACTAATGTTCCACTAATATTAAACTAATATTAAACTTAACATAGATCTAAAACTAAGGTACTACTCACATACCTACCATAACACTAACTCTTATTTCAAACTAATTGTTCTGATTCTTAATATTAAACTAATCGTTATGTTATTTAAAACTAACTAACATTACTTTATATTAACACTATGACTTCTCCTTTATCCCTGACACTATGCTTATTCAATATAACTCCATCGCATTGGATAAGATAATGAATCATCGCATCGGAGTTGTTAACTCCCATCGAATCGGAAATGTGAATTGGAAACTCATCGCATCGGATAATCGGGAAGGAGAGTCATCGGAGCTTCTAAAAATGCATCCAATGGATTACTCCGATGCGATGTAATTTAGAAATTTCCGATGTAAATATATATATATATATATATATATATATATATATATATTTTAAATTATATATATATATATATTTATAATTATATTTGATATAATAATTAATTTAATTAATTTAAAATTTAATATTAAAAATTAGTTTTTTGTTTTTTGTTTTTTTTTTTTAATTTTATTTTAGTGATGTTAAATTAGATTATGAATTTATCTAAGATGATGATTTGCCTATTAAATTACAACCACTTTGTTAATTTAAATTTTTTGAGATTAGTAATTTAAAAAAAAAAAAAAAAGGAAAATTGGAATAAATGACTGAAATCCCGATGGTTTATAATTTGTCTATATAAAAAAAATGTTAGTAATAACTAACTATGGGTTAATATTTAAACTAAATGCATTATTGAACTAATAAAAAAAAATGAAATATTGTACATTTTACGCATTTTCTAACCCAGATGAGATAATTGATTAGACTTCAAAGGAGTGCTATTTACAAACCGGTTGATCAAATGAGACGAAACAAGCGTCAACAGGAAGCTTATAAAAAATCGATTTCATCCGAGCAATCAAAACAAGAATCTAAAGAAAATGAAAAATTAACAAAATCGTAAGATAATTGACTCAATAAAAATCTTAAAATGTGTTTAGCCAAAAATTTTATAGAAAGGGTCCCCATTATTTGATGTGAACAAGTTAAAAATGGGGGATTGTTGTACCGTACAACAGAACGCCATGGAGAGAGAGTTGAAATCTTGAAATATACCACGAGAAAGCTCAATATACCACTTAGCAGCAACACCAGTAAGAGTCCATTGGAAAGATGAAGCCGAATAGAATTGTCAACCCAAGAGTTAGAAGAACACCACAAGTGGTAAGTCATAACATGTGCTTGGGGGTCTTCTCCGGACTTGCCCTCAAATTTGGGACAATCACCAAGAATCTTAGTCGGAACCAGAGGCCAATATGGGTTATGAAGAATAGGATCATTCGTTAACTTTGACACATCTGGTAACTCCAATGTAGCGAGAAATGGCAATTGAGGGTTAAAAGGCATAGCAAGTCCTTGATAAGAACTCGAACTTGCATTCCATCCTGTTTGAGAAAAATTCTGCCCCCATGGGTTCTGTCCCGAAGGATTTAGACGATATGGGGGATAAGTCGAATAATTTTGTTGATACTGAGGATATTGATTCTGAGTATACCATCGAGGTCCTTGCTGAGCAACATAAGGATTTTGCGACGGAATGTAAGCATGGCCTTGCGGTTGATTGTATTGAAACTGAGATTAAGGGTGATAAGTAAAACCTTGAGGCGCACTATATACTGGTCGATATTGACCACGAGGATAATAAACGCCTTGGGGTTGAACTGGCTGTTGATAAGTGGGGCCCTATTGAGCTGAATAAACAGGGTAAACCGACTGCTGAGCAGACTGAATAGGTTGCTGAAAGGTAGGACCCTGCTATGAAGCAGAGTAAAATCGCTGTTGAGCAGATTGAGTAGGTTTTTGGACCGGTTGAGTAGGTTGCCCTTGCAGAGCAGGTTGGCCTGGATGCTGAGAGCCACTAGGTTTCCTTGGCTGAGCAGGTTGGCCTGATGGTTGCGATGGACCAGGTTATCCTAGAGGAGGACCCGAGGGTTGTCCTTGTTTCCCAACGTTCAGACCAGTTTAAGTATATGATCCAGGTTGTTGTACAAAAGGTTGTCCCTGCAACGAATAGATTTTCACCCCAGGACCATAAGAAGGTCATGGTCGATATAAAGGTTGACCGGAAGGCCCCTGGGGTTGCCCTTGTTGGACCATAGGCTGACCTTGTAAAGGTTGGCCTTATGGACAGTAAGGTTGTCCCTGAGGACCGAATGTAAGTCCTAACTGAATTGAAGGTTGTCCTGCAAGGGTTGTCCTTGTGGGCTAGGAGGTTGCACCTGATAAGTCATTCCAATTTCAGGAACGATTTCATAAGGGTCATAAATAGGAACACCATGCTCATCATAATGATGGGGAGTAGAAAACACATAGATGGGGGTATCGATAGCATCATAGTGATGAGGAGTAAGATAAGGCAAATAAACAAGATTACCATATTTGTCATAATGGTGTGGCGGATTAACAGGAGCATGAGGATGCTGAGAAACCTGAGATTTCTGTTGATGAATAGCCAATAGATACTCTTCAAAAGTGAGGCCACCAGGTATCTCAGTCGAGGCTGCTGGTGACTGAGTGACCAGCACAGATGCAGTCGCACAGACAGTAGGTTGAACTGGGACAGATGTAACTGAAAGAAACGAAGCAGGTGTCGTTGGTGACAGTCCTAATGATGGAAGGACTGGACTCTTGGATGGAGTAGATGCCACCATGGATGCAACACCAGCAATAATCTGACCCAAAGACCTATATCCAGTTGGAAGTGACACCGATGGTGAAGATTGAGTAGACACATGAGGGGTTTTTTCAGGGAAAAGTTGATATTATTCAGTAGAAACAAGAATTCCATCACTGCCAATAGGATCTGATATGTCCATGTCTAACTCCTCTGTAAGATCTTCGAAAAGACTACGGGGACTAGGAGGTATAGCAACAGCTAAAAATGGCGATCCTGACGTAAGAGGAGGGAATTCTTCCTTGTCCCCAAAACCAAGCCAAGCGCCCGAGGGAGGTCAATTGAACTCAACTGGCTCGTCAGTGGGAGATTGGGTAGCAAGATGAAAGATTGACGAGAGAATGGGTTGCTGAAGCTTGGTAGACCTAGAGGATTGAGGAGTTTCAAATGAATTGTTCGGTAAAGGGCTACCTCTAGAAGGGAGTGAGGATGATGAAACCGGCGGTTCCGCCACCGTGACTACTTCACAACAAGAAGGAAAAACAAAGATTTGAACAAAGACTCAAAAAACCAAGGCAAACAAAAAAAAACCAAGCACTAAAATTTATAATGGGCGTGTGATCGTGGATAGTTTATTTTATGACACTGAAGCCAAACTTCACTATTTCATGTTTTAAGAGTCAAGAAACAGTCAAAAGATGACTCTAGTCACTTTCAATTTTGAACGAGCGCAAAAGGACAAGTTCTCGATGATATTTTCAAATTTAAAGAGTCAGTAAAGATAAAAAATGACTGCTCAGGTATTCTAAGCAAGAGGGTATGCTAGGTTTCTGTGAACTTCCATATACACCTTGGTGATCAAATGAAAGAAAAATGACCACGGACTTGATGTACGTGCAGGTAGTCTCCCTAAATGCTGTGTTCGGTGTATCACAGTTACAAGGTGATAGACTGGGCTTCCTATGGATAAAAGGATTGCAACCTAGAAGGGTCTCCCTTTATATACTTGATGGTACGGGGAGCGCAAGTCCGTACTAGCGCTGTCTAGAGCCAGATGGCGAACGAAAGCTACTAGGTTTTAAGACGCCGAAACACATCTCTAACTTAGACCACTAGAATATTTCGTTAGGTTTCAATGTTGCCTTAGGTTAATTGAAATAAATTTTAACGTTGATCTTGGATTAGGTTTCAATTTCCAGGCCTTAAAGTATGTCGGATTTTAAATTCCCTAAATGCAAAACTACATGAAGAAGGATACCATTGTCGTTCAATGAAGGTTATCTACGAGAAGGAAAGAAAACTTTCAAGCAGTAACAAATAATGAAATCATGAGAAAACATCCACTAATGCATCTAATGCAATCTAGAGAAAACAAAATTCTTTCCTAGCCTATACAATGCAAACTAACCGAAGGAAATTTTCATTTTCAAAGAAAAAAGAATGCAATATTTTTTTGTTTTTTCAATACAATAGAGCAAACAATGCATGAAATGATATGAAAAACAAAACTCAACACTAGCTTGAGAGAGCGAATGCAAAAGTTGAAACAGAATGACTCCTCCAACATAAAACAAACACAACAATACTCAAACCAACGATACAAACTTTTCAAAGCAATGAGAAATCTCCAAAATGACCCATGCAAGCAATGTAATCAGTGCTTGGAGTAAGAGGAAGAAAAAAATCAAAATAAGAAAAGCAATGATCATTCAACCAATGAACATACTCAACAGGATCAAAGAGACCAAGAGCAATTAAACAAGGAACGACTTCGACATCTTATCAAGAAACTCGATCTCCAAACAGAAGGCTCAGTGCACCAAGGCACTCAGAAACCCAAAGACCTCAAGCTACACTGATAAGAAATGGACAAAAAACTGAGGAAAACAAGCCTCCATCAATCAAAGAAAATCCAAAACACTTCAATTACTCTTAAGAATAACCCATAAACAAAGACAAGTGACCAAAAACTCATGAAAATCTCATACCCAAAAACTCACAGGGGTCGGCACGACTGTGAGGCAGTATTCAGCGCCAAACAGGCGATGGCGCGAGTGCTATAAAAGCAACATGCACCAATCGACACGACTGTTCAGGGAAAAACTGCGCCAAGCCAGTTAACCAAGGAAAAAGGGAAAAACTCAACAGAGTAGAGGTCAATCTTGACACTCTGGGGCTGAACAAGGGTTTAAAACACAGTTAAACAACCAGGAAGGTAAACAACCCAAAAAATGACCCAACAAGCGCAAAGACAAACTCACACTGATCCCCAGTATGGTCACCAACTTGTTATGTAGGTAAATCCTCTCTGCGGACAGAGACGATCCCTCTAGCCTTAGGGTGGGTCTAGTAACAAGGAATCGTGCTAGAGTGTAGGTTCCTAGATATTTGAATGAAAGAGGATGCAATAAGATGGCCTACCTGTGGTCCAAAGCTATTGTCGACACTTGTAGTGATGATGAGAACCTCTCACTCCTGATCGAAGGCAAGTCACAACCCCTCCGCTTATCGCGTTTGGAAACCTGCACAGAGATAAGAAAACAATAACCACATACCACATACTAATTCCATCCAAAAACTACTAGTCAGTCAGAGAAGACTAGCATATTGCATTCAATAAAAACAAAACAAAAGACGGGAACTAGAAAATAGTCACTTATATTAATAGGTAGAAAGAAGAGATACAACCATGCTCTGACGTTGCGGTCTCCTCCAGCGGGGCTCGGGTGAAGCATGTCTCAAAGCTCGTCGGGGAATTCGAACGGGATAAGGGAATTCAAACGGGATAAGGGACCTCTCAATGGATTTCTCCTTATTCTACCTTCTCAATAACTCAGTTATTCAACTATATCTTAGTCTCCAAGTTCAACACTTTAGCTGTATAATTCTCTTTGTTCAGCTTCAGCTACAACTAGCTTTCATAAAGAGAGAAGGCTTGTTTATATAGAAGGAAAAAAGGAGGTTGGGATCCCTACAAAAGTGGAAGGGAGGGCTATCCTTTAGGCGTGTTCCAAGCGAGGTGGAAACTACTAACTAAAGGAGGAGGCCTGTGGTTGTTTCAGTTCAACCACTCCTAATGACTCATCCCGGAGGTGGTTGGAATAGAACCTTCGCCTCTATTTTAATTTTTTTTTTCATAAATAGCTTGGTGCAGGCATTACACTAGGATAGAGCGCCAGGTGGTGCGGGCTCTAGTGTTAATCTTCCACATCGGCGCGAGGGCAGAACTGGCTACTCGCGCCAAGGCAAAAACATGGATTTTTATAGCTCTGCTTAGGGAAATGTCAACAAGAAGAATGTTGCCTTCATCAAAAGGGATGCAATGATGTTGTTTGCAAGACATGACACTTTTCAGAAGTCACAGAAATGACCCTCCAATGTGCAGGATGGGGATTGCAGGGACAGTGACAAAATGCTGTGTAACAGACTCCAAGTAGACCAAGATTGAGTGCTCTCCTCTTTGAGTTGCTCGGCTGCCTCTGGAATTCGAATTGCTGGAGAGAATCTTTGGGATCCTTTGGCTTCCTTTGAGGGTGGACAATCCTCCTATAATTTTTCCTTATTGTCTCCTCCAAGTCTTTGTGATAAAATCTTTGTAAAAATGCTTAATAAATCATGATTCTCTGCACTCAACCTTATATTAGGCACTCAAAGTATGTTAGCCTTAATTACCACCTATACTAGCATCATAAACCCAAATAATAATAAAAAAACAAGAAAAATATATCTAAGAAGGCAAGAAGGTGACTATTGACCCCTCCAAATATGTCTAATGATGGAGCTCATAAGTGCGTAGACAATTTCCATGTGCACCGAGGGCAGTGCATGCGCACCTACCGCTACCAGTGCGTGACTATTTGTTTTGGGCACATCGACTATTTTTTTTTTTCAATATATATATATATATGTGTGTGTGTGTGTGTGTGTCTCATTTAATAATAAAAAAATTTATTTAATATCTGAATCATTTAGCAGCGTCAACATATAGAACAAAGGGAACAACAAGAACATATGGAGGACTAGTATAACGTGGTTTTCTTGTGGGAGGAATGAGAGAAGGAGAGACTTGTGTACCCTTGCCCTATTATGGTAGCCACCCAGTTGCTCCTAAGGGAGGTAGGCCTCCTTAAGTTCTATGAGGAGGCTACATCCCCGAAGGGCCATAATGGGTTATTAGGACAACTCATCTTCAGGTGGAATGCCCACTGACAGGCTTTTCGAGTCGGTCCTGACCAATGGTAGGCGCCCATTAAGGAGGGCATATATTTTATTATTGGCCTATCTAGGAGAGGGCAGGATTTTCCCCAGTTCCTAGATGTCCTCATCGACTATGCAACATGTAGTCAGTTGGTGTACTCCCAGAGATACATTAGTGTCGATATACTTTCTCTTGCAGATTTTCAAATGTCCGGTGGTTAGTTACGTATTGCTTTGTTTGGTGCAAAGGAGGCAAGGTGCCTCTCACTACTACTGACGACCATTTCACACCATACCAGTGACGAGAAACAAATTATTTTCCCGCTTTTATTTTATGTTGATTATTTATTATAAGCGCCACGACTTGTGAGATGGTCTGCAATTTTTTTGTGGCAGTTTTGTACATCATTAGATAGATGTCGTTCTCAGGCACATGGGAGGTTGACCTTCCATTTTGCTTCAGAGTTATTTTGTTTATTTTTTGAGAGGTTTCAAGAGACGAGGCATACTTTTGTTCGAAAATATTGTAGGCTAATGTTGCACGTACGGATGGATATGTGGGGCCAGATAATGCCTAAGAGGGGTAAGTCTGACTTTTCTACTAGGATATCTCCTGATGCATTGGAGTTGCTATCCAATATTGATGACCACTCCTTCGTTCTGGTGCCATGTCTGTACAGTGGTTTGGATTGGAAAAGGGTCTACCAACATCCTCTTCACACAGGATGAGCCGCCAGATGCAAGAAGTAATATTACTGTTTTCCTTAAATTAATATAGTTTCATTTTATTTTCTTAATTAATTAATTAGAATTATCAAATTTATTCTAACACGTTCTTTAACTTGTTTTATTAAATTGTTTAATGAAATTGTCTAATTATTGTTGTGTACTTATATATATTTTATAGATATTGGGTCATTCGTTGGCGATGAGATTCCACCGCCATTGAATGGTCTAGGTGTAGATCATGTTGACAAGGAGATGGTAGAGGCGGAGGATGAGGGTGATAAACTTGGTCCTTATGAGGTACATATATCGGCGGGTGTGAGGCGTAGGTCAGACACCTGATTTAGGATGGAGTTGGGCGACCAACTCTGTCGACTCCTAGTTGAGGAGGGAGTCAAGACGGTTACAATTAAAGAGATACAGGCTAATCATAGGCTGACATAGATCTGGAGAGGCATGCCCCGTGATATGTTGACCCTCATGCGGCATATCGTTAGAGCTACCAGAGCACTGGCGTGAGTGAGGAGGGGTAGGCATGGTGGAGATGCAATACAAGAGAGCAACGCATCATCCGATGATCATGATCATGAGGGGAGTAATCATCGTTCTAGTACTCCACCTCCTCCTCCACCTCGCACCGGAGATGATCATGATGAGCAGCCTGCAAGATCCAGTCATGATCATGAGAAAGCATCATCTGAGAAGTTTGCACCATCTCAGGAGAAACGTCCTAGTCCTAAGTAGGCCCCTGATCCTGAGGGGGGTGTAGGTCCATCGGCTGAGCAGGCGCTGCACCATCCAATAAGCAGGCTAGACCATCCACTGAGCAGGATGTACCATGCACGAGTCATTAGCAGGCAGTTCCTGATGAGAAGGCACCTCCAGATTAGCATGCACGTAATCATCAAATATATGAGCATGTCGAGGCTGAACCATCGACTGAGCGGGCCTCAACTGGTACTATTATTGATGTACCACTAGATATTTGACATTTATATGCAGTTATATTATAGTTTTATACTTTTGAAATTATATATATATATATATATATATATATATATATATAGTCCATGTATTTTATGTTCATGTTGCAAATGTACTTAATTTACATGTTGTGTTCATCATGATGTGTATATTTTTAGGTCATGTTAGATATGTTCATTTAATGTGCAACTTGCAGATAGATGTGTATGTGATAGCAGTTATTTGACATGAGATGTATATTTGATGTTTGTGTTGTGATGGTGTTATATAATGCTTGTGTTTTGTTAGATGATCATGCTCTTGATGATTAGATGATGTTAGCGAATTTGAATGTGTTTTTTAGTCGAATATGATGTTTGTACGATGGTTATCATGATCGTGATGTTTATTTTTAATATTAAATCATGATATTTATTAAATATTATGTCGTGATTGTAATTGTAATTTTAATTTTAATTGTATATAAAATTCTAATTGTATTTCTAATTGTAATTGTATGTAAAATATTTGTAAAATTTTAATTGTAATTGTAATATTTAATGTATTGTGAAATGATTGTAATTGTAATTGTATATAAACTTCTAAAATTGTAATTGTAATTTTAATTTTGATTGTAATTGTATGTGAAATTGTAAAATTGTAATTGTAATTGTATGTAAAATTGTAATTGTAATTGTAATTGTATGTATTGTCATTATTTAATTTTATTAAAATTTGTAAATTTGTAAAATTGTAAATTAATTGTCAATTTTGAACCATAACTACCGTAAGTAAAATTTATACCGTAAACATTGTTAAATTACCATAATTGTAAAATTGTAAAATTGTATGAATATAAATAATTGTAAAATAATAAATCTAGAATAATATGAATTTTTGTAACATAATAAAGTTTAGAAAACAATTCAAATAAATTCATGTACTTTATAATTATCATTATTTTATTATGATCTTACATACCAAAAATAACAGTATACATTTTGAAGATATTATTCGCAAACATTTAAAGCAATCAAGTAGTTGTATTATTTTAGGATTTGACATTATAAAAAAAAACTTTATACAGTACGCCATTGTTTTCGAGATCAACATAATTGCAACTTATCAAGTGAAATGATTTTAACATTAGCGCAATGAAAATTACCAATTAATTCCAAATACATATTATAATGTTTCGAAAAAAAGAGTCTTAGTTATAAGGTAATTAAGTCCTCTTATTTATAAAAACCCATCTTAAAAAGTATAAATAATGAAATAACACATGTACCATATCATTCTCGGTTCTCATGATCACCCTCATTATCTTCCAGCTCGCTTGGCATGATAACACTATTGTTCTAAAAAATATGTTTTGATCTAGGGTCATGTCTCAATACGAACCACCAATCCCTATCCAACACATCTAGGTAAAAAAACACCTGGTTCCAGTGTTTGGGGAAACAATAGGGCTCCTTAGCTTCATCCCACATCTTTCTATAGTTGATACATATCATCCTACTCTCACGATCTTCCTTTACATTATTCCGATCAAAGCTTGCACCTAAAAATAACACATTGGAAAGAAGAGAAATCCACTTCAATGATCTCTTGTATCTTTCCGATGTAACCTAACGTCCCTCGTACTAGGTTTTGATCACGGTGGTTAGCTCAACTAGATTGATCTAACTCGACTTCTACTCCACAGTCTTGTGTCATGTGTCCATCATCGACATTTTTTGTGCAAAAATGGTGTCCATATGCCCACATAGATGGGAACAAATTGACCTATAAAAAATTAAAAAAATCATAGTGTCATGTGTCTTATAATAATCCAACTGTTAAAATATGAAATATAGATGTAATTACCTATCAAAGGTGCATTTTTAAGTTTAAAATGTACATAAATAGATTATTACCAAGTGGGTGCACCCAATCCCTACATTTAGCGCATCCTCTTCAGCATGTAGGTAACAACCAGTTTCACCATATTTCTCTCTGACTTGGTCAGCAACCCAACTTTTGGGGCATATTTTTGGCATATTTTCTTTTAAATGGTCGGGATAAGGCACACTTCTACCATTCAAACATCTGAATTCTTTCCTTTCACTATCCCATTTCATCCTCTTTTGTTCGTACAATGCGACCCATGGTTGTGTCGCTTCAGAATTGTAAAGAACGAATTTATTGATTGCATCAATTTTTGCATTCGATGATGAAATAAAACCAACATATAGTACATACGAGATCAAAATATACATTATATTGAAGTTCAACATGAATATTTACTTTGTGTAAATTTGAAAAATTACAAGTCGCTTACTCTTTATCTAGTGCTTTTTTCCATTCGTTTGGAGCATCTCCCCTTCTCTTTTGTCTTCATCCCTTTCATCATCCCAAATCACTGCACCTGGTCTATTATCGATCTTCTTGATGTATTCACTGGCATAATAGAAAGACTTATACGGTATGTACTCCTCTGCCATAGACCCCTCGAGTTTTTCCCTTTTTCGAACAAAACCTTTCAATTTCTTCATGTACCTCTCTAAGAAGAACATCTAATGACAAGAAACCACCCCAAATAATTCCACCTCATCTACTAGGTGAATTAGAAGATGAACCTGCAAGTCCATGAAACTCGTCGACAGTTCATTCTCAAACATACAAACAATCTCAACTATCTCTTGACGCCACCGTGGAATGATAGCCACATGAATCTCCTTTGACGTGATCTAATGTACAAATGCGGATAATTTAGATATGGCACATCCTAGATCTTGGGGGAATTCATGTTTCACAAACCCACACACGAACAAAGGATAATGACACCGAAAATTTCATAAACACATGCAATAATGTACAAAATTAGTTATGTTTTATGATCCCTGCATGGGACAAAATGTATTAATATAAAAAATAATAAAATCATTCTTTTGACATTATACGTACTGTTAGAAGATTCAAATGGTCATGCGATTTCAACTCCGACAAATGGTCATCCACGACGAATCAACGTCGTAGTGAAGACTCGTATGAAGATGGCACCCTCACACCCATTATAACTTCCTTTGCCAAAGAAAGATCGTCTTTTTTAAAAATCCATGGGACATGACCTTCTTTGAAATACCATGAATTAGAGGGACCAGTGCTTGCCTCTGATCCTGTACTTTCTAATTGTCTTGGCCAATGCTTATTTTTAGTTTTTGAAGTAATAGGATCTTTCCTAAGAACCAATGTGTCACTTTGTTTCGATGATATATGCCTCCATAAAGAAGATGGAACATTTTTAAATATATTCATGGGATCTAATAAGTGGGTAATATTAAGATGCTTCCAATATGGGGGGTTATAAAAGATAGACTTCCTTTTGATTCCAATGGGAAATTTCTCAACATAGGTGTCGAAGAATTCTGGATCATCAAACATAGGCTCTCCCTTTGAATCGAACATTTCTATGAACTTCTTCTCCTTATATCTCTCATATGCTCTAAGCGATTCAACCGGTCTCGTTATTGGGGGCCTTTCGGTTCTCTCTCGTTTACCATTGAAAGTGGATTTTTCTCTTCTCTAAGGGGGTTCTTTTGGGAGGAATACCCTGGAGTAGTCATACACTAGCTTTCGTAGGTCGTTGGACCATCTAGCTTTCAGAGAAGGTCCACAACATTTACATCCAAAATACCCTTTTGTTACAAGACCTACGGAATTATTGTATACAATATATATGCACGACAAGTTAAAGAATATCATAAATATCAGAACAATTACAAGGAATTAAATAACTAATATGCGAAAGAATATTGTTATGTATATAAAAAAATCAATAAACATGTAATTTACTAGAGAAAACTCCTAAACCTAGATAATCATGTGTCGTATAAGTAGATATGCCCTACAACATAAAACTCCTCTATGTTGCGATGGGTCTTGATACATCTTATACATTTATCCCATCCCATAATTCCTTCAATTCATCTACCAGTGGTTGTAAGTATACATCCATATTTTTCACTTGTCTTCTAACAGGGACTATGAGAGCCAACATAAGATGTTCATTCTTCATGGACAACCATGGGGGGATAGTATTATTGATCACTACGACAGGCCAAACAAAATAGTTGGTGTTCTGGAGGGAATATGGGTTGACGCCATCCATGAATATGCTGAGCGTAGAATTCTTACTTCATCCTTGAATTTTTCGGGCCATGTATCCTCTATATGCTTCATGCTATTCAATCTGTTGAGATTCACATAAATCCCAACTCACTTCCGTGTGAGGAAATGCCATCCCTACAACATAGCTAATTCTTTGTAGCGAAAGAGCCTTTGAATCCTTGGGATTATAGGCATGTGCCTCAATATATTAAAAGGAGGACCACAAGATTTACCCTTATTTTTTTATTTATCATACCTGTCATGCCCACATTTCAAACATATCTCTTTGGATGCATATTCTCCTCTATATAGAATACAATCATTTCAACATGCATGATATGATATGTACTTAACACCCAACATTTTCAACAATTTCTTTGCATCTTCACATTGATCGGGCAATACATTATAACTCAGAAGAACCTTATCTTTGAATAACCTGTAGTTGGTGATCATGGATAATATTAAATGTACATTAATGCTGATATAATTATTAACATTCATAAAATTGTCCATTTGTAATGCTCATTGTGTGATTATATTTCTCAAAATTTAAGGGAGGACTTGATGGTCAATTACCTCAAAATTTCCAAGAAACATGCATTCGACAAGCCAAAATTTGATCTCAAGTTGTACAGTAACATCATTGTCCCCAACTGGGTAGAATTTGACTAACTGCCAGGTCCAAAGAGAGGGGTGGTGGAAGCAAATTTAAGGCCTTCGAAAAAGGTATCAACGATATGAGCATCATCCCCTAGTTGATCACCTTTCTGGAATGCATCTAACAACATTGTCTCCATGGCAGTCATATCCCATAAGTAATCATCCATACCAACCTCTATTTGGTTGCCTCCATTTCCGGCTTGTGAAGAAATACTATTGCTGTAGTCATTCCTAATTGGTGAATCTGGACGTAGTGGGAATTGAATAGGTGGTTGATTCAACCATTCTTGGTATCATTCCTCTTTGAGTTTTTTTTCTTAATTCAACCTTATCTCGATTTGACATTGTCGTGGGGCGCAACGGAAGATGGTAGGTAGGTTGCTCATCTTCACTAGAATCCTAATAATTTCGAAAAATATATTTGAACATGATTAGTACAAAATATATGATATCAATTACTAAGCACGTCGATAATGCATGATTAATTGGTTTGACGTTGAAATAATTACATTAATATACCGAACAATTATTATTACCATCATTGTCCCAACATTGTGGCTAGAAGATGCAATGTTACAATTGGCAGGGTGAAGCTGCTATCCATTTTCATCTACCAAATGCGCCTTGAGGTATGCTGCTCTTGATAAGAGCTTCCGACGTTTTGAAGTTGTTTGAATATTTTGTGCATCTAAACTCGATTCTAAATCTGCATGAACCTGCAAATTTCTATACATTAATTTTATTCAGTTGATTGACATGGATAAAATAAATAAATTCTATTAGATAATGAAAATATAAATAAAATCTGAAGTAAATATTACGTCTCGAGATGGATAGGGAGAACTCCACGATGGAATTTGAGAAATATTATGGAACAAGCTAGATTTTGAAGAATTTTCCATTCGATATAATTATGATATTTTCTCCCTGCATTTGAGAAAAATGAACAATAAATTTTGGTGTACATACCTAAAAGTAATTTTGGTGCCTTAAAAATGGACTTATTCTTATCGGTGCTAATGTACCATTAACCACACCAGTGCATTTTAGTTACTGTGCACCGATGCTGTGTTATTAATTGACGCACCGATGTGGTTAGATAACAAACACACCGAATATCCACAAATAAAAACAAGTGCAACTTTATTTTTTTAAAGTGAAAAAAAGTAGCAAATTGAAAAATGGGAGGCAAATTATTTGCGGAAATCTAATTTCATAAAAATATTCTTTAAATAGTAAAAACTATTCATTATTTCATTATTTTTGCAAAAAATTTCAGGGAGAGATTTGCATGAGAGACATACCTGGAGCAAGAGAGCACGAGAGCACAGTGGAGCAGCGAAATACTTTCGAACAACAACATTATTCAAAGAATCAAAATTTCAAACATCTGGTGATTCAAACCCTGTAGTATAGTAAAAATGTTAAATTTTACTGTAATAATAATTTTTTTTACATTTTATGTTTGATTTAATACATGGTAAGTAAAATTTTTAAATTTTACCTTTCATTTTCAAAAAAATAAAAAATAAAAAAATCCATTCTTACGCTAAACCCTTGATTCTTTTTGTTTCTGCCCTTGCTTCTTCCTATTTTTGCGACTTTGGAATTAGGGTTTTTCATTTTAGATTTATAGGGTTTGTATTGCTATATATATAGGCCTATGACATCTAACCCGCGGGACGACTTGCAGAGTTAGATCCCAATCCATGTCAACCCTTGCATGAATTTTTTAAAAAAATATTTTTTTTAACCGGTGCACCCTGTGTAAAATAGCGCACCAATGTGCTAGTTTATTATAGTGCACCACATACGTACTGTTTCATAAAAAAACATTTTTTAATAATTTATGTCTGTGTTAATCGGTGCACCGGTTAACATATAACGCACTGGGTCTCCTTGTTGACAGAGAGCACCGTACGATGGTTCTATTGTTCTCTTGGTGCGTTTATAAGACATGCCACACCGCCTCCTCCATGACATCTTATGCTACAAAAACTAACATTACAAAATTTTTATTAAAATGTCTATGTTAATCGGTGCACTAGTTAACATATAACGCACCGGGTCTCCTTGTTAACAGAGAGCAGCGTATGGTGTTTCTATTGTTTTGGTGGTGCGTTTATAAGAACATGACACATCGTTGTCAGTGTGTAATTCTTGAAAGACGCACCGTTTTCTTGATTTTTTTTTAAACCTGAAAATTTTGTGATTTATTTATAAAATATATTAATGAATGGTATGGTACATGTTTCATATTGATAAATAAATGGATGAAAAGAGATCAAGTAACAAAAATGCTGATATCACATCGAGAAAAGAAAAAAAATGCAAGTTTGTAAATTCTTTACAAAAAGTGTTACTTTTGAACTATATGTAAGTTTAACTAATATGTATTGTTTACTGTGTATCATGCAGAGCCACAAAATGATGAATCTCAATAAGACTATTTCTGATCTAAGACCAGAAGAGCGTAACAACTTCATGGAACAATTGCTGAAGGATGAATCAAGTGAATGAAAATACTATCGTGCAATATGAGGTTCTTTTTAAAATTTTCATTAATAATATAATTAAAAATATTAGATAACATGTTTCAAACAATCTATTAATTCACATATGTTTAATATTCTACAAGGACCAACAACGAAGAAAATGAATGTTGTTCTAAGAAAAGAAAAAAAATAGAGCATGCAAATGAAAATGAATTGCTCCTTAGCTCATCAGGAGTGGTGCTCGAGCTTAACGAAAGGGGGGAAATTTTTTACAAAAAATTGAGGGATCTAGTGGAACGAATGTATAGACGTTCTTTCCACTTACAATAAAAAAATCAATCCAATGATTCCAAGAACCAAATTTTATCTAAACTACAGGATTATTTTCTAGAGAATTGGTCAATGAGACATGTCAGACTTCTAATAGCAAAAACGTACAAAAAAAAGGAATGAAAAAGTAATATTCCTTTAAATGTTTTTCTAAAATTATATCTATATATTACTAGAAAGCAATCATTGATAAATATCACTTTTGTTATATTTATTTTTCATGTATCAATATAAAAATTAAATAGTTTAATGTCATGTTACATTTAGAGGAAGATTATGAAAATCTCAAAGGATGAACGAGCTGATATCAGAAATGTGCCAGTAGGAATGTCCAAAAAAGTGTATAAGGAGATGGTCAAAGAAATGAACATAATTGAATCACATGAAGAGCCATATAAAAAACAATGTGCTTCAAATGTAATATGTAATCATTGAATTTTTCAATTAGGTACAATAAATAAGCAATTTAGCATTAAATATTAATTTTCAAGTATTTTCTCACAAAAAAGAAAAGAAAATGGAACCCATTCAACACATAAAATAGAATGACAAGGAAGAAAATGGTTGATATCTAAGTTTGTGAGTAATTGTTACTTCCTTATAACAACTTAACTAGATTTTATTTTTGTATATTTTAAGTTGTTTTAAAACAATCATCTTTGAATGTCTTCAAACAGGTGCTAACATACAAACAAGAACCATTACATGAATTGATTGACATTGAGTTAAATATGGGTTGTCAGGATATGTTGGCATATCAGAAATTAATTGTGGAATTTGTAAACATCTATTGACTTGTTTTACTTAGCTCTGTCTATAATTAATAGAACAAAAAAATCATCTATATTAAATATATTATTTGTTATGGGATACAAAACTTGCAGGAAACAAAGTATGGAACTACACCAACAAATGAATTGTTGAAAGATGACATGAACTTTGGTTTTGAAAGAGTATGTATAGTTCATGAGTCAATTCTTGCTATGGTACATTTGTTTTTGATTTACATTGATGTATGTTATTTAACATTTCAATTTTCATTATTCTCACCAATGTATGTTTAGTCAATTTAGTTGTCTTAAATTGATTACATAAATTATTGACCAAAGTTGGTAAACTTGTGAAATGCAAGTGCACAATATATGCTAGAAGCCTCTTTTATTTATTTAGTTTATTGGTGTGATGATTGGATTTGTAGAGATTACTTCTAAGAATGTTTTTGTTCTTACGTTCCTAATGAAATTGATAAATTTAAATTACAACAAGTTCTAAAATTCAAAATGCTTTCTACTCTGTAAAAAATTGAAACACATTTTCTCTATCTTATGAAGAAATGTTAACTAATTTATTTGTTAGTATCTAAAAATTCTTATTCTCTAACAGTCTTGTGCATGAAGATAAAATCGAATTCTAGAAAAGTGAATTTATACATTTTTTATGTTTTTGAAATGAAATGTTATGGCAATGAAACTTGTAAAGAAATCACTATAGCTCTTGAAAATAAATCACTTATGAATGGAAAAGAACGCACTCATACACTGAAAGGAAATAACTTAATCACTACTGTTTCGAAAAGAAATCACTCATGCTCTTGAAATAAACCACTCATGAGTTTGTAAAATTACTCTAAAATAAATCACTGCTGCTCTAGAAGTAAAACTATGAATCCTCTGCAATTTGAAAATTCGAAAGGAAAGATTGATGAATCTACATCAAATGTTAAAAGAAGACTTATGAAAGCATCTACATCAAATAAAAAAATGAAATTCTGGAAGTAACTACAGGAAATGACAAATTGGAATTCTGAAAACAACTACGGCAAATGATAAATTGGAATTCTGAAAATAACTACATCAAATGATAAAATGAAAACATGAAAACAACTACATTAAAAACATAAAATACAGAACCTTCACTGTTTGCAGGGGCCCTCCACAAATAGGCAGTCAGGTATTTACTCCAACTGTTAGTTGTGCATCAAGTCTTCAAGGTACTTCTTCATTAAAAATGAATGAAAAATAGAGTTGTAAAAATTCACAATATGCTTCAAAAAATTAACCTCCCCTCTTTGTTTCAATGGAGTGTTTATATCAGGGTTGCAATGTAACTTCATGGAGATTCATATGGCTAAAGATCATAACTGAATGGATACCTATTTTCCACTAATTTTATGAAGCACAGTCAATTCCAACCTCTGTTTTCTTAACTGGGCATTTATTGACACATGGGAGAATGTTTGCTCACGCAACTACAAAATAACGCTCCAAAGAACCTGAAATATCTCCCAAATGGTAATGAATTCGGGCAAACTTCTCATGGGGAACTTAATTGGGTCCCTGTTGAACAAAACCCATGTTTTTGTTTTGCGAGATTCGCTTTAGTTTTCTCAAAAAATGTGTTTGAAGTTGACTGGTCAAAACTGCTGCGATTTTCCCTTGATCTTTGCCTGGAGGTCCACATCTGTGAGCTGGGTGGAATTTAACCAACAAAAATACATATTGGAGCTTCTAAAAACAATTTCCATGTGTTGGATTTCATTCTAAAGTGGTGATGCTACCTCAACCATGGAGACAACTGCGGAAACTGTAGAAACTTGAATTGTCAAACTATCATTGGTAAAACCATCCATAATTCTCTTTAATTCATTAAAAATAATACAAGTAATAATAATAAACCATTTAAACATGTATGCGGGAATTTGATGTGTTTATGAAGAAATATGGTTAAAAATGATGACAATGGGTGAATGGAATGATGCAAAAATGAATGGTTTCATCAACAAAATTATGACAAATTAGAGGCTCAACATTCCCCCACACCGAAGATTTTACATGTCCTCACACAAACAAAGCATTGCAAAGTTTCATAGTCCAACCGGTTCCTTGTGTTCCTTTATTCTGTCATTTCAACCAAATCCTTGATCAAATCTCCAAGAGAGCACTTATCTCAATAAGATGCACTTTTCAATAAGATGTACTTTTCTCCAACCCTTAATTATTTATTATATGCAACTTGTGTGAAAAGAAATGATGCCCACATAGTAGCATATCCAAGTACTTGTTACTATTTTAACTGTGCTCAAATTGTTTGGTATAATACCATATTGTGAAGAACACATCAAGAGTTTTACTTCATCTATATATTGTGCTTTCCATCCTTGTGAAGTTCATCTCATTAGTATGGTTGGAAATGATCATAGATTGCAGCTCATAATGTTTGTCTTCTCATTATCCATGCATAACAACCAATCACATTTCAACTATGTGATCAAATAGTTTCTTCAAGAAATCACAAACTAATGAATGAAGAATACTTGCCAATGTGAAGCTTTTTAGATGATGAGTTGCATATAACAGAAAATAAGATTTGTTGTTGTTGAGGGTTATGCAACTTATCAAAGCCTAAAATATGCTTCCAAGTGACTTCAAGAGTGTGTGAACAAATGCTTGTTGCAATATTCTTCTTCTTGTGGCTTCGTACTCATCATTTATCGAGTTCCATTAAAAATCTGAAGATGAGCAATATGACACATAATTTCAAGTGCTCCATGTACCTTTTGATCATGTGCTACAAACATGTACCATGAAGTCAGGTTTTTCTATTTGTAAAATAATTCTTTTTCTCAAGAACATCATGTTGATGGACCATTAAGGAAAGCATGGACTAACAAGAGAGTGGTGAAATCATAGAAGAACATCATTATGACCCTGGAAAACAATGAGATGATTACATGGGTGGCATGACTTTGTTGATAAAGAATTAATCATAAGTTGTGGGATTGGTTGTTAAAAGGTATGACAAAACATAATGGGTGAAAAATTGGAACTACATGTTTACAATAGATTTTCATCAAAATTTCTAGATTTTTTAACAAATTAAAAAGTTTAAGGCTTGTTTTACCTCAAATTTACATTTTGGAATTGGAGAAGAGAAGCATTGACCTCCACTTTGACCTTGCTCCACAAAATGTATCTTTTTCATGCAGAAGATTTATTTTTCCAAATTCTCTCAAATGGTAATTCAGATTCTCTTGAAATTTCCTGAGGTTGTTACTATTAGTATTATGCATCTTCCCACAAAAAATATCAGCCAATGGGTGCACGGATCTCGAGAAAAGTGAGAAATGGATGTAGGTGAAAGTGGCCAATTTATTGAAAAATACACACTGAAATTTTCTGAAATTTTATGTATTCGTTTATCCTACCTCAATGCATCTACCATAAAAATTTCAAGCCCAACGGATGCATAGTTTGCAAGACATGGTCAAATCAATTTTTTCCCTGTTTCACCCTTCACGCTGCCCAATGTTTCAACAAAAACATATGCCACGAACTCATTTTAAGGCCAAATAGAGTGATTGAAAAGGGAAATCATGTATTAACCTTTTCTACTGCCACATACCTTCAAAATCCCATTTTTATGAAGAAAAGGTTCCGCTGTGCAAAAATACTGAAATCTTTCATAATCTGTCCAAAATAGTGAAAAATGAAAATCCGCCTTTAAAACCTGCTGAAAAATCCTGGAAAATTGATTTTTTTTTAAAATTCTGCCGGCGTCTTACTCAATTTACTATATTTTGAGAAAACCTAGAAGCTCAATTTTTTTTATTTCTGCTCCAATATCTTGAAATATTTGTGCCAAAACTGCCTCTGGAACAAGCTGCTACAACAATAGCTGCAGAAACTACAACTTTCCACAGCTGTTGCAAAAAAATGTCAATTTTTGCAGAAAATTGTTTTCTTCGAGTTTGAATTGCTGATTTGGATTGTGTACTGTATGCTGAAGTAGAAACCATGAAACATACTGCATATTGATTGAAATAGGCCCAAATTTATTGTTTTTCTTGAAAATGAAAAAGTGTTGTAATGGTGCCATCATGTTGTTGTTGAATAAAAAAAAAAGATGAACATGCTGTTACAAGAAACCAATAAAATGTATTGCTGCAAGTTGTTGTTGATTCCATAAAACCATTAGTCTTCATCAAAACCAAAATTCATGGTATAATTCTTACCATGCGAAGAATGTGTCGAAGTCGAGCATGGGAAGAAATCATTGGATTACCGATCAATGATGAAAATCGTTAACCAATGCGAGACAACTCACCGATAATGTAATGAGTGTCAATGTTCCTGAGTGCATATTGACAGGGACGAATGAATGTGTTGAAGTCGAGTCACCTGCAAGATTTGAAAATCAAGAGACATTGTTGTCAACGAGGAGGCTTTCCATTGATGTATGCAAGATCCAAGGCACTCCAAATAATCTCTGATCTTGATCCCAGATAAGGTGTTGAGGTCGATGAGACAAGATCTGTTGGAAGGTGGATCTTACAAAATTCCACATCATCCAACTCGAGCATAGAACCAAAAATTAACAATATAACCATTATAAAATGTTGAAACAATCATGAAATTACATAACTTATTTTTAACTTTGCTCGCCAGTTGCCTGGATTTCAAGCAAAGCTCATGTTCAATTGCACTAGCAAGTTGGTTTTCACAATAGGAATTATTTTTCTCTTTACTTTTTATTTTTATTTTTTATATGTCCTACTCTACTTGAAAAAGAAATATTGTTCAAGTATATCAATACTTCCAATGGAACCATGCCTGTAATAAGATGATAGATAAACTCATATGCAGGTTTGAAATATAATCTTTGATATGTACCAGTATATGAGAGACCAATTGTCTTGATTGAGATTATGTTAGAAGATACTTAAGAATCGGGCATTGGGATCTGATGACTGCCTTGAACCAAGATTCAATGTAATCTTGTGTTCCTTAGCTTCCTGCTATCATGTCGTGCAAGTCTTCAGAGATGTGATCTTCATTCATAGAATATGGTGATAGGCATGCAAGAAACTTTTGAATCTTAGGTTCCAACAAATGCTCTTTATCAACAAGCATCCATGATTATTGGACCTTATCTAAAACTTATTCTTCTGGTTGTTCTTATTCAATGGAAGCTAGTGAATCATTTTGCAATACCTCAAAATTTTAAGTGGATTGAGGTGTTTTATTGTTGGGGTTTCCAAATGGTTGTGTAGGTAGTGGAGTGGGAATGGATCTTTGGGGTGCTTGTGTGGTTGGTAATAGGAAAGGTTGAATTGAGGTCGATTGATGTTGTGGTGGAGGTGAATGGTATGGATAACATTGATGATGGTATTGAGGATAGTGAGCAAATGATTGAGGATATGGTGGATTTCATTTGTAGGGCCTTTGCCAACTTTGTTGCCAAGATTGGTTTTGAGGTTCGGATTGAGATGGCTAAGATTTCCAAGGTTGGTTTTGAGGTTGGGATTGAGATGTCCAAGGTTGCCAAGGCAAGGGTGTTTTCAAATTACTTTGAGATTGTTGTGCATAACCTTGAAACTGTGCATAAGGATATTGCATCATATTGGGTTGATGAGGCTACCATAGTCCGCTTGGAGCTACATAACATAGTTTCTCTTTTGCTTGATTCGCTCCATTATCCTTCTGGTAAACTGCCTTCAACCCTGGTAATGATGGGAAATCTTTAGTAGTATGTGATCCTGCAAAAATTTTACAAATTTTAATGTTATCAAGTGGACATTCATGCAAAAAATGTTTCTTTGTACATTTAGGGCAAAATAAAGCAACATTTTCAAATTTTTGCTTGTTTTGCATTCTTAGAAAATTACCAAGAATGTTTAGCAAATTGTTAAGTTCAGTTTAACTTACCAATCCTGATGCCGACTTACTTACTTTCCTCTTGATATGTTCTTGCACAGTTCACAAATCTCTTGAAATGACAATTGATAGACATCTCCATTTCCCACCAGATTAAGAAGATCAATCCATTCATCCTTTAAGGCATTTAGTAGGAGAGTTTTTAATGTGTCTGATCCTAAATTATGCAATTTAGATATTTTGATATTATAAGTAAATCTCTCAACTAAATCTTCTAGTCTTTCATCCTCTTTTTGGTTCATCTTAAAGACTCCATTTCTAAGTTCATGGCGTATGCAATAATATTTATATTTGTCCAAAAATACTCTTTTCATATCATCCCATGTCCTTACAGAATTTTTCCCTAAAGTCATGAATCATATAAGAGCTTTATCCTTCAATGTTGCTGAAAAAAATTCAATTTTTGAAAGTGTAATGAGTAGCCATAAGATCTGCAAATTATTTCAAATTCAAAAAGAAAGGTTTCCAGGTCTTTTGATTTCATACATTTGAAATTAGAAGTAAAGATGGAGGGATGCTCTTCATATGACCATTGTCATTAGTTTCTTGAATGGGAAATCCAAAAGGATCTTCCTCATTTTCATCATCTTCGTCCATTTCTTCAACCTCCTTTGTCACATCTTCTTCTACCTGCAAAAATAAGAATCCATGTTGTGGATGTGTGGCTCTTACTGCACCACGTGATATAGTGGGTGTTGTAGGTGATTGAAGTTTTCTTTTTTCTTTTTTCTTTTTTTCTTTTTAATAAAAAGAAAAAGGATCCTATTTACACATCCCCAACAACGACGCCAAAGTGTTTAGTCAATTTAATTGTCTTAAATTGATTACATAAATTATTGACTAGAGTTGGTAAACTTGTGAAGTGCAAGTGCACAATAAATGCTAGAAGCCTATTTTATTCATTTATTTTATTGGTGTGATGATTGGATTTGTAGAGATTACTTCTAAGGATGTTTTTATTCTTATGTTCCTAATGAAATTGATAAATTTAAATTACAACTAAGTTCTAAAAATCAACATGCTTTCTACTGTATAAAAACTGAAACAAACTTTCTCTATCTTATGAAGAAACCTTAACTAATTTATTTGTTAGTATCTAAAAATTCTTATTCTCTAATAGTCTTGTGCATGAAGATCAAATCAAATTCTAGAAAAGTGAATTTATACATTTTTATGTTTTTGAAATGAAATGTTATGGCAATGAAACTTGTAAATAAATCACTATAGCTCTTGAAAATAAATCACTTATGAACGGAAAATAATGCACTCATATGCTAAAAGGAAATATCTCAGTCACTACTGTTTTTAAAATAAATCACTCATGATCTTGAAATAAACCACTCATGAAGTTGTAAAACTACTCTAAAATAAATCACTGCTGCTCTAGAAGTAAAACTGTGAATCCTCTGCAATTTGACAATTCGAAAGGAAAGATTGATGAATCTACACAAAATGATAAAAGAATACTTATGAAAGCACCTACATTAAATAAAAAAATTAAATTATGGAAATAACTACAACAAATGACAAAATGGAATTCTGAAAATAAATATGACAAATGTCAAATTGGAATGACAAAATGGAATTCTGAAAACAAATATGACAAATGTCAAATTGGAATTCTGAAAATAACTACATCAAATGATAAAATGAAAACGTGAAAACAACTACATTGAAAACATAAAATGCATAACCTTGACTGTTTGCAGGGGACCTCCATAAACAGATGGTCAAATATTCCAACAGTTAGATGTGCATCAATTCTTCAAGGTACTTCTTCATTAAAAATGAATGAAAAACAGAGTTGTAAAACTTCACAATATGCTTCAGAAAATTAACCTCCCCTCTTTGTTTCAATGGAGTATTTATATAGGGGTTGCAATGTAACTTCATGGAGATTCATAGAGCTAAAGATCAGAACTGAATGGACACCTATTTTCCACAAATTTGGTGAAGCACAGTCCATTCCAACCTCTGTTTGCTTGACTGAGCATTTATTGACACATGGACATAATGTTTTCTAATGAAACTTAAAAATAGCACTCCAAAAAACCTACAATATTCAGGAAAAATACTCATGGAGAAATTAATTGGGCCCTTGCTGAACAAAACCCATGTTTTTTTTGCAAGATTCGCTTTAGTTTTATCAGAAAACGCGTTTGAATTTGACTAGTCAACACCGCTTTGATTTTCCCTTGATCTTTTCCTGGAGGTCCACATGTGTGAGGTGGGTGGAATTTGACCAAAAACAACCCATATTTGAGCTTCTAGAAACAATTTCCATGTGTTGGATTTCATTCTAGAGTGGTGCTACTACCTCAACCATGGAGACAGCTGCAGAAACTGTAGAAACTTGAACTGTCAAATTATAATTAGTAAAACCATGCATAATTATCTTTAATTCTTTAAAAATAATATAAATAATAATAATAAAGCATATAAACATGTATGCGGGAATATGGTGCATTTACAAAGAAATATGGTTAAAAATGATGACAATGGGTGAATGGAATGATGCAAAAATGGATGGTTTCATCAACAACATTATGAAAAATTGGAGGCTCAACAATGTATATACACTCGTTACAGTTTATTTTTATGTTTGTAGATGGAATTTGAAGAAGAAGAAAACAATCAACACCGTGAACAAAACATTCCTCAAAATAACCCAAGTCATGGAAGTAGCTCGAGCAGTGACAACAATTCAAGCGAAGAATGATGATCAATATGTTTGGATATCAAAGCAAGGCGTTGTATTTTTTGAAATATTTGTCTATGAAATCAGACATTTTGTTTGATGTAATTGACATAGTGACCTAATTGAAAGACAGAGGGATACCAGTAACTGTCCCATTTTGTATGACAAAGACTGTCTTATATATATATATATATATATATATATATATATATATATAAAATAAAATATGTTTTAATTTATTCTATTGTGTTCTCCATTGTCGCTGTAAAATGTTACACCATTGATTAAATATATGGATGATTAAATGTTATAATGAAGAGATGCAAAATCTGATGATATGATATAACAAATTAATTGAAACATCGCATTCAAATGCACTCAGATAAAAATTTAATTCATATGAATACTGTGATAAGATATTTGTCATTTTTTTTTGAATAATAAATTTAAAAAAACCACAATAATTGCACTGTCACAGGTCAATGTTTCTAAAAAATGCAAAATGAACAATGGTGCATGTTAGTTACTATGCACTGGTGCATTTGTATGCTAATGCGCACCGGTGCGTTTCTACGATCTATGGGCACTGCACAAATACGAATACCAATTAGAACGCTTGGTGCATTTGTGTGATACTGCGCATCAGTGCATTTCTACGACCTATGAGCACCGCACAAATACAAATACCAATTAGAACGCCTGATGCGCTTTATCGACGACTACCACCTGGGCGATTCGATAGGCGTTGGATGCACCGACGTGGTTTTCCTTTAACGCGCCAATGTATTTTTATAACTTGACGACCCGGTACGTTATATCACCTACAGGGCCCCCGTTGCAGTTTTACACCTTAACGGCCTGGTGCATGCACCTTCGATCAGTCCAGTGCGATTGTATGGCTCACATGCACTGGGTCGTTGCTAAACGCCCCGAGGCATCCAACATTTGTTTTCTGTCTCGGTGCTTGGTAGGTTTAAAGTATCGGTGCATTCATGGTACAATGCACCGATGCGTTGACACCTGATTAGTGCACCGATGAGAAAAACATTTGTAACAACCTTCGACTGCCTAGTTTTTTCTAGTTGTGTTGAAATTCCGTTAGAAAGTTCGCCAAAACCTCCGTTACCGAAAACAAATGTTGTAGATTTTTTTTTTTTGACAATTTTGCCCAATTTTATAACACTAAAAAACTCCATTATAACCTCCGCTAGAGGGTCTTTTCCTTGTAGTGACAACTGTCATGCAGCCAGGGGCGCGGGGTTAAGCACGTCCCCAAACCACATGTCACAATACCAACCATGGTTCAATGGAACGGGTTCAGCTAACCCAGAGGCACCAGAACCAAACCACAGTGCAACCATAGTAATGGAGCAGGGTCGGAGTTAACGGTTTCGACTTGGAAATTTAAATGGAACCCAAAAACCACATATTACCATAGTCAAGTCAGGGTTGGGTTATGTATTATGGCACGAATATTTTAAACGTAACCACCAACGCGTATTAACCAAACCACCGCACGAACTGTGGTTCAGGCGTTGTCAAACGGTTGGTGGGTTTTTTTGAACCACTCGAAATCAACGACACTGAAGGAGCCACGTGGTCCTAATCGGTCAGTTTGTGGGGGTCACTGGGAAATTAAAGCATTTGACGAATTGCACCTGAACTGGCGCGAATCTCCCCGACGCGGGGCGAATTTGTCGCTCCACGTGGCCGAAGAGTGCGAAATTTGTATGATGGATTGTAGGTGGGTGCGAATTGTAGCACAGTTAGCTGAGAAATTGTTCTAAAGCATCAATCAATCATTTTTTGACCTTTTTAAGTGCATAAAGAGCCCATCTAGGGGTTTTTTACTATTTTGAAGCAATTGGAGGTAATATTTTTTCATTATGAGCACTGCAAATTGATGTAAACACAATTTTTTGAGCATAATGAAAGAGGCCCAACATTGGAAGTTGAACCAGGAGATGTATACTAGCAGGGCTGAACCCCTTCATCATTTTGTTGTCTTGTGTTTCTGTTATGGTATTATTGTCTCTGTTATTTGCTGCAAAACTGAGTTTAAAATCATAATTTATGTGATATGGCAACTTGTCTAATTGCATAAAATACCTACAAATTTCACTTGCAAACTTTCATCAAAACCTTCAAGTTTTCTAATAAAAATCACATAAGCTATCACAAGAGGCTAAAATAATTACCTTTTTAACATAAATAAAGAACCTTAGAGGTCCAAAACCATAAACTTAAAAGATGAAATTCCAAAAGGTTTGTGGGCCTCGAAGTGGTTAGTTGGTACATCAACTTCCTAGGGGTGAAACTTTTGCATAGAATGTCTATTTTGGGCACACAATAGCCCATTGGAAAGAGCTATCCAAGGATTGCAACTTTTGGCTAGGGCCAAGGGAGTATAGGTGATGCCATGGCAACCCTTGGCATTTTGAATTGTCAAAAAAACATCATTTATGGCCTTTAAGGTTTGGGAATTGAAAACCATAGAAAAACTACCAAGAAGATAGAGAATTGTTGAGTCAATGGAAGATGTGGGTGGCCACTGATATCCACTTGGATCAATCCTCCCCACTAGGAAGTAATGGTCTCCATTGCATCAAGTTCCCTCATCAAATGGAGAAACTTCCACTAAATTAGGCTCTTGGTGATCCGCTTTCCCTGGTGAATTAGTTTTTGTGGATTAACAACTTGATATAGTTACACATGTAGTGGTGTTTTCGGGTATGTCACATCCATGTTTTTTATTTTCGACATTTCGAAACAAACCACCGCGGTTCATCTTCAGGAAAAGATCCATGAGTAAGTAAGATCTCACATTGCATGAGGTATAAATGAGAGAAAGGGAGAGGTGAACAGAGGGAAAATGAAAGGGAAGCCGACATAAAAATAATATGTTTAATGTATTAATTTAATATAATTTCTTCATTAGTTATTTAGTTTGATAATTATTAATATGTTAAAAATGATTTATTTAATTTGTCAATTATTTATATTAAAATAGTTTTTAAGAATTTTAATAGTTCATTAATAATATTAATAATAACAGATCTAAATTAATGATTTTGGTAATAATTTTTAAGGAATTTTAAGCGATGATTTTAATGATGTAAGATCTATACTGGTAATTTTAATGACCCATTAATAATTTGAATAATAATTTGAATATAGGATTTCAAAAGTTTAATTTTAATAAATTGATGATCCTTTTAATTTTAATGGATAATTGTGAATGACTCAAAGGGATATTAGAGAATGGATTATCGTGATGAATTAATTTGAAAGTTTATTGAGAAATTTATGAAAAATATTAATGAGTGAAGAAACATTTTAATTGAATTATTTTTCCTAAGGAAAGGATTTAAAAGATTAAAGGTTGTTTAAAGAACGGAAATGTTTAAAGGATAAGGTTAAAGTTTAAAGGTTAATGTTTATTCCACACGTTCTGTTGGTAGGTATCCTTTGTTCTGGTGTCCATTATTTGATTTGTTATATCCTATTCAATGTAGTTAGCATTGATTTTTGTGGGGGCCAATTGTTTGGCTAGCTTTAAGGTGCTTGACAAAGGTGGAAAATATGGTCAAAGAGACTCCACATTAAATATTATGTTCAGGCCAAGGAAAAGGGGAATATTCAATTCAAAATAATTTTCACCCATAGTATTTATGATTACTTAAGCCCCATATTAGAGTGGTTTTAAGTTCTTATGGGGGATTTTGAGGTTCTCTTTCTATAAATGCAACCACGCCTTATCACCAACTTGAAATTTGTGTGGAACCTAATGTTGGTCATATCACTCCTTGTACTTGGCATTGGATTTTTGCAGGATATATTGAACCTGTTGTTGGAGTTATTGCATCCATACCACAACTTTGGTTGCTATATTTATCTTATATTGAGCGTGGAAGGATTCTACTGGTGAAGATGCAATTGGTAATGCTGCATAAATCATGGTTAATGGTTGAAATCCAAGCACACTTGAAAATGATAGAGTTGTGGAGGGCTCTATTGTAGCCATGTTGAACATATGGAAGCAATTCATCCCATGCATGCATATGTTGGGATTTATTCATGCAAACGATATGCATAATCATCATGTTGAACATGTTTGTTTGTCCATCTATTTGGGGATGAAAGGAAATCAATTTGTTCAACTTGGTATCCATTCGAGACCATAGATTGGACCAAAATTTATTGAGGAACTTGTTATCCCTATTTGAAATAATGGTCTAAGGTAACCCAAAATGAACCCAAACATGTTTAAAGAAGAGTTTATCAATGTCGTTTACTGTGATTCTCTTCTTCCATGGTGCCAGGATGGCCATCTTATAAAATCATTGAAAACCACAAACAAACAATCATTACCATGCTCGATAGAGGATACAACTAACATGTAATCCATGGAGACTAACTCCCAGGGATTTTTTGCAGTAGGTAGAGGAGTGTACAACTCACGCTTTTTGATGGTTGTTTTAGCAAAGGCACGGACAGTGCACGATATAATATACTAGTGGAAATTATGTTGAAGCTTTGGCTAGTATAAATACTTTTGAAGTATTGTTATTATGTTCTCCACACCGAAGTTCCCTCCCACCCTACCTCCTAAATTAACTTAACACACTCGCTTGAAGAAACACAAAGGTAGCCCATGTAGCATAAGAGTTCATCCGAGAGGTGAAAGTCTAGAAATTTTTTACTGGTGATTAATGTATGGTATGTAGCAGTAAAGTTAGAGTCACTATTGTATAATTGTGTCCACCCAGATGTCTCATGCTCACAAAAGTTAAGAAATTTGGTTAGCACCACAAATGGGGACTAACTGAAGTAATATGCAACATGGTTAGTGATGCCCTTAATGTCCTTTATATTCAAGCGGAATTGTTGTAGGCATGTGGACCATTTTTTTGTGGTGGTCATTTTATAAGTCTCATTACGTCTGCATGAATTGCATAGGCCTATGATCACTGTGGATAATTGTCTCCTTCCCCAAAATATAATGCTTCCACTTTTGACATGTATGCATGATGAAGTATATCTCCTTGTCATAGGTAGAGTATATATGGAAAATATGAGAGTGTTTCATTATGTTGAGCCATTGGATGTCCTTACTGAGCGAGGACTACAACAATTAACATAGTTGGAGACATCTGTCTCAATATCAAATCAATTTTATAGGTTTGGCAAGGTGAAGACTAGTGCAAAGCAAAGGCAGCCTTTCAGATCCTTGAATGATTTTTGTTTTACTCAGACTAGGAAAAATTTGCTTCAGCTCCACCCTTGGCCACTTGACTTAAGGGCCAAGTGATATTAGAGAACAATAAAATGAACCTTTGGTAGGAGTTAGCAAGGCCTAAGAAGTTGTAGATCTTTGTTATAGTTGTTGGGTCTAGCCAATCCTGAATGACTTCGATCTTGGTTAGGTCCACATTCACCCCATGTTCATCCACAATGTATCCCAAATACTGAATTATTTTCATATCAAATAATTATTTCTCCAAATTTTCATTCAACTTGTGTTGTACCAGCGTGCTAAGGACTTATCGAATGCGCTGCAAATTTTCTTCTCGAGTTCTACTAAATTTGATGATGTCATCCAAATATACAATCACAAAATAATTTGTTAACTATTTCAATATGTCATCCATCATCCTCATGAATGTTGGTAGAACATTAGTCAAGCCGAATTATATCAACAACCACTTATAAAGGTCTTATTTATATTTGAAGGTTGTCTTTCATACATCGCTTTGCTCAATTAGAACCTAGTGGTATCTTGACTTGAAATCAATCTTATTGAAGAACTTGGAACACTTAAGTTGATAAATAAGATCTTCAATCTATGGGACCGAGTATTTATTCTTGATAATGATTTTTTTCAGGGCTCTATAATTGATACAAAGTCTCCATGTCCCATCCTTCTTCTGCACCAACAAAATTCACTCCCATAACATGAGGAGCTCAGTCGAATGTGGCCCTTTTGGGTGAGCTTATGATTTTTTTTGTTTTACTTCCCCATTCTTTAAGTGAGAGAATTCATATATTGGGCCATTATGTAAAGTATAATTAGGTATCAAGTCAAATGAGTGTTTGACTGGGTAGTGTAAAGGCAACCCCATAGATGAAGCAAAGATATATCTACATGGTTATACAATATTGTATGCCTAATTTTGTTTTGTAGAGAGCCCTTGTGCTCTAAGGTTGTGGTTGTTTTAGTGACCTTAATTTCATCTTCTAACCGAACCATGAAGAGGATAAACTTTGTAGTATAAGAGATTACTTTTTGGCACAATTTTGCTGAGATAAATGAAATTGTGGTAGTTAGAACAACCTATTGTACTGTGTAGAGCTGACCCCTTAGAGTAACAATGACACTACATGGACATGACTTATAAAAAACATGATATTTTCACATGGAAGGTTGTCCTAAAAGGGCATCGCAAACTTTGAGTGGGGTAATATCACATATTAACTCATCTTTGAAGGCTTGATGTCATAGGATAAGCAACATTGTTGGTGAACACAAATTTATGGATGGAATATATGCTCACTATCCTTAGGATCCTCTAAGTCTTCTAGTTGAATCTTTGCGGTTTAAATGGTAGCACTAGGTTATCCATCAATGATTCAATTTCCTATATCATGTTCTGAGTCAAAATTTGAGCCAAATTCTGCTCTTTTTTTCCCTTTAATCTCAACCAACAATGATTTTTTCAAGCAATGTTCATCAACAATGTGCCAATGGATTTTTTGGAACTCGCACCACTTTCAAGTGTCTTTATTTGAATTCCCATTCTCCTTATTTTCCTATGACTTGGTTTGGTTGTCTTCGGATTAGATCTTCGTGTTTTTCCCCTTGTTCTACAAGTTAGGGATGCCTTTTCTAGGATTTTTTCTCAATGAATCCTAATGAGGAGATGTCAAGGAAATCCATCTTCGATTAGATGTACCTATGTAGGACAATACAATACTTCAAAACTAGGTGTTTGCTCAAAGTCTCTGCTACACAAATTTGAATGAAAGATATTAAAAATATTGGTATACTCTAGCACCATCTGGTCTTTCTCATGCAATAAAGTTGTCCACAACGTGTATTGTTCATCATAGTTCCTTATAGGGTAGAAATCCTCCTTGAGAGCATCAAAAAATGTTTCCCAATTGGGTATTTCAATGAATATTGCAAACATTTCTTCGTTGTGTCTCTCCCTGTAACCTTCACACTAATATTTGACATGGAGAAGGGATTTTGTGAGTGGGAAGGTGATATTCTCATTGTCAGAATTTTTTTGGGAAAAATAATAACCCTTTTATAGCTTTAACCACTTTTCGAAAGATTTTGCATCTATTTGGCCTTCAAATAAGGACATATCAAAGTTAGGTTGTAGCTTGAAGGATGTCACTCCAAAATTGTCACTTGCTAAAGGTGCCTCGGTCGTTGTTGGTAATTGTTTATGATATAGGTGAATTTTTCCATCATCTCATCTTTTTTTCATGCGAGTGCTTCTTTGAGAAACAACTTAATATGATATCCTCCTCCATCATATCCCTTTTCATCCAACACTGGAGGCCACTTGGCTTTGCAAGAGTGATTGTTCCCAAGTGAAACTAGCTTGAGACCCAAATATTTGTACCCTTATCTCGCTAGGGATATGAACTGAGAAACAATGAGTAAATTTCTATGATACCACTGTTTTGGGTTGTACAAGGAATGAAAAGAGCAACAAGAAATAAAATGGAACACATGTAGATAAATATAGTAGAGGGCACACTAATATAGTGAAAACCAACTTATATTAGTAAATAAAATAACAAAATATTGTAGATTACAAATTAGCCATAATGGTGTTAGCAATATCCAAAGGGAGAGATATGGTGGCTAGATGCATACGTAAAATATATTGCAAAAGGCCAAAATGATTTCATTTTAACATAAAGAAAAAACTACAAAGGTCGAAGTGATAGCCACAAAAGATGAAGTGCCAAGGATTTTGCAGGGTCCAAGGTGGTTAGTTGGTAAATTGACTTCCTAGGGGCACTAATTTTGCATACAATGTTGGTTTAGGGAAAACAATAACTTGTTGGAAAGAACTATCCAAGGATTAAAACTTTTTTCTGACAACCCTTGGCCTCTTGAATCACAAGAAAACATCATTTAGGGCTTAAAAATGACCTCATAATTTCGGGACCTAAAAAACAATATAAAATATGCTAAGAATATAAAGAACCATTGAATATGTGGAAGAGGTGGGTGGCCAATAATATCCACTTTGTTCATTGCATGTGTTTGTAGACGGGCTTAAAAAATGTATTAGAGAAAATATTAATGAGGTTTGAACTCAAATGGGTAGGGGAATTCATCTTGGTTTCCTATTGTACCATATGCAAAAGTGCATGATCATGAAGTTGACTACCTCTTTTCATCAATTCAAAATTGTGCAAGTACAAAATAGGGGGCACAAATAGAGTTGATAATTCCTGATTGAGACAATTAACAATCAAAATGATAATATTCATGGGATTTCAATAGTTTGGTTTTGACACTTTAAGAGAGGCTTATATATATTATATGAATTTATGCACCTATTTTTAGTCCTATAAATATCGAAAATGACTACTAAATGAAGAGTTTTGTAGCTACATGTTGAAAGATGAGATTTTGTACAAGTTGAGTGTTATTTGTGTTCTTAGGGGACACCACAACAAATAGTTCTTGTGTAAGGTGCACCATTCTAAGATTTTAGGATCTTTTGGTGTGGAGAAGATGACTACAAATTTTCATAAGCATTTATAATGACCAAAAGATGACATAAATGGTGACAAAGTCTATAAGAAGTTATTCACTTCATATTAGCTTAAATCAACAATTCAAAATATAGGAAATTGCATTTCGCTTATAGTTTGAAGTAAGCTTCGGAATTTAATTTTAATGGATTCCCATTTAGGTCCATTGAGAAGCAATAGATAAAATCATCATTTGATGGTAGTTATGGATCACTTCAAATGATTGTGAAGATAACATGCAAGACAATGGTCTCAATTCATCTATATGATGCATAATTATTTTTTAAGGTGTGGGTGCACAATGATTTACCAACTTCAACCATATCTAACTATGATAATATATTTCTAAATGAATTTTTGCAATAGTGTTGAGATGGGTGGATACCAAGAGGCGCATTGCCTTCCATCCATAGAGAAAAGACTATAAAAATGTTGTAAGTCATACTGTAGTTGAATTATTGCTTATTTTCAACCACAACCATTTGAAGAAATGGGATGTCATATTCCCATATGTTTATCACAACCATAATAACATGTTATAGACTATTGTTGATTTGGGTATCATAGGATGTGCTCTAAGTCTCAAATTTGGCAGGGATACTTAGACACATGTATTCTAGAGAACCGATAAACCGTTTGTGAAAATTTCACTCAGAATGAGTTTTATTAAAATAATTAATTATTTTTAAAGGGACCCTAAGTCTAAACTTAGGAAAATAAATTAATTAAAGGGTACTAATAAAAATAGTGTGAATGTTCTAGAAAAGGCGGAGATCAAGTAAAAATTTGATCTTAGCCATTGATTAGAGATTTAATATCGATTGTTGAAGTTTCAATGAGAAGATTATAAGAAGGACTTGAAGGGTCATTTGGAAATTACACCGAGATGGAGAAATGATCAAGAGATAAAATTTTTGAAGTGAGCAGTGCTTAGAGGAAAGATTGATCTAGAGATTCTACGTAGAGAGGGGCAATAGTTCTGGTTGAAAAGTCTATTCCTGAGCCGGAGAATGCAAAACATGGAAGACATAAAGCAGTACCAGCAGAGGCAGCGTAGCAGCTACATAGAGCCACATAGAGGCAACGTTGTAGCCTTGAGGAAGTTCGTTATTTAGCTGAGGATCAGTCATATATAGTGCCAGAGAGCTGGGGTGTGAGACCAGAAGGGGCCAGAGGTTCAGATCCAGCCAGAAGAAGTGCCAGAACGTAGAAGCCATGTAGTCCCCACGCAGAGTGACGCAAAGATTACACAGTGACTGCGTAGAGTTTGTGGAGGGATTTCCATCCAAGATTTTGGCCATTTGGGCTTCTAGTGTTAGTGTGTGGGGTAATCTCACCAGCCTGCATGTCAGTCAAATTCTCTGTGAGGACAACCAACATGGAATCCAGTTTGTATTTAGAAAAAAATTATTGTACAGTATATAGACCCTCAATTGTTGCACCGGTTTTCCCACATTGAGTTTTTCTGGGGACATTGGTCCAAAAACAATGGTGTCAAATGTGTCTATGATTTTCAATTTCTCATATCTTGTTTCCACACTTTTTTTCTTCCGCAGTTTTATTTGTGAAGGTTTTAGTGAATGTATTTTGATATTTTCTTGTAGAACACAATTAATAATTTTTTAAGTAAATAACAAATAGAATACTTTCCATAAGTTGTTGAAGTATGATTCCAGGTAGTATGAATTTTCACATGGTATTAAATATTGTTTAGATCAACGGAGGAAGAGAAAGAGAGAAAATTCAACATTGTAGCAGAAACCAGGGATCAAAGAGCTGTGTAAGCAGCAAATCGATTTCCCAGTGAAGTTCACAACACGAGGAGGGCTAAATCAGCAAGGAAATTCTTTCTCTAAGTGAGCCGACAGAGAGGTAGGATTTTTCTAGTTTTCAACTTACCAGAGTAGAGGGAGAAGCGTAGCAGATTAGTAGCTGGAGGGATGCAATTTTCTGCGTAATAGTTATTCCTGGTGTAGAAAGCTTTAGAAGAGTGATCTAGAGACACTTTGAGGGAATTTTCTTCCTAAGGGAATTCCTAACTGGGGAATTCTATTTTTCAGATCCGAGTAGCAGTATTGGGTGGAAAATATACCATCTCCAGCAGGGAATGTGTAGGCGAGGCTATAGCTGCGCAGAGGAGAGAGAGAGGGAGCTAGTTCAACATCTTTTTTCAGTCAGCAGAGATGACAACAAGTGGGTTGAGAGATCAAGATCAATTGGAGGGAGCCTCCAACTATGTGATCTGGCAAGCAAGGATCAAATGCTTGTTGGATGAGCATGATCTCAAACTCTTCATTGAAGGTGTGGTGGTTGTTCTAGTAGACGCAGATCCTTTTAAGGAATACAAGAAGAATATGGCTAAGGCAAAGCACTCGATCCTCGACGGAGTGAGGGATCATGTTATGTTTCACATAGCTAGAAAAGCGAAAACTAGAGAAATGTGGTAGGCTTTGAAGAAGCTATATCAAGGATCTTCCGAGCAGCAGAAGATGTATCTGGAGGAGAAGATGCAGACTACCAGGATGCAGAAGGAGAATACCAGGATGCAGAAGGTTGAGCGCATTAATCCTTAGGACAGAGATATGGTCAGATTGGCCCTCAACTCAGTGTTCAAAGACTATCATGTCTTCGTCTAGAGCCTCCTTGGAAGAGAAAATTTGTCGGACTAGAAATTAATGTCGGCAGGTCTTCAAGAAGAAGAGATGAGAAGGGACTTACTCAAGTGTCAATTAGAGGGCAACATCAACAGTGGGAGGATGATGAAGGAGGAGGAGGATAATGTGTCCCTTGCTTCAAAGGGGAAGCAGGAGCAACACAGGAGGAAGAAGGACCTTTCCAAGAAAAAATGCTTCCAGTGTGGCGAGATAGGACATTATGCCACACATTGTCCTCTCAAGAAGAGAGACAAATACAAGAAGCATGATCCACAAGCTGAACCTTCTAGGATCGATGAGGAGGAGTTTTCTACGATTGCCCATATATATCCAAGAGGGAGGTCAGGTGATTTGGAGTTGCGGACCCAAAGAGCTACAAGCTAGGCAAGATCCTTGAGGAGTCCACCTCTCGGATCAATACCTTGCTACGGGAGCCCAAATCAGATGTAGCAGGATGAACGAGTGACAATTGGCATAGAGGAGTGCAGAAGTGACAGTGCAGTGGTTAGCAACGCCAGAGTCTGAGTAGTGCAAAGAAGAGTTGGCAACAATGCAGTGAGGCACAACGCAGAGTCAACAACATCGCAATAGTTTGAGAGGGACAACGCAAATACTAATAGTAGTCAAATATTAAGTACCGAGATGCATCATACTGAACACTTTGTTTAGTTATGGATGTTTTTGTGTTGAAATAAGTAACAATGTTGTAGTGTAGTGGCAGTTGGAAGTGGTAGGGCTAGAAACAACATGAATGTAGAATTTGAGAGGGAGTTGCAGTACGAATTCAGTGTTGATAGTGGCAGTGTCAACAACTGTACAGATGCAACGTTTGTACAAAGTTGATGGTTAGTAGTGTCAGACATTAATAGCGTAGAGGGATATGTTACAAAATCAGAGCAATACTCAGTAGGGGGTATTTCTAGAGCACATTCCTTGCTAAGAGGGATTGTTGATTTGGGTAGCATCGGATGTGTTCTAAGTCTCAAATTTGGTAGGGAGATTTAGACACATGTATTCCAGAGAACCCAAAAACCGTTTGTGAAAATTCCACTCAGAATGAGTTTTATTAAAATAATTAATTACCTTTTAAAGGGATGCTAAGTCCGAACTTAGGAAAATAAAATAATTAAAGTGTATTAATAAAACAGAGTGTGAATGTCCTATAAAATATGTATATCAAGTCAAAAGTTAATCTTAGTCGTTGATTAGAGATTTAATCTCAGTCGTTGAAGTTTCAACGAGAAGATTATAAGAAGGACTTGAAGGGTCATTAGGAAATGACACCGAGACGAAGAAAGGATCAAGAGATCGAATTTCTGAAGTGAGCAATTCTCAGAGGAAAGATCGATCTATAGATTCTACAAAGAGAGGAGCAGTAATTCTGGTTGGAAGTTCTATTCCTGAGTCAAAGAATACACAAAAAAGAAGACAAAAACCAGTACTAGCATAGGCAACGTAGCAGCTATGCAGAGGCAACGTTGTAGCCTTGAGGAGGTTCATTATCCAGCTGAGGATCAGTCAGATCAGGTGCCGGAGAGACGGGGTGTGAGACCGGAAGGGGCCATAGTTTTAGATCTAGCCGACAAAAGATCTAGAACACAAAACCCACACAGTCCCCATGTAGAGTGACACAGAGGCTGCACAGTGACTTCTAGAGGTTGTGGAAAGCTAGCCATCCTGGGTTTTGTAAAGTTGGGATTCTAGTGTCAGTGTGTGAGGTAACACTAGCTTTCCTGTCAATCAAATTCTCTATGAGGACAAGCAACAAGGCATCTAGGCCGTATTTAAAAAAATTACTGCATAATATATAAACCCTCAGCTGTTGCACCGATTTTCCTAGGTTTTTTCTAGGGACATTAGTCCAAAATCAATGGTATCAGATGTGTCTATGATTTTCTATTCCTTAGAGTTTGTTTCTGCACTTGTTTTTCTTCCGCAGTTTTATTTGTGAAGGAATTAGTGAATGGATTTCGATATTTTCTTGTAGAACATAGTAAATAATTTGTTAAGTAAATAAAAAATAGAAGAATTTCCATCAGTTGCTACAATAGGATTCCGAGTAGTACGAATTTTCACATATGACATGATCTTCACCTTTTAAGCGTGTCATATGTTTTTCTGAAGGATCCATTAGTCATTATAGGTCTTTTTTCTCAAGGAAACAACAAAGAGGCACATTTCCTTCCATACATAGAGACAATACTAGACAAATATAATAAATCATAACATAGTTGAATTATTGCTTATTTTTAACCAAAACCATTTGAATAAGTGGGATACCATCATCCCATATGTTTATCATGATCATAATAACATGTTCCATAATATGATATGCTCCTCACCTTTTGAAATGTGTCTTACATTTTTTTTGAAGGATCCATTAGTCATTATAGGTCCTTTTTCTCGAGGCAACAACAAAGAACTGCACATGGGCGTGCGATAAAATTTATTAACCACATCCAAATGATTCATTATCAAGTTTGAGAAGTCGTGCATAATAGTTAGTGGAAACACAAGGCTATATATGATTAATACACATGATTCATCGGGTTGACACAAGAGGGGAAGTCAAGGTGATTCGAAATGGATCATAGAAAAAGTCGAAATGGCTTAGTTAATTTAATTTTATTTTAAACGGGGGCGAATGCTAGTGCAAAAATCCATGAGATTGAAAATTTAAATAGATTCAACGAGGAGAAGAGATGTGGAAGTGTATTTAACCACCATGTCTTTAGCATGGTATCATGTGGACAATTAAATGTGAGCTTAGATTCAACTATTCTCACGATTGACCATATAACATCTAACTCATGATTTTTGGGTTTCTTAGTTAACCTGGACTTATAGTCAACTTAGAACCCAACTAACCAAGAAATATGATTGCAAGGTATGCCCCATAGTCAATGTTGGATTTACCTTCAATGGGTGTTTACTACCTTTGGGCTTCTATGACCGATTCTTGGAAATAGTTTCACCTTATAAAAGAAGAGATAAATTGATCATTGAATGAAGAGTGACTCAACATTTTTTAGGTTGACTAGTTGATTTTGGCCATTAGTTTTGATAAAAGAAAGAGAGAATCAATACTATATGAGAAAAAATAAGGTAGTGTTCGTTAATTAGATCAAGTTTATGAGGTTGTATAGACTAAGGGATTTGAGGAGATCAATAACATTAAAAAAATATTTATGGAGCAAACCATAACACAACTAAGGAGGAATTCACCCCTATTTGTTGATTTTTGATGTAAGGATAGAATCTATAGTTGATTCCTTTTAATTTGTAATTTGCTGTAAAAATAATAAAGATACAAGCAAGCCACCTCGAGCTCGATTTTTCCCAAGTTGAGTTTCTCTAAGATAAATATCAATGTTAAGTTTTGGATTTATTCTATTATAATATTGTTTCAAATATACAATTTTTTATTTTCACACTAAAACTACAAACATGGAGTAAGAAAATAATTAAATAATGGAGAGTTCGTGTTAGTGAAATCAGCTGGCCATATATCAACTCATTACAAATCATACGATAATAGAGTGGACTTTTTAAAGATGATAAGGGATAGCATAATGAATGTTGACAAGACTTGGAAGATGACAAGAAGTTGGAGAGTTAGTTTTGGATGATCTTGAGATTGGAGTAAAGTGTAAAATGAAGTAACATTAATAAATCTTTGAGGAAGATGAGAAAAAAGTAGTGAATAAAAGGTTACGCTTTGAAATTTGGAGAATCATTTGTTATGTATGTCCCTAAACATGTCATTGCTAGCCAAGCACATGTCAATTATGAACAATAATGTAATTTCCTTGACTAAAAAAATAATGTTAAAGAGTTTGAGGGGTTAGCTCAACTAGAGATTGCCAATTTTGTTGGGGATTTCTTAGTTTAATTTCGGAAATTACCTATTTCAAATCCCCTCGGGTGAGGTACACTAGTCTACACTAACAAGTTTATTAGGCATGGCATACATAGCTGCGGGGAAGCAACTCTTGGGTTTCCCCACAATGTTTCTCTTGGAAAAAAAATGATGTTGAGTAAGAAAAAACATAAGAACCCTTATGATTCAAGTTCAAGATTGTATTATATAAAGGAATATGAATAAGTGGAGAAGCCAAATTTGGAGAAAGGGAGCACTATCAATGTCCAAAAACCTTCAAAGTTGAAGTAAAAATATACGTTAAGCCTTGTTTAGGTGAAATTGATGTCCTTATTTTAAATCAATGATTACAAGAAATATAAGTCTATCTTAGTGTGTATGAAATTGGTGAATAGAAAATAATCTCTTTTGATTGATCATAATTAGAAGGGCATGCATTGACTTGGTGGAAAAGTTATGTGAGTTGCACAAAGGCTGAAGTAGGATCAACCATTTAGTCAATGGAAAACATTAAATAACCTTATTAAGTCACAATCCCACTCCATTAGAGATGAAGAAGAATGAAAGATAGAACAACACTTATTTTGATGGGGATAAGGTCACATTCTAAAAGAGTACACAATTGATATGTATAAATGCGATAATTTGATCGGAATATTTCTTAATCACCTTGACATATTGATTAAATATTTGACAGGATTATTCTTCTATATTTTAAGATAAGTAATTCTTTTAAAACCCAAGCCCACTGATGAATATTTTGTGCAAGGATACTACCTTGATGAGATAAGAAGAAGGGGCATTTCAATAGACCTAGGAAAGTAAAGCAACAATAACCTAAGAGAAGTGGGAAAAAAGAGAGAAAATAAAGGGTAAGAAGACAATTGTGATTGGAATAAATGTAAGACCCTAGATAACTACTATATTATTTGCAAATTTGACCGCACATAAGCTAATTTATGGAATTTTCATCCATCAATGTGTTAAGTGGTACAAACAACATAGGAGTAGAAGAATTTTCCTGTTTTGGACATCGAATATAATATGGACAACTCTAACATGAAAAGTAAATTTCGTTGCACATTTGTTTAAAGGTATTTGACTTTGAACATTTTTTTTCCAAAGGGGAAAAGAGAGATGTTTGAACTCTTTCACACGAGGGTTTACTTGAAACAAACAAAGGTTGATTATATCTTAGACCCATGATATCAGTCGAATTTGATTTCAACCCAATTAGTAAAAGATCTTGGATTGTAACTGCAGGAGTATCATCATACTTACCCACTAGGATGAGTGAGCTAAGAGAGGGAGTTGTGAGTCATCAAGAATGAAAGTTTGAATTTTTAGTTGATCTAAACCTCATAAAAGAAGTAGTGGTGGATGTGATTTAGTTGGATGTGTGCAGGGTCATATTGGGAAGCCGATATCTTTATGCAAGTGATGTTATGTTCATATGAGTGAAAATAAATACTGTCAAGATAAGGATTAAAGAAATTTTGATGTAGATGTGCACAAAAGAAAAATGAAATCTCTCATTGATAACAAAAAACCAAACAAGAACAATAATTAGTGCACATGATTAGGTTGCATCATTGTTCTTGAGAAAATCAAGGAGAAGAAGGGAAGATGGAGGTCAAAACATTACTAGAATGTTGTAATAAAAAATAAAGACACATTGAAAATATGACATGGATTCCATGACTGGTAGTTATATGTTCTGGATTATGTAATGTACTCACAATTTTTATGCATTTGATGAATGATACCTTGCATCTATTCATAGAATCTCTTGTAATAATTTAATTGGATAAAATTTCAATATCAACAATACTTGGGAAGAGAATCTCTCATATGTAAAAAATGTATTGAACACATCTAATAAACATCATATTTTGGTTAATATTAATTGGTTTGAGTTTGGTAATTAATGGTTGGTTTACCTTGGGAATAGAATTGGTGAGGGAGAATTAAAGATATCGAGCAGTGAAGCCATGAGAAAGTGATCAACCCATGTTGACATAATAGTGGCAAGATATTTATTTGGAGTGACACAATACTTGCAAAAATTTATTGCATCGTTTTCGAAAAAAATACACCACTTCACATTGTAGCAACCAAAGGGAAGAGTTTTCATTAACGCAATAAATAACCTATGTCTTTTGATGATTTTAAGAGAAAAATAAAACTAACACTAGTTTTGGCCATGCTTGATTTGTAGTGGCCATTCAAGATTACGATTAATGCAAGTGGACGTGCCATGGGAGAAATGCTTATGCAACGAGGAAACTTTGTGTGTTAAAAATCTTAAGTTATTTCACAGAGCGATGTTGAATTATTCTATGTATGACAAATAAATTTCCACCTTCAAGTAAGGAGAAATGGAATTATTATCTCTTAGGTGAGGAGAGAATGATTCAAATTGATTAAAAACCCTCTTCAATATTCCTAGAGTCAAACTAAGTTGCAACATGTGAGATAATACAAAAGGATGTGGCTTTTGCAATAAGTCAATCTATATTCAAATATAAAAATAACATTACAAACAAGGTTGTAGTCATGCTGTCAAGACTGCCCATGCAAAACTAGATATAAGAATCCTATTATAGCTCGAGCCTTTCACCCATGAAGTTTTGGAACAAGTGTATATGAATAATGTTGATCATATAGATGTTGCTCGGTATTTGAAACAAAAAATATTAGGTGACCCAAGAGAAAATGAATACCCTCTCAAAGATGGGCTACTTTACAAGATAGAGAAGTTGTGTATTTGGACGAGATGCAATTATTTAGTTAAAAATAGAAGATCACACTTCAAAAATTTCTAGAAATTTTGGCATTGGTGTTAGAATGGCGAATTGGTAAAGGTGTATGTGTAGGCTTAAAAGGAAATAAAAACTTTCCAAATACATTTTAGGTTGTCTTTTTTGTAGCACTAGTAAAGCAAACAACTAAAAACTTGGGTTGTGCATACCATTATCAGTTCCCAATAGGTCAAAAGAGAGTACCCCTGTAATTTTTGTTGGAGGCTTAGAAATGACTGGGGAAGGCCGTGACTACACATTCATTGTTATAGATTTATTCACCAAGATGTTTGTGTTGTTAGATTGAAAAAAAAAATCAAGGGTCATAAAGTATTTCAATTTTTATTCTAAATATATGAGTATATTTTGGATTGAATTGATTATTTTTTTTGCCAAGATGCATTTTTTTTGGGTAAGTTTTGGACAACCATATGTGAAATAATGGTTTCTAAGTTGAAACATTCCATTGCATTATATCCATTGTTTGATTATGAATAGACTTTGGTACAAAAATCAAGAAGCTACAACATGAGACATTTCGGAAGACCTTAGATGAATTGGTTGTTTATGTTTAACACTCTTATAATAGGGAAACACATTATTCCATTGGGAAATCCTTTTTTGATTCATGTTATGGTTACTTTCCATGTTCAACTTTTGATTTTGTGTGTTGGGAAATAGAAGGAGTGTTGAGTGGGAAATGAATGCAAATCTAAATAGAGCAAGTTGATTCTTTGACATCATCAAGTAAAACAATTAAAAGTGAAGAAACTTGATGCCCCTTCAGAATAATGCAAATCCATTTGCTTTGGTTCGAAGGTTAATATTATGGCCTTCCTTGTTCTATAGTAGCAGATTGGAAATTAGGCATAATAAAGTTCAAGCGCCATAAGGCGCTTAACATTGTAACTCACGCGAACACCAAAATTTTAATGGAACCTCAAGACCTAGGTGTTAAACATAATTCGATACATAGGAAAAAATTCCAACTTCCAGTGCTAACACATATTCACTATCTACAAACCAAGAGTTTACTATATAACACTTTTTAAACATCGGTGGCATGGACCACTATAGGTCAACACTCTGGATATCAGGTTAAGCCTTATATCGGAATATTACTTCAAGCCTTACAATAGAACATCAAAAAAGTAACATGGAAATATGATATCGATTTGGTAGACATATTGTTTATTAACAAGAATACTCTCTTCACCTTGTTTCTATTAGTTGACAACAAAAATCATCAGGTATCAATGTTGGGTGTGGAGCCTGATTTTCATCCTGATTCAGAGGTCTTTGTTTCAGCTAGATGTATAACCTAGGAAGACGTACACCCCTCCACACAGGGGGGGGGGGGTGTGGGGGGGATTTCCCCCCCCTACAGGAGTCTGGGGGCCAGCGGTCCCTCGGTGGGGGTTTCAGGGGCAATGCCCCCGAAGATAAAAACATATGTAAAATTGCCTTGTAAAATATTGTAATTTCGTAGTCAATCCGGGCCGTTCGTTAGGAAGATGATCTAATGGTAGAATTTATGTTTAATGTGGGGTTTTTTTTCCCTAGAAGGAAACCCCTCGTTTTGTATGAGGGTATTTTATTGCAGCTGTGTATTGTATGTGTACTATGAGTGAGAAATAGAAAGGGGGACTATGAGAGAGAGTAGAAGATATCACAACGGATCTGCTGTAGGTTGTGTCTCTTCATCTTGCTAGATAATATAAAGGAAGCATTGGCTATTCAGGGTGGACGTAGCCCAAATTGGGTGAAACACGTATTTGTGTCTCACTTGTTTTATATGTTTTATGTGTTTGTGTTTCCACATATTTTATGTGTTCCATTGCTTTGTCATATATAGTTTTTCTAAGAATCAAAAATTTGGAAAAATAAATAACAAATTATTTCTTCACAAAAATCTGAGGGTGAAGGTATAACCTTGCCTTGGAATTATTACCCCTATTTCAATAGGGGTACTCTAGAACTTTTTGGTCATGTCATATAAGCCTAAAGGATGTGACTTATAGCCTTGTAAAGCCATTTGGGTGTGTGCTATTTTGTGAAAGTACCACTTAGATCCTTGTTGTTGTGAATGTCTATGGCTATTACCAATTTTGTTTATTTCATGGTATGTTTTCCTTTTTTGAATTGTTAGCTTCCATCAAGTGGGGGATAGCTCCCTTCCTTGATGGGTATTCTTATACCCTAGGATGGTGTTGTAGGCATCATGTATTAGAAACTCCTAGGAATCGTGATTTAAGGGAGCACTTATGTCATAAAATGTATACATTTCCCTGACATTATTACTTTTGGTCCCAATGCACCTCCCTACGCCACATGTGCTACGTGTCTTATTTATTTTTTAATCCCCTTTGCGATTGGTTATGAATATTGATAGTATCATAGTTCCCTATGAATTTGTGTATTCTGATGCATCATGCTACATATTTTGAGGAAAAGAGGGTGTCCATTTGATTTTGTAACACCCTCCTCCCACATTTACCCAAGTTAACTGGTTCGTTGGGGTAAGCATGCGACAAGAGGCTACTACAATCTGATTCAACTCCCCAAGTACAGTTAAGGATGTGGAACTGACACAACACAAGCAATCTGACCTTCTACGCATGCTACAAAACCCTCAGGAGCCATCCAACCCTTCCAGGTGATCAACCTCTGAGACAACCTAGTATTTTACTTACCTAGAGCCTCAATCGCTCCCATGACATGGGCATGCATGTGACTGGGACCGTCTAGTCACTCTCACAACAAGGGCATGCAAGCGATTGGGGTCTTTTTTCAGCTAGTTTTGAGCATGCAACCCCAAATTTTGTGCCACTTTTTCAAGGCCCAGTCTCAGGCCACTAATTATAACTCCATGAAACTTCTATAAATGAAAAGTAACACCGAAACAATGATAGAAATGAAAATAATTTAAGAAGGAATTGACTGGACCCCTACTAGCCATGACAGACATTTCATCAAACATGTCACAAACATGCATTCTACAGGTTAAAACATCAAATTTGAGCATAGAGGTCTCATACTTATTTGAGAATCGCTAGGAAGCATTGATGCCTTATCAAATTTGTTGCATTATCATATATTAGGTCATATGTTCATTTCTCATTCATTTATAAATGAAAACATGATGAAATCCATAAATCATTACTGTCATAAAACATACTCATAACCATCATAAAACCAATAGAAATGACAAGGATATTTTTATAGGTCAATTTGGGCATCATTCCCAATGACTTGGTTAACTGGGCATCATCTGTAGGACCAATTTATAGGGTCTATCATCCCCTAACATTTCAATTGCTATATGCCCTAAGACAAAGAACAAGACAGATCAATCAAGGACTTTCATCTGCAAAGGTTTCCAAGGTTTGAAGTTTATAATATATCATATGAGAGCTCACCAACGCTGCCTATAAAGGGAATAAGTGCATTGCATATGCACGTAGCCCCATGTAAGGCTGCTCTGCAAAGCACTTCCCAACATCTATGGGTGTGTTGGTCACATTGGGAGCGAAATTCTCATTGTTCCAGAATCTCCACTTAGCCAGTGCCTTCTAGAAGAGTTCACATGTGTCAAACTTCAAATCCATGTGTCCATTTGACATCTACAAGATTGGGAACAGGTATTTCCTATTATTGGAAAGTCATTGATTGTAAAACTACCTCAGCTACTCTATAATTGAGCATAGATCTTAGTGTTTGATGGGGAAGAATTTGTGTAGAGAAATTCTGGTGGATTTTTCATTGAGGAGATTTATTTGAGTGACAGTTTTCTAGAGATATATGCATTGTGATGAGGTTGGGATGCTACTGGAGATGGTGAAACTAAATCAGTCATTTGGTTGTAATCTCCCCTTCTATCATTAATAAATAATACAACTTACTTTTCCCTATATGCATCTGTATTAGCTTTTATTTTCCATATTGCAAGATCTTAGTTGATGTATATGGTTTATGCTTTACTGATTTAGAAAAATAACTTGAATAGACATCTGTATTATTGCTATCTTCTGCTATTTAGTGTTCATTCTTGCAGGAAATATTTTGCACAACCGGCTAGAGTTTGAAGCTACAACAAAAGCAACAGAAGGAATCATTTGGAAGCACTTGGATTCCAAGTAAGCATTTAATCCATTCTATGTGTCTGTTCTTAGTTAGGAAAAGTAGTCGTATAGTCTTTAACCTATTGTTCTAGATTAGAAATTGTCTAGGGAAGCGTGTTTTATCCGTAATTCACAATTCTGCCCAACAAATTGGTGACTCCACTAGGGAATCTTTCTCTTTATCCTAGGTGTTTTAGCCTATGATTTTCTCTGTTTATTCACTCAGTAGTTGTTACTCACAAAGATTAGGTTTTTTAAGATCCAAATTTGCAAAAGAAGTGTGTTAAACAGTTTTTTTTTTCTTTTTACACTGTGCCCAATGCACCCTTGGACAAGACACATTGATTTTCATAACACTGTCTCCCTTTCAGGCCTGCGTTGCAAAGCACTGTCTCTCTTTAGAGACTGCGTTGCCTCCTGAAGCCATCCAAATTCCCTTGAATTTTTCTTTGCAGTTTGTTTCAGTTTGTTTGCTGATGTGTTTTGAAAAGCCTGAGCCTCATATTGACCAGTGAATTCATCTACCTCTTCCTCCTTTGAAAGAAAATTTCTAAAATTTATTCAAAGTTTGTTTAAAGAAATTTTGTTTATCATTGGAAAGTTAATTTAAAAGTATTTTTATTGTCGGATTAGATCCATTTTCTTTTGAAAAAAGAAATTGTTGTAAATTATTCATTTCCTAAAAGGAGAAATTGTTGTTTCATTCCTCATTTTTCCTTCAAAAGAGAAATTGTTGTTTGTATTCCTCATTTATCAAAAGTAAAAGGCATTTGATTTTGTTGATTTAGTGCACTTAGTTTATTTTCTGCATTCATAACATTAAAGGAAATGAAAAGAAAAATCTGCATTTGCATGTAGTATTTTGTTTGTTTTGCAAAAAGGAACAATTAGGAAATCTGCATTTAGTTTGTGTTTTTTGATTTGTTTGCCCGCAAATTGATTTCTCTTTCCCTCTAGTAGCTAGGATTTTCATTAAAAAACTAAAAGTGAAAGATTGCTTATCATTCTTAGTTTCATTTTAGGAATTTTCCAATACATCATCGTGGTGAACCTTTGAAAGGCAAATTGTTAAGCAAGATCAACATAAAATTAATCTCAATTTACCTAACAAAGCATTGGAACCATAACGATAAAATTTAGAAGGTCTAGGATAGAGACGTGTTCCGGCATCGTAAATCATAGCAGTTGTCATTCACTTGTCTGTGATACATTATGAGTGTGATGCCTCACTCCACGTACGTAAGTATATCATAGCTCGTCCATGTACTTTTGGGTATATCGGGCGGTGTTACAGTACGATAAGTATAAAGGGGTGCTCTCACTGTGTGGTTTCGCATCGGACAACGCTTATATGGACTTGGGTCTCCACGTACCTTCGGGTATATTTGGGAGGAAAATTTTTAGGTGCTATCCATCCATAGTGAACCAAGTCGTCTGCCTTGTAAATTGTGATACATCGAACACAACATTCGAGGAGATTGCCTACCCGTACTTCTTGGTTCGCTAGGAGGTATTCTGTAGTTCACAATTTCTTGGTAAACCCTTTTTCCTAGCATTACCCTTTTATTTTGTTTATTTGTTTTTGGTTAAAATAAATCAGTAATCGTGGAAGGACAAAGTCCTTTCCCCTGTCGTTCATGTAGACTAGCGTTAAAACCACCTTTACCACTAGAAGTTACTTTTGGTAGGCGAAGGCGATCACGATCTACTGAATCAAGTACAATTCGTACCTCTGGTGAAACATCATCTTTCCATAAACCAGAGTTAGCTCAAGTTGTTTCTACACATCCCGGTTCGTCTACTGTTGTCGAAATAGAGTTTTCATAGCTACCCGTGGTCACGATCCATCCAACCAGTGAGACCATACCTCCTGGACCCGACGTTGTTCAACCAAAAATTGATCCAGATCCTGTCTCTTCTTTGCCAGAACATCTGAATCCTGAGGTCATACAATCGGAAGTTGTTCCTATCTTGGTCATCCCACAAAGTTATGTAGCTATTGAATCTCCCATATCACACAGTAAACCACCTGAAATATACTTTGGGCCTGACGGTGAAATACTTCCACCTGTTTTAATTGTGATTGAAGAAATCCCACAAGACAATACACCTTTAACTCCAACCCATTTTGGGGAGGACCTTTACCTGTACGAGTCTTTTCCTCAATTGACACCATATGATTTTGTTGATCCTGTTCCTTTTAAAACTCCCGTCGATTCAAAAGGGTATACATTTTTTCAAGTAACCATGTCTGAACTAGCATCTTTGGTTGGGCTATCTATTCCAATTACATCAGCTCCTGCCCTAGCTACCCCGTTGATTTTTACAACTTCACCAGAGTCATATTTTCATGGTGGCCCTTTGGTCCCATCAGGTTACAAATCATTATCTGGAATTTTCTCAGGTGCATCTTCAAATCGATGGACTTTACCAATGTCATCATTCGGTATTTTAACTGGTAATCCTATAGTAAGTACTAAACGACTTGATTCATTATACACATCTTCAGGGCAATATCAAGCTGGTCCTTCTGGGTCTATTCCTTCAAGTACCGTATCAATTGGACTCCCAACATTTGGAGAGAAATATTTTCCGTCTTATTATCCTCTTCATGCTGGGGGGCAACCTTTGGTCACCCAATATGACAGTGCTCCGTCAATTTTTGGTCAACCTAATGTTGAAATGCATGTTTGTCAATGGCATCCCACTCTGCCTATCCAACCACAAACGGTTATACAATCGTATCAACCAGTTCAACCTGTTACACCCACATCATTACCACTTGTTAATACATCTTTACCCCTGTTAGAGAATCAAAATGTTGTACAACCTTATCAAGCGGGTCCTTCAACTCAATATCATCAAATTTTGGGTCCACAGACTCCAAATCCTTCGGTTAATTTACAACAACCTGTATTCAGAATCATTTATTCACAAGCTGGTTTACCATTTTATGGGATGTCACAACCGAAGCCTGGTTATACCTATCAACCGAATCCAGGTTATCCTAATTTGGGTCATAACATTGGTGGACATACCCCTTGGAAGCCATAGGCACAAATGCCTCAAAATTCATTTCAACAAGTATCATATCCAAGTTTTGGTCAATAGAATCCTCAAGTGTTTCCTTTCAAAACAACCCCTATCTGGGTTACCAGTAGCAGATTCCTTATGCTGGTGCTCAAAGGCCTGTTGCTCAAGCAATTCCATATTACCCTAGCTATGCTCAGCCTGACCTTAATCGACAGTTTACCTTTGTTACAACTTTAGAGTTACCATATTTAAATCGATTAACCAATGATCCAATTAACTATGCTCCTTGGTGGCCGGTGATACCTCATAAATTACCCTAAGATATTCCTAAGTTCAATGGAAACCCTGGAGAAGATCCGTCGACTCATGTCATGACTTATCATTTATGGTGTTCATAAAACTCCCTGAATGATGATTCTGTTTGAATACGTCTTTTCCAGCGTACGCTCACAGGTCCGGCTGCAAAATGGTATATTGATTTACCTAGAGCTTCTTTTGATAATTTCACAGCCCTAGCTACTATCTTTTGGAATCATTTCTAGTTACCCATTAGACATGAAATTGGAATGGAACCCTTGACCAATTTCAAACAGACTAATGCTACTCACATCTCTGATCATATTCATGAGTGGCATCGTCATCGTCGAATGGTTAAGACCTTTGTTCCGAATCAGCTCCTTGCTGAATGGTTCATTAAGTCCCTGCTACCATCTATAACTGAGGATGTGGCTAAGGGTGGTGTCGTCACAGAAGAGAAATTCATCGCTCATGCACAATATTTAGACTTGATTTACACTTAGTTTGGCATGCTCTATGAAAAAATTCGTAATGCGCCGAGATCTAATTTTACTGTTCCTCCTCAATTAAAAGACTCTTATGCTGGGGATAGCTTGATAGGCACTGAAAGCACACACCACACTACTGCACCTGATCCTGTTCCTGCTTCCGAAATTAATGCCGTGTCATTTGACAAAGGCAAAAGTGACAAGCAACCCGGAAGTAAGAAAAAGCAAACTTTTAACCCGCAGGAAAGATCATCTGATCAATCGTTTGGACCTAGGAAACCTCGTTATCCATGCATAATATGTAATGAGGAACATTTTGTTAGGGATTGTCCTCACCATGCTGAAGTCTCAAAAATCATCAAGACTTCCCATGCATCAACTGTGTTGACAAACCCATTTCCAAATCCGAACACAAACATGATTGCTACAAATCCAGCTCCTAGTTCGCAAGTGTTAATGTTATCTGTCACAAAACCTTCAACAAATATTTTGGTGTCAAGCGTAATAAAGATTATGGTAGTCAGGCCACTGATCAACCTACTACCTCGACAACGAATCCATCTAAGGAATCAGTACCACCTACTACTATTCCTGAATTGACAATTAAGCCACCAAAGGGAGTAATTCATAAATCGATATATAATCCTCGAGCAAGAGCTACACAAAATTATAATATAGTTGAAGATTTGGATCAATCCCCTTCAGCTATGTCTGCTCTCGAGGTATTACAAAATTTTCCCTCCCAGAAATAGGCTTTATTGTCGGCTATTGGTGGAATTGATCCGACTGATTCTAATCTTGTTGTCTTTAATCATACGGGCTATGTGTTGCAACTACCAGCAGAATTGGAATTCTCCATATAGGTAAATGTTCTCAATCACCTTGTTCATCACACTATTATTGATGAGGGAGAATCTACATGCATTATGTCTCTAAATTGTTGGAAGTCACTTAGATCTCCACGCTTATCACACTCATCAACGACGTTGAAGGCATTTGATGGACGTACATATAAACCTTATGGTATTATTAATAACCTGCATGTTGAACTAGGGGGAAAAACAATAAATATTGATGTTGAGGTTTTTGACGTACCCCTTGACTATAATATTTTACTTGGAAGGCCATGGGTATATGCAATGACTGTAATTGTTTCTACATATTTTAGAATGATTTCCTTTCCACATAAAGGTACTATCATAGTCATTAATCAGCTATCCTTCTTTGCCTATGATTTGCATGTAACTAGAAGTGTTCCGTTCATTCACATACCCCAACTAGAACTTCAGAACATTGGTGTAGGATTCTTAAAGGATTCCACTCTAATGGGAACCTTTGCATTACCACCGCCCACGACGTCGACAGAAATTTCAAGTACAGAGACCTGCTACATGATCTCTTCCACTCTATCTGGCTTAAGGGAGAGTACGAGTGATTATGATATTTCTACATTAGATGAGTTTTTGCCACCCAGCCCTATTGAGCTAGCATAACAATCAATCTATCTGGCTTGGGCGGAAAATCCGAAATCAGCGTTGCCGAGTGTTTCAGTTGATCGTTCCTTAGATTTTGGTACTCCATCTAATCCATTTTCCTCAATGTTCTTGACAGATGAGAATATTTTGGAAGCCATAATGTCAGAAGAAGAACCATGGGAAGATTTTCATCATCGTTCCCATCTTCCTGATTATGAAGAAAATAATCTTAGTGAACTATATCACTCATCCATCAAAAAATTATTTTCGAATTCTTTACCCATTAATGCAATTGATTCCGAGCGAAATCTGTCAAATATTGAAGAAACCATTTCTATCGATATTTTGACCAAACCTGGCGTCGTAGAAAATATTCATGTTGATGTATATTTTTCTCCATCAGAACTCAAATCATATCACTCTCTATTTCGTGAATTCTGTGATGTATTTGCTTGGTCTTACGAGGAAATTCCAGGCATAGATACTAGTATAGTTGAACACACTATTAATATGTATCATGATGTCAAACCGGTGCATCAACGACTTCGTCCTGTTCATCCGAAGAAAGGCACTGTCGTCAAAGCAGAAGTTGAAATTTTTTTGCGTGCTGGTTTCATATACCCTGTTCCGCTAACTGAGTGGGTTTCCAATATTGTTCCTGTCATGAAAAAACAAGGAACCATTAGAGTGTGCGTCGATTATCGAAATGTCAATATTGCTTGTCCAAAAGACAACTATCCTACTCCCTTTATCGACCAGATTATTGACGATTGTGCTGGATGCGAAATATTTTCATTCTTGGATGGATTTTCTGGCTACAATCAAATCAATATCCGCCCAGATGATCAACATAAGACAACATTCATCTTTCATGGGGCACATTCTCTTATAGGAAACTACAGTTTGGTTTACAGAACGCTGGGGAAACTTTTCAGAGAGCAATGGATTATGCTTTCAATGAAATCAAGCACATTGTTCAACCATATCTAGATGATTTACCAGTGCATTCGCAAAATCAGACTGATCACCCGATGCATTTGAGAGCCATTTTCTTACGCTGTCGACACTACAAAATACGCCTCAATCCACATAAATGTGTGTTTTGTGTTGGTTCTGGTCGTTTTCTTGGATTCGTAGTCTCAAAAGAAGGAATTCGAATCGACCCATTGAAGGTTCAGGCCATTCTTGATTTGCCTGCATCGTCAAACTTACTTCAGATACAAAAACTTCAAGGAAAGGATAGCTTCTTAAGAAAGTTCATTCCAAACTATGCCGAAATGGCTGAAGGATTTACTTGACTATTTAAAAAAGGGGTTCCCTTCCATGGGGAACAAGTTGCGCAAGCTTCTTTTGATGCTGTCAAGGACACTCTTGTCCGAGCATCATTAATGTATCCCCCTAATTATCAAAATGATTATTTCCTATATATCGCCGCGACTGAAATGACTATTGCTGTGGTATTAGTCCAAGTAGAAAATGGAATTGAACATTCGATCTATCATTTGAGTCGTAATCATACATAGAAAAGCTTGCCTTGGCAGCTGTTCAAGCTGTCCAAATATTTCACCATTATATCTTGCTCCGAAAAACCACTATAGTTTCGGATTGCAACCCCATGACTTAAATCTTATCATGTTAATTGCTGGGGGGAAAATATTCAAAATGGATTGTCATTTTGTAGGAATTTGATTTGGAATTCATCAAGTCCAAGTCAAAGAAGTCTTTAGTTCTGGCTAAGCTTCTCTGTAACCTTCCCTCTGATAGTACTGCAACTACGTTGAAACCATCAATTCCTGACGAGCCTCTGTTTCTGATCGGATCATCTGCTCCTTGGTATGGGGATTTCATCATTTATCTACAAACCCAAAATTTTTGACCCGATACCTCTTGCTCTGAACAGTGACGTATTCGATACCAAGCCAAATATTATCTAATCGTCGGAGATACATTTTATCGTCGTGTTGTCGATACAATTTTACGGAGGTGCCTCACTCATGAGGAGGCTGAAATTTTTTTAAATGATTGTCATGCTAGGGCTTGTGGTCAAAATTTATATGGATATGCTACCGCATGGAAGATACTCCGCGCCAATTACTTTTGACCTACTATTTTTCGAGATTGCATCCTCGTGGTCAGAAGTTGTCATGCATGCTAGATTTTTTATTGTAAAATCCGCAAACCGCCAGCTCCAATGCATCCTGTTGTCTCTGTGGGACAATTTTCAAAATGGGGTATTGAGTTCATGACCTGTAACCCTCATTCGTCTGGGGGGCATGGTTATATTATTGTCGCAGTCGACTATTTTACCGAATGGGCCGAAGCGATGCCTACATTCAACAACACATGACATACAACTGCATTGTTTTTCTTTAATCATATTATCGCATAGTTTGGTGTTCCACAGGCTATAGTTACAGATCATGGAAAGCATTTTCGCAATCACATGATGGCTGAATTGACTTCCAAGTTAGGATTGTCACATGATAATTCTACTCCTTATTATCCACAATCAAATGGACAAGTTGAGGCTATCAACAAAAGTATTAAACATATGCTTCAACGAATGATAGGAGTTCGTAAAAGGAACTGGCATTTGATATTGTACTCCGCCTTGTGGGCGTATCAAACCTTAGTGAGAAACACAACTGGATTTAATCATTTTTAGTTGGTGTATGGTCTAGAAGCTATCTTACCAATCCAATGTGAAATACCGTCGTTAAAACTCGCGATTGACTTGTTACCTGACACCTTAGAAGAAGAAGCACATATCCTTAACCTCATCCATCTTTATGAAACATGTCGTGAAGCACCATTGACCAACGAAGCACACAAGAGACGTATAAAGGCACAATATGACAAAAATTTCCAGCCTCGCATTTTCTCAGAGGGCGACTTGGTCCTTCTTTACGATCAAGAAGCTGATGTAATAGGTACAGGAAAGTTTGAGCCATTATGGCATGGCCCCTATATTTTCAAAAGGGTTCTTGCTAAGGGCGCCGATGAGTTGGTTTATTACGATGGAATTCCGTTGGCACAACCTAGAAATGGGTTGTATTTTAAATGTTACTATGCTTAATCCTGAGCATAGTAATTTTTTGTATTATATTGTATATATATGATGTTGATTTGCATTCACTATCTTAATTTGTTTTTAGAGTTTTATTAACATTAGTAATCTGATTTACATTTCATCGCAGATGTCTGGATCTTCGGAACCCTTTGTTGGATATGCTGATGGTGCTAGTCGTAGTACGTAGAATCTATCCTCTGTAGCGTGGGCCATTTTCGCTCCGAACGACGAGTTAGTGAGTTTTCAAGGGATTTGTATTGGTAGATAGACGAACAATATCTCTGAGTATATCGCATTGGTCGAACTTCTCTTTGACGCCATTTCATTTGGTATTAACTGTATCATCATAAGGTTAGACTCACAACTTGTGGTATGACAAATTACTAGTGTTTATACTGTTAGAAATCCAACATTGCATAGATTGTTCCCTAGAGTTCGAATTTTGTAAAGACATTTTGATTTCATACAATATCAACACATTTCCAGAAATTTGAACACATTAACTGATTCATTAGCTAATCAAGTTTTAGACAGACATTTGCAACATATGTAAATAAAACATTCACATCATTGAATAGGATTGCACAATAAACATAGGAAAACACTGAAATCATATAGATAGATAGTTATAGGTTTTTACAAAATTTGTGCCCAAGACACATTGGTCATCTGACCTCAAAATGTATGCAAAATGTCACAAGTAAACTAGTGGTGCTCGTGGTAACATGCTATAGATATAGCTATCCTATGAAGTAACCGCATCCAGCAGTTAGGAACCCCAATAGTGTGTCACTGCAGTCGCATAGGAAGCTCTTTGATCCAGAAATCTGGAATCCCGAAGGTCAAACCCTCTATGTGCTGCTGAAGCTAAGTCAGAGTCTCAACCATATCAAGGTCTTGAAGGACTGCTCTCCTGACAACCCTCTCTGCTGGCACATCTACTTTGTGCTCTGGTTCCACTACTGGTTGAACAAGACCAACATCTGCATTACATCAAACATTTAGTTTAGTCTTGGGAAAATATCAAAATACAAAAACATTGTATAAACCTTAGGAAAATAAAAAACAAGGTCAAAACATTCTTACCTATTGCACCCCACTGAGCGCCTTCTGGTAATGCTAAATCTAGATCCCCTTGGAAATCGATGCCTGCGTATGCATACTCATCGATGGTGACGATCTGTCATCGGAACCGGACAAGGAATGCAGTAGAGAACACAAAATTCGATTGAACTGCATGCCGAATCATGAGTTCTACCCATCTCTGCATCCGAGGATCTCTAGGGCTAACTATATCCAATGTCACATGTTGTGGCTGCATCAATGGAATCCGTTCCAAGGCGAAAGATATAAGGATAGAACCATAAATGAAATTATTCTTCCTTCCTCCCTTTGCTTTATTCAGTTGCTCCTTTATCTGAGATAGAACAGCTTTAGAACAGTTGAATATTGTTGGCTCCATACACTCTAGCGCATACTGCATATACGATCTATTCGCTACATGTAATGTAACGGTGCCGACAAGTTTTGCGATCGTCAAAAGGATAGTTCTCAAGGGCAAATATATAACATCTCGAATGTTTATCTTTCCATATTTTCTTGGCTTTGACCCTGGATAACAATGTTTCAAAACATAATCTCTCACTGTCTCTCCTCTAACAATAGACCCTAAGAGTGAAATGGGCAAGCCTCTCCTCGACAAACCTGTGAGAAAGTACACATCCTCGACTGTTATAGGAACCACTTGGTTCTTAATATGAAATGCCTCGATAGCTGGATCCCATGCTCTAATTAACAACTCCAATAGTTCTATTTGTTGCCTGATCCCAGACAATTTGAAGTACTTAAGCAGTCCACAATATCTTGGGGCTCTTACTGTACCTGGATCATTTAAGAAAATCATATCCTATTCTTCATGTTATCTTTCCCTCCATGTAATCGTCATTGTAATCCGATGGAAACCTGAAATAAGATCCATTAGAATCCATTCATTGCAAAAACTAGGCAAATTTTAGGCATAATGTGAAAATCAAAAACTTATATTGCGCTCAACGCACTCCCTAACAAGAGACAGTGCTTTGCATATGCAAGTACCCTTCACTGTACCTGCTATGCAATGCAAGTTTCGATATTCAGGGGTGCGTTGCCCTCTTTTAGGGCATAATTTATCCTAGGGCCTTAAAACCCTAAAAATTTGCAAGAATTGGAAATGAAATGAGTACTAAAGGAAAGAGGAGGGTCAAACGGCAACAAAAACCATCTACAGAAATGATCACAATCAACAGCTGAAGTTCGGGGGAAAAATCAGGTTTAGAGCTCCAAAATGCAAATGGTAACTATGGAATGGTAAAAATGAATAGTGAAACTACTTTTAATAGTCATTTAATTACTTGCAAGTTAAATTTATTGCTATGACTATAGTTTTATTATGTTTTTATCATGAAAAAAGTATTTTTAATCCATTTGGTGTTGTTCTGAACAAGATATACAACTGATGAACAGATTAGTCGTGCATACTATTCCAAAGACTGACTTGACCACAAAGCATACTTTTTCTCCTTATTTTTCGAGCTTTGTTAAAAATGAAAAAGGATTTGAAGCACACTTTTATCTCTTTTTCGAGCTTCGATAACAACGACAAAGGAACCCCTGGAGTTATCTTTCAGCTCTTTTCAGACTCTAATAATGTGAAAATATTGCCGAGCACTTGTCTTTTCGAGCTCGTGAAAGTAAATGAATCGATATCTACTCAGTATAAGTTTAACCCTTTTCCGAACCGAGATAGATTATTTAAGAAAAAAGAATGCCTTGGTTAAACATGACCAAAGAGGTTCTCTCAGATATTATTTTACACTTTTTCAGATCTGAGTGACAAATTTATGAAAAAGTACTTATGGAGTTTTCTTTCGTCCTCTTTTTCAAACTCTCTAAATATTAAAAAGGACTGGGCTATCACTGTCATTAAGCCTTTTAAAACATAAAATAGCGATGGGCTTGTCAATCATGGCAAGAATCGAGTTTCATTCATCGCTAGACTCGTTAAATTATTAAATAGTGATACATTATTCACCCGAAGGGTTGAATTATAGATCAAGCAAATGTTATCCTCCTCAATCTTGTTAAAAAACAAAGAGGTACTGGTCAACAAATGACCGGGGAAAATTTGGGAAAAGTGAGAAAAATTCTTTATGGTAGCAAGTCGCTCTTGAACATGACACTTCCTTCACTCCATGTCCATGACTGTTTGGGTTGGGTAATCATCTTGAAGGTTCATTCATACCTATGGTTCATCATACCTTCACTTCGGTTTTGGGTCAATGCTGCCAACTCATCACAGTGTCACCAATATGTTCAAGATAAGTCATCCAATGAATAAACTCATCCTTCTGCAATACTCGTGAACCTTTATTCTCATGACCGTCATCCCTGAAAATTGCTATATCAAGTCATACCCTTGTCTTCGAAATCAGTATCTCTCGTTTCACAATAAGGTGGCTTCCTATCGATGACAAATAATTATCTAGGAAGTTCACTTAGAAACATCAGATTCCAGTACCATGAGGCTTGTTATAGCATTGACAAGATCCTCATTTCCGAACTTTTGACAGAAAGATTTTGTTTGGAGTTCGACATCAAATCATATATTCACGCCTTACAAAATGTACTGCAGTACCTTGAGGTCCATTGACATCAATGGTGGTTCTCTCGCGTTTGTTACCAGCTCACATCATTGGCGGGTAATCAAACGATGTCTTTCCATGTTCGACGACAAATCATATATTTTCATGGCTAGACTTGTACCCAAATGATCGAGTGAATGAGATAAGAAGACCCCAGATCTAGTTTCAGCCATCCAGGCTATGATTTTAGAATTTTTGTACACATCATCTGTATAGTGACCTTACATACAGATCATCATCCAAACATGGGCCTATATCTGTAGGCATGTCTGCATTGGGCAACATTCCAATGTTGATGACTTTCTAATTATGTACATGTTATTAGATTGTTTATGTGCTGAACATGGGAATGCCTACCCTCAACAATTATGATCAAAGAGGATATATCATGATGTAATGTATTGTAAGATTGATTCAAGTTGCCACTCCGCTTCATCCCCAGCCCATCACAGTGTAAAGCATATCAATCAAAATACTATTGTTATTATTCTGACTTCATGCTTTAGGGGGAAATTGTTATAGGTAAATTTAGGCATCATTCCCAATGACCTGGTTAACTTGGCATCATCTCCAAGACCAATGTATAGGGTCTATCATCCCCTAACATTTCAATTGCTATATTCCCTAAGACAAAGAACAAGACAGATCAATCAAGGACTTTCATCCGCAAAGTTTTCCAAGGTTTGAAGTTTATAATATATCATATGAGAGCTCACCAAAGCTACCTCTAAAGGGACTAAGAGCGTTGCATATGCAGGTATCCCCATGCAAGGCTACTCTGAAAATCACTTCCCGACATCTATGGGTGCATTGGTCAAATTGGGAGCAAAATTCTCATTGTTCCGGAATCTCCACTTGGCTAGTGCCTTCTAGAAGAGTTCACATGTGTCAAAATTTGAATCCATGTGTCCATTTGAAATCTACAAGATCGGGAACATGTCTTGCCTATTATTGGAAAGTCATTGATTGTAAAAATACCTCAGCTACTCTATAAATTGAGCACATATCTTAGTGTTTGATCGGGAAGAATTTGTGTAGAGAAATGCTGGTGGATTTTTCATTGAGAAGATTGATTTGAGTGACAGTTTTCTGGAGATATCTGCATTGTGATGAGGTTGGGATGTTGCTGGAGATGGTGACACTAAATCAGTCATTTGGTTGTAACCTCCCCTTCTATCATTAATAAGGAATACAACTTACTTTTCCCTGTATGCATCTGTATTAGCTTTGGTTTTCCATATTGAAAGATATTAGTTGATGTATATGGTTTATGCTTTACTGATTTAGAAAACTAACTTGAATAGAAATCTGTATTATTGCTATCTTTTGCTGTTTAGTGTTCATTCTTGCAGGAAATATTTTTAACATCTGGCTAGAATTTGAAGCTACAACAGAAGTGACAGAAGGAATCATTTGGACGCGCTTAGATTCCAAGTAAGCATCTAATCCATTCTGTGTGTCTATTCTTAGTTAGGAAAATTAGTCGTATGGTCTTTAACCTGTTGTTCTAGATTAGCACCTGTCTAGGGAAGTGTGTTTTATTTGTAATTCAAAATTATATCCAACAGATATAACAATGATAAAATCGACATATAAACTAGTACATTTTCACATAAAATATAAAGGGGAAGAAACTATTATTAATGAATGGATAGGCCAACCAGGTTCAGGACTTCCGCATTCTGCCCGACCATAGATTGGCTGAACCAAATATATCTTCAACTAATCACCCCCGTGTCATATTCCAAGCATGAATGTGGGACTCATAACCAACTAAAAATAACCAAATAAGCATGGATGCCACCATATTTCTCCACCTACACCATGAGGAATTTTACTGCCTCCTAGTCTCTATGATTTATCATAATCCACAATCTGATCTAGGCATCATTAGGCCATAATCGAGACACCAACCACCAAGCTTTGCCATATATCCCTCCATTCACCGACCAAGGATTACTATGCCTAATAAAGGGCACCCACCTCTAGGATTTATCGTATATCCCACCATACACCATTCGAGGATTCCTAGGCCCACTGAGGCACACAATACCTACCTTTATCACAACCCATAGTCCGGTTCAAGGGTTACTAGGACAATGGCTTTACTGCAATCCACAGTCTAGTTCAAGGATCACTAGGCCATGTGTTCTTTCATTTAGAGATCCACCTTACTAAGTTTCGAATCCATCCAACAATCTAGCTTAACCAAAACATGAGAACCCCATCACACCATGGATATCCTAAAATGGCAAGGCTAGGCTGAAAAGAACTGCCACACCTGGAAAAAACCATGCATATGACAGGAAGAGAACCGAGAACACACATGAATAACCATGCATGTTAAATATAGCAAGGAAATCACACATCAAAATTAGTACCTGCAAATAATCCCACTGTAGCTGCTAGATCCTGCTCTTCCTTGCTTGATCCTTGCTTTCCTTTGCCTTCTTTTCTCTTCTTTATCTAATGCTAAAGTGCTCCACTAAATCTAAGTGTCCAAGAGTGCGTGAGAGAGAGAGTAGAGAGAGAGCTCCAAAATTGAACTAACAAAAGGTACCAATTGATATTCATAAGCCTTTTTATTAATGAGGCCTCTATTTTCTTCAATTTTCCATTATTTTCCTTCATTTTCCTCCTCACATGCAACCTGTGACCTTTCACCTTCTTTTTTCCCAATTTCCATTATTTTCATAAATAAATGTCACTTTGCCTTTCTAGAGCCTTTTCCATTTCCTTTGCCAATTTCCTTAACAATAATAATTCAAATGAGCACCCACACTAGGATGTTTTTTTCCCAACATTCAACTTGGAATAAATATCCCATAACTATGGTTATTATTTTTCCTTTATTAACTTTTATTTAAATGGAATTTTCACTAGGGCTATTACAAATTCTCTATGTCAAGATGAATGAATTGTCTTTTGAAACAATTGAAACACCCTCACATAACTCTAGTTATATCAGTGGACCCACTTTTGGAGTAAAAAGGATTTTCGTGGGGCATTGTAAGCAACAATATTTGAAGGAAAATGATGAAGTGGACAAAGAATATGGGTCAAGCAAATGTCACCTCGAATCCAAATCATATCAACACTCAAAGTGACATCAAATCAAGCTCTTCCAAGAATTTGTACCACACATGGGGCATGAAATCATTCTATTCTTGGTTGTTGGATAGAGTAAAAAGAAAATATAAAGAAAAAATTGGAATGTTGAAGTCTTAATGATCTAAATGGGAATATTAGTTATGTTATGCTAAGATTGAATAAAAGGATTTGTGACTAAGGTTTGTCTTCAAAATGGCAAGTAGAAGTAGGTGGTTTCATGTGTGTGTGTGTGTGTTTTTTTTAAAAATTTATGTTCATGAATTATTTTACATGAAATAAAACATAAAATTGAAGCATGTAATCAAAGTCTTACACCAAAAATTATTTAAGGAGTTCACCCCTCCTGGGCTACATCTCCTTGGATCAGCTCCAATGGCTTGATCCATTATCGTTAAGCTCAATGAATGAAACAAGGATTACATCAAATGTTGAACAAGGTAATGATAAGTTTCTCCTACAAAGAAACATACTGGTGCAAGTACATCATCCCATAAGCATGGTAACCTTTAGTCAAGCATAAAAATAATCAGCAACAATAGGCATCTTACATCAAGATCCTAAACTCCAGCTTCAAGAGCTACAATTTCACCACATAACACCATGTAGTACATCAAAAAATCTCTCCTTCATTGACATAAAGAGGAAAGAAGTATGAGAAGTTACAACATTGATGAACTTGTTGTTTTGGAAAGAATTTGGAGAGTAGACAACCCCTACAAGGCCATCTTCAAAATCAAACTTCTCCATAAGTTGTTTCAACACTATGGTTGATCATGGCACCTTTTGGCTTCAACCTGCAAAAAATACTATCTAGAGTGCTCTATGGATCATAAGACCTGTTCCATTGAGTCCAGAATAGTAAAAAATGGTACCTCAGCCTCTTTTTGCATCCAATTTGGTCGAAAACTCTAGGAGTTATGACATCTCCTAGTTCTCCCACTATTCGCTCCACAAATTGCACAAAATTCAGGCTGGTCCTACAAATCCGCCAAGAATTTGGAAAACTGTCCTACAATTTCGCCGACTGGTAGCGCAAATTGTGGGACGGTTAAATTTTCTAATAACATCATAAACCAGATTAGTGCTAACAAAACTTCATTAACATTAATTAAAATGGATTATCATTTTTAATTATGTGCTTATGGGTTATCGCTCCTATGGTTCTTGGTCCTGGTTGTATGGTTTGGGGGCTGGCACACGGGGCGGGCCCCCTCTCCCCCCCAATGGCACATTGTATTAAATTTAAATATATGTGGAGTGCATATAATGTTAAGAATCATAGCATAGAGGAGTTGGTAATCATGCATATGTTAGTCCAACGGAGGTTGTGGGTTCGACCCCCACCTGGTCCCTCCAGCCCTTAACCAAAATTTTACAATGCCATGAGGGGGGCACATGGCAGCTTGAGGCTGAGCCACGTGTCTCCTCCTCATTGGCCTGCCCATGACTAATAGAAACCTACCAACTCTCACCAAGACCCACCAACCACCATATTCCACTAGGCAGTCATTCATTTGCCGAAGAGATGGGATGAACATCCCGTTAACCTGCCCAGTTAGAATGCCATGTCAGCAGTACAGACTACTGACTAGCCTCACTGTCTACAATTTTTTTTGCCAAATTTTCCTGTTTAGGAAAACAAATAGAACATGTTTCTGAAGCCATATAGAGTCCATTTCGTTCGAAACAAGTTGTGCTGGATTTAGAACGATGAACACTACATGATCATTCCAATTTCATCTCATTCTAAGAACTTTGATTTTTGAGCAAAAATTTAGCTCCTGATCACTTATGGTGCAAATTGAAGGCCTAAAGAGTTAATCATCCAAGTTTCATCTCAAAATAACCCAACGATATCCTGACATACGTAGGAATGTGAAAAAATACAGATATAATCACAAACACAGAGTTACAACAAAAATAAATCTTCATTTCATTAATATCAAAGAACTGAAAAATGCTTACATAAAGAATGGAAATAAACTAGCTTGGACGATGGTAGCTTATCTCCGAGAAGACATGTGGCAGTTACATGCCTTTTAGTTGTGTTAAAATGAGGATCAAAGGCCTATTTATTATTGGGAAATAATGGACAACCCTAAACATCCAAAATCCTAACCCTAGGAGATGAAGTGCCAAAACTGCGGGCCCTGTTGGGCTAAATTGGCACATCAAATTCCAAGCATCGTAACTTTGGCATGCGATCTCCATTTGAAGTGCATGATACCTCATTAGAAATACCTATCAGAGGAATACAACTTTTGATTAAATTTTTTTTTTCTTGTTTTCCATAAAAAAACGTTCCTTAGGGCCTCAAAACAACTCTGGACGTTAAGGAACTGAAAAACTCCCAAAAATAATAAATTGTGCTACAATTACATAAACTGAAAGAAATAATGGTACACTGGTGGGGTTCCAAGTGGAATAAGAGGGTGGCTACAAATACTCCCCTATATCAGTCCTCCCCCCTTAGGAAGCAATGGTACCTATTGCGTTCAATGCCTCCATGAGATGGGGAAAATTCTGTTGAACTTGATCCCTCGTAAGCCACTTTCCTTGGTGCAGGAGTTGGCCAACTTTGACAACCCAATACAGTTGGATCTTCTGTTGGCGAGTGTTCTTGATCTGACTGTCCAAGATTTGATCAGTTGTGGCTTGTTCCATGCAGTATGGGATTATCTCAGTTGGTGTGAGTTGTCGTGCAATGTTTGATGTGTCTAGTAATGGTGGAAATTATGGACGAAGGTGGTACACTTTGAACAATAGGTGCAAGCCAAGGAATTGGGGAACATTGAGCTCAAAATCATTGTCCCATACAACCTTAGTGATTGTGTAAGACCCATATCAAAATGGGCGAAGCTTGCGGTGGGCCCCAATAAGTCTCTCCTTCTGCAAATGTAACCAAAATTTGTTGCCCACTTGGAACTTGTGTGGCACTCAATGTTGATCATGACATTGTTTGTACTTATAATTTTCTCTGTCCAATATATCATGGAACTGCTGGCGGGCATGTTGAATGCACTCAATGAAGTTATTAGCCTTGTCAGCTTCGAACTAGACATGAGTTGAATATGTGTAGCTGTAAATGGTATGCGAACATCAAGGGGACAGAGTGCCTGGAATCCCAATCCTACCTAAAAGGGTTTGTGGCAGTTGAGTTGTGGAGACTTGTGTTGTAGTTGCGTTGGACATAGGGGAGGCTCTTATCTCATGTGTGTGGGTGCTTTGAGTTTTACATGCAGAAGATGTGCACGATCATGATGTTGACGACCTCTGTTTAGAAATTAGTTTGGGGGTGGGAGGTCATGGACTTAGTGAGCTTGATATCCAACAACAACCAGAGCCTTGAACAAAATTCACTTAGGAAGACTGTCCTAATTTGAGATAATGGATTGTGGCCGGATCCCAAAGTTTACCCATGCTTATTCAAAGTAGAGTTTGGTAGTCGCTTCTACTCTGATACTCTTCTTGCAAGCCGCCATAATGGCCATCTTAGAGAATCTTTCGACGACCAAGAAAAAACAGTCATTTCCATACTTGGTAGAAGGAAGGCATGACATGTAATCTATGGCGATGGATTCCTATGACCGACTACGAGTATGCAGAGGAGTATACAAGCCTTGCTTCTTAATCGTAGGTTTGGAAATGGCGCAAGCAACACAAGATCTAATGTACTTACGGTTATGAACAAAATCATACCTGATTGGCTGCTGATCAGACAAATTCAGTGTAACTATTTCAAACCAATATTGTGACTGAGGCTTAGCCTCCTCAATCTAAGAGGGCTCTCTCAAGGGTTAATGATATTGAATAAAGATGTAGATAGATGGCTAACTCTATGAATTATGTCTTGGTTTTGTATGTTTACAGGTTGAAAAGATGAAGGCTTGCTACCATTGGGATATGGAATCAGTGACAGGGATAAATATGACAAAGGTTCTCATTGTGGAAGCTGAGGCTTGTATATATTTCAATGAAATAATAACACATTCAGGAAAATCCCAATAACTTGAGGTTCAAAGGAAGTCAGAGCATGTTGACACATGAATTCTGAGTAATGAGACATCAAGGTATTGAAAGCAAAATACTCAAAGAGATTCACCATAGCTTAATACTTAAAGGAAGTCAGAGCATGAACAATCATGAATTCTGAGTAATAAGAATTAAGACATTGAAGAAAACCTTTCAAAGATAGGACCTAAAACTCATTTGACCATAGCTTAATACTTAAAGGAAATCAGAGCATGAACAATCATGAATTCTGAGTAATAAGCATTAAGACTTTGGAAGAAAAACATTTCAAAATATAGGACATAAACTCATTGAAATATACTAAGAATCTTAGGTGAAGAAAAGTGGTATTGTTACTGTATATATCAGAAACTCCAAAAGCTTTACAATAAAATAGTCTGCTGGGATAACATTTTCCAACCCTTAATTCATTGAATTACTCACTAATTATAGGCATCTAGCCTTTACATCCAATATTCCAAGTGGCTAGATCATTAAACTCTATTACTGACACCAAATCTAACCACTAACTAGATATTTAAAACTAGAATTGACACCTTTCGAATTAGGAGTTAGAGTCCTACTATGACTCAAACACATACTTATTGCATTTTAATCTAAATATGATCCAAATATTCCTCGAAAGGAATCATGTATTTCAACCATACTGGCCACAAAAAAAACATTAATACTCTGACTATCTTCATGAAGCTGCTCTGCCTACTATTAAGGAGTTATCAGTTTGATGATATGGCAACATAGTGAGTTGGTATCTTCGAACTATATCCATAACAAAATATCTCCACGTAGCAATATTTTGATCTGATACTCTTTATCATTGCTCTGATAATATTTGTCATTTCCCATGAAGAAAAGACTTTAAATAGCTATTGACCCTTCACCTTCTTCCAAAAATTGACCTTGCTGTAAAAACATAGTTTTGAGCTACTTTCGTAGCATAAACAAAAAGGTCATCTGTGATAATCCTCTGCTATTATTGACCATTGGAGGGTGTTAAGTGATCAAAAAAATTTAAATACAAACTTTAAATTTCCTTAACCAGGTCAATTTAAGTGACTTGAAACCAAAAATATGTCTTCAGAAATTCCGCAACAAAAACTGGGCTTCAAGCCTGGGACACACTACGAAATTGCCTAACTACCCACAGACTTCACATAATTTGGATTTTAGGCCTAGAAAAGGTACATTGCTATGTGAGATGATAGTATGAATCCTGATAAGGAAAATTTGGTTAAAAATACCTCTTACCCTCCTCAAGAAACAAAATTTTCACCTTCAGCCACTTCATCTACCAATAAAAATGACTTTGTTTTTCCTAAAAAATAAGGCTGCACTCATGAGCTCCTATATCTCGATACCTGATAGATGTTGCACAAATGGAAAAGGTTTTTTTAGATAAGAATGTTTATAATATAAACCTCTCTTGGTTTTTTTAAAACCATCTTCAGTTGTTCAAAATATGCATTATAAAATCATGTATAAAATAGGAAAATTCAGAATTCTGAAAATAGGTCCCAAAGGAAACTTTGAATCTCCCAATTGGTGGAAAATAGGAGAAAATTGAAAGAGGTTTTGGTTCCTTGTTATGTGCTTATAAAAAACCTCCATATTTTTTAAAATCATCTTCATTTTTCTGAAAATTCCTCTCGAAACCAACAACTCAAACAGTCCAAGAAACACAAAAATCCCCTTGTAGCTCCTGGTAGAAATACATGTAACCTATCTAGATGAAAGCTTGTGTGAAGTTGAGGTCATCCATGATCAGTTAAAATTATAAAGGCTCCTATCCAAACACATAGCCTCCTCTTTATGCTTTCCTCTTCATGGCAATTTCCTTTTATAACCCAAACTGCCCTCTTAAAAATGTGACAACTGTAAAAAACAATTTAGACAACAAGCTGTTTGTCACAAAGCTAACTTTTCAAAGGTGAAAAATGAATAATACATGAAAAGTTTGAAAATTAAATGACAGAGAGGAGCTTGGGTAACTTGTTTAAGGAATGAAATTTGAATGTGGAGAGAAAGGTGACAAAATGAGGGAGTGGAAAGCAATGATGGGTGGTATTTATGCTTTTGTAAGCTTGGATGATTATAAAAATAAATTGTATGACCTTACCTTTACCCTAAACCACTAAATACTTGAAAGGTCATCATACCATTCATTTTTGCAGAAAAACATAATTCTGTAGCGTTCTCAGTTATAAATTTTACAGATTTGCTGCAGAATCAGGAAAAATCAGACATGTGACTTAAAAACGAATTTTAAACCAATGCATGTGAACCTAAAGTGAAAATTGATAGATATGACTGAGATGACATGATCAATGAGGTGTTTTGGACTTAGGATAAAGACTTATTTCATGAATTTTTCACTAATTTCATGTACCAACCTTATGAGATAGATGAAACCTAGATGAGTGACCCTAATAAAAAAATAAAAATTTATATGTGATAACACTTACCAACATCTTGTCGAAGGTCCAACCAATAAAAATACTTCTACAACACTTCCATTGTCTTCTCTACCCCAAAATGTCCAGCGAACTGACTGTAGTGCACATCCAAAATCATCTTGGCACACTTTCTTGAAGGAACACAAAGGTGTCATGGGTGGCATAACAATGTGTCCTTGAAGTGAAAATCAAGAACTTTATTATCACTCTTGATAAGAGTGAATTCTGGATCACTCTTGTAAATATGCAACCATCCCGAAGTCTTGTGTCCATAAGAGTCGAGAATAGTGGTCAATTCCATAACTCGTGGTTGGTTGAAGAAGCGTGCAACATTATTGGTGTCGCCCTCCTTCTACTTAATGTTCAAATGGGATTGTTGCATATATGTGGACCATTTCTGATGGTGATCATTCTATAACTTTCCTTGTGTTTGTATGAACTGCAAGGGTCGATGGTCTGCGTGGATGGCCGTTTCCTTCCCCATAATGTAATGATTTTGTTTTCGGTAGGCCTACATAATGGAATACATCTCCTTATCATAGGTAGAATGATTTCAGACTGTATTCGAAAGTGTCTCATTGTGATATGCCACTGAAATCCCCTACTGGGTTAAGGACTGCACCAATGGCATAGTCAGGGGCATCTGTCTCAATTTCAAATGATTGTTGTAGGTTTGGTAATGTGAGCAGTAGTGTAGGGAAAACCAAACGGTGGTATTGGCTAGTGAAAACGGTGCATGGTACCACCATTCCAACTGAGTAGATTGTATGGGAATTGACACTATTCGTTGTCCCTGATGTGGACGCTTGGAAAGGATCTGTTGTAGAAGAGGTGGTCTTCTGCTTCCATTTCCGTGTTGTCTGCTATTTCCGCTCTTAGCTTGGAAAGATGTGCACATTTAATCATATGGTGAAAATGTGAACAAATCCGGCAATAGGTACGCGTGATCTTCTCTTGGTTAGAGAGAAGTCTCTGTGGCAGAGAAGAGACTGTGTGAAAATTGTTTGCAAGGGGCTTCAGTTCTCTGCACTAGTTGACCCAGTGGTCATTCAGGTCGCACAATCCGCATTTTATCCTAGGTTTGGCCTCGGTCATGCTTGGTTGGTGTGTCGTCCCAGTTTTTCCATCAGGCCCGTGTGGGTGTGGGGTTTCTGGCCTAATGGTGATGTACTTTCTAAATCGCCTAAGGTTATCGTCCCGTTTCTTCTTTATTGTATAAATCATATCGATGAGGGGACGAACTCATGGGATATAAGTACAACGCTGTCCACAATGATTTCCCTGACATACTGGGCAGAATATCCTAGATATGGGGGTCCCTTCGTGCTCAGTTTGTGGTTTGGCAGGGTGCTAGCGTCATAACGTTGCTAAATCAGGGCTGATGGTGACCACATGATTTTTCACTTTGCAGAACGCGCATGTTGGTCTTCTCTATAGAGAGAAGTTGGGGGTAACTAGGGGTTCCTGGATTGGTCACTTTTTAGCTGACAAGAATAGAATGAATCTGATTTTCACCTCCTCTTGGGTTGTTGAGCTGTCCGTGGATTCCGAGTTTGTTGCATATTCTTGGGAGAGGCGGACTATGGTTGATCGCTTACGAGCTAGTGCTTTGCAGAATCTTGGTATGTAGTGAAAACGACGTCTTGGGTGGTCGTCACCGCATATCTGACATGAATACTGGACATCCATGTTGGCGAGATATACTATATGGACTGGATACCACCATTAGAAAATTTCCAAAGCTAGGAAATCAACGATGAAATGATCAAGCTCATCACAAAGTACACACCTTTCGACTGGGGGAGGGGGTCTGGCGTGGAGTCTTTCTAGTGCCCTTCGTTCCTTCTATAGGTACAGGATGGTACGAGGTTCATCTCCAGTAGACTGGGTGAAGGGATCCTCTTTGTAGGATCGCTCGATGGCATGTAAGGCATCCCTATATCGCGGGATCTCTGGGAAATGATTTGTATAATGCCCATAATTGCTACAGATAGTGCATGCGTGATTGGTACGCAATGCTTTGCCTTTACCTTTGGTGGCAGGTTCCTTTGTACGGGAACACGACGTCGCGAAGTCTTCCTTAGAGCCGAGGAGTGGTTTTAATTCATCTAGATCTGGACAGATACGGGTAGGTTGACCTATTACGTCGCATATGGTGCAAACTGGCGAGTCCCATTGTATGGTGGGGGTCTCCATCTTCTTTCTTCTCTTCTCGATTTTCTTAGCCGTAATCACCAGTTTTGCAATGGAAATTTCCTTTGCAGGGATGGTTTCGACTGTTTCTTGGGCAGATGGGGCCTCCTCGAGACTGAGGGGCTTTGAACCTATGGAAGTGATGTGTGTGGCTCTTGTCCCTGTAGGGGGGATGAGATACCAAACCGGTATTGCAAACAATATGTTTGGTAACACCATTATTACCAAAACCTGCTGGGAGACAAAATCAGCTGGGGGGTAGAGGAAAGGGGTTTGGGAAGCGGTGTAGGCTAGAGAGGATGCCGTGGCCAAGGACTCGGTGTCATTACTACTTGTGTTTGTGTCTTGACTAGCTTCGGTGCTTGATGTGGAAATCATGCACCAGAGCCCCTGTGACATCAGGTGATGACTCAGGTATAATGGGAGGATCTCCTAGGAATTATCCTAGGATGGACGACAGTTTGAAATGGCCAGGGCCATATTCTTGGTACCTTGAAAGCATATCCGAGGATGTATCTACATAGGGTAGAATTACATCGGTGTTTGTTAGGGGTCGTTTCTCGCTATGCATTAGTTGGTCGACAATAATGATGCAGTCCTCGTGGGGGAACATCATAATGCGAAAGACGTAGGAGGCTATGGCTAACATGGCATACATATAACTCTGACCAAGGAGTATATTATAGTTCAAGTGAGCGTCCAAGTCTTCAATGTCTATATGGACCATCTTTCTGGCTAAGCAGACCGAGACATTTTGGTAGAGACCGACGGGGGTCGAAGGACGATCATCGTATGCTCTAAGCGTGATGAGTGATGGTTTTAGTTCGGGAGACCCTAACTTCTGCTAAACTTTTTTTGACATGATGCACATGGATGCACCGTCGTCAATGACACATCAATGAATGGTGATATTCTGGACTGACACTTGTATCTAAAAGGCGACCATCGAAGGAAGTTGGGGGGTGGCTTTGTCCAAATCAAAAGCCATTAGGCGCGTTTCGGCAGGATCGATAACACCTAATGCAGAAAGCAAGGCTTTCCGTTTTTTTGGGCATGACTGCATACTTCCAAAGCTGACATAGCGGCGGGAGATTGGGCTAGATCATTGAATTTTCTATAATTATGGGCCACTTTGGAGTAGTTTCTTGCTCGCCTATTTGGTCCCTTAGTCATCTTGGGTAATGGTTCAATATGCATCTTTGAAATGGTCAAAGATGTAATTGGTGCGTTGGTACTAGCCCTTGACGCGTTGGTGTCTAGTGGGGTTTCGTAATTACGATTCCGTGTTTGAAAAAACAACTCTTCGCTAGTCATGTAGATTTCGTGGCTGTTTTTTCTAGAGTCGTTGGGATTTTGTTTCTGAGTGCTGACCGTCCCTTGATGGGGGAAAGGTTCCTGCATCATAGATGTTTGTTGGGAAGATCCTCCTTGTCCTCGGTTACTCTGCAACTTCTTCAGCTCAGGGAGATCGAGACAGTGGTGAGTATAATGGCTGTACTCACCACAATTTGAATAAGAGTGGTTTTTTCGAAGAGGTGGCATTTTTCTCTGTCGTTGGGCATTGCTTGGTTCTTGGCTCTGATTTCGGTTGTTTCCTCCAGCTTGAGATAGTGGTGGGCGTTTTTGGTTGCTGCCCACCTGTCCAGGATTCCCTTTGGGCTTGTTTTTTCCTTTTTTATTAACCACATTAGGAGGGTAGTTCTCTTGGTTATATGATTGGTGTGGATGGTTTTGGGACGGCTGCACAAAGTTCACCTGTGCATTATTCTGCATAGGCAGTCTTGTGTTGGCGACTGAGCATAACGCGGCCCCTGGTTTGCACCTGGTTGTTGGGGGGAGATCTTCCATCAGTATGTCTTTCTACGTACTGGGTCCCCTGAGCCGGAGGATAGGGTCCTCCATGGTGATACGACTGCACCTTATTGGTCAAATTTTGCTGAGGCATATGATCACTTTGAAAAATGGGTTGTGGTATGTTCCAGGTAGAACCATACGTATAACTGGGGTTTTGACTGTTTCCTAGGTAACTTTGGGTCAATGACCCAATTAGACCATCTGCAGAGTTCGACGTGCCTGGCAATTCTTGATAAGTTTGCAGGCGCGGGGATTTCGGCAGGATATTGTAAATATATCCTGACTGTGTATAAATCAACTTAAGATGTTGGGCCTTGCTGATGGCGTCCTCTTAGGATCCAAGCCTTTGTTGCACCAAATCCTTTGAAATCTCTGTAGTGGCAGTTTTCAAGAACAAATCTAAAAGTACCCGATCATCTAGTTTAACTTTACATAATCTACGATGCCGCCTCCATTCGTGGAGATGATCTGAGATATGGATGGCGAGGGTTTTTCTAAAGTGTGTTAGTAGTTCCATTCCAGAATCATGGTGAATGGGTAACTGAAAATATGTTAGGAACATAGTGGCAAGGGCGATAAAGGTTCCATGTGAAGCAGAGGGTTGCTCCACATACCATTTCGCTACTACTCCTGTCAGAGTGCATTGAGATAGTCTCAACATAATAGTGTCGTCAATGATACTGTTTGATGAGAACCACAGGTGGAAGGTCATGAAATGATTACCCGGGTCTTCCACTTGCTTTTCTTTGAAATTTGGAATATCTGAAGGGAGCTTCGTGGGCATGGGAGGTCATGTAGGGTTGTGTGCAATGGGATCATTCATTAGCTTCGTTAAATCTGGTAGATTCAACGAGGCTAAAAAGGGTGACTGTGAGGTTGAAGCCATTGCAACTTGTGAAGACACAAAGTTCTCGTTAGGAAGAGGGTTTGTCTGCGATGTACCATGTTGTGTATTCGACTGGCTTCCCGAATGGGGAGCACTCCTCTACCCCCTAGGAGTTGTGGGAGGAGTGGTGTGTGGTGTGGCATTGGGACACCGACCAGGGTTCCCAAAAAAGGATGCCCCAATAAAGGACGAACATATAATGGTGGCAGCATTTTGTCTTTGACACCTAAATGGCGAAAGACCTGGAACCCCTCTTGGTAATGGGGGGAGGTCCAAAAGATGTCTAGATCGACGAGGTCTCGTTGGGTCCATTATGGTGTCGACTAGATCTGGATTTGGAAATATTTGAGGGGATAGAATTTACGATCAAATAAAAATTTTGATCGCATACATAAAACAAAGCGAAAATAAAATTAATTTTCCCTTTAAATTAATCCTCTGTGATTAGTCAATAAAAAAATGTGGTTTTTGTTTGTTTTGCGTATGATACTCAAATCATAGAAGACCTATTTGTCCTGAGACACTCAAATGTAACTGGGCCTTGAGAAGATATCTTGTGAGTGCTGGCACAATGTCCTGTAAGAGCTGGCGACGCTCCCAATCAGCCGAAGAAAATCCACCAAGGTAAGGGTAGAGGATCTAGTGCTTACCTGCACCGTCACCTATAGGGAAAGGATGCCCTAGATTTGGCCACTAAGTACCACTGTCCCATGTGAGCATTAGAGTCTTGGGATTCTTGGTAAGTTAGCTAATAGTATCGAGTATCAGCCGGGTCAAGTAGTCCCAACTGATACCGCACGCACTGCGCCTAAGCTTAACCCCCTCTGAAACAGGTCTCTGTCGAGCTCAGGTTTTCTTTTCCATGGGCTAATAGGTGGATTTAAAGCTCCCTAAATAGTCAAATTCTATGTTTCAAGATGAAGAATGATCAAGGCAGCTTATTGGATGCCTCCCCCCTTGATCCTAACTTAGACTATAAATTCTTTTGTGGCCCCTGTGGGGAGAATTTAGTGAGTTTTGTAAAGTTAGTTTTAGGTGTCTTTGCTTTACTTAGTGTGTGGATGTGTGTCAGAAAAAAGTGGACAAGCACATAGTTTGAACGTGTGGAATCGCGATGATCCTTTTCAAAATCCCCTATTAAACTATGTTGTATTGTTCCTTCCTCAAAAGAAAAACATGTGCAAATATGGGCTGCTTTCTATTTTTTCTGGTTAATCTATGTGATCAACTAAAGGGAGATGGTGATTTGTGAATAGAGAGCATTCATATGCTTGCCTAGGATCACAGAAGGGTGCAGAGGCAATAGAGATTACTTGCTCTTCTATTGACAATTCAATCCTGGTCTCGAAATCCTAGTGCAAAAATTGAACTAAACTAATAACTTTTACACTAGAAAAAAGAAACTAGCTAAGCATGCGTGGACTTGGGTCACTTACTTTGGCTAATTATCTAGGTGTGTTGTTTCCTAAATTTGCAAAACATAAATTTTTTTCGGAATGCAAGTTAATTTTCCCCCTTACTTAAACTATGTGTGAACTTTGCAAAAATCAACTTGAAATAACACTGACACTAAGCCTACAAAAATCAACTAAGAGTGAGCTTTAACAAGCTGTGGGGTACCTCAACCAGTGCTGGAAGATGTATTATGGGCTGCTAGGAACTTTACAAGCAGGAAAAGATAGAAATGTGGGAGAAATTTCTCATTATATCTTTTGCGCGCGAAAGGTTGCAACAGGCGCGATGTCTGCACATAGGTCATCTCTGAACGTGCGCCCTAGGCGCGTCTGTGGGAGGGAAAAGTGCGCAAATTCCTGCAAAAGTAATTTTTGGATTTTTCTACTTCAGTCTATCAGTTGGGATGAACTAGGGATTGCAAGAGAAAAAGGGGGAAATTCAACCCCACTTCACAGCACAAACAAAGGTATCTATAAAAAGGCACAACCGCATAAACTTGGAAATAAACGTTAGTGGAGTCGCAAATCCTATGTTAGTGTGTTTGGTGCATGTATGTACGAAATCACACCAATTTAAGGGGTGTGGTTTACCCTCTTAAGTTATTGGTCACAGACAAAAAAAGAAGTGGAGTCAAGCAAGTTAGTGGAACATGTTAGAACATAAACATACTAGATAGAGAAATAACATGCATATTCAAACTAAAACTAAAGAAATAAAACAAAAGCTTTGAATAGAGTCAAACAACTGCAATAATCCAAATTGTGGCTCTTTCGGCCCCTCTTATTGAGTGCTGGTAGGAAATGAGGATGAAACTTTAACACACTTGCCAAGGGGCCCTTAGAACTTGGGTTCTAAGTCCCGATGCAAGGATGTATTTACTTCCAAGCTTGCCTCGGTGCAAACTCTCCCTCTCTCTACTATGGTGGACTGAACTTGTTGGATGGCCAATAATTGAGTTTCCTCTATCTCAACTCCGTATCACACATTGCTGGTATTTCTTGGGGAAATTTTGGCTAGCATAAAAATGTGCTCTCAAGTTGTTCATCTCTTGGTGGCCTTATATAGGAGAATTCAAATCCTCCTTCCCTCTCTTGGTACATTATGGATGGTGACCCAAGAGAGGGGGATGATTCTATTGTGTTCTCCCTTGACGTCTAAGGAGGCTTTGGTGGTTGTCCTTAGGTGGCTTCAAGTGTGAAATCACTGTCATGGAGTGTGCTTTTTGTGGTCCCAGAAAGTGACTTCCGCCACTCCTATGATTGCACGCATTTCGGGTCAAAAGGCATGCAAAGGTGTTCTTCTCGAAGGATTATGTGCGCAAAAGCATTTATGACTTGCTAAAATTTTATTTTTCCTCAGACCTTAGAGATTCTTAAATACTTTCCAGATTCTCTAATGTTTCTCAGCCCTGTAAATCCTTCTGCCTGACATTAAATAATGTCTTCTTTGCTTGTACGATTTTCCAGTGTTAACAGATAGCCATGGCACTTCATTTAAGTCATATCTTGAAAGCTAATAAGCATTATTTGGGACTTTATTGGAGCTATATTTTTTAGGACCCCACCACCTTTTTCCTAGTTGTTTGAGCCTTCTACATGGTCAAATCAAGTTGTTAGAGCATTAAATGATGGATAAAAATTCAAGGAACATTTCCATGCAATCACAAGCGGAACATTTGTTCATCTAGTGCCAAAATGACACTTCTTAGCCACATTGATGTAGTATTTTACCTCTATTTGCAATTTACTCAATGTAAATTTGAAAAAAATAACTCTTTTAACTTAACCTCCAAGCATTTTTTGGATGCCAAGTTACTTATTTTGTGGGAGACCAAGGAGGAAGTTTTGAAGAGCCTCATTGTTCTCATAGGCACATTCTACAACCTCGTACAAGGAAAATGTGTAATTCCTTCCGTGCTCAACCTTAAGTTGACATGTGTTCCTTTTAAAATAAATAAATAAATATTTAAATAAAAAAAACAATGTTAGTTACAATTAAAGACAAAAATTAAGATACATGTTTGGTTAGTTTTAATTAGAAGTATCATAAAGCATCAATAATACCACTCTCATTATGCTTACTCAATTCCATGTTGATAAGAGATGTGATAAATATATTTCACTCTCACTTTCTACCATAAATAAATAATACAATTTTATATCAATTTTGAAAAGAGATAAAATAATTAAGAGTAAAAAAATATTATATTTTCATTTTTGTTTGTTTGTTAGGTAATGCGAGTCTTGAGATGACTAACACACCTAACCTATATCTTGAGTAGTTGCGACCCAAGGGCATCTAAGCCGTCAAAATTACCTGGGGTGTAACAACCCTGGTTAAAAATCCATGTAATGAAGTTAATAAAGGAAAAATAAGACCAAGGTCATGGGGCACATATTCCAAGATGAATGTTGTGCAAAACATCCTAGTGGTTGTTCATTTGATTTATTATGGCTAAGGAAATTGGCAAAGGAAATGACAAAGGCTTTGATAAGGAAAAGAGGTGTTAATTGGCATTTTATTTATGAAAATAAAGTAAACTGGGAGAAAAGGAAGGTGAAAGGTCACAAGTTACATGTGAGGAGGAAAATTAAGGAAAAATAGTGGAAAATAAAGAAATTAGAGGCCTCAATGATAAAAAGGCTTATGAGGATCGGTTCACAGCTTTTTTCAGTTCAGTTTTGGAGCTCTCTCTCTATTCTCTCTCTCTCTCTCTTACTCTTGCACACTTAGAGAATTATTGGAGCACTCTAGCATTAGAGAAAGGAAAGCAAAGGAAGGGAAATAAATCAAAGGAAAGAAAGGATCAAGCAAGGAAGAGGTTGGATTAATAAACTTCAGGAGGAATACTTGCAAGTAACAGGTTGCATGTGTGATTTCATAGTTGGTTTATGGATGCATGATACATGCATGTATGTTTTGGTTCTCTTGTTTTCATTGGCATGGGTTTTTCCAGGTGTGACAATGGTTGCAACCTTTCTTTGCCATTTCCATATAGTCACGGTGTGATGGGGTTCTTTTACTTGGTTGAGTTGGATTTTTGGATGGTTTTGAAACTGAGTGGGGTGGTCTCAGGAATATTCCCAAAGGCCTAGGAATCCCTTGACCGGTAATGGCGAGATACATGGTAAAGCCTCAGGGTGTAGATGGGAAAATTCCTCATGGTTTGGGTGGAGATATTTGGAGTCATCCATGATTTTTGAGGGCTTAGTGATCCCTTCAATGATATATGGTGGGGTTGCGGTAAATCCTGACAATGCATATTTATTTTTTGGGCCTAGGAATCCCTTGACCAGTAATGGAAGGATTGTGGTAAAGCCTGGTTGTATAGATGAGGGTTTCAGGCCTAGGAATCCCTTGATTGGTAATAACAGGATACATGGTAAAGCCCGAGGAATCCATGGTTTGTTTTGTTGTGAGTCCCACATTCATACTTGGAATATGGCATGGGGGTGATTAATTGAAAGAAAGATTTGGTTCATCCCAATCTATGGTCGGGTGGTACGTGGAAGTACCTGCCTTGGTTGGCTTTTACATATGTTAATAAGAGCTCTTTTCCCTTGTATTCCATGAGTATTTATACTTTCTATGATGTGGCTTTGATGGTTGTTTTATCATTGTTATTATTTTGGTTATATGTTGGTTACAAGCATGGGTTATGACAGACTTTATTTATGGCTCTCATCATGTTTTCATTAGTAAATGAATGGTTTATGAATGTATGAAATAACAGATGATCATGCAGCTATTGTAAGATGGCATCATACCTTCATGACGATTCTCAGATAAGTATGAGATCCCTATGTTCCAATATGTAATTATGGCTTATAGATTTCATGTTCATGATGTGTTTAACATAATGTCTATCATGGCTATGCCTTTATAGGTCAAGTTTTTTTCTAAGTTTGTATGGAAGGATTTGTATTTTTTTCATTCATTGTTTTGGAAAGTTTCATCAAGTTTTGGGCAGTGACCTGGAGTCTAGCCCTGAAAAGGTGGCACAGATTTCACGGTAACAGGCACAAAACTATGAAATTGAGATTGCAGTTTCACCCTTGCAGGCTTATGCATGTGGCTGGAGGCTTTCAATCGCATGGATGCAAGATTGTGCATACGACTGGGAGTTCAGGTAAGTGAAAAATGAATTTATCTCAGGGTCTAGGCACCTGGAAGGGTGGTTTAGCCCTTGGGAGTCTTGTAGCAACTCAGGGAAGTCAGTAAGGTTTTGGTTTGTCGATTCTACTTCCTTAAAGTGATCTAGGAGGTTGAAGCACATCATAGTAACTCTTCGTCACATGTTTACCCTGATAGGCCTATTAACTTAAATATGGGAGGGTCTTACAAAGTGGTATCAAAGCATGGTTCAACCCTTGGACTCGAAGGGCATAATGTGTTTATCATGATTGTATGTAGCTTGTATATGTGCTTGTGTATTCATGGTGGTGGTAATTTCTATAGTTGTGTTGACATGTAGCAGTTGTTGATGTCGTTGTTGGGATGTGGTTGTCATGGATGCATGTAGGTTGTATATGCATTTGTTATGCATGTCAGTGTATTTAAGTTTGTTATGCATTAATTGTTATGTTCATGGTTGTTGTGTATGAGATCATGGTATGCAGCTGGTATTGTCATGCATGGTAACTGGGATGATGATTGACATGAGTCGGTATATTTTTATGATTATGATTATACATGTATCATGCTAGTCTGGACTGATTTTGCAAACAAGATAGCCTCCCCTGAACTTCACTAAGGTATGTTGAGTATATTTATATTTTGGGTTAGTTGACATTGTATACTTGCAGGAAGTAGAAGAAGATCAAAGATGACAAGTAGTATGGTAGACTGCATTTCACATGACTCTCCCTATAGAGCGGATGAGCATCATGGTGATGAGTAATTCCCTCACATAATGGACACTTTGAGAATTTTGAAGGAAAAAATAAGAAGTTGAAAAGCAGATAATGAAATAATCATTATCTCACATGAGAGACTTGCCAAGGTACATGAGAAACAAGTAAAGTTAAATGTAGTTATCCTTCATAGTTTTCCAAACTTGAAGAGACATGGAAAACCACGGGTTAGTTATGGATAGAGGAAAAAATGAATGAGGCATAGCACAAGGTCTCATGGTGGGTATAGGCCAGATAAAGATGACACGGTCAGAGATGGCAGGTTCTTGGATACACCGGATAGGAGAGGTGATGGACATCGGTTTTACTCTATTTTTGGTCCAAACATGTATCATCGTCATCATCACTATCATCCTTAAACAAATTATGACAGGGAATATATGTCAGATGAGTTCAAGAAAGCCAAGCCACCTACATTTGATGGAGAGTTGAATAAGTCGGAAGATGCAGAGGCATGGTTACTTGGGATGAAAAATTTATTTGAGTTGCATGACTATATTTCAGTCTCTAATGGAAAGCAGACATCTAGTAAGAATATGTGAAGCGGGTCAGAGACATGAGGATAGAGGAGCCGATTTGGCATGAATTAAAGAGACTTTTTAGTAAAAAGTACTTGTCAGAGAGGTACTATGATGAAAAATCCAAGGATTTCTATGAGCTGAAGATGGGATCGATGACAAATGAGGATTTCACGACTAATTTCATGGAGTTATTGAGTATGTACCGTATCTTAAGGTTGAGAAGGCCAAAGTTCATATATTTGTTAGTGGATTACCATTAGAATTTAAATATCGGATTGTGTATGATAAGCCTCGGTCACTTGAAGAAGTGATTGGAAAGTTGAAGCACTGTTATGAAAAATTGAAGTGTAAGACAGAGTGTCTGCAAGGTTGGAAAGGGAAAGACAAGACTAAGGGTAAATGAAAACCAAAGTGAACAAGACCTCAATATGCAGGTGAAAAATAAAATTGTGTTCCTTATAATAATTTTAATGTAGTAAAGGGACAAGGGTCATAGCCTGGAGGGAAACATAATAGAGGTAATGGTAAGGGACAATTACAGTGTTGGATATGTGGCAAGGAGCATCTCAAGAGGGATTTCTCATTGTATCAGGGTGGTAGGCCTCAGATCTACATCTCATAAGAAGTGCAAACAGTTGGGGATGTTGGACAAAGAATTCCTCAAATCTATGCAACAATGGATAACAGGCAGGTGAATCACTAGGAATATATTATCGAGATGGATGGTAAGCTTTGTGATAAATTTTTTTATTATTATTTTGATTGGCCTTTGATCTAATTATAGTTATGTTAATCCTGACCTTGTGGATAAGTGTGGTTTGAATAAAAAAGTGCATGCATGGTCTTGTTTAGTGCAGTTGGATACAAGTACTAAGAAAAGAGTTCATCACTCGGTAAGAACTTGTTCATTTGAGTTGAAAGGTATGTCGACATCAGTGCATATGAATGTACTTCCATTGAGATCATACAATATGCTTCTAGGTAAGGTTTGGTTGTATCTTCATAGGACTAAGGTGGATTTTTATGAGAAGGATATTGAGTGCTTGGATGACAATGGAGAACAAAGAATCATATAGGGTCAGAAGAAGGATACATCAGTCAGAATGGTTACAACTATGCAGGCGAAGTGTTGTTGCAGGAAAGGGTGTGCATTATTTGCAGTACATATTTATAGTCATAAAGGTAAGGATGTTGAGGATGCAAAGGTATTGAGTATATACCAGATTTTGCAATAGTTTCAGGATATATTTCTCACAGAGATTACAAAGTTGTTGCCTCACAAGTAAGTGGAATTTTCTCTTCAGTTGGTACCCAGGGCAACACCAACATCAAAGGAAAATTACAGGATGATAACAACAGAGTTAGTGGAATTGAAGTTTCATTTCAAGGAAATTCTTGAGACAGGATACATCAGGCCTAGTGTGTCACTTTGGGGTGCACAAGTATTGTTTGTGAAGAATAAGGATGGTACTCTTAGGTTGTGCATTGATTATAGGTAGTTGAAAAAGGTGTCGATCAATAACATGCACCCTTTTACGAGGATCGATGATTTGTTAGATTATTTTAAGGGAGTAGCAGTGTCCTCGAAGATTGATTTGAGATCAATAGGGAGTAACAGTGTCCTCGAAGATTGATTTGAGATCAAGTTATCATCAGGTAAAAAAAAAAGAAGAGGACATTTATAAGATGACTTTCTGGACCATGTATGGGAATTATGAGTTTGATGTAGTTCCTTTTGGTTTGACTAATGCTCCAGCTAATTTTATGTTCTTGATGAACAGTTTGTTGCGTCCCTATCTGGACAAGTTTGTGATTGTATTCATTGATGACATATTGATATATTCTAAGAATGAGGAAGAGCATGCTGATCACTTAGCAACAATATTGAGATTGCTAAGAGAACATAAATTATATGCCAATCTCAGAAAATGTAGTTTATTTTAGACATATGTACATTACTTGGGGCATGTTGTTTCCAAGGAAGGAATAACAATAGATCTGGAAAATATCAGAGCTATCATGGAATGGGTAGCTCTTAGGAATGTAGATGAGGTCATATCATTCAAGGGGTTAGCAGGTTATTATAGGAGGTTCATCAAGAAATTCTCATGGATTGTTTATCCTATTACATCATTACAGAGGAAAGGGAAGAAATTTGAATGGACAGAGGAATGTGCAGCTAGTTTTGAGCATTAAAGCAGTTGCTTACAAATGCTCCAATTATAAAGATTGTAGATATAGATATATAATTTTTTGTGTGTACATATTCTTTCAAAAAAGGACTTGGTGGAGTTCTGATGCAAAAGGTGCAGCTAGTATGTTTTATCCAGGTGGCTCTAGACACCCTCAAGAGACCAAGAGGGCTAAAAAATGGTCAAAATTCAAAGTGGTTAGAATGCTTTCGAACTAGGAAAAGATTTTAATGCTCGTCGCCCCGATTCCAATGGTGTGAACAACACTCAAATCCGAGTTTTTATGAGAAAGTTATTGCAGTTTGAAGTTTGTACCAAACAACAAAAAAACAAGTCAAAGTCAACATTTTTCCACATGGCAGGCCGTATGGATGACATGTGGTAGGCCTAGTGGAACCCACAAAGCTAATATGGCAACCCAGTCAACAAAATAGGTGGACCCACAAAAAGGTGATGTGGCAGCACCACAAGTCTACACATGGCAAGTAGGTGGTAGAGGTGGCATATGATGTGGACCAATGAGGGTTTGCCACATGGCCTAATCACATGGTGCCAAATGGCAGCTAAAATAAGGCCCAAGTGACCTTGGATGGTGCAACCTCCATTTTTTTGTCTTATTCGTTACAATATGGACATACAAATTCCATATATTATATGGTTTGAAAAAACAATATTAAAATTAAAATTGGGCTTTAAAACAATATTGGGAGTCAAGGAGATTTGAAACCAAAACATCCCAACAACAAGTATCTTAATATGATTATTCCAACCAATGTGCCAACCTCACACTTTGTCTTATTCACCCTCACTCTTTGTTATAAAATTCCATTCAAATGGTTCAAGGAAACCATGGAGAATGATGGAGAATACATGAGAGATGAGGGCACAGGGAGGCCAACAGAGCCATGAGCAAAGCGGAGGCAGAACATGGAGCATACTGATGCGTTCTTCAACAAATAATATTTTTTTATCGCAGGTGTGGAACCATGAGCAGCCAAAGGGGAAAAACCTTGCCTAGGGAATCTTGAGGGGCATCAAAATATTCCTTGAGGTCCCGAACTTGCCGGAGTCAGAATTTGACAAAGTTTAGGTCGATTTTACACCTTTCAGTGACAAGAATCCAATGGTGGTGTTCGTTTCAGCAGCAGAGCTTCCCATTTTTGGCCATTTTCCAGATTGGAGTGACGGTGTTAGATTCCCAAGTGTGGACAATCGATTTTATGTCTCTCGACGCAATGAATTCAATGGTGTAGCCAGATTCAACAGCTGAGCATCCACTTCTTCAGCCAAGTTCAGGGGTTGAGGTATATGCGATATTGATATCATGTGCCTATTTTATCATTTTTTGTGAGACGTAATATGTTTTTTTAGATCCTTTCTTGATGTACGTTGTGGGATATATGTTTCTACTTCATGTGAGATGTATTCACCATGGATTGTTATGATCCCTATGTAACCTTGTTGAAGGGATCCTCATCGTCACCTTGTGTGAGATTATGTCATGTTGATAGGAGGCCCATTGTGAGTGAGATTTCTTGTAGCTTAACATCTCATGGAGAGACAAGCCACTCATGATGAGGGCATATATCTTTATATGATAGAAAACATAGTCCATGTACATCATCATCATTTCCAACACTATATGAAGCGACCTACCCCATTTTGACATTGGGCCCGAAGACGTAGCCCACACTGGGTGAACTCTGTTATCAACGTCTCATGTTCTTATTTTGCTGATTGTTGTCTTGTTTCCTCTTTCTTAAATCATGGATATGTGTTATTTTAATGCTCTTTTCAGTGCAATTCTAACCACATCACAAAACTAAAAGATCATGGGTAAATTTGGCACTGAAGGAACCCAGATAAATGCTATGAGACAAGGAAACTAAATGAGCATGAGAAGAATTATGTGACACATGATCTCGAGTTGGCAACGATCATTCATGCATTGAAAATGTGGAGACACTATCTTCTTGGCAAGAGGTTCGTATTGATGAGAAATCACAGTGGGCTAAGGTAATTATTTGACCAACCAAATATGAATGTCAGGCAAGATAGGTGGTTGACTATGATAAGTGAGTTTGACTTCGAGGTTTAGTACAAGAGTACAAGTAAATCACATAGCAATTATGAGTTCATATGGGATATATTTACAGGATTAGATCTTACAACCAATACGACAAGATGAAATGTACTAGGAGCTTAGGCACAGGTTACAATCGGGTATAGGTGAACATGATGGGAATTATAATATTACAACAGATGATTTGATTAGGTTTAAGGAAAATATCTATATGCCAGACAACAATGAGCTCAAAAAACTTATCTTATGAAAATTTCATGCTAAGTCATATTCAAATCATCCAGGATATCATAATACATTAACAACAATGAAGAAGTTCTACTATTGGCTGAATCTAAAGAAAGAGGTGGCAGATTTTATTGCTAGATGCTTGATTGTCAACATGTAAAGGCATAATGTAAGCATCCAATGGGGTTGCTGCAACATATTCCAATTCGAGAGTGGAAATGGGAGGTCATTTCTATGGATTTCATCATAGGATTTTTTAGAACATCTAGACAACATGATTTTATCATGGTTGTAGTGGACAGGTTGAATAACGTAGCTCACTTCATTCTAGTAAAGTCTACTCATTCATCTAGTGAGGTAGCACAGGTCTTCATCAGTGAGATAGTGTGGTCGCATGGTATTCTACAGAATATTGTATTAGACAAAGATGTTAAGTTCACTTCCAGGTTCTGGAAAGAGTTATTTGTAGGTTTGGGTACAAAATTGGCGTTCAGTACAACTTATCATCCACAGATAGATAGACAGACATAGAGAGTCAATAGGATTTTGTTAGGATATTTCGACACATAGGAAATAATTAAGTATAACTTGGTCTAGTGTAGAGTTAGGTAAAGTGTGTTTCTTTTGTATGTACTTTTGTAACTTATAATCTGACGGTCACGATATTTAGTGACCTGACGGTTCATTCTCTCCTCGGTATTAATAACACTTGATCCGTGACTTAACACTTGATTGGTCCATGATCTCTATTTAAAGAGCATGGAGGGTAATTTTTCCAGTGACCATTTATGAGAAACTTATGTAAATTTTCTTTTTTTATATTAATAAATTTCCTGAAGTGGCCGCGTTGGCTTAGGTCGTGGAATGTTTCCATATTCAAGGGTTTTAACCACGTCAAATACTAGTGTACTGATGTGTGATTTGTTTGTGAGTGGTGACCTATGGTATTTGATCTAAGGAACTTATCCTCTAAATTCCTACATGGTATCAGAGTTGTTTTGAGGGCCACATCCGTTGTTGATCCAAATTCGAAGACGGTATGACTGCATGCAACTTATTTTTTCCAGATATATTGTTTTTGACCACTTTCGAGCCATGAGAACTTCTTTTTTGTGTCCACAGCCTCTGTTACAGTGAGGAACCCCTTTTGTTTCATGCGAAAATGCTTTCGGTTGCCCAAGATATGTCATTTTAGATATGGAGGTATACAATTTTTTTTTTGCAGTTATATATATTTATCTCTCTGTTTTATTTTGGTTTACAAGCATTTATGTCTATTACCAGATCTAAACCCTCTTCTCTGTGTATGCTCTTTGCTCTGCGTTTTTTGCGATCTGGAAAACCAGAAACAGGAAGACAAGATTTTTCTCCTATGCATGCTCTTTCCCCATGAGTTTGTGCGATTTCGAGAAATCAGAAATAGTGATAAAAATATTTAGTTTTCGGGCGGACTAACTAGAAATCTAACATTTTTCCGTAAGGCCTGTATATATATATATATATATATATATATATATATATATATATATATACACACACATTTTTGTTTCCATGGTTGTTTTTTGCTAAAAAAAAAACCTTCCTCCTTTCCAACAATTACTAAATCTTTTTACTAGTTCACTTGGTCTAACGTTACTTTATGAGAATAGAAGTCTTGGGTTCAAGTCTTATTGTCAAATTAATTTTAAAAAAAAGTTTTTTGTCAAGTTACTTTTTGAAAAAGGGGTTTTTTGTCAAGTTATGTTTTTTGAAAAAATGGTTTTTTGTCAAGTTATTTAAAAAAAAAACACATGTAACTTATGCTTTAAAGTTACTTTATGTAATAGTGTTTCTCACTCGTAATAAAAAGTGACTCACTTTATATTTTATTTAAGTTAAAGTCTACTTGGTCATTAGTTCATAAAGTAACATTGTAAAAGTGACTCTCACTTATTTATAAAAGTGGGTGACAAAAGTAGTTTTTTTTTTTTTTTAAATGAGTTTATTATTTTAAGTTTGGAAAGGAAGGTTTTTTTTTTTTTTTAACAACTTTATCATCAAACTTCAACCTATCACGTGACTAGTCGACATCCACTACAACTTTTCTTCAAAAAGGCATAACTTCTTCATCCATAAGCCATTTTTTTTAACCGGCCTAATTTTCTGAGATATTTCCATTGGAGCAGTTAGTTTCAACCTTTACTACTTTAGTTTTTAAAAATAGAAAGTACATGCCTTGTTATTCTTAATAGCACCAATTATTTCCAATGGCTATCCTACATGGTAGACTTATTTGAAGTAAAGGGCTTTATAGAATAGCCTCAGGACTAGAATCTAAACCTATCAATGAAGATAAACATGTTAAATGGGAAAATAAACAAGATCAAGCACGAGGCTTGATAGGAATGTCCATTTCTCAATATCTTAGATTTCATATCCAAGAAATTAACTCCCCTCACGAAGCTATGAAAAAATTAAATACTGTTTTTGACATTCAAAATGAAATCACAGCCCACCAGCTTGAAAATGAGTTGCTTACGTTGGACCCCAATAATTTCTCCTCTATTGAAGATTTTTTTTCCAAATTCAAGACCTTTAGACTTCTCTTAGAAGGTTGTAAGGTCAAAAAGGAAGAAGGTAGTCTTATCTATTCCATTCTTGCTAAGCTAGGTCCTGCATACTCTGTATTTATTTCCACCATACTCTGTAAAGAAAATATGATGACATCTATTCCTATGGTATCTTGCCGAGATGGTGTTTTTCCAGTTGTGTACTCGAAAAACATCATCAGGATAGTTTTGAAAAACACGCCTCTTAGCACGCTTCAAACCCTTTGCAGCTTGTGCACAATGATTTATGTGGTACACTTCCAGTTGTTTCTTGCTCTGGCTACAAGTACTTCTTAACTTTAATTGATGATTTTTCCAGACGCAGCTCGGTATAATTCTTAAAACTCAAGAGTGAAGTTTTTAACATGTTATCAGCCTTTAAGGCCGTTGTTGAGAAACAATATGGACATCATATTCTTAAGTTAAGATCTGAAAATGGAAGAGAATATGTTAACAAAAAATTTATCAAATTTTTCACTTAACATGGCATTCAATTGCAACTTACTGTTTCGTAAACTCCACAACAAAATGGTGTAGCTAAAAGGAATAATTGAACTCTAAAAGAAGTGGCTAATTGTATGCTTTAATCTAAAGGACTTAGTCTTAATTTTTGGGTAGAAGCAATTAACTATGCAAATTAACTAAGGTTTTAAGGAATGTCACTCCAAAAGAAGCCTGGAGCTCAATCAAACTAGATGTAAGTCACTTTTGTGTTTTTCGAAGTGAAGCTTGGGCCCATATTCTAGATGAGAAACATAAAGCCTTAGAACCTAAGAGTGAAAAATGCATTTTTGTTGGATATTCTAAAGATGTCAAAGGACATAAATTTCTTCAACCCAAATCCAAAAATGTAATCATTAGAAGAGATGTAAAATTTGATGAAAATATATTATCCTGCGAGCCTAGTTCGGCGGGTGTGCCACCTTTGGCTTGCGAGTCTGATTCAACATATGTTTCACCTCTCTCTATCTCTTCTACTTTTGGAAACATTCCTTCTACTTCAGATGTTGACAGCGAGGATGAAAATCATCTTCCACCTCCTTAAGATCTTCCTTCATCTCCACAACTTCCAAAATGGGTCCGCTCTACTCGGGATGCAACAAGTTCTCTTACAGGTGACCCTGCAGATTAACGTCGTACACGTTCTCAGTTCAACAGAGCCTCTTCCTTATTGGCTCAAGTTCCAGAAAATAATGATCCAAATACCTTTGAAGAAGCTTTAGATCATCCATATTAGGATGTAGCTACGAATGAAGAATCGTTCATTATTGGCAAACAATACTTGGAATCTTGTTCCCCTTCCAAAGGGAAGAAAACTTGTCAGATGCAAATGGGTTTACAAAACAAAGTTTGGACTAGATGGAAAAGTGAATAAACATAAAGCACTTCTTTTTGTTAAAGGATTTTCACAAGTTGTAGGCATTGACTATACTAAAGCCTTCTCCTCTGTTGCCAAAATGAATTCTATTTGCCTTGTTCTTTCCCTTGCTGCCTCCTTTAAATGGGAATTCCATCAGATGGATGTTAAATCTACCTTCTTACATGGGGAATTGCATGAAGAAATATACATGGAACAACCCCATGGCTTCATCCAAAACGAATTTAGCTGTGTTTGTATCCTTAAGAAGTCTCTTTATGGTTTCAAACAAGCCCCTCGGGCTTGGTATGCCAAAATGGAAATCTTTCTCTTAGATAATGGATTTTTTAGATGTCATTCCGATAACACTATGTACATGAAAAAAGTGGGTAAGTCCTTAATAATCCTTTTTCTTTATGTTGATGAGCTTATCCTTACTGGTATTGATCCCAACCATATAAACCATGTGAATACTAGCCTCAAAAATAAGTTTGAACTGACAAACTTAGGACACTTGCATTATTTCCTTGGTCTTCAAGTCTTGCAATCTGTTAGTGTCAGCCTTTGCAGCCTTCCTCCAGTGATCAAACATGCTCTTACAAAGTGATTTTAAGGTGTCAAGGTCAAATTTTTTCATTTCAGAGAGCCTTCAAGAAAATTTTTATCACTAAGTATTAGGTCTAGGGTTTGTTTTCACTCTTTTCAAAGTTGTCCAAATGTAGTTCCATGTCACCATTCAGCTAATTTTACCATCATTCAGAGGGTTTTCATCATCATGTCAGGTTCCAATGGCTCATTTTGCACCTTGTTCATGCTTCAGTTGTGCCTAGGTAAGGTTCATTTCCCTCTCCTAGGGTTTTGGAGGTAATTTCTCTTGGATGGTCAAATCATCAGCAAAACCCATATCTTGATGTTCATACACCTTCCCCTATCCTTAATGTACCTTATTAATCACTTCCCATCACTGAGATCCCCCAAATTCCTCATTTTCGCACAAACCCTAGTTTCTTGCTACAACTTGGCAATTTTCTAGGCTAGGCCCATGTTTTTCCATTTTGAACCCCTTCCCCTAACTCAATCTCTGAAATTCCAATTTCCCCTACTTGCTAACATCCCTCCATACTTCCCAAAATTTTCTCAATAATTTATAAGCCCCTTATCCCCTTCGTTTCTCTTCATTTCGACAAATCCTTTGTTCCACACATCGGGATAGGTTTCACTAAAATGATGTTTCTGAGCAATAAAAGATGCATTTGGGAAAAATGAGAGAGGTTTTTGTCCAAAACATGCCAAAGAAGAAATAAGTCCTTCACTTTTTACACAGGTATCATGGTTTTAGAGAAATGTCAAAAATACCGTTGCCTCAAGAGAATTGATGCACCTCTGAAGTGACCTTGGGAAAATCAATATTTATCCTAGCTTTTTTAGCCAAATGACTTTCTTGATGAGTCAAATGATAACTAGACACAAATATCTTTCCAACTAGCTATCATGAGCTCAATTTTGAGTTGAGGAAGACCTTCAAAGGTTGACTGCAACAGCGCTCTGCCTTGAGGCAGCCTCATTCTGCTCATTTTGACCAGTCTTGGGATATTTGATTTTTGACAAGGAAAATTAACTCCAAATTGAAACATTCCACTTGGGTTGGAAATTAGGCTCAATAAGCTTTCCAACGAGCTATCCTGCGCACAATTTGGACTTCGAGAAGTGCCTCAAAAACAGACTCAAAGTGGCGCGACGCATTGAGTTTTTGGGCGCAACGCATAGAGAAATTTGGCCTCATTTTCACTCTTCAGCTCAGAAATTCGCCCAGTTTTGACTAGTTTCACTCCTTGATGTAATTATTGATCCATATTGATGTAATTTTGTGGCTATGATGTAATTTTGGCTCATATTTACTTTTTCTAGAGGATTCATTCACTAAAAAGTGAAAATTAAGTGAATGGATCAGTTTCCTAGCATATAGAGGCAAGTTGTTTGGCTACCTAGATTTCAGTTCCATGTTTAGAATTGGTTGAAACAGCTCCTAGAAGGATGAGCTCGACCCCTAGAGGCATGGGAAGGGGTTAGGATGGTCTATATCATGTATTTTCTGAGTCATTTTCAGGGTTGGACTCTTGGGAATAGTTTGGAACTTCATTGTACATACATTTCTGCATTTTTGGCAAAGGAAAGACCAGGGTTTTGTAGCACTTGTTGGGATCCTTGTGGCTCTGAGTTTTGATGATGTTTTTCTCCATGTAATTGTAAGTTAATTAATGTTTTATGTATGCCATTTCCCTTCTCTTTTCTTCTGAAATTTAACAAATGAGTAACTAAGGTAGAATTCATTAGTTTGCTGGTGCTCTGCCTTAAACTTTTGTTTAGTTTTATATGTTTTTCGTCAGTTTGAATAGGATCCTTGCACCTTCTTGCCCTATTCATATCCTCAGAAGTATTTTCTATCCATTCATTCAATCTAAGACATCAAATCCATTGCCTTCCCTGCCCCAACTCGAACTCTGCAAGAATTTGGCCTCATCCCCATGCCCAAAATTGCCTTTCCCCTTTTTCCAACAAAAAACCCCTAAAAATCATTCCAACTCCTTGATTAATATACCTAGCCTAAAATTAGCATTCATTTCAGTCATCTCAAGGCCTATTGATACATTTTTCCTGAGATTGACCCAGAGAGAGCCCTCTCCTGTTTTGGTAGGGCTAGCTACCAGGCTGAGTGTGGTTTGGTGTTACCCTGAATCCCGCCTTCTTTCAGCCTGAGGTGGATTTGGGTAATAACATAGTGGCAACCATACTGGGGAAGACAAAAATGGTTTGCTTGTTGGTGTTATTTGTTTCATAAGCTACAGACGGAGTCTGAAGTTAGCTAGGTAGCCTTCGAAACACTATTGCTTTGCATTAGCGGAAGTAGATGAATGCTGCTTCAGTCAATATCCGGTCTAGCTTGTGAGCGTGACACTTGACTTGTGAATTTCCCCAGTACATGTATCAATTTCAGATCTAATTGTTGATGGTGGACAAAGATCAGACATAAGAAGGCTGAAATCATTCACCTGGCAACTTCATTCACTGAAAATCCAGAAATCAATGCTTCATGGTGACTCCACTGCAGGAAGATTAGTAGCTTTAAGATTTTCAAGATGGACCGGATTGCAAGAAGATACGCTACCATGAGCCGAGATCACATCCCAGGTTTTCCAAATAAAATGCCCAAGGTGGATTGGCTTCAGAATTTGTCTATGTTCAGAAATGTGGAAGGTAATGATGCCGCTCTTCATCTGGTGAAATTTCACATCCATGTGCATAAATTAAACATCGATTTTCCTAAAGACTGTTTGATGAAGATGTTTATGGCTACTCTGGAAGATGAAGCCCGATCTTGGTATGAAATTTTACCACCTGCTTCTATTTATTGTCTAAAGGATTTTCATACAATATTCTTTGAAAGGTATAAAGAATCTTGTCCATCCTTAATATTAGTGCAGAATTGTTGTGAACACGTTAGTAGTTTCATTGAAGATCTTGAGATTTTTTATGGAGATAATGAATTGATGGATGGAGAAATTATGGAAGCATTGTATGAAAATTCGTTTCAGCAGCACACAGAAATCTTAGAGGATACTTGTCAAGATCAGCAGGTTGAAGATTTCCATATGGTTGAAGATGATGAAAGAAGAAGTTTCATTTCAGATCTGGCTGAAATAAAGGATGATACGCAGGAAAATGATGTTCCAATATCAGATAGTGATGACGATAAATCAGATCAAGAGATAAATTGTGATGAGGAAAAACATGTTGTTCCAGATCTCATAAAAGAGAGTTGTATTGTTGAGGTTGCCTCAAATGAAGAAAACAGAGTTACAAACCTAAATGCTCTCATCCCACTAGAACTAGATCTTCACGAGGAGGTAGTTCATTCCCTCTATGAAAAACAAGATGAGATCTTCGTTCAAGTAAGTGAAAAAGTTTCCTTGGATGAATCGTTGGTAAATGATAGAAATGCCATGTTTGGGTTTCAAGAATCATCTGAAGTTTCTTTTCTCATGATTGATGAATGTAATGAGAAACATGATAATCTGGCTGTCATATTATATGAAGATGACCTACAATATATTCAAACTATAGAAGATCAGAACATTCAGGGCTACCTTTCAGATTCTTCTTCATATGTCTCATGTTTTGAAATGTTTTTCCAAGAGGAGATCTACTCATCTACTTGTTCAGAATTTTTTGAGGACCAGGAACATACTTTTACTGAAGTACATTATGAAGGAGGATCAGAATCAAAAGAAAAAGACACCTTGTTTCTTCAGCAGGAGGTAAATCTTCATGTTTTTCAGGATCCACTGGAAAATCTGTTGTAGTCAGCAGTGAAGGTGATTATTGCAGTATTCAGTAATGAAGGAGATCATCGTCAATTATGTTTTAGGATGCCTAGTTACCAGTATCTATTGTTGACTAGAAGATCTAATCAGGAGAATCAATCAAGGAGGCATCTGCTTGATTGGTTACATTGGAAAGCACACTACACATGATTGTACATATTCCATCAGCAGGCAGTTGGTTGTCATCATGATTTGAAACCCTCGAATCTTGATGGACTGCTGCCATTAAAAAGCTTTGTAAGTACTTGTTTTAGTTAAGCCAGTCATGAGTCATTTGCGAGTCAGTTTTCAGTCTTGTTATTAATTTAGTTTGTGTCGGTTTTTAGTCATGCATTTTAGCTTGAGTTTTGACTCCATTTCCCAATGAATAAGGCACTGGTCTGCTCTCCCAAAGATCTGCAATTCTTGGCACCTCCAAGGAGCTACCATCCCCATTGGAGCCAATGTTAGTGTCAGCCTTTGCAGCCTTCCTCCAGTGATCAAAAATGCTCTTACAAAGTGATTTTAAGGTGTCAAGGTCAAATTTTTTCATTTCAGTGAGCCTTCAAGAAAAATTTGATCACTAAGTATTAGGTCTAGGGTTTGTTTTCACTCTTTTCAAAGTTGTCCAAATGTCGGTCCATGTCACCATTCAGCTAAGTTTACAATCATTTAGAGGGTTGTCATCATCATGTCAGGTTCCAATGGGTCATTTTGCACCTTGTTCATGCTTCAGTTGTGCCTAGGTAAGGTTCATTTCCCTCTCCTAGGGTTTTGGAGGTAATTTCTCTTGGATGGTAAAATCATCCGCAAAACTCGTATCTTGATGTTCATACACCTTCCCCTATCCTTAATGTACCTTATTAATCACTTCCCATCACTGAGATCCCCCAAATTCCTCATTTTCGCACATACCCTAGTTTCTTGCTACAACTTGGCAATTTTCTAGGCTAGGCCTGTGTTTTGCCCTTTTGAACCCCTTCCCCTCACTCAATCTCTGAAATTCCACTTTCCCCTATTTTTTAACATCCCTCCCTACTTCCAAAAATTTTCTCAAGAATTTAGAAGCCCCTTATCCCCTTTGTTTCGCTTCATTTCGACAAATCCCTTGTTCCACACATCGGGATAGGTTTCACTAAAATGATGTTTCTGAGAAATAAAAGATTAATTTGGGAAACATGAGAGAGTTTTTTGTCCAAAAAATTCCAAATAATAAAAACCTCCTTCAATTTTTACACAGGTATCATGGTTTTAGAGAAATGTCAAAAATACTGTTGCCTCAGGAGAATTGATGCACCTATGAAGTGACCTTGGGAATATCAATATTTCTCCTATATTTGTTGGCCAAATTACTTTCATGATGATTCAAATGATAACTAGACACAAATATATTTCCAACGAGCTATCATGAGCTCAATTTGGAGTTGAGGAAGACCTTCAAAGGTTGACTGCAACAGCACTCTGCCTTGAGGCAGCCTCATTCTGCTCATTTTGACCAGTCTTGGGAGATTTAATGTTTGACAAGGCAAATGAACTCCAAATTGAAAAATTCCACTTGGGTTAGAAATTAGACTCAATAGGCTTTCCAACAAGATATCGCGCACCCAATTTGGACTTCAGTAAGTGCCTCAAAAACAGGCTCAAAGTGGCGCGACGCATTGAGTTTTTGGGCGCGGCGCATAGAGAAATTTGGCCTCGTTTTCACTCTTCAGCTCAGAAATTCGCCCAGTTTTGACTAGTTTCACTCCTTGATGTAATTATTGATCTATCTTGATGTAATTTTGTGGATATGATGTAATTTTGGCTCATATTTACTTGTTCTATAAGATTCATTCACTAAAAAGTGAAAATTAAGTGAATGGATCAGTTTCCTAGCATATAGAGGCAAGTTGTTTGGCTGCCTAGATTTCAGTTCCATGTTTAGAATTGGTTGAAACAACTCCTAGAAGGATGAGCTCGAACCCTAGAGGCATGAGAAGGGGTTAGGATGGTCTATATCATGTATTTTCTGAGTCATTTTTAGGGTTGGACTCTTGGGAATAGTTTGGCACTTCATTGTACATACACTTCTGCATTTTTGGCAAAGAAAAGACCAGGGTTTTGCAGCACTTGTTGGGATCCTTGTGGCTCTGATTTTTTATGATGTTTTTCTCCATGTAATTGTAATTTCATTAATGTTTTATGTATGCAATTTCCCTTCTCTTTTCTTCTGAAATTAAACAAATGAGTAACTAAGGTAGAATTCATTAGTTTGCTAGTGCTTTGCCTTAAAATTTTGTTTAGTTTTATATGTTTTTCGTCAGTTTGAATAGAATCCTTGCACCTTCTTGCCCTCTTCAGCTCCTCAGCAGTCTTTTCTATCCATTAATTCAATTTAATACATCAAAGCCATTGCCTTCCCTGCCCCAACTCGAACTCTGCAAGAATTTGGCCTCATCCCCAAGCCCAAAATTGCCTTTCCCTTTTTTCCAACAAAAAACCCCTAAAAATCATTCCAACTCCTTGATTAATATACCTAGCCTAAAATTAGCATTCATTTCAGTCATCTCAAGGCCTATTGATACATTTTTCCTAAGATTGACCCGGAGAGAGCCCTCTCATGTTCTGGTAGGGCTAGCTACCAGACCGAGCGTGGTTTGGTGTTACCCTGAATCCCGCCTTCTTTCAGCCTGAGGTGGATTTGGGCAATAACACAATCCAAATAAGGTACTACCCTTTCTCAGTCCTGTTATCACTCAGGTTTTCCTAGAAGTTGTGTAAGAGGAAAGTATACCCGAGGTAACCACAAACCAACCTTCAGATGCAGAATCTAACCAATCTGCATCCAGAGAGGGCTCTCTCTTTATGATTTATCTTTGTTCTTGGAAGGTTTTAGGCTAGTTATAGATTCAAAGTTTGTTTTGGGAAAATTGGTGGAATCCACAGACTAAGGGTAAGGTTGAGGGCTTTCAGTCCATTGGGCTATGGAGTCAAAGGATGGCTTTACTGGATTTCTATTCTAAGCACAAGATGGTATTACAGGGCAAGATAGCTAGACAGAGAACAATCCTTAAAATTTAGAGTGGATGGGATAATATTGAAGGGATGAAAGGCAATTAAGAATCTTTCACCATGTTCAAAAGAAAGAAGTGAAATGACTACAAACAAAGAGCAATGAAGAATTCCGTGTTATAGTAATCAAACAATGTTTAAATTAGCAAAGCAGGAGCATTTAAGAATTCATGCTTATAGCTAATTTAGAAGAAAACATTTAAGAACAATCACATTTGAAAACAGAGTACAATTAAGCAAATTCTGTTTCAATCCTTTATGTAAATTATTCAGGAATGGATATGATGGTATTAAAAACTAATATAAAATTTCAGACAAAAGGTAGAAACACTTATTGAACTGTAGTCCAACACATGAATCCTGCAACAAGTCCAGTGCTTCAAATCGTCATCCAGTAAGCCACGAATAAATCTCTCCAAAATGCTTTTATTCCGAAAATCTCAATGTTACAGCAGAGTAATAGAATCCACCCCAAATGCTTCCAAGAGTGGAGTATTTATACAAATTCTAAACTAAAATATCTTGAAACAAATATCAAAATTGGTCCACAAATCTCTCCAACTATTTACATAAATAGAACTAAAGTAAAGGACACTCAAACTATTTGGCACTATTTTTGATGGATAAGTGATGACAAAGAGGAGAATTCGAATTTGATCCAACTCTTATTTGATGATGAGGCATCCAAGTCACTAACTGCTTCCATTTTTTGTGAATTCTGCTCCAACAATTCTGCAAACTTGGGGTCCAATGATATCTTCGTATTTCTCAATCCGTAATAGATATGTAAAAAGTGAAAGAGGTTATTGTGGATAAATATGTTGGTGAGATAAACCTCTTTCAGTTTCCTAAAATTCCTCTCCAGCTGTGCATAATATTCTCTGTAAAAAATATATGTAAAACAGAGTTTTACAGAGTCTGAAAAATGGCCTGTAAAGATACGCATGTATCTCTCATTATAAGATCACTGTGCAAAAACTGAGATAGGTTTTTGTAGATAGTTCTCTGAGGAACAAAAACCGCTTTCAGTTTTATAAAATATATTTCTAATTGGCCACAATATTCTCTGCAAAATGATGACTTAACAGGAATTTTCTGCAAAAAATGCTTTCCAACATTGTTTAATATTTCCAAAACCATAATAGTTGTTAGAAAAGTGAGAGAGGTTTTTGTGGGTGGGCATCTTATGAACATAAACCTCCTTCAGTGTTTCAAAATTCATCTTGGATTGATCACAATAGTTTCTGCAAAACTATGACTAAAACATGCAATTTCTGCAAAAATGTTCCTTCTTGTTGTGTTTTTCATCTTTTTACTTTTTTGCTCTTTTGACTGTTTTAATTTCACTTTTAGACAAAATTCACTATTGGTGAAATTTATTTTCATCTCTTTTTACCATTTTACTGCCTCTGTAATTACTTTTACTGTTTTACCTTTGACTGCTCTGTCACTTCATTTTAACTTGCACTCTGACTTTTACCTGATACACTTTAACCACTGATACTCTTTAACTGTTATGCTTTTCCTATCCCTGTAATTTCTCATTTCACTTTTACCATTCACTGTGCACATTTCATCATTCTAATCTCTCTCTGACTTTGTATACAAACTGTTTGTTGAATGAAGATATTGAATTAAAATCTGAGAATTTGGAGTAAACAATTTTGTCAACTAGTATTGAAATTGTTGGTCCAAATCCATATTCTGATGGTAACCTGCTAAGATCAAACAATTTGTTAATGAAATCCAGGTCTCTATGAGGGGCGTTCAATGGGGTTACATTCAGGGTTTCCGGGGCTTCCATTTTGGTTCTTGTGGATTCAAAACAGATGTCTCTGGGTTTTCTTCACAGGCTGGGTGCAATTTCAATTTAAATGAAGGAAATTAACACAAATACAGTTTCAGGGAGCAATTGCACAGTTTTAAAACCTCTGGGGGAGATCTCAGTGATGAGTTTTAATCACTATTTCAGCGAAAAACACAGAGAACTGATTTTTACTTGCAGTCGGGGTAGAAAAGGATAAATACCTGTTTTTTGAAGGAGGCTGGTTCTTTAACGGGTAACAGGTGATGGCGGGACTGTACTTGAACACGCGCGCAGCGAAATCTTGGAGTAAATCGGTCAATTATAGTGGAAATTCGAAAATCGCAGTGGGGAGCACTGTCGTTTTCAACCAACGAAAATAACATAAAAACACGGGAAAATGGCTTATTTACAAGTTAAAAGGGTTTTTTGTTTTTCCGAGGAGTGACGTCATCGACGTACGGGCTGATGTAAGCAAGGTCAGGTGGTAAGCGGTAAGCGGTAAGTCCCCGCACCGCTTTTAGTCGAGGGTGGTTTAAGTCGGGAGGGCAGCGATTCCACAAAGAGATCGCCACGTGGAGGGTGAACTGTTCAAATACCGCCCGTTTCCCGCTTGTTAAATTTCTCACAAAGGATGGGTAGCGGGGTTCACGTGGATCGTTGATCTGCGGCGGGTTGATCCGACGGTTGAAGCGATGGGGGAATAAGCGGAAGATTCAGGTGTGGGCCCGTCGGGTTTTAACATGATTTAAGGTTTAATCTAATCACCCCGGGAGATATTTAATAGGTGGAAAATGTTATTAATTAGTCCTGATGACTAATTAATCCCGTATGCGTAAAGAAAAGGGGTTGCGGCGGGGTTTGGTTAAGTGGAATGCCAGGTGGACAAACCACGGTGGCGCAAGACTTCTCCGAAGTTTTATTCATATTTTTGCGTTTTAAACATACATATCGCATGTTTAAAGTTTTTATGTATAGATTTTATTATATGGTAACCAACAAACATTATTTAATTACCATAAGGGCGGGATTATAATATAATGCTATATTTTAACCAAAGGGCTTATAGAAGTGGGTTTTAATGAATATTAGGGAGGTAAATACTTTGGTCAAAACATTATAATAAAGGGGTTTTTGGGGTATATATAAACAAATGAATTATATACTTAGGATAGGGTATTTCACTAGGGATTTAGTAAATACAGTTAAATGTTAATATGGCAAAGGACAAGGAGACTCAAAATATCTTTGCACATCTAAGAAAGTGATAACTTGTGAAGTAAATTGCAACATTTTATCTCCAACACTTAAACTTAGAATAGCAAGTTATCTTGAGGGATTTTTATGAAATTATGCATCAGTTTCCTAAGTAAAATGTGATTTTACTTAGGAGAAAGTTAAAAATGGAAGATAAAAATGATGAATTATCTCAAGTACTTAGGTCTTTTTGATCATTAGGCCGAGGGTCCGGTCCCTCCAGAAGTCAAGGAAATGCCTTGAGCCCTTTTGATCTCCAAATACCTTAGTACTTTGGGGGAAATTAGTAAAACTTTTGAGGGAAAAGTGATGAGGGAAGTTAATGAGTTTGACTTTGCTTGCTGAGATTTTCCAATGTATTTCCTGCTTCAGTACTTGTGATGAAAGTAAATGATTAACCAACATGTAGCAGCATCATTCATCAGATAACACTTTGCAGTACCATCTACCTACCCTATCTACTTGACACTACCATTTTCTCTTCTTTATTAGGGTGCATTTAGACTTGCAAACCCTTTTCAATCTTTTCTTTTTTACATGATAAATCTATCTATTTCTACCCTTATTACATCCAAGGGCTCAGATTAAACTGTTGAGCACCTTTTATTCACTCTACCTAGCTACTTATCTGCCAAGATTAAACTGTTTGGCTATATATTTATTCTCTAATCTATAACATGAAATTGAAATATGAGTAAGCCAAGTTTAAACAGTTTGACTTATTCATGAATTGTGGCAAAGGTTTGACAAGCTGCACACAATTGATTTATTACAAAAATGAAATAGAAGTGGCATTTGGATTTGCACACTTTCCTTGGTCTATTTTTGCTTGGGGTTCATTTCTTTTACTTTTTTTGACCATTTTATTCTTTTTTACCCTTTGATCTTTCTTTTAGGGTATACCCTCTTTACATTTTTTAACTTTTTTGATTTTTTGGTTTTTTCTAAGAATATGGAACACCTTTGCTCAAGTAAGAAGGTTTGAACATATTCCATAATTCCATCAAGACAATCATGAAAGATGAAACCTATTGGTATAGGAGTCTAACACTGGCTCCACTTGGGGATGGCTTTTCCTTGTGAAAAGTCAAGAACAGCAGGTCAGATGCCTCAAAAATATCTTCAGACTAAACCATGTAATCTCCTTCTTCTGGTAGCTTTATTGTATATATGATAGTAAAACTTCTGAAGCTTAGGACCTTCACTTCGGGCTTCAACTTCAGTAAGTCACCATCCAATCAAAACTGCGTTTCCTAGTTGGAAATCTTGAATTGAATATAGTCCTTTTTCTGCAACCTGAAATCTGATCTGAAACTAAAACAACACACAAAAATTTTCAAACCAACTTAATGAAAAACTAGCTGAAAATTGACAACTAAAAAAATGCTCAAAATTCTGAGCTTATTAGCACTCATTTACCTATTCTAATCTACTAAAAGTCTTATTGAATCAGGTAATACAAAAATGCCAATAAAGCCAATCAAGTAGCTGTAAAAATAAATGGATAACTTGATTGCTTATGATCAAAATTGGAAGTATGTTATGATCATGTGCCTTTATAATAAATGATATGATGTGTAAAGGCCACTTTTGATGTATTTGATCCTTATAGAGAAAACATGTTTGCAAATTTGGTCTCAAAAGATTCTCCATATAATCTGATATAGGATCAATAAAAGCATGATGTATGTTATTTACTTCTAGGCCTTCAATGACTAATTGTTCAATTGAATTATGAATATTAGACCATGAACTTATTTCTTCAGTTTTGTGTTTGAAAGAATAATCATCTTCAATATGCAAGTCAAAAGATAGTACAATTTCCTTTTGCTTTGGAGAAGGAAGATTTTCAAAGAATTCTTTAGGATTTCGAAAATTGTATGACTGAATTTGAGAATGCAAAAGTTTGATTTCATTTTCATAATTTTCAGAAATTATATCAAGAAGCCATTTTTTAACTCGAGGAGAACATTTTCTTGATTTAAAAAGAAGAAAGAAATCTCTTAGAAAATTCTCATCAAACTGAAGTTTTGATAACTCATCCCTGAATTCATTTAAAATTTCATCAAATGGAAGATTTTCCATAAACCCTGTCATCCAGTATCACTATTAATGCTTTGGAATATGGATTATTTGGTTGTGGAATTGATCTGAAACTCGAAGCTCTGGATCTCTGATCAACAGTGTCTTGTTTGGAAAATGATATCAAAAGAGTCAGAAGAATGATGCTCAAATGTGCATGGAGATTTATATTTACAATTTTCAAAAGAGATAAATTAAAAACTACTCTAAGATCTTCTCTAAAATACAATATACATTGGAAAACTCCATCAATTTAGAAAGAACATAATGTTTTGGATAACAATCCAAGTTGAAAGCCTGATCTTCCTATATTGTTCTTCCAGGTTCATTCCTCCAGTGGAGTCTTGATTGTGAAATGGATTTGGAGTCGCCACGTGGATGATTTTAACCTTTGTGTGTCTGATCCCTGTCCACCATCATAGATCAGATCTAAACCTGTAAAACAATTCTGAAGAAAAAGTTAGTTCTTCACGAAACCAAATTTTGAATATTTCAGTGATTGTTTTATTTTATGAATTTTCAAAACAACTTCTACAAACTTTTCCAAGAAACAGTAAGATTTAATTAAAATTTTCAAAGATTTATTAAATCAGAGAGTCACGATTAAACATTCAAACTAAGGTTCACACCAAATGCTAAATCGTAGATAGACCACAAATTTTTATTTACTTTTGCATTGAAGAGCAAAAGCAATTTCAAAGGCTACCCCATTTATCTTTCAGACTCGTCCATAGCTTATAAATCAAACAATAGTATCAATAAATGATTCAATCTCAAGATGGTCGCCACTATGTTATCACTCGTGCTCTTCCAGAAGCGTGAGAAAAGGAAAGACACCCGAGGTAACCACTAACCAACCTTCGGGCGACCCAGCTAATCAGACCCGCAGAGGGCTCTCTCTTTATGATTTATCTTTGTTCTTGGAAGGTTTTAGGCTAGTTATAGATTCAAAGTTTGTTTTGGGAAAAATGGTGGAATCCACAAACTAAGGGCAAGGTTGAGAGCTTTCAGTCCATTGGGCTATGGAGTCAAAGGATGGCTTTACTGGATTTCTATTCTAGGCACAAGATGGTATTACAGGGCAAGATAGCTAGACAGAGAACAATCCTTAAAATTTAAAGTGGATGGGATGATATTGAAGGGATGAAAGGCAGCTAAGAATCTTTCACCATGTTCAAAAGAAAGAAGTGAAATGACTACAAACAAAGAGCAATGAAGGATTCTTTATTATAGTAATCAACAATGTTTAAATTAGCAAAGCAGGAGCATTTAAGAATTCATGCTTATAGCTAATTTAGAAGAAAACATTAAGAACAATCACATTTAAAAACAGAGTACAATTAAGCAAATTCTGTCTCAATCTTTTATGTAAATTATTCAGAAATGGATATGATGGTATTAAAAACTAATATAAAATTTCAGACAAAAGGTAGAAACACTTATTGAACTGTAGTCCAACACATGAATCCTGCAACAAGTCCAGTGCTTTCAAATCGTCATCCAGCAAGCCACAAGTAAATTTCTCCAAAAGATTTTATTCCAAAACTCTCAATGTTACAGCAGAGTAATAGAATCCACCCCAAATGCTTCCAAGAGTGGAGTATTTATACAAATTCTAAACTAAAATATCTTGAAACAAATATCAAAATTGGTTCACAAATCTCTCCAACTATTTACATAAATAGAACTAAAGTAAAGGACACTCAAACTATTTGGCACTATTTTTGATGGATAAGTGATTACAAAGAGGATAATTCGAATTTGATCCAAATCTTATTTGATGATGAGGCATCCAAGTCACTAACTGCTTCCTTTCTTTGTGCAATCTGCTCCAACAATTCTGCAAACTTGGGGTCCAATGATATCTTCGTATTTCTCAATCCGTAATAGATATGTAAAAAGTGAAAGAGGTTATTGTGGATAAATATGTTGGTGAGATAAACCTCTTTCCCTTTCCTGAAATTCCTCTCCAGCTGTGCATAATATTCTCTGTAACAAATATGTGTAAAATAGAGTTTTACAGAGTCTGAAAAATGGCCTATAAAGATGTGCATGTATCTCTCATTATAAAACCACTGTGCAAAATCTGAGATAGGTTTTTGTATAATATGTCTTCGAGGAACAAAACTCCTTTCAGTTTTATAAAAATATATTTCTAATTGGCCACAATATTCTCTCGCAAAATGATGACTTAACAGGAATTTTCTGCAAAAAATGCTTTCCAACATTGCTGCTTAATATTTCCAAAACCAGTAATAGCTGCTAGAAAGTGAGAGAGGTTTTTGTGGGTGGGCATCTTATGAACATAAACTCCCTTCCTGTTTTTCAAAAATTCATCTGATTGATCACACAAGCCAGTTTCTGCAAAACTGCATTAAAATAACATGCAATTTCGCAAAAAAAAAAAAAAAATGTTCCTTCTTGTTGTGTTTTTCATCTTTTACTTTTTGCTCTTTTGACTGCTTTATTTCTCTTTACTTTAGACAAAATTCACTATTGGTGAAATTTATTTTCATCTCTTTTTACCATTTTATCAACAGAATATTTCTTTACCGTTTTACCTTTGACTGCTTCAGAATTTCCATTTAACTTTGCACTTCCGACTTTTAATTACGTACTTTTTAATTCACGTATACTCTTAATCGTTATGTTTTTCTTATCCCCGTAATTTCTCATTTCACTTTTGCGCTTCATTCACATCAGCACATTTCATCATTCTAATCTCTCTCCACTTTGTATACAACCGTTTGTTGAATGAAGATATTGAATTAAAATTCAGAATTTGGAGTAAACAATTTTGTCAACTAGCTGAAATTGTTGGTCCAAATCCATATTCGATGGTAACTCCGCTAAAACGAACAAGGTCTGTTAATGAAATCCAGTCTCTATGAGGGCGTTCAATGGGGCAACGTTTAAAGTTGATGAGAGTCAGCATTTTAATTTTGTGGATTCAAAATGGAAATTTGGCTAATGGTGAAATAGAATTATGAATTCACTTGAGAAACAAAAATAATTTGCATGTTCTGGGGGAACAATTCACGCTTTGAACTTCAGTGAACATCTTAGGACTAAGATTTAAACACCGATTTCACTAAACAAGGAGAAAAAATGAGTTTCATTTAGTTCAAGGGAGTACAATAGGATAAATACCTTGACGAAAATTGGCTTTTAATGTATCAAAGTATGGCGGGAGGTAATTTAACACAAGTGTGCAAAGTGGAATCTGGAGTGAATTGGTCAATTGCAAAGGAAATTTGAAAACTACGGAGCTCACGTTTTCAGAATAACGAAAATAACAGAAAACACGAAAATGGCTTTATTTACAAGTCAAAAGTGGCTTTATTTTTCTAGGCGTGACGCTATCGACGTGACGGAGGATGCAGTAAGTCGGTGGTGTTGCAAGCGGGAAGTCCCCGCACCGCTTTTGGTCGAGGGTGGTATCGATCGCGAGCGATTCCACATCATCATGCCACGTGGATGTCCGACTTTTCAAATACCGCGCCGTTCCCCGATTAACATTCTCACAAAGGATGGCTAGCGCTACACGTGGACCATTGATCCGTGAGGGTTGATCCGAATTCCGCCGGCTGAAGGGTGGGGGAATAGGCGGAGGTTTCGGCGTGGGCCCGTCGGGTTTTAACACTTTTCAACGTTGTTTAATCGCTCCGGAATATTTAATGTTGATAAAAGGTTATTTAATTAGTCCCGATGACTCAATGAACCTTCCAATGTGGGCAGGCCGGCTGCGTTAGGTAGGTTGGTTAGGTGGAACGCCAGGATAATCACGGTGGCGCAAGACTTCTTTCCGGCTTTATTCATATTTTTTGGCATTTTAAACATACATATCGCATGTTTAAAACTTTTTATATAGATTTCCATTATATGGTAACCAACAACCATTTAATTACCATATATGATTATAATATAATGCTATATTTTAACCAAAGGGCTTATAGAAGTGGGTTTTAATGAATATTAGGGAGTGTAAATACTTTGTCAAAACATTATAATAAAGGGTTTTTGGGGGTATATATAAACAGAATTATATATACTTAGGATAGGCATTTCTACTAGATTTAGGTAATATGTTTAAATGTTAATATGGAAAAGGATAAGGAGACTCAAAATATCTTTGCACATCTAAGAAAGTGATAACTTGCATAAATTGCGTATTTTATCTCCAACACTTAAACTTAGAATAGCAAGTTATCTTTGAGATTTTTTATGAAATTTGCATGATATTTCCTAAGAAATGGATTTTACTTAGAAAAATTGAAGGTGAATGATTATGATGATGAATTATCTAAAGTATTTATTTAGGTCTTTTTGATCATTAGGCCGAGGGTCCTGGCCCTCTCTTCCTAAGTCAAGGAAATGCCTGAGCCTCTTTGACCTCCAATTACTCTTAGTACTTTTGGGGAGAATTAGTAACTTTTGAGGAAAATGATAAGGGAAGTTAATGAATTTGACTTTTGCTTCATGTCAGGGTTTTCCTAGCAGATTTCCTCAGCTTTAGTACTTGTGATGAATAGTAAAGGATCAAAAACATGTAGCAAAGATCATCAATGTGATAAAACTTTGCAGCACCATCTACCTACCTATCTACTTAACACTACCATTTTTCTTCTTATTAGGTGCATTTAGACTTCAAACCCTTATCAATCTTTTTACAAGGCAACTCATCTAATTCTACCTCTTACTACATCCAAGGGCCTTATTAAACCGTTGAGCACCTCTTATTAACTCTACCTATCACGACCACAGATTAAATCATAATGATATTTATTCTCTAATCTACAACATGAAATTGAGCGTATGAGGCCAAGTTTAAACAATGACTTATTCAGAATTGTGGCAAAAGGGTTTGAGCTGCTTCTGCGCACAATAACGTTTTATTACAAAATTGTTGGAAATAGTAGTGGCATTTGGATTCGACACTTTTTTTCCTCGTCTATTTTTCTATTTGGGGTTCATTTCTTTCACTTTTTTGACCATTTTATTCTTTTTAATTTTCGATTCTTTCTTTATAGGTATACCCTCTATATTTTAACTTTTTTGATTTTTTGGTTTTTTAAGAATAAGGGAAACACCTTGCTCAAGTAAGAAGGTTTGAACATATTCCATAATTCCATCAAGGCATAATCATGAAAGATGAAACCTATTGGTATAGAGTCTAACACTCGTCTCCACTAGATGGCTTTTCCAGGAAAGTCAAGAACAAGAAATGCATGCCTCAAAAATGTTGCCTCGCCGTACTAAACGATGTAATCTCCTTCAGCTTATTGTATATATGATAGTAAAACTTCAAGCTTAGGACCTTCACTTCGGGTCAACTGAAGTCACCATCCAATCAAACCGCGTTTCCAGTTGGTAAAATCTTGAATTGAATATAGTCCTTCGCAACCCGAAATCTGATTCGAAACTAAAACAACACACAAAATTTCAAACCAACTTAATGGAAAAACTAGCCGAAAATTAATAACTAAAAAAAAAATGCTCAAAATTGAGTTTATTAGCACTCATTTACCTATTCTAATCTACTAAAAGTCTTATTGAATCAAAAAATACAAAATGCCAATAAAGCCAATCAAGTAGCCGTAAAAATAAATGGATAACTTGATTGCTTGTGATCAAAATTGTACATATGTTATGATCATGCCTTATAATAAATGACATGATGTGTAAAAGGAATTTTGATGTATTTGATCCTTATAGAGAAAACATGTTTGCAAATTTGGGCTCAAAAGATTCTCCATATAATCCGATAGGATCAATAAAAGCATGATGTATGTTATTTACTTGTACTGCACGACTAATTGTTCAATGAATGGTGAATATTAGACCATGAACTTATTTTCAAATTTTGTGTTTGAAAGAATAATAATCATCTTCAATATGCAAGTCAAAAGATAGCATAATTTTGTTTGGAGAAGGAAGATTTTCATTAAAAGCACTTTTAGGATTTCCTGAATTGTAATAAGTGGATCAATTTGAGAATGCAAAGTTTGATTTCTATTTTCATAATTTTCGAAATTGCAGACAAATACAGTTTCAGTTTTCTTAACTTACGTAGGAGAACATTTTCTTGATTTAAAAGGAAGAAAGAAATCTCTTTAGGTAAAATTCTCATCAAACTGAAGTTTTGATAACTACTCGAATTCATTTAACATTTCATCAAATGGAAGATTTGGCAAACCCCGTCATCCAAGAATACTATTAATGCTTTGGAATATGGATTATTTGGGTTGTGGAATTGCTCAAACTTGGAAGCTCGATCTCTCACACTATCAGTTGTCTTGATTGGAAATGATATCAAAAGAGCGAAGAATGATGCTCAAATGCATGGAGATTTTATATTTACAATTTTCAAAAGTTCCGTATAAATTAAAACTACTCTAAGATCTTCTCTAAAATACACAATATACATTGGAAAACTGGGTATCACTCTAGAAAGAACATAATGCCTTGACAATAACTGCTGAAAGCCTGATCTTTCCACATATTGTTCTGAGGTCTGGTCTTCTCCGGGAGTCTTGATTCGAAATTGATTTGGAGTCACAGTGGATAATTTTTAACTTTGTGTGTCTGATCTCATTCACTATCATAAGTAGATCGATCTAAACTCAGAAACAATTCTAAGAAAAAGTTAGTTCTTCAGAAACCAAATTTTGAATATTTTATGATTGTTTTATTTTTTTATGAATTTTCAAAACAACTTCTACAAACTCTTCAAGAAATTTAAGATTTTTTTTAATTAAAATTTTCAAAGATTTATTAAACTAGAGAGTCTCCATTAAACATTTGAAACTAAGGTTCAATGTATAAAGCTACCAGTAGAGCGGGGATCGAAGTAGCCTTTTATTTACTTTTGCAATTGCAGAGCAAAAGCAATTTCAAAGGCTACCTGGCCATCTTCAGACTCTCGTCCATAGCTTATAAATCAAACAATAGTATCAATAAAATGATTCAGATCCCTGCGTATGGTCGCCACTATGTTATCACTCAGTTTTCCTAGAAGTTGTGTGTAAGAGGAAAGTATACCCGAGGTAACCACAAACCAACCTTCGCATGCAGAATCTAGCCAATTCGCATCCGTAGAGGCCTTCTTTATGATTTATCTTTGTTCTTGGAAGGTTTCGAGCTAGTTATAGATTCAAAGTTTGTTTTGGGAAAATTGGTGGAATCCACAGACTAAGGGCAAGGTTGAGGGGCTTTCAAATTCATCACATGGAGTCAAAGGATGGCTTTACTCAAAAATGATTTCTATTCTAAGCACAAGATGGTATACACAGGCAAGATAGCTAGACAGAACAATCCTTAAAATTTAGAGTGGATGGGATAATATTGAAGGGATGAAAGGAAAATTAAGAATCTTTCACCATGTTCAAAAGAAAGAAGTGAAATGACTACAAACAAAGAGCAATGAAGAATTCCGTGTTAGTAGTAATCAAACAATGTTTAAATTAGCAAACAGAGCATTTACACCATGTTATAGCTAATTTAGAAGAAAATATTTAAGAACAATCACATTTGAAAACGTAGTACAATTAAGGAATTTCCCCAAAGCTAATCCTTATGTAAATTATTCAAAGAATGGATATGATGGTATTAAAAAAAAAAACTAATATAAAATTTCGACAAAAGGTAGAAACACTTATTGAACTCCATAGTTCCAATAAACACATGAATCCCGCAACAAGTCCAAGCCCAAATCGCCATCCAAGAGTTACCTAATAAATATCTCCAAAATGCTTTTATTCCGAAAATCTCAATGTTACAAATAGGAGAATAGAATCCACCAAAATGCTTCCAAGAGTGAGATGATACAAATTCTAAACCAAAATATTCTGAACAAATATCAAAATTGGTTCACAAATCTCTCCAACTATTTACATAAATAGAACTAAAGTAAATGACATACTCAAACTATTTGGCAGTCTATTTTTTGATGGATAAGTGATGACAAAGAGGAGAATTCCGAATTTGATCCAACTCTTATTTGATGATGAGGCATCCAAGTCACTAACTGCTTTCCATTTGTAGAATTTCTCCAAAATTTCACTCCCGCAAACTTAATCCAATGATATTCGTATTTCTCAATCCGTACAGATATGTAAAAGTAGCATATTGCTGTGACAATATACAGTGAGATAAACCTCTTTCACGTTCCTAAACTTTCCACGGCATAGGTAATATTCGTAAAAGCCAGTAGGTAAACAGTAGCTTTACGTGTCCGAAAAATGGCCTCAGAAGATACACAAAGATGTATCTCTCATTATAAGATCACTGTGTGAAAAACTGAGATTATTTTGTGTATATAAATTTTATGGAACAAAAATCCCTCTTTCAGTTTTATAAAATATATTTCTAATTGGCCACAATATTTTGCAAAATGATGACTTAACAGATTTTTCTCTGCAAAAATGCTTTCCCAACATTGTTTAATATTTCCAAACCATAATAGTCGTTAGAAAAGTGAGAGAGGCTTTGTGTGGGCATCTTATGAACATAAACCTCCTTCCGTTTTTCAAAATTCATCTTGATTGATCACAATAGTTTCTGCAAAACTATGACTAAAACATGCAATTTCGCAAAAATGTTCCTTCTTGTTGTGTTTTCATCTTTTTACTTTTTTGCTCTTTGATCGTTTTACTTTCACTTAGACAAAATTCACTATTGGTGAAATTTATTTTCATCTCTTTACCATTTTAATGTCTCCTAGAATTACTTCTATCGTTTTTACCTTTGATCGCTTTCCGTAACTTCATTTTAACTGTGACTCGACTTTTACCTCGATACACTTTAATCACCGATACTTTTAACCGTTATAAAGCTCTATCCCCGTAATTTCATTTCACTTTTACCATTCACCGAGCACATTTCATCATTCTAATCTCTCTCCGACTTTGTATACAACCGTTTCGTTGAATGAAGATATTGAATTGAAATCCGAGAATTTGGAGTGTAAACAATTTTGTCAACTAGTATTGAAATTGTTGGAATATCCAAACTATTATTCTGATGGTAACCTCGCTAAAATCAAACAATTTGTTAATATAAACTACTCCTATGAGGGGTCAATGGGCAACGTTTAAAGCCATTGTGGAGTCGATTGGTTTCAGTGGATTCAAAATGGAAATTTGGCTAATGGTGAGGAAATTTGAGTGAATTCATGGAGAAACAGTCAATTTGCATGTTCGGGGAACAATTGCCAGCTTAAAACTCGGGAATGATCTTAGACTAAGATTTAAACACTGACAATAAAAACAAGGAAAACGAAGTTTCATTTAAAGCTCATGTGAAGTTGCTTAGGATAAATACCGTTTTGAACGAAAATTGGCTTTAATGTATCAAAGGACATGAGTACTGAACATTACAAAGAAGGAATCTTGAGTGAATTGGTCAATTAAAAGAAATTTGAAAATCGTATGAGCCTGGCTGCTTTTAATAACGAAAATAACAGAAAACACAGTACTGGCTTTATTTGTAAGTCAAAAAGGGTTTTTATTTTTCGAGGCGTGACGTCATTGACGTACGGGAGTGACGTGTGCAAGGTCGGGTAGGTTGTAAGTGAAGTCTCCGCACCGCTTTTGGTCGAGGGTATTGATCGCGGTGGAGCGATCTTGCCGATCATTTGCCACGTGGATGTCCGACTTTTCAAATACGCCGCGTTCCCCGCCGATTAACATTCTCACAAAGGAGGCTAGCGGGTTAACGGGACCATTGATCTCGCGGAGGGTTGATCCGACGGCCGAAGCGATGGGGAATAGGCGAGGTTTCGTATGTGGCCCGTCGTTTTAACACTTTTCAACGTTGTTTAACGTCTGTGAATATTTAACAAGCGATAGGTTATTTAATTAGTCCCGATGACTAATTAATCCCGAATGTGTAAGAAATACTGCGGGGCAGGTTGGTTAGGTGGAACGCCGTGACAATCCACGGTGGCTAAAGACTTCTCTCTCGGTTTTATTCATATTTATATTTTAAACATACATATCGTATGTTTAAACTTTTTATGTATAGATTTTAATAAGTATGGCACCAACAAACGTTATTTAATTACCATAAGGGCGGGATTATAATATAATGCTATATTTTAACCAAAGGGCTTATAGAAGTGTTTTAATGAATATTATAAATACTTTGGTCAAAACATTATAATAAAGGGCTTTTGGGGTATATATAAACAAATGAATTATATACTTAGGATAGGTATTTCACTTAGGGATTTAGTAAATACAAGCAGAGCAGCATATGGAAAGGACAAGGAGACTCAAAATATCTTTGCACATCTAAGAAAGTGATAATCAGGAAGTAAATGTGCAACATTTATCATTCCAACACTTAAACTTTATTTAGCAAGTTATCTTTCTGAGGGATTTTTATGAAATTTGCATGAGTTTCCTCGCAAATGGGATTTACTTAGAAAAAAATTGAAGGAATGATTATGATGATGAGAATTATCTAAAGTACTTTGTGGGTCTTTTTGATCATTAGGGCCGAGGTCCATTCTCCGTGTCAAGGAAATGCCTTGAGCCCCTTTGACCTCCAATTACCTAAAGTAAGATTTTTGGGGAGAATTAGTAAAACTTTTGAGGGAAATGATAAGGGAAGTTAATTGTGAATTTGATTTTGCTTGTCAGTGGTTTTCCAAAGGTATTTCAGCTTTAGTACTTGTGATGAATAGCAAAGGATCAAAAACATGTATAAAGATCATCAATGATAAAACTTTGCAGCACCATCTACCTACCATCTCCTTACTTAACACTACCATTTTCTCTTCTTCTTATTAGGGTGCATTTAGACTTGCAAACCTTATCAATCTTTTCTTTTTTTACAAGGCAAATCTATCTAATTCTACCCTTATTACATCCAAGGGCTCGCATTAAACTCGTTGAGCACCTCTTATTAACTCTACCTATCTACTTATCCGCCAAGACATTTAGTCCTGCTATTTATTATTTATTCTCTAATCTACAACATGAAATTGAAATAAGGAGTAAGCCAAGTTTAAAAAAGTTTTGACTTATTCATGAATTGTGGCAAAGGTTTGACAAGTCATGACACACTGTTTTTTATTACAAAAATGAAATAAGTAGTGGGCATTTGGATTTGTACACTTTCCTTGGTCTATTTTTCTATTTGGGAAGTCTATTTCTTCACTTTTTGACCATTTTATTCTTTTACCCTTTGATCTTTTTTTTAGGGTATAATCTCCTTTACATTTTAACTTTTTTGATTTTTTGGTTTTTAAGAATATGAACACCTTTGCTCATAGTTATTCAACATATTCCATAATTCCATCAAGACAATCATGAAAGATGAAACCTATTGGTATAGGAGTTCAATCGTCTAATTTATTTTTCCTTGTGAAAAGTCAAGAACAAGAAATGATGCCCCAAAAATATGTCTTCTGCATCTAAAACCATGTAATCTCCTTCTTCGGTAGTTTTAATGTATATATGATAGTAAACTTGAAGCTTAGGACTTTCACTTCGGCCTAACTTCAAGAAGTCACTATCCAATCAAAATCGCGTTTCCTAGTTGGAAATCTTGAATTGAATATAGTCCTTTTTCTCAAGTAACCCGAAATTGACCAAAACTAAAACAACACACAAAAATTTTCAAACCAACTTAATGAAAAACTAAAAATTGACAACTAAAAAAATGCTCAAAAATTATGAGCTTATTAGCACTTCATTTACCTATTCTAATCTACTAAAATGGTATTGAATCGTAATACAAATTCTACAAAAGCCAATCAAGTAGTCAGAAAAATAAATGGATAACTTGATTTCAAGCTGGTGATCAAAATTGAAGTATGTTATGATCATGTGCCTTTTATAAATAAAATGATAGATGCAAAAGGCTACAATTTTGATGCATTTTGATCCTTATAGAGAAAACATGTTTAAAATTTGGGCTCAAAAGATTCTCCTATATAATTCGATATAGATCAATAAAAGCATGTGATGTATGTTATTTACTTCTAGGCCTTCAATGACTACCAATTGTTCAATTGAATTATGAATATTAGACCATGAACTATATTTCTTCTCAAATTTTGTGTTTCAAAGAATAACAATCATCTTCAATATGCAAGTCAAAAGATAGTACACAATTTCTCTGCTTTGAGAAGAAGATTTTCAAAGAACTCTTTAGATTCTTTTAAATTGTATGATCGAATTTGAGAATGCAAAGTTTGATTTCATTTTCATAATTTTCGAAATTATATCATGAAGCCATTTTTAACTCAGAGAACATTTTTTCTTTGATTTAAAAAGAAGAAAGAAATCTCTTTAGAAAACTCTATCAAATCAGTTTTGATAACTCCATCCGAATCTATTTAACATTTCAAGGCATCAAATGGAAGATTTTCCATAAACCCTCATCCTTTCAAGATCACTATTAATGCTTTGGAATATGTATCATTTGGTTGAAATCGTCTCCGAAACTTGAAGCCTGATCTCTCAGAACAATGCTGTCTTGATTGGAAAATGATATCAAAAAGAGTCGAAGAATGATGCTCAAATGTGCATGGAGATTTTATATTTACAATTTTCAAAACGATAAATTAAAACTACTCTAAGATCTTCTCTAAAATACACAATATACATTGGAAAACTCTATCAATTTCCTAGAAAGAATATAATGTCTTGGATAACAATCAGTTGAAAGCCCGATCTTTCCATATTGTTCTTTGAGGTTCATTCCGCTGAGCCTTGATTCTCAAATTGATTTGGAGCCAGTAGATCACTTTAACCTTGTGTGTCTCCATCCGTCCACCATCATAGACTGACCTAAAACTGAAAACTTCAAGAAAAGAAGTTCTTCAGAAACCAAATTTTGAATATTTTTGGCGATTTGCTTTCATTTTTTTATGAATTTTCAAAACAACTTCTACAAACTCTTCAAGAAATTTAAGATTTTTAATTAAAATTTTCTCAAAGATTTATTAAACTAGAGAGTCCGATTAAACATTTGAAATCACAGGTTCAATGTATAGTTTTCTTAACCGGAGATAGACCGAAGCAAAATTTTTTATTTACTTTTGCAAATTGCAGCAAAGCACACTTCAAAGGCTACCCCGGTTACCCGACTACGGCCCATAGCTTATAAATCAAACAATAAGATCACAATAAAATGATTCAGACTCGCATGGTCGCCACTATGTTATCACTCAGTTTCTTCTAGAAGTTGTGTAAGAGGAAAGTATACCCGAAAATCACAACCAACTTTCGTATTTTAATCTAGCCAATTCGCATTCAGAGGCCTTCTCTTTTATGATTTATCTTTGTTCTTGAAGGTTTTAGGCTAGTTATAGATTCAAAGTCATTTTTCTGGGAAAATTGGTGAATCCACGTACTAAGAAAAGGTTAAGAGGCTACCTGACATGGAGTCAAAGGATGACATGACTGATTTCTATTCTAAAGCACAAGATGGTATTACAGGCAAGATAGCTAGACAGAACAATCCTTAAAATTTAGGAGTGGATGGGATAATATTGAAGGGATGAAAGGCAATTAAGAATCTTTCACCATGTTCAAAAGAAAGAAGTGAAATGACTACAAACAAAGATAAATGAAGAATTCGCAGTTATAGTAATCAAACAATGCTTTAAATTATACAGAGCATTTAAGAATTCCTATGCTTATAGTAGCTAATTTAGAAGAAAACATTTAAGAATAATCACATTTGAAAACAGAGTACAATTAAGCAAATTTTCAAGCTAACTTTATGTAAATTATTCAAATGAATGGATATGATGGTATTAAAAAACTAATATAAAAAATTTTCTGCATAAAGGTAGAAACACTTATTGAATCAGAAGTCCAACACATGAATCCCGCAACAAGTCCAAGAGCCACCATTATCCAAGAAGCCACGAATAAATCTCTCCAAAATGCTTTTATTCCGAAAATTCAATGTTACAAACAGAGTAATAGAATCCACCTCAAATGTTTCCAAGAGTGGAGTGGCATTTATACAAATCTAAAATCCTTTACAAAATATCTTGAAACAACACAAATTCAATTCACAAATCTTCTCCAACTATTTTACAAATAGAACTAAAGTAAAGGACACTCATTTACACTCATTTTGATGGAGGCAAGATTGGGCAGCAAAGAGTGAGAATTCGAATTTGATCCAACTCTTATTTGATGATGAGGCATCCAAGTCACTAATCATTTCCATTTTTTGTGAATTCGTCTCCAAATAATCACCAAACTTCCAAATCCAATGATATTTCCTCCCGTATTTCTCAACTGCATTGATATGTAAAAGTGAAAGAGGTTATTGTGATAAATATGTTGGTGAGATAAACCTCTTCACGTTCCTAAACTTCCTCTCCAGCTGTGCATAAGGCCACATTTCCGTAAAAATATATATGTAAAAAATAGGGTTTACAGAAATCAAAATGGCCGTAAACATTTATATAATGTATATCTCATTATAAGATCACTGTGGAAAATGAGATAGGTTTTGTATATAGTTCTCTCGAGGAACAAAAACTTTTATTTTATAAAATATATTTTAATTGGCTTACAATATTCTCTCGCAAAATGATATTCTACTCAGAATTTTCTCAAAAAATGCTTCAACATTGTTTAATATTTCCAAAACCATAATAGTCATAGGAAAAGGTGAGAGAGGTTTTTGTGGGTGGGAATCTTATGAACATAAACCTCCTTCAGTTTTTCCAAATTAATCTTGGATTGATCACAATAGTTTCTGCAAAACTATGACTAAAACATGCAATTTCTGCAAAAATGTTCCTTCTTGTTGTGTTTTTCATCTTTTTACTTTTTTGCTCTTTTGAATGTCTTACTTTCACTTTTAGACAAAATTCACTATTGGTGAAATTTATTCTCATCTCTTTTTACCATTTTACTGCCTCTGTAATTACTTTTACTGTTTTACCTTTGACTGCTCTGTAACTTCATTTTAACTTGCACTCTGACTTTTACCTGATACACTTTAACCACTGATACTCTTTAACTGTTATGCTTTTACTATCCCTGTAAATTCTCATTTCAATTTTACCATTCACTGTGCACATTTCATCATTCTAATCTCTCTTTGACTTTGTATACAAACTGTTTGTTGAATGAAGATATTGAATTAAAATCTGAGAATTTGGAGTAAACAATTTTGTCAACTAGTATTGAAATTGTTGGTCCAAATCCATATTCTGATGGTAACCTGCTAAAATCAAACAATTTGTTAATGAAATCCAGGTCTATATGAGGGGCGTTCAATGGGGCAACGTTTAAAGCCACAGGAGCTTCCATTTTGGTTCTTGTGGATTCAAAATGGAAATTTGGCTAATGGTGAGGAATTGAGTGAATTCACGGGAGAAACAGGTCAATTTGCATGTTCGGGGGGAAAAATTCACAGTTTAAAACTCAGGGAATGATCTTAGGACTAAGATTTAAACACTGATTTCAGTGAAAAACAAGGAAAACAGAGTTTCATTTGAAGTTCGGGGCGTAATAGGATAAATACCTGTTCTTGGAGGCAAACTGGTTCTTTAACAGGTAACAGGTGATGGCGGGATTGTTCTTCAACACGGGCGCAGCGGAATCTTGGAGTGAATTGGTCAATTGCAGTGGAAATTTGAAAATCGCAGCGGGAGCTCTGTCGTTTTCAGAATAACGAAAAGAACAGGAAAAACATGAAAAATGGCTTTATTTACAAGTTAAAAGAGTTTTTTATTTTTCCGAGGGATGACGTCATTGACGTACGGGGTGACGTATGCAAGGTTGGGCGGTAAGCGGTAAGCGGTAAGCGCCCGCACCGCTTTTGGTCGAGGGTGGTATTGATCGCGGGGGGAGCGATTCCACAGAACGTTTGCCACGTGGATGGTGGACTTTTCAAATACCGCTCGTTCCCCGCTGGTTAACGCTCTGACAAAGGATGGGTAGCGGGGTTCACGCGGACCATTGATCTGCGAAGGGTTGATCCGATGGCTGAGGCGATGGGGGAATAGGTGGAGGCTTTGGATGTGGGCCCGTCGGGCTTTAAACGCTTTTTAACGTTCTTTAATCACTCCGGGGAATATTTAATAAGAAGATAAACAGTTATTAATTAGTCCTGATGACTAATTAATCCCGAATGTGTAAGAAATGGGTTGCGGCGGGGTTTGGTTAGGTGGAATGCCAGGTGGACAATCCACGGTGGCGCAAGACTTCTCCGAAGTTTTATTCATATTTTTGCGTTTTAAACATACATATCGCATATTTAAAGTTTTTTGTATATATATTTTATTATATGGTAACCAATAACATTATTTAATTACCATAAGGGCGGGATTATAATATATTGATAATTTTAACCAAAGGGCATATAATGGGTTTTTATTTTAAATGCGCGGGGATATAAAATACTTTGGTTAAAATTATAATAGGGGGGTTTTTGGGTTATTTATAAAAAGGGATTTATATACTTAGGATAGGGTATTTGACTAGGGATTTAGTAAATAAAGTTAAACATTAATATGACAAAGGGACAGGGAAACTCAAAACATTTTTGCACATCCAAGAAAGTGAAAACTTTTGAAGTAAATTGCAACATTTTATCTCCAACACTTAAACTTAGAATAGCAAGTTATCTTGAGGGATTTTTATGAAATTTTGCATGAGTTTCCTAAGTAAAATGGGATTTTACTTAGGAAAAAATTGAAGGTGAATGATCATAATGATGAATTATCTCAAGTACTTAGGTCTTTTTGATCATTAGGCCGAGGGTCCGGTCCCTCCAGAAGTCAAGGAAATGCCTTGAGCCCCTTTGATCTCCAATTACCTTAGTACTTTTGGGGAAAATTAGTAAAACTTTTGAGGGGAAAATGATAAGGGAAGTTAATGAGTTTGACTTTTTCTTGCTGTGATTTTCCAGTGTATTTCTTGCTTTAGTACTTGTGATGAAAGTAAATGATTAACCAACATGTAGCAGCACCATTCATCAGATAACACTTTGCAGCACCATCTACCTACCCTATCTACTTAACACTACCATTTTCTCTTCTTTATTAGGGTGCATTTAGACTTGCAAACCCTTATCAATCTTTTTCTTTTTTACAAGGCAAATCTATCTAATTCTACCCTTATTACATCCAGGGGCTCAGATTAAACTGTTGAGCACCTCTTATTAACTCTACCTATCTACTTATCTGCCAAGATTAAACTGTTTGGCTAGATATTTATTCTCTAATCTACAACATGAAATTGAAATATGACTAAGCCAAGTTTAAACAGTTTGACTTATTCATGAAGTGTGGCAAAGCTGCACACAATTGCTTTATTACAAAAATGAAATAGTAGTGGCATTTGGATTTGCACACTTTCCTTGGTCTATTTTTCTATTTGGGGTTCATTTCTTTCACTTTTTTGACCATTTTATTCTTTTTACCCTTTGATCTTTTTTTTAGGGTATACCCTCTTTACATTTTTTAACTTTTTTGATTTTTTGGTTTTTTAAGAATATGGAACACCTTTGCTCAAGTAAGAAGGTTTGAACATATTCCATAATTCCATCAAGACAATCATGAAAGATGAAACCTATTGGTATAGGAGTCTAACAAGTCCAAGTATGCCTGTGACTTTATATGCAACTTTCACATGGAAGACTGTAAACCAACCCCTTATCCCTTTCAGTCTGGAGTCAATATTCTAGTCACTTGTACTTACCCTGAAGTTGATGCTACCTTATACCATCAACTTGTTAGTAAACTTATGTATCTAACCCATACCCATCCTAACCATTCCTTTGTCGTTGGTCTTGTTTCTCGATTTATGCACAAACCTAATGAAAGTCACTGGAAAGTAGCTAAAAGAATACTTCAATATATTTGAGGTACAATTCAGTTCGGGATTCATTACAGTGCATGACCATCTCGATTATTGATTGGTTTCACTTATTTCGATTGGGTTGGTGACCCTGATGATCGAAAGTATACTACAAGTTATGTATTCACTCTTGGTTTAGGACCTATTACATGGTCTTGTAAGAAACAAAGTGCCATCTCTCTTTCATCGGTAGAAGCACATTATCATGGTGTTGTTGAAGCCAGCAAGGAGGCCATGTGGCTTCATCAAATACTATCTGAATTTGGTCTTCATCAGCAGCATCCAACTACACTTTGGTGTGATAATCAGAGTTCAATTCAGCTATGCAAAGATCCAGTTCAACATCAGCACATGAGACACATTGAGCTACACATACACTTCATCATAAATCTCATTCATGATCGTGTTATTGAAGTGCACTATTGTTCAACCAATGATCAAGTTTTTGATATCTTTACAAAGGCTCTCATAGAAGCGAAGTTTCCCAAAATTCGATCTATGTTTGGAGTTCAGGAAAATTATCATTAAGGGGGGATAGGCTCTAATGCCTCCTTACTTCTCCTATCATGTCACCTTTGTAAATCCTTCAATCCTATCCCAAGTTATTCTTAAGGGGGGATGTTAGGATATTCCAACACATAGGAAATAGTTAAGTATAACTTGGTATAGTGCAGAGTTAGGTAAAGTGTGTTTCTTTAGTATGTACTTTTGTAACTTATAATCCGACAGTCATGATATTTACTGATCCGACGGTTCATTCTCTCCTCAGTATTACTGACACTTGATTTGTGGCTTAACACCCAATTGGTCCATGATCTCTATTTAAAGAGCATGGAGGGTCATTTTTCCTGTGACTCTTTATGGGAGAATCTTATGTAAGTTTTCTTTCTTTATATTAATAAATTGCCTCAAGTGGTCACATTGGCTCAGGATATTGACTATTTTCCTCTTCGAGGGTTTTAACCACGTCAAATACTGGTGTACTGATGTGTGATATATTTGTGAGCGGTGACCTTTGGTGTTTGATCTAAGGAACTTACCGTGTAAATTCCTACAAATTTTAGAGGAGATGTTGAGAATGTATGTTATGCATCAGCAGTGGAAGGGGGAAAGTGTCTACCACTGGTTGAGTTTGCTTACAACAATGAGTATCAAGAATATTTTAGGATGAGTATGTTTGAGGCACTTTATGGGCGGAGTTGTAATAATCCTATCAATTGAAGTTATCCAGTGAACATGGTGTTCGTTAGACTGGACATGTTGGCAGAAATGGGATAGGAAATGCAGGCTAGTAAGAAGAAATTAAAGGTAGCACAGGATAGACATAAAAGTTACACAAATCAACATATGATATTTAATGATTTTTAGGTTGGGGAACAAGTGTACCTATGCATCAAGCCCAAGAAAATATCCTTGAGGATTGGGTCATGTGCAAGGTTGACACCTCAATATTGTAGGCCTTTCAAGATCCTTGATTCGATTGGACCAATGACCTACAAAATTGCATGCCTATGACAATGAAACTCCATCATGTTTTCCATGTGTCATTTCTTAAGAAGTATGTGAAATATGTTGATCACGTGATTGATTGGTCTATATTGCAGGTGGAATGAAAAGGAGAATTCCAGTCGGAACCTCAATGCATTTTGCAACGGAAACAACTCATGTTCCGAAATTGAGAAATCAAGCAAGCTAAAGTGCAGTGGAAGTAGTTTGGGCCCGATGAAGCTACATGAGAGATGACTGATCAAATGGGGGCCATGTATCCTTCTCTATTCTATGGTTGAGCGAATGTATTTTGGTATATGTTTTGGTTATGTCTATATATGCATATGTATGATGTAAATATTGCATCGAGTTGTGTTATAAATCTCCAATAAGCGATATGATTGTCATGTTGGTTATGTTAGTTTTGTTTTCAATAGGTGGTTCATTGTAAATACTACATAGAACTAAGTTATAAAGCTCCATCGAAAGTATGTTTTGGTTTTCAGCAGCCTTGATGGTCATAGGTGTCATTGAACACCGAGGACAATTTTTCCCCAAGGGGGAGGGTTCTGTAACAACCCTGGTTAAAAATAAATGTAATAAAGTTAATAAAGGAAGAATAATACCAAGGTCATGGGACATGTATTCCAAGCTGAATTTTGGGAAAAAAATTCTACTGGGTGTTCATTTGGTTTATTATGGCTAAGGAAATTGGCAAAGGCAATGGAAAATGATTTGAAAATGAAAAGAGGCATTAATTGGTATTTTATTTATGAAAATAAATAAAATTGGGAGAAAAGGAAGGTGAAAGGTCACAGGTTGCATGTGAGGAGGAAAATGAAGGAAAAATAGAGGAAAATTAAGAAATTAGAAGCCTTAATGATAAAAAGACATCTGAGGATGTTGGAACAAGGTCTCCTAAAGATGTGAATTTTGTCCACTTTTGTATTATTTAATCTAGCGCAGGGATTTTAGGGTGGGTAAAAGCCCCGAATGCATTGTAACGGGTCAAGTGTAGACTAAGAGTCCGCAAACCACGGTTTGTGGACCATTGGATGCATAGGCTAAATCGGTATAAATAGATGAACCTTTTTTAGTCTTAAGGAAAGAAAGAATTGAGATTGATGTTAGGCACCAATTGTTAGATCTTTTGTTGGGTTGTTTTTGTAAGGACTCCTACTGGCTGTGTGCGCGGAGATCCTCAGTCCTGCTGTGTGCAGACCCTGCTAGCTATGTGCGCAAGTGGTATTTTGGGATTGTAAGAGGATTTTGGTATTAATATATATATGCGAAGTATTGTTGGATATCTGATGCTATCTAGATATGTTTTGTTATGATTGATGTGAACTTGGATTGTATGATTAAGTTGCGAAGTATCTATTTGATAGTTGTGAAAGTATCTTTGTTTCTATTATATGAATAAATGATCTGTTAGTTGCTGCGATTATAGTTGCTGTGCTGATAGATTAGTATTATGCACGTGGATGCAAAGGTAACTACTAGATCTGTGCTCTTTTGTATAAGCCTGCGAATAGATCTGTTAAATGCAAGCTCGATAGGCTGGGGAAGTTTACCTGCTTAGGCTTACCTACTCTCTCTCAGGGTGCGGAAACCTAGTTCTAGCACCCTCCCATACTGCTTCAGGTGAGACTTTGGCCTGCACAAGTAGGTCACTGCCGAAAGGGTTAGTAGTATAGGGGTTTGTTGGAAAACCTTAACCTTCGAATCTGGGTCAGGACCCCTCGAGCCAACAAATGGTTTCGTTGCCAAGACTGGGAGCATTTTGAGAGAGAGATCGGGTAATGCCAAGAACACATTGGAGACTTGAGAAGAAAGAGATCGATGGTTCGAAAAGAAAATCCAGGAATTCGCAGTAAGAGAGAATCGTAGTACAAAGCTAACCACAGAGAAGTGGAAGAATAAGTACATTTTCACAAATATATACAAAATTTTCTTTGTAAAATTTGCAACCGAGCTTCAGGAGTGGCTCGCAAGGCTTGTAGATTTCCAGAAGTGCTGGAAGGATGAACGGGTCACACAGTGGACCCCAAAGCTGATCCAACAGTTAGAAAAGACTGATAACACCATCACGTGCACGGTAGATCACTTGGTGGACAGTGTGATAGGGGGATTTGTGACGAAATTTTCAACTGATAAATTTGTGTCCTATTCTAAGGCAGAATGAAGGTTCTTCAAGGGTTTTCGGGGTAAGTTTCTAAAAACTCTGCCATTATTGATTAAGATCTTATTGTGCAAAAAGAGCATTTTGTGTAGTCATATAGAGTGAATGAGCTCCGATCAAAGTAAGGGTACAACACGCAGTGGTAATTACTATAGAACTAATCAAGAAGGAGATCGATCTGTCTACAGTCCAAAAAGAAATTTTTCTGCACATAGCCCTCTGTCTACGCCACCTTCAAACCCTCATAGGGGTAAGAACTCACCACCACCACCACTAGAAGACAATATGGCCTCGCAAATGAAGCTACCCACCTTCAAGGGCGTAGGAGATGAAGATTTGGATTGGTTCTGGTTTTTCGCAGGATCGGTATGGACTACGCATAATGTAGCTAGTGATGCGGTGAAAAGGGCGCAGCTATCCCTTGCCTTTGAAGGAAGAGCCTTGGACTGGTATATGGGATACATCGACCATCATGCAAATGAAACCATTAAAGAGATTAATATTTCCTTGAAAAAATAGTTCAAGAAGCCCAAGTCCTGATCTCAGATAGTGAACGATCTGAAATATTTCAAGCAAGGACCGTCTGAGTCCGTACGGGAGGCTGAAAAACAGTTAAAGAAAGTAATTAGAGAAGGAGGATTTATGTATGATGACAGGAAACACTGACAGGAAACACACAGAGTGATTCATTTCTATGCTTCTGCCCCACCTGCACGTGCCAATGGGACATCAAGCCATTGAATTGCAGGAAAAGGCCTTGGAGATTGCTATGAAGCTGGAGACTACGCCAAGAGACGACACCCAGTTAGGAGTACAACAAATACAAGGCTAGCTAGAATCAATGCACATGGAGATCCAAAACCTGCGGAAGGAGCGAGGAACAGAGGCTAGCCCTGAAATATGGTGCATGCGATGCAGGGTGAATGGCCACACCAAGGATAAATGTCCTCTGCTAGCAGACTACATACAGGTCGGGGGACCCAGTCCATTGCATCCTAGGGAAGCTGCAGGACCAAGTGGGTCGGTGCTGTGGTGCGATGATGGTCGCATTGTTGGGATGCACAATACCAACCAGTGCCCCCGCCTTGCCACATATGTCCTAGAAATAAAGCAACAATGGTGCAAGTTCTACAGATTTGTAGGCCATGATGAACATAACTGCCGGATGTATGATCTGATGATAGATCGAGGAAATCTATATAGGGTATAGTCAGATCCATCCTCGCCAAGATCCCCCTCGGGCATAGGTGGCTCCCCAGCTAGGGGCAGGGGAGGGGGCCGAGGTGGAAGCACAGGTAGGGGGAGAGGACAACTTGTTTTCTATAACTTTGGAGAAATAGGGCGCTTTGCAAGGGATTGCACGAACCTTGCGAGACAATCCTGTAGATATTGTAGACAATTGGATCATGTGATTGAAGATTTCCCGATTCTGACAGCCAAGATGCAGGAGAAGCAGCATACACCTACGCAAAATGTACAAAGGGTAAATGTGGAGCCTCAAGATGAAGGACCAAGTGTTAATGTTATAACACGCAGCGGCATGGCCATCGGAGGAGCTGCGGAGAAAGCTGAGGCGAAGCCCCTTATCCTAAAGTAGATATTAAACAAGAAGTTTTAGACTTACAGAAAGAAAAGGAAACCTTTGTCGCAGCTCGCCAAGACTTTTATAAGGCTAAGGCACCTACTCCTCATGCCCCTACGAACCTCAAAGCAGATGATGAGGTCAAAGCATTCTTGCAGGCATGTATGAAGCTGTTGTGCAACCAAAGGGCCGTAGAAAAGCTCAAAGCCTTGATGGACAGCTACACAGAAAAAACAACCCCAACTATGGAAATTAAGGATGTGCATAAACTATATAAGCATAAGAGACGCACTAGTAGGGAGATGCGGTTGACCACGTAGATTGGTGATTACGAGATGGATCAGGTTATTCTAGACTTAGGATCAGATGCAAACGTACTACCTAAACAAACTTGGCAGCGAATGGGAGAACCTAAGTTGGAATGGTCCACTATCCAGCTGTGCATGGAAAATCAACAAAAGATCATCCCGTTGGGAAGAATGTCAAAGATCGTGGTAGATATCGCAGGAGTTAAGGTCCAGGCTGAATTTGAAATTATTCAGATTGTAGAAGATGTGGACCCCTATCCAGCACTCCTAGGATTGTACTAGGCCATCGATATGGGTGGTATTATCAATTTGAAGAAGAGAAGCACGGTGTTTCAAAGTGAAGGAACACGGGTGATCGTACCACTAGTCCCCGCTGAAGGAGAAAGGTATACAAAGAAAGTGTGGGAGGAAGAGGAGGTGGATCAAATCTATAATTTAACTACGAGGGATGAAGATTTGATCAATCTACGGCAAATGGTGTGCTTTGCTGGGAAAAAGATAATGAATTCTCCTTAGACTCTGATGGAGAAATAGAAAATTGGAAAAACAGGCTGCATGATGTCTCTGTGCTGTGCTGCCTGCAAATCACAAGGGACTTCCACTGCATATCTTCAGAGGTAAGAGAACTACCCTACTTTGATGTCTCCAATAGTATAAAAGAGTTTTTGCGAACATTCAAAGCTGAGGTTCCCAGAGAACGAAGTTTATGGGCCCTTAATCTAGCCATGCGCGTAACACCTGCAAGATGGTGGGACATGCATAAGGAGGCATTCTAGGACTGGGAGGAATTTCGGGACATGATGATCCTACGATTTGAGCCTCCGGTTGAGGTGCGCGTCAAGATGTTCCTTGGCCTAGGGGATCCGCATGAACACTTTTTTGCTTGGATGGAGAAGTGGTCCGACCGAACTATAGAAGAATGGGTTCACTTGTTTATTCATGCGTTGGGACCAATCCCCACTGCATGGTGCTTGGATGCGGAGCTACATCAACGCATCCGCCACTGGGAAACTTCAAAGGATGAATTCATAGGAACATTTTGACTAACAGGGGGCTCGGAGGTGCTTGATGAAGCTCTACAGGATATAGATACATTTGTGTTTAGTGAATCCAGCTCCTCTGCAACGTTTGGGGCACCGACGTGGGAAACGCAGATGCAAGATATTGTCAATTGTCACAATATAACTGTAGAAGAGTGCGATGAGGATCCGCGCAATGTCTCTATCCCAGAATTGCGGGACCTCCATTGCAGACTGTGGATGTGACGAAGCCTCTGAAACTGCAGGAAGTCAACATTGGCACGGAAGAGCAGCCTAAGTTGGCTAAAATTGGGGACTACTGGGATGATGACACTGTAAGAAAAGTTGTTGAATTACTCACAAAATATCAAGACTTATTCCCAAACAAGTTTTTGGAGCTCAAGGGGATCACAGGGGACCTAGGGGTTATGTGCATCACGCTAAAACCAGATGCGCGCCTTGTAAAGAAGCAATTGTATCGACTGAACCCTAAGTATAAGCAAAGGTTAAGGAATAAATCGATAAAATTCTCGCCATAGGTATTATCAAGCCGGTCGAGCAGTCGGATTGGGTAAGTCCAATAGTGGTTCAGGAAAATAAAATGAAGGGGGAAATTCGAATCCGTGTGGACTTACGCAAGTTGAATGATGCCTGCGTACATGATCCCTTTCCGACACCATTCTCAGATGAGATCCTGGATAGCGTAGGAGGCCAGGAAGTGTACTCGTTCACTGATAGGTTCTCAGGATACCATCAGATCAGAATCGCACCAGAAGATCGCAAAAAAACAATGTTTGCCACTGAATGGGAATCCTTCCAGTATACAGTCATGTTGTTTGGACTCAATAATGCCCTTGCTATCTTCTCGTGAGTAGTTGTTGCAGTGTTCAAAGAATTAATCCACAAATTTCTGGAGGTGTACTTCAATGATTGGACTGTCTTTGGCTTAGTAAAGATGCACGTTTCAAACCTGCACATGATGTTGGATGCCTGCCGAAAACACTAGATTTCCCTAAATATCAAGAAATGTATCTTCTATGTACCCTTCGAAATCTTGCTCGGACATGTCGTTTACCGACAAGGGTTGATGGTGGACCCTGTGAAAGTTTCATTTATCATTAATCTGGTAGTACCAACAATTGAGAAACAGCTGTGTTTGATCCTTGGACATATGGGCTACTACAGAAAATTCATTCAGGGATACGCACTGATCACAACACCTCTTGAAAAGCTGCTTAAGAAGTATGTTTCATTCTTTTGGGATGACGAGTGTCAGAAGAGCTTTGAGCTACTCAAGGAAAATATGGTATCTGCGCCTATCCTTATTTTTTATGATTGGGTGAAGGTATTTCATGTCCACGTTGATGCTTCAGGAATTTCCCTGGGAGCGGTCTTTATGTAGCATGGAGCTGGAGACATTGATCACCCAATCACATTTGCTAGTTGAAAAATCTTGGGTGTGGATCGAAATTATGCCACCACAGAGAGGGAAGGGTTGGACATGGTCTATGCACTACAGAATTACCGGTACTATCTATTAGGAGGGCACTTCAAAATGTTCACAGATCATTCAACTTTGAAGTACCTGGTGAACAAGCCTGTGTTGGGGGGGGGGAATCTGTCGATGGATTTTTCTCTTCCAGGAGTATGACTTTGAGATCATTTTCAAGCCAAGAAAGTTAAATGTCGGGCCAAATCACTTGTCTCGAATCGAGAGTGGTGAGGAACCGACCAACCCGGAGGGAGGGTTTCCTGATGCACAACTATTTTCTATTAAGGTGGTTGATGCGCACTTCGCTGACATCATTCAGTTCCTGACTACGGGCATGGCACCTGCGGAGTATTCGGTGCAACAAAGAAAGGAGCTGGTAGCCCGCGTTGTGGATTTTACCATCATCACAGGATATCTATATAAGATGGGAGCAGATGAAGTGTTGCGCAGGTACGTCCTGGAGCATGAATGGCATAATATCTTGGCAGAAGCCCACGATAGGGTTGCAGGAGGTCACTATGCAAGGAAAGTAACAACGCAGAAGATCTTAAGAGCTAGCCTATGGTGGCCTACGCTGCATACTGACTCTCATGACTATTTTAAATCCTGTGATACATGCCAATGCACCAAAAGGCTATCCCGTAGGGATGAAATGCCCCTCTGACTGCAAATGGCCCTGCAAGCATTTGACAAGTGGGCCATCGATTTCGTAGGACCTATCAACCCACCCGGAAATAAGACAAGTGCACGTTACATTATAAATGCTACTGATTATGTAACTAGGTGGGCCGAGGCACAAGCAGTGAAGGACTGTACTGCAGATACCACTGCGCACTTCATCTTTGACTAGATTCTGATCAGATTTGGATGTCCAAAAATCCTGATGAGCGATAGAGGTGCACACTTTGTCAATGAAACAATACAGGCCTTGATGGAAGAGTTTCAGATCCATCATGCGAAAAGCACCCCGTATCATCCTCAGGAAAATGACGTGGTCGAAGCTTTTAATAAGGTCTTGGAGCACGCACTGACCAAGGCCTATAACGTTGATTGCAACGACTGGGACATGCGCATTCCGTCTGTTCTATGGGATTACCGAACCACCTGTAAGAAGTTGATAGGGAAAACATAATTTAGGATGGTCTATGGCAAGGAGGCCATTATGCCCATGGAATATATTGTTCCTAGTTTGCGTATCGCATCCTTTACAAATATGGCGGAGCCTGATATCATGGAGGAGCGTTTAGCGCAGCTTATAGCTTTAGAGGAAGACCATTTCATTGCTTATTTCCATCAACAGGTTCAGAAGGCTGGGATAAGGCATGGAATGATTGACATATTCAACAAAAGTCCTTTACAGAGGGTGACTTAGTGCTATTGTATGATAGCCAGTTTGCGAGACACCCAGGGAAGTTCTGACAGCACTGGCTACGACTCTACGCAGTTAAAGAAATCATGGATGGTGGAGTTGTTTGATTAGCCACCCTGTGTGGCGACATGATACTTGGCTATGTAAATGGTAGCCGGCTCAAACCGTATCAGATCAAATGACTATATGGCCAGAGTAGCTGTATACAATGGGCTATGCCCACCACGGAAGGTACGAATGGGCGATACCATCATACGTGCGCGTTATGGACGGCGAATTGGAAGTCCGGAGGAGTGAGCTGGAGGCACAAGAATAAACTCAAATGGAACAAACTTAGAATGCAGCAGGTGGAGCACAGAAGGTATGCTAAGAGCACAGGGGTGAGCTGAGCACACCAAGGGTGTGAAAAATAGCCATTGGAACAGTCAAATCGGGTAAAAAGAAAAAGTTACCGTTGGAAGGAGTGGGCAACCGAAATTTAATGAGGCAATTTTGGGAGATTTTTTACCGTTCATATGATGGTAAGTTTTGGATAAGGTTTACCTGACTGTCGGTCGCTCGCAAGGGTTATAAAAGGAGTAGGATAGATCAGACACGGGTTCCGTATCGCTTAAATAGCTTGTACTTGGCATGTTTGTCCTTGACGAATTTGTGCTGTAAGAATTTATGTGCCTATAGCATCCCTTTCATGTCTGAGCAACCTAATCCCTCTGACAGTAGCAATCCCGAGTTTTTCTTTCGCACTAGAATGACGACCATGAATCCTGCTGAATCCTCAGCACCAGCAACCTCGGAAGAACAAGGCATTGAGGAAGTGGTGGAGATTGAGTCCGAAACTGAAGAAGTGTTCTCCACCCCAGTCACAAAGAAGGGGAAGGAAAAAGCACAGGACTCAGGAAAGCTTCCGAAACCCACAAAATGGGATGGAGGGAAGCCTCGTACTTCCCCGCAAAATGTAAAATCCATGCGAGCGAGACCCCAAGCGCAGGTTGTGCAGGAAGAGGCTCAGGCCGTAGAACCAATTAATTGCTTACCTCCTTTCGTTTGACCGCGCAGGCCTTCGACGCACACGCCGAAGAACCTCGACGGCCTGATCACCTACCTGCAGATGCCGCTGACCCCAGGATAGGTCCCTGTTATTGGTGAACCTTTTGGAAGGCTCCATGAGATCAAATTTGATGATAATGACTTGGCCAATTTGGAGGCCTTCCCGAAATTGGTGCCCGAGTTGTATCTTGAACGCGTTTAGAAGGATGATGGGATCAAAATTGTCCCCGTAAGCTGGGTACGCGGAGTGGCAGGGTCCGGCTCCTCAACCTGCTCAGGATGCCGCATTTCTGCCACTAAAATATCACGAACCGTTTGGTGCGTCAGTTGCTTACACTGGTCCATGTTGGGTTTTTGTGAATCAAGGATCGAATCCCTATTGACGCCATGCTCATCCATCGAATCACTGGTCTTCCTATAGAAGGGTCAAACCCTCTAGAGCGTGTTGGCAAGAAGTATGAAGGGGAAACTACTGAATATGTGCGACAAAAATACCATGTGGAGCGGAATACTCGCGGCTTCATGATAAAAACCATCAGTGATACCGCTACGCAATTGGGTACCTTGTTATTGGTGTGTAAGATGATGCAGAAATTCCAGGTGGCCTCCATCCCCCCATAGGTAATTCAGCTAGCAGGACAGTGCGAGAAAGGGGTCTATTTCAATTGAAAACAATATTTGTACAATGAGTTTTTGGCCAATGTCCGTGAATCCCAGAAGTAGGGACAATAATTTTTCTATTCTTGGCTGCTACTTCTCATTTCATTGATAGCTTGGGAAGCCCTTGAGGAATCGTCCCTGCCGGAGCTCACCCTTGACATGTGCGAGGGGGCCCGATATACAAATTTATGGGATTCGAAGGATACGCAGTGTCTCGAGGACAACCAAGTTTTCTAGGTCCTTTTTTCAGAGTAGCTTGGAAGTAGCCATTAATTCCTGACCATGATTGTCTCCAGCAGTATATGACAGATACAAAGGCATTGCGACATTCCAGGTCACCATGCACAATGTCCAGATTCGAGCACGCAAGGATAAAGCCTAGACTTCATTCCCTTATATGGTGGCAGACGAGGAAATTCACAATGTCATTACACTTTGGCCTCCTAACTAGAAGATTAGCTTCAAAACCGACACAAAGAGCTTCGAAGGAACCAACACACCAAAAGTAATCCCGCCTGTCATCATCAAGGATACCGGTGGGCCAAGCAAGAGTACCAAGAAGGAAATGGGTGCAGCAGCACAAAAGGATGCGCAGCAGAAGCAGACCACTGAGAAAGATGTCGAGGCGGAGACTCAGGTAGATTTGTAGCCAGACCTGGGTGCAGAAGGACTGGATGTAGGAGGAACTACCTCCCACCGAGGCACGAAGCAAACAAGCGAGCCTATCAAAGGGCCCCGAAAGATGCAGTGCTCTCAGTAGACAGAATGAGATGATACAGTCACACTAACTGACGGGGACCTCGAACAAATTGCTGATGCAATCACTTTGGCTGTATAAGATAGATGGTTAGCCTTACAGGAACAATAAAAAGTCATGATCAACACAATTTAGGCTGAGCTCCGCACTCTACAGCTAAAGACCGATACGCTGCATACCAGTGTGACTCAGGTACGAATGCCCTCAGAAACCAGCAGTGCAGCGCTAGTTACAGATGAAAGTTGCCTCTATTCTCTACCTGGCGTAGCCCTTGTGATCAGTCCACCCGACTTGGGAATGCAAGTCTAGGCCAGTATAGAAGTCCAGATGAATTTAGCCAGGCTCCCGCATGAGCCATTGCAGGGTCTCCACACTTCCTTGTTTCAGGAAATTCACCATCAGGACCAACAAGTGCACCAACATCTCGGTGTGGTTGAGCAGATAATCGATGTAAAGAACGCTGAAATGTGCCTCGCCATCGCGAAGCAAACATAGCTCGAAAACTTGATTCACTAACTCTGCGCAGATATTACAGCATAAATCTAGGCCACAACCACCCCCCAGGCTAAGATTGAAGGGTTGGTTGTAGCATTGAAGGCCTCCAAGACAGAATTTAAGATGGTCAAGAGACAAATGGAGCAGCAGATCACGGATCTGCAGGCTAAGTTGCAACTCGAAATGCCTCCGGAGGTATGGGCCCAACGAGCTGCATTGGTTACCGCAGCTACAAATGTAATTATAGGGAAAATCACTCAAGGTGCCCAATTACTGGAAATAACCATGCAGATATGGACCAAGGTCCAGCATAACTCGATCCTGCTAGAACTAAACCAGGACTTATGGCAGAAGGAAGAAGAGTTCGAGAAGATAGAAGCCACCCTACCCACTTTGGTTCCTGCTCAGTGCTTGGCATGGCTACGAACCAACCACATCCTCCAAAATGATATGGACGAACTTCAACACAAAAATAAGGTCCTTGGTGACTGCTTGAAGCCTTGGGTTGACGAAGCCCTCAAGCTCTCACAGGATGTTGATGTTGTTGTTAAGCAGTTAAACCAAACTCTGGAGAGTGTCACCGCCACGACGGAAGGTCCGATTTCACAGAAATTGGTTGATATTGTGCAAAATGTTGCAGCTTAGAGTGAAGGTGTGCTGCCCCCATTAGCTGAAGCGATCAGACTGCTGCAGGCGCAGGTGGAGACCCCACCATCACAGTGACTTGAGACGAGTCACAAGATTATGTTGGGGGACTGTTGGAACAGGGTCTCCTAAAGCTGCGAATTTTGTCCATTTTTGTATTATTTAGTCTAGCGCAGGGGTTTTGGAGTGGGTCAAAGCCCCGAATGCATTGTAACGAGTCAAGGGTAGACCAAGAGTTTGCAAACCACAGTTTTCAGACCATTGGATGCGTAGGCTAAATCGATATAAATAGATGAACCTTTTTGAGTCTTAAGGTAGGAAAGAATTGAGATTGATGTTAAGCACAAATTGTTAGATTTGTTGTTGGGTTTTTTTGGGTAAGGACTCCTGCTGGCTGTGTGCATGGAGTTCCTCATTCCTGTTGTGTGCGGACCCTGCTGGTTGTGTGCGCAGGCGGTATTTTGGGATTGTAAGAGGATTTTGGTATTAATATATATGTGAAGTATTGTTGGATATATGATGTTATCTAGATATGTTTTGTTATGATTGATGTGAACTTGGATTGTATGATTAAGTTGTGAAGTATCCATTTGATAGTTGCAAAACTATCTTTGTTTCTATTATATGAATCTATGATCTGTTAATTGTTGCGATTATAGTTGTTGTGTTGATAGATTGGTATTATGCATGTGGATGCAAAGGTAACTACTAGATATGTGCTCTGTTGTATAAGACTCTAAATATATTTGTTAAATGTGAGCTCGATAGGTTGGGAACATCAACCTGCTTAGGCTTACATACTCTCTCTTAGGGTGCGGAAACCTGGTTCCATCACCCTCCCATACTGCTTCGGGTGATACTTTGGCCTGCGCAAGAAGGTCACTGCCGAAAGGGCCAGTAGTATAGGGGTTTGTTGGCAAACCTTAACCTTCGAACCTCGGTCGAGACCCGTCGAGCCAACATAGGATCAGTTCACAACTTTTATCATTATAGTTTTGGAGCTCTCTCTCTACTCTCTCTCTCTCTCTCTCTCACACACACACACTTTGAGAATTCTTGGAGCACTCTAGCATTAGAGCAAGGAAACCAAAGGAAGGGAAAGAAAGAAAAGGAAAGCAAGGATCAAGCAAGCAATATGTTGGATCAAGAAACTTCACCAGGAATAGTTGAAGGTAAGGTTGCATGTGTGATTTCCTAGTTGTTCTATGGATGCATGGTACATGCATGCATGTATTTGGTTCTTTTGTTGTCATTTTCAAGGGTTTTTCCGAGTGTGACAATGGCTTAAGCCTTGCCTTTCCATTTCTTGATAGCCATGGTGTGATGGGGTTCTTTTACTTCGTTGAGTTGAATTACCATATAGTTTTGAAACTGAGTGGGGTGGTATTAAGAAAACTCCCAAAGGCCTAGAAATCCCCTGACTGGTAATGGTGGGATACATGGTAAATCCTGAGGGTGGAGATGGTAAAATTCCTCATGGTTTAGGTGGAGATATTTGGAGGCATTCATGCTTGTTTAGGGCCTAGTGATCCCTTAACCAATATATGGTTGGTTATGTTAAAGATTTGAAGTGTATTATTATTTTTTGGGCCTAGGAATCCCTTGATTGGTAATGGCGGGATTGCAATAAATCCTAGTTGTATAGATGAGGGTTTCGGGCCTAGGAATCCATTGACCGATAATGATGGGGTACATGGTAAAACTTGAGGAATCACTGTTTGGTTTATTTGTGAGTCCCACATTCATGCTTGGAATATGGCACGAGGGTGATTGGCTGAAAGGAAGATTTTGTTCAGCCCAATCTATGGTTGGGTGGTATGTGGAAGTCCTGTACTTGGTTTGCTTTTACATACGTTAATAAGAGCTCTTTTCCCTTGTATTTCATGAGTATTTATACTTGTTATGTTGTGGCTTTGATGGTTGTTCTATCATTGTTATTATTCTTGTTATATGTTGGTTATAATCATGGGTTATGACAGACTTTACTTATGGCTCTCATCATTTTTTTATTCGTAAATGAATGTTTAATGAGTATATGAAATAATAGATGATAATGCATCTATTGTGAGAGGTATTTCGACCTTCTTGATGATTCTCAGATAAGTATGAGATCTCTATGTTCCAATATGTAATTATGACCTATATTAGATTTCATGTTTACGATGTGTTTGATATAATTTATGTCATTTCTAGGCCTTGATAGGTCAAGTTTTTGTCTAAGTTTGTATGGAAGGCTTTTTATGTATGTCATTCACTATTTTGGAAAGTTTCATCAAGTTCTAGGTAGTGACCTAGATTCTAGCCTTGAAAAGGTGACACATAATTCACGATAGCAAGCACATAACTATGAAAATGGGACAAAAGTTGCACTTTGGCAAGATTATGCATGCGACTAAAGTATTTTATTCGCATGGATGTAGGCTTGTGCATGCGATTTGGAGTTCAAGTCAGTGAAAAAGAAAGTTAGTTCAGGGTCTGGGCAACTGAAAGGGTGGTTTAGCCCTTGGGGGTCCTATAGCACCCGAGGGAAGTGAGTAAGGTTTTGGTTTTTTTATTCCACTCCCTTAAGGTGATCCAAGAGGTTGAATCATATCATAGTAACTCTTCATCACATGTTTACCTTGGTAGGCTAGTTAACTTGGATAAATATGAGAGGAGGGTCTTACACGGGAATCACACTTGGCTTAGGCCACAGCCCTTAGCATGGCTAGATTTTTGCCACCGAGTTCCTTAATAGTACACCTTGTCATCATCTATTTTACGCCCCATTGACTTATGTTTTAAGTTTTAAATATGAATAAGATGTATAATTCGTATACTATTTAAAAATATTCAATATAAAACTTAAATAAACTTTTTGAATATCGATATATATAGAGAGAGAGAGAGAGGAAAAATTATTTTAATATTGATCATAATAAATATAAAAATATTTATAATTAGAGTATGGGAATTGGAAAACCCTAGAAACTGAGAAATGACGTCTATTATTTGTGTTGCAAAGTGGATGGGAGAACCCAACATCTGGAAGTGCCCTGATAGTTACCAGATTCTTCCAAGGAAAATCACATAGATTTTACATGTTCAAATTCGACAGATCGCACAAGGTTTTACTGACCACAACGTTGTGTTCCAAGGTCAATTTTTAGTCATAACAATGGTGTATAAAATCATAGAGGTCCCTCCACATGAATGTGTGACAAAATATGTTGCACATCTTAATCAATCTGATAATACAAATCTTCCATAATGGATCGAGATGGTAAAGTTAACCACTTTCCAAGAACTCACTCCACATGATCCTAAATGGTTATATGTTAGGGCGACCCCCTATCTCATAACATATTTGACGGCAGGGTGTTATGTAGGTAAATCCTCTCTGCGGACAGAGACAATCCCTCTAGCCCTAGGGTGGGTCTAGAAACAAAAGGACACGCTAAAGTGTTGCTTCATAGTTAATGAATGAACAAGAGACACGGTAGAATGACCTACTTGGAATCCAATGCTGTCGTCATTGTGGAAAGAGTAGTAGCCTCTCGCTTCTGCCTTGGCAAATCACAATTCGTTCGTTGTTTCGCCCGGATACCTGCACATAGAACAAGAAACAAGAACAACATACAGCATCGTAGTTTCACTCATAGCTATTAACTAGTCAAAGAGGGCTAAAGCTATCGCATTACACAAACATCATAACACAATAGTGGAACCAAATAGTAGTCATGTATATATAAGTAGAAGGAAGAGGTACAACCGATGCTTTGACGTTGCAGTCTCCTCCACTGGGGTTCAGCTGAAGCGCGTCTCAGTACCTGTCAAGGGATTTAGATGGGATGAGGGCATGGATTCAATATCTCCTCAATGTAATTCCTTCTATCTATCTTCTCTAGCCATTCAACTATAGCATCATCTCTCCAAGTTCAACTCTCCAAGTTCAGCTAGTTTGTACTAAGAGAGATAGCTTCTTTTATAGAGGAAAAGGAGGAGGTTGGGATCCCTACAAAGGTGGGAGGGAGTCCTATCCTTTAGGAGAGTTCCAAGGGAGGTAAAAACTACTAACTAAAGGAGGGAGTCCGTGGTTTTTTCAGTTCAACCACTCCCAATGACTCATCCTCGAGGTGGTTTTAATAGAACATCTACCTCTATTTTTAAAAAACATTCCACAAACAGCTTGGCGCGAGTGCTTCACTGCAACAGAGCGCCAATTGGCATGGGCGCTTAACTGGAACAGAGCGCCAATTGGCATGGGCTCAGTGTTAATTTTCCAGCTCGACGTAGGAGTGTAACTTGCTACTTGCGCCAAGGCAAAAACAAGGGTTTTTACAGTCCTGCTAAGGGAATTGTCAACAAGAGGAATGTTACTCTCATGCAAAGGAATGCAATGATAGTTTTTTCAAGGCATGACACTGCTTATTGGTCATAGAAACGACCCCCCAATGGGTGAGATGGGGATTTCAGGGACAGTGACAAAATTTTGTGTAACATATGCCCTCTAAAGCATGAGGTCCGAGGGAGAGGGAGAGGCGAAATGCTTTATGAGAACACGTTCGAACCAAACACCGCTATTGGAAAACCTGCAATTACAAATACAACTGATATCTCTGACACATGAACATGTGGCATGGGAACAACCATCCATAATAGAGTATATATAAAAACTGAGATCTGAGGTATGGACGCAGCCATCCAGTAGTAAGGATCAATAAATAGACTCAGGTATGGTCGCAACCATCCAATCAAAAGAGTCATGCAATAATTTATAACAATCCACAAAAATTCGCAGCCTGGACTTTATTAGACAAAATCCAGGGTCTTGCACTCCATCTCGACCCAAGCAAGTACAATTTTAGGCATGCGAATATATGAGCTGAAGTCGAACATGCAAGAAAATCACCTGATTACCAACCAATGATGAAAGTTGTTAACAGGCATGAGAGAAACCATCAATAATGAAAATGGCTCTCCAGGTACAATCGGTACAATCCACGGGATGTGAACAGTGATCTGGTGTCGAACATCCACAGAATCACTTGATCGAAGGCCAATGATGCGGACCTTGCGTCAAATGCGAAAAACCTGCCATTAAGGCATGCAGGCTCTAAGGTACCAGAATAGAGTCTCTCGATCAAATTCCTAGATAATGATTTGAAGTTGACAGGAAGTGACCTGATTGAAGGTGGGCCATAATTTTTCCCACATCATCGATACGAGACATAGGAACATGATAATAGTGAATTAGGACCAACAGAGAATCAAAGGGCAGTTGAAAACTGTGGAGGCAAACTTCTCTTGAACATATTAGCAGCACGACACTGGATTTGGCAGTATTTGAAATCAAAGGATCTGAAGTCATGATGACGTAGCAAATAGTGAATGAGAGGTCAAAATATATTACCCAAACCCATGGAGGCAAAAATGATGAAATGAGATGTCCCCAACCCGACACGAATGTAGACAAGTGCCATGTTCAAGAGCGGTGTACTACCAACATAACTAAAACTTGGTTCCATTTTCCCCCCACCATTTCTGGTGAGTACCCAAATTATTTTTTTAAAAACAAGCTTGAAATGGATAACATATGCTTGTGTTGCAAGTTTGTCCTTCAGACAAATCTATCCTAGTACATTTTACGACCCCTACGAAGGAGGAACTCGAGTAACATCATGGCAACGAAATCTGATGTCATCAGTGTTTAACGAGTCTGAAAAAGGGAGAACTTGACATCTTTTCATGTTTAGAGAGTTTGAAAAGAAGGCGGAAAAGAAAACTCCAACAATCCCTTTTCGTAGGTAGTCTCGCAGATTCGAAAAGGTAGAAAACTATGTCTACGAAAACCTCTTAGTCACGATAGACTAAGGTATTCCTTTTTCGTAAATAATCTATCCCAACCCAAAAAATGGGTAAACGTATACTCGGTAGATATCATTTCGCAACCATTTAACGAGTTTTAAACGACAAGAGTCTCGGAAATATTTTCAGTTTTAGAGAGCCAGAAAAGAGCTAAAATATGACTCCAGTAGTGACTTTTTCGTGTTTTTACCGAGTCCGAAAAAGTATAAAATATAACTCATTACTTCATCACTATCGCATCAAAACCTATTGTTGCACAAGAGACAAGTGTAAAACCCATTTCTCGAAAATAATATAATAAAATAATTGAAAAATATGTCTTAAAACCTAATTAGAGTTTTGAAAAAGTTATAAAATGCCAAAAATAATAAAAATAACTACTTTTCACTTTTTACCTCTTGTGGAGCAATAGTTACCCATTTCACTGTGCAATCTTGTGGTGACAATAGCAGTCAATCCAGCAGACCAATCTCAAATCCGTCAGTTCCAGGTAAGAGACGAGATCCCTCTTGTAATTTTAAGTCATTTCTTACTATCTGCAATTTCCAATTTTTAATTCTGGGGGAGGAAATGTAAATATTAGGGCACGGCATTCGGCATGGGTTTCGGGCACAGGGTCGCGCCAACCGCCCAATTTTCTACACTAGGGTGCACCAACGACACAAACCATTTTCATGTAAAATTTTAATCAAATACCCCAGTTATTCACAAATTTAAGGTTCAAAATTGGCTAATACCACTCATATGAATGTGTTTGCAGGTAGAAAGAGTAAGAATGGTCATAGAATGGAAAGAACGGGAACATAGCGAAGAAGACGAGCTCGCCATGGAAAATTAGAGGGTCATGGAAGCTCTTAGAAATTGTGGTCTGAAAAAATTCATCTTAACGCCATGTCTCTGAGCCCAACCAGAGTTATTGCAGTATCTGATTAGCATATGGGACGAAAATCAAGAGAAGTTCATCCTTCAGGATCAAGAACTTGAGATTGAAGTCTCTGCCATCTATTTTATAACAGGATTATCGTGGAGGGGAGTAGCACCAATCCTAACCGGCACTTGGCCCTGCATGGAAAACATGACCATGGTGATAGACAGGGTATGTCCAGGAGCATGGAAAGGATCAGGTAATGGGAAAGTTGATATCCAGACTATCCCAGATTCCTAGATTCGACACTCAGAGTAGTGCTACATACCATCACACGAGCTGCGGGATCACAAGCACCACACAAAGCAACAAATACACATTTGCTTCTTGTTGTAGACTGTTTGGCACTGAACATCTACAACTGGGCAGAGGCCATGACAATAAACATGAAATACCAGCTAAAAAAATGCAAGAAGACCAAATTGAAGCAATTTGGTTATGGATCTATTATGGTATCATTCTTCTTGGAACGACTGCCCATTTTTCAGTGATAGGAGGTCATAGTCCCGACACCACCAGCAAGAGAACCATAGATGGCCCGATGGGCAGCTCTGATGCGAAGGGTAGGGGGCGGTCAAAAAATCTCCTGGAGACCGGAATTCTTTGATTGGCTCCGCTGACAACTGATTGTCGTGCAGGATTGGCCCTACTCTGGTATAGATTTCACTGAACATCCGGACCTCCCACTCCTGGAGGGAGAGGATTGGGATGAAGATTTGGGTGAGACTCATTTTTTAAGTTTCATGAGTATTATGATTTTTTTATCTATGTCTATGTGTGTTCTAACATCAAATCCATGTGTTTGCAGATGTTGGCCCAGAGAAACCCGTAGGCATGTCACCGATAGCCAGGCGAATCCCTCGCGATTTCAACCCTCAAGGCGAGGGTGGCGAGGAAGATGAAATTGTGTGTAATATAGAGGGAATCACCCGAGGAGTCCCAGACTATGCATGATTTGACAATGTTCCACGTGCCTACTAGAGACATATTGTAGGGGTGCCCAGTCGAATTCACCGCTTGCTGAGGCGGCTTGTACGGGCAGTGACATGTTATCATGAGCACCATGCTGATTAGACACCTAGGTTTTATTTTCATATGAATATTTTGAAGACGTGATGTCTCAGGATGTAACAGAAACACACATATTTTTCTTGAAGTTATGATGCACACAACTGCAAACATGTGATATATATATATATATATAGATACACATTTATTTTCCTACATGGATATTTTACATGTGACGATGATTTTACAAATTATGCAAATGTCTATCTAATACAATGTTAGCCATTGTATCAGTTAATGTATTCATTCATCTAGGAATATGCTGATATGTAATAAAATCAAAATGTCTTTCTAGCAAACGAATACGTAAATACAATCTCAGAATGTGCGGATTTCTAACTGAATAATGACTATTGAGTTGCAAAAAGACAAGTTGTGAATCTAGATTTACAAGCAATATGTGTATGCCGAGGTTGATTGCTTCGGTTAATGGCTCAATAACTTTGCTATATTCAACGACATTGTTTGTAGCTCGTCCTAGACAAATACCTTGAAAATCTATCAACTCACCAGCAGGATCATAAATTACCCAGGCTACCAAAGACAAATTCCTGGTACTGCGGGAAGCACCATCCGCGAAACCGACATAAGGGGTAATGTACATATACACCATAAGCAAGACCCAACGAGCAGGAAAACACTCACAAAGCACATCAAACCAAAATATTTACAAAAAATGAAAATGACACCTATGTACACTTATTACACATGGATGACTCATGCATAATATTTTTTGAGATACAACCCATTTATGGGTTGTTCAAGAGGATGACCTTCATAATCAATAAGCTCATAGGCCCCATTCTGCAATACATGTTTAATGATGTAGGGCCCATGCCACATAGGTTGAAATTTTCCTGCCCCCAGCTTATCATGAGCTTGGTCATATAGGAGGACGAGATCTCCTTCAACGAAAGAATGAGGGGAAATTGATTGGTCAAAATGTGCCTTGACCCGATTTTTCTGGGCTTCGATAACCAAAGCAGCAAAGTGATGGGTTTCATCCAATATTTCTAAATAAAGGGAATGTTCTTCTTCTAGCGAAGTAGTCGACAGTAATTCAACAGCTAACTTGAGCGAAAGTATTTCACATTCAATCGGGAGAGTAGCTTCCAAGCCATAGACCAATTGGAAAGGAGTGAACCCGGTTGCACTCTTAACTGAGGTTTGGTATGCCCAAAGAGATGAAAATAGCATGAGATTCCAATTTGATTTATGGATCCCAATCGTACGCTGAAGCATAGTGACAAGGACTTTGTTCACAGCTTCAACCTGGCCATTGGCTTGAGGGTAGTACAGTGTTGAGCTGTCATGACACAGACCTAACTTAGAAGTCAAATCCGCCACCATATAATGCCAAAAATGGGAACCATGATCGGTAATGATGGCTTGTGGGACACCAAACCTAGCAATAATGTGATTGAATATGAACTGAGCAGTTGTCTTACCATCGGCAGCAAGTGTAGGCATTGCTTCGGCCCATTTGGTGAAGTAGTTCACGGCTATGATAATATAAGCATGCCCCCTGACCGAGTGAGGGTTACACATCATAAAATCGATGCCCCACTTCACAAAGGGAACAACAGTAATGACAAGATGGAGAGGAATGGGTGGCACATGCATATTGCATTGGTAAATCTGGCAATCATGGCATTTACGAACTGCAACAATGCAGTCTTTGAAAATAGAGGGCCAAAAATAACCAGCACAAAGGATTTTCTGAGCAGTAGCATAACCAGACATGTGACTGCCATAGGCACCACTGTGACAGTCATTGAGGAATTTCTCAGCTTCCTCGAGGGTAAAACACTGACGGAGTATAGAATCTACTCCGACACGATAGAGGGTATCCCTGACTATACAATAAGGTTGTGACTAATGGCGGATGCGTCGGCGGGCATCCTTCGTCAACTCAGATCTAAAAGACGAAGTCTAGAAATAAAAAATTATATCACCGTACCACGGATCGAGGGTTCTAATCAAGTAAAGCGAATCGTCTGGAATGGATTCCTCAAAACGAAAACTAGCGGAGTCGGAAGGGAGGGAACAAAGCAAATCAACAAAAACTAATGATTTCTTAGACTTGGCAACAGTAAATTCCAAATCAAACTCTTGGAGGATAACAATCCATTTAGAGTATTTTTCCCCCAGCAATTGTCGAGACAAGATGTAAGTCATGGGGTTGCAATCAGAAATCACCATCACTGTGCGTAATATAATATAATGACGAAAAAGTTGGACTGCTTGAACTGCATCTAATGCTAACTTCTCGACATGAGCATAACGAATTTCGGGGTCAAGAAGATTACAAGACAAGTAATAAATAACATGCTCATGACCATCATCATCATCTTGTACCAAAACCATCACAATCGTGCTGAAAGTGGCAGCTAAATAAAGGGAAAAATCACAATGATAATTTGGAGGGCGAAGTAGAGGAGCATTGACAAGCAATGTCTTCAACGCATCAAATTTTTTTTGAGTGATTTCAATCCAATAGAAAGGAACGCCTTGCTTCAACAATCGTGTGAATCCTTTAGCTACTTCAGCATAGTTAGGTATAAAACGACGTAAAAAATTGGCTTTCCCTTGTAAACTCTGCAACTGGTGCAATGAGGAAGGAGAGGGGAGATTAACAATAGCCTCAACTTTGAGAGGATCAAGGTGAATTCCGTCTTGAGACACGATAAACCCTAAGAGTCTACCGAAATCAACGCAGAAGTCACACTTGTGCGTATTAAGTCAAATTTTATAGTGTCTACAACGAAGAAAAATCTGAAGAAGATGGTCAGGGTGATCCCTACGCTTAGTCGAATGAGCCAAAAGGTCATCCAAATAAGGTTGTATGATGTGACGAATATCATGAAAGGCGTATGACATTACGCGTTGAAATGTGGCCCCAACATTCTTTAAACCAAAAGGAAGCTTCTTATATGCAAAGGTACCCCAAGGAAATATGAAGGTAGTCTTGTGTTGATCAGTCGGGAGAATGTTTATCTGATTATAACCAGAAAAATCATCCATATGGGAAAAAATATTGCTCCTGGCACAATCGTCAATGATTTGATCGATGAAGGGAGTAGGATAATTATCCTTGGGACAAGCACGATTGATATCACGATAGTCAACACAAACACGAATAATGCCTTGTTTCTTATCTATAAGAACAATATTAGAGACCCAATCTGTCAAGGGAATTGGATAATTGAAACCAACTTTGAGAAGCTTTTCCACTTCGGCTTTAATGGTAGCAGATTTCCAAGGATGAACCAGACGAAGACGCTGGCAAACAAGTTTCGAACCGGGATAAGTAGGAATTGCATGTAACACAATGCTAGGATCAATTCTAGGAATTTCTTCATAGGACCATGCAAAGACATCACGGAATTCATGAAAAAGGCTAGTATAGACTTGTACTTTATCGGAAGAACAAGTGACCCCGATATGGATGTTCTTGACAATTATCGGTTTAATGTAAATGTCAATAGGCATCGTCTGTGTAATGTTACTCAAGTTACCTTCCGAAAAATATTCATGAATCTGAACAGGCATTTGAAATGGAGGAGAAGGAACCTGAGAAGCAAAACACTCAAGACAAGTAGACATGGCGTTGAGACTTGGGAGAAACGAGGAATGATGATGATTATCGTCCCACGTGAGATCCTCGAGAGACATGGTTTCCACGATGGCCTCATCGGAGGGAAACACTTCTTTCGGATCTAGTGAATCAAAATCACCAAGCCAAGGGGATTGAGAATAAATGTCAAGAGACATGCTCGAAGGAGTAGAATCAGAAGACGGAGTATTCGATGCGGCGATGAGTTCACAATAATCAATTTCAATTGGACTCAACGGCATCCAATATTTGAAAGAATGAATCTATTCAGGGGAAGGGATAACCGATGGGTCATCGGTGTGAGAAATCATGTTGACCTGAACAATATTTGGTGGTGGAAGAGGGAAAATACCCATGAGGGTAGGATCCTTGAAAAGGCCTGGCCCTACGCTCTTGTAGGGAGTAGGAATCTTATCCACATACGGAACATTGTTCTCGGAAGAAGAACTGAAAAAAGACAACTGATCAACAGTAATAATCTTTCCTTCGTGCGGGAATTTCAAAACACGAAAGGGAGTGGACGGAACACATAGCATTGCATGATTCCAACTGCGACCGAGGAGAAGATTATAATTGAGTTTAGTATCAACAAATTCAACTTCGACATTGACTGTCTTCCCTCCTAATGTGATTGGTAAACTAGCAAGAACACCAAGAGGTTTAGACTCTCTTCCATCAAATGCTTCAAGGGCATTGGGTGACGAGGTGAGAGCTGGAGAGCCAATGGCTTTCCAACAAGTTGATGACATAACACAGGTAGCTGCACCCTCGTCCACGATTGCCCGGTGAATTTTCAAACCATTAATACCAACTTTAATGATGACTGCAATTTGGTGCGGGAGTCACGGGATGAAATTCTCTAAATCGAAAGCAAGCAAGCTAGTATCAGCAGGATCAACCCCACCTATCATAGATAACAATGTTTTCCTTTGTGATGGACAACTCTGAAGTACTTCTAATGTAGACATTGCAGATGGCGCCTGAGCCAAATCCTCAACAGTACTGTAATGTTTAGTGGCACAGGTGTTGGGATTATACAAATACTTATGGAGCACACCTTTGGAAGGTGGTCACACAACGGATTCAGTATTAGGCCATTCAATCTCAAGAGGGCCAGAAATAGGTGGAGGAGGAGGAACATTAGCGATCTCCTTCCCCGTAGCCTAATGTGAACCAGAATAATCTTTCGATCGAGTAGTAATGGAAACGTGTGCAGAACCGTTCATCATAAAAACCTGAGAACCAAATGGGGTAGAGGACTAAGGTTTCTCTACCATCTGAGTTTTATAAGTAGGTAAATTTTCTTTAAGAACAGCCGGAGCTTCTTGAGTGCTTTTTAGCAATCAACTCACTTTGGACCGTCGAGGACAGTCTTTGGTGAAGTGCTCTTCGTCACAAATTAAACAAGGATACTTTGGTTTGCATTGAGTACTATCAGCAGAATGAGGTTTCGAAGAATCCTATTTTGGGGTATCAGCTTTGGCCTTACCTTTACCCTTCTTCTTACCCTTAGAAGCGTTATCCGTAGGATTGGCCTGAACGGCATTCACTTCTGTGGGTTTGCCAAAATTCGGAATGGACTGAGAAGCAACATTATTGGAAGAATTAGACTTCTACTTCCCAGAATTAGATGGAGACTTCTGAGAAGTCTGAGATACGGAACCAATAATATTGTCAACGGATGGAGTCGCTAGAGGTTTAGAAGTTCCAACTCAAGGAGCATCAGGAAAGATATCATATAAAGCATTGGATTGAGAGTACAAAAGATCGAGGTATTGGGCATAAGCAATGGCTTATTCCTCGGTTACACATGCCCCCATAGCGATGTCTTTGGCGATCTTATTGACAAAGGAGGCAGTGAACCAATGAGTTAGAAGCTGATCAGGAATCTCAAATTTGATCATGTGACGACGTTGCCTCCACTCATGAATATGATCCGAGATATGAGTAGCTCGGTCTTGTTTCAATGAAGTGAGGAGGTGAGACCTGGTCTCATAGTGGATCAGAAATTGGAAATGTGTAAGGAATTCCATAGCTAAGGAATTGAAATCTTGAAAATCTCCACGAGACAGCTCAATGTTCCTCTTTGCAGCAGCACCAGTAAGAGTTCGCTGGAAAAGACGGAGCTGAATAGAATCGTCAACCCAAGAGTTAGAGGAACACCACAAGTGGTAAGTCATAACATGCATTTGGGGGTCTTCACCAGGTTTACCCTCAAATTTAGGACAATCACCAGGAATCTTTGTTGGAACCGGAGGCCAATAAAGATTATGAAGAATAGGATCATTTTTCAACTTTGACACATCAAATAATTCCAACATAGCAAGAAATGGTAATTGAGTATTAAAATTCATCGGAGGTCGTTGATAAGGACCCGTGTGTACATTCCACACAGTCTGAGTAGGATTTTGTTCCCATACATTCTGTCCTGAAAGATTCGGATCATAGGGATTAGAAGCAGGATAATTCGGTTGATATTGGGGTTGAGGACCAGGATATGGGGTTGAAGTAGACCACGGAGGTCCTTTCTAAGAAGTATAAGGATTCTGCTATGGAATGTAAGCATGGATTTGAGGTTGATGATACACAGGTGGATTTTGAGGGTAAGGAATTTGAGGTGTGATATATACAGGTTCATATGAAACTTGAGGGTAGTAAGCGCCCTGCGGTTGAGCAGGTTGACCTTGCGGAGCAGGTTGAGCAGGCTGCTGAGTAGGGTAAACAGGTAGAACCGACTACGGAACCGAAGGAATCTGCTGGTGGGTAGGTTGAAACGACTGCTGAGATGGTTGAACTGGATGTTGAAACTATTTTTAGGGACCAATAGGTTGTCCTTGTGGGAAAGGTTGGCCTGATGGTTGTGACAGACCAGGTTTTCCCTGATAACCAGGTTGACCAAAAGAAGGACCAAAGGATTGTCCTGGTTGCACAATATTTGGGCCATACTGAACGTGCGGCTATGATTGAGGTGCAATAGGTTGTCCTTGTGATGGATAATTTTTCCCCCCAGGACCAAAAGATGGTCCTGGTTGATTCAAAGGTTGACTTGAAAGACTGGAGGGTTTTCCATGTCGGGCCAAAGGTTGACCTTGTGAAGGTTGGCCTTGTGGACCGTATGGTTGTCCCTACGGACCAGAAGCAGGGCCCTGTTGAGCTAAAGGTTGTCCCGATAAGGGTTGTCCTTGAAAGCTAGAGGGTCATGCAGGCAGGGTAGGTCCCAAATGAGTAACAGTCTAATAAGGATCATAAACATCCTGACAAGGATCAATAGGAGGAAAATAAATCGGATTACCATACACATCATAATGGTGGGGATAGATATATACGGGATTAACAACGGCATCATAGTGATGGAATCAAGGATTACCAGGAGCCTGAGACTGCTAAGAACCCTGAGAACTCTGTTGCTGAATAGCCAACAAATATTCTTCAAAAGTAAGACCGCCAAGAATCACAGGAGGAGTGGAAACTGAACTAGAAGCCACACAAATCGTCGATTGGACTAGAACAGATGTGACAGTAACCGACGAACCAGGAGTCGAAGGTGATAGCCCTAACAAAGGTAGGACCAAAGTCTGAGGAGGATTTACTGTATTGGATTGTGCAATGGAGGCAATGCCAGACATGATCTGACTCAAGGATCTATATCCAAGCAGAAGTGAGACAGACGGTGGAGAATATTGGATAGAGGCACGAGAGAGATCTTCGGGAAATAGTTGATATTATCTTGTGGAAACAGGAATTCCTTCACTGCCAATAGGACTGGAGGAATCCATATCTGAGTCCACCGTAAGATCTTCGAAAAGACTACGGGACTAGGAGGTACCGCAGAAGCAACAAAAGGCAAACCTGACGTAAGAGGAGGAAAGTATCCTTCTTCCCCAAAACCAGACCAAGCACTTGAAGGAGGCCAATTGAACTCAACTGACTCATCAAGAGAAGATCGAGTAGCAAGGGGTTGGACAGACGGAAGAATAGGCTACGATAACTCGACAAACCTAGTGGACTCAAGGGTTTCAAAAGAAACGTCTGGAAAATAACCACCACTAGGAGGCAGTGAGGACGAAGAAACTGGATGTTTCACCACTTTGACCGTATATCAGAACAAGAAGGAAAAGAGATAACCAATTGAAGGTGCCAAAACAAGAACCAAAGAAATCAATCAGGCCAAGTAATAAACTTTTAATAGGTGTGTAATCGTAGGTGATTAATTTTATAATACTGAAACCAAAATTCATTGTTTCATGTTTTAAGAGTCGAGAAACAAGAAAAATATGACTCTGGTCACTTTCAATTTGAAATGAGCGTGAAAGGACAAGTGCTTGATGATCTCTTCTCTTGTTTAAAGAGTCATGAAAATATCAAAATGAATTCTCAGGAATTCTAATCAAGAGGGTGTACCAGGTTTTCGTGAACTGCCATATACACCTTGGTGATCAAATGAAACATAAATGACCAAGGACTTGATGTACATGTAGGTAGTCTCCCCGAATGTTGTGTTCGGTCTATCACGGTTACAAGGTGGCAGAGTCAGCTTCCAATGGATAAAGGATTGAAACCTAGAGGGGTCTCCCTTTATATACATGACGGTACGGGGAGCACAAGTCCGTACTAGCGTTGTCTGAAGCCAATAGGGGAGCGATAGATACTAAGTTTTAAGATGCCAGAACACGTCTCTAGCCTAGACCACTAGAGCTATTTCTTTAGGTTTTAATGTTGGCTTAGGTTCATTGATTAAATTTTAAATTTAATCTTGGATTAGGTTTCAATTTCCAGGCCCTAACAAATTTGGAGCTCAACTTCCTAAATGCAAACTATATGCAAATGAACATCATTTCAATTTGATGAATGCTAGTTATAAGAAGGATAGAAATATTTCAATCAATAACAAACAAAGAAAGTATACGAAGAAAACTTCTAATGCCTCTAATGCTATAAATTGAAAACAAAATTCCTTCCTAGATGACAAAGGCTAGTTATGCAAAGGAATGTTTCAATTTCAATGAAACGAAAGAATGCAAAACATATTTTTTTTTTCAATGAAGAAAGCACACAACGTACTAATTCAAATGGAAAACAAAATAAACACTAGTTTGAGTTTTGCGAATGTAGGGATTTAAAATTGAATGACTCAACCGAAGCAAAACAAACACAAAACGTTCAAGCTAATGCAACAAAATTTCAATCAAATAGAGAGAATTTCCCAAATAGACCCAACACAAGAAATGTAATTGATGCCTGGAGCACTAAGGGAAGGGATCAATCGATGAAACAAAAATACCATTCAACCAAAACACTCAAAAGAATCAGGAAAAACTCAGTGTAATGATGCAAAATGAAACGAGGCTGACAACAATCAAAGAGACTTGTGTTTCAAACAGAAGGCTCAGTGTACAAGAACGCTCATAAACCTTAAGGCCTTAAATGACACTGACAGGAAAATGGACAAAGAACTGAAAGAAATAAGTCTATAGTAGTCAACACAGTTTCAAAGGCTAAATCACACCCAAAAAATAACCCAGAAGCAAGCACAATTAACCAAAACACTCATTAAGGAGGTCAAACTAAAACCTACAGAGGTTGGCGCGATTGTAAGACTGTAATCAGCGCCATACAGGGGTTAGTGCGAGTGCAAAGAGAGCAACCTGTGCCAATCGGTGTGAATGTTTAGACAAAAACCACGCCAAGCTAGATATCTATGGGAAAAAGAGAAAAACCCAAAAATTAATGAGCAAAGGCCAACCTTGACACTCTAGAGCTGAACAAAGGATAAAAATTAAGCAAACAAACCAGAAAAAGACAGAGAACGAAATCAATAATCAAAACTGGCCCAACGGGATGAAACGACAAACTCGCACTAATCCCCAGCAGTGTCGCCAATTTGTTACGTAGGTAAATCCTCTCTACGAACAGAGACAATCCCTCTAGCCCTAGGGTGGATCTAGAAACAAAAGGACACGCTAAAGTGTTGCTTCCTAGTTAATGAATGAACAAGAGACACGGTAGAATGACCTGCCTGGAATCCAATGTTGTCGTCGTTGTGGAAAGAGTAGTAGCCTCTTGCTCCTGCCTTAGCAAATCACAATTTGTTCGCTATTACACTCAGATACCTGCACATAGAACAAGAAACAATAATAACATACGAAATCATAGTTTCACTCATAACTATTAACTAGTCAAAGAGGGCTAAAGCTATCGCATTACACAAACATCATAACACAATAGTGGAACCAAACAGTACTCATGTATATATAAGTAGAAGGAAGAGGTACAACCGATGCTTTCACGTCGCAGTCTGCTCCAGTGGGGTTCAGCCGAAGTGTGTCTCGGTACCTGTCAATGGATTTGGACAGGATGAGGGCATGGATTCAAGATCTCCTCAACGTAATTCCTTCTATCTATCTTCTTTATTTGTTCAACTATAGCATCAACTCTCCAAGTTCAGCTAGTTTTTACTAAGAGAGATATCTTCTTTTATAGAGGAAAAGGAGGAGGTTGGGATCCCTAGAAAGGTGGGAGGGAGTCCTATCCTTTAGGAGAGTTCCAAGGGAGGTAGAAACTACTAACTAAAGGAGGGAGTCCATGGTTTTTTAAGTTCAACCACTCCCAATGACTCATCCTTGAGGTGGTTGGAATAGAACCTTTGCCTCTATTTTTAAAAAACATTCCATAAACAGCTTGGCGCGGGTGCTTAACTGGGACAAAGCGTCAACTGGCGTGGGCTCAGTGTTAATTTTCCATCTCGGCGCGGGAGTGTAACTTGCTACTCGCGCCAAGGAAAAAACAAGGGTTTTTACAGTCCTGCTCAGGGAATTTTCAGCAAGAGGAATGTTACTCTCATGCAAAGGAATGCAGTGATGGTTTTTTCAGGGCATGACACTGCTTATTGGTCACAGAAACTACCCTCCAATGGGCGAGATGGGGATTGCAGGGACAGTGACAAAATGCTGTGTAACACAGGGTAAACTGATCAATTTGACCATGTATTTATATCCCTCCTGGGTTATATCTTGGTAGATGGAATCGAGGCCATACACACTTATTTCTTTGGTTTTCACAACAAATCCTCGAATCAATCAGATTGGATTGAAAGGAAAATTCAATATAAAACCCTCATCTCATATTGCAATTATTTCTGCCTTTGAACTTGCAAATTAGGGGAACTCTTTTCATTTTTAGGGTTCTTCCTGCATCCAAGATTAGTTCATTACCCTAGATCTAAGGATTGTTATGGTTTTTTTGAGACCATTCTTAGGGGGTTCTTTTGGTTTATAGGTCAAAGTTACATATCTCACCTTTTCATTAGCAACCGAAACATAAGATCATATAGGAATCATCACTAGTTGTTTTCAACTCCTACATTTAGGTAGGAAGCTTCAAGATTGGAAATTTCTCAACGAATATGGAATTACTAAGGATGCCTTAATTTATCTAGACTTTAGATTATTTAGTGGAGCCAAAGGTTTGCGTGCGTCCTCCTCTTCCTAGGCAAAATCATTTAAGGACGCTCTAAAGCCAGGGCTTTCACCTAGAATCATAAATATCTCTCAGGGCCAATATTTGTTGTCAATTAGTGTGTAGGAATTCCATCTCTTGAAGTGGAAGATATTGTATCCAACTTGGATTTTTCATATTATGCATGACAAGTGATTATTTCTCGATTTAATGGATTTTGTCCTTGTAAATTTGCGCTCTAGGAATGGGTGTGTCAAAAGTGGTCCTTGCATACAAAGTTGTATTTTTATTCGAAAGGATTTTTTGGTGGTGCTTTTCAGAAAATTTAGTGGACCATCATAAGGTGTTTGATTAGGGACCCTAGTTTTGGGGTTGATCTGGGGTTTCAGTTCAATCATGGTTTCTTTATTTTAATTCTCTTTCTATGAAAAATTTGGCCTCTCCAGTTTGGGTAAGGCTTCTGAACCTACCCATTCATTTGATAAAACTAAAAATCTTGGCTAATATAGGGAAGTTACTAGGGTACTTCATTAATATGGACACTAAAAGGCTTGAGAAGGGTATTGCCAAATTTGCATGCATATGTGTGGAATTAGATCTCAGCAAAAGGTTGCCTAATAAAATCCTCCTAAAGTTGAGGGACAAAATTTATTCACAAACATTGGACTATTAGAAAAATACCTTTTAGTGAAGGATATGTCAACAACCCATTCATCTTCAGAGTGCTTACCCTTTTTCTTAAGGGAATTATCCCCACTTGCATCCTAAGAAAAAAAATCGTGGTTGACAAGGCCCCGAAGATACAAAAGGATCCAAGAATTATTCGGTTCACAAGCAGGACAACATGAAAAAACAAAATACTCCTACCACAAATCAACTCCTACTGACTTAGCTTTGCCACATGTAGAGCCAACCCATCTCTCATCTGAAGGGGTCCACCCCTTGATTAAAAACAAGAGAGAGTAAGACATAACAAGGGATTTGTTAAAGAGCTGGTAAAAATGTTTTCATGAATTTGATCACTGAGATTTTGATAAGGAACCGAAAAATATTAAATAACCCCTAGCCATGGAATTGTCTCAAAGAAATGTAGTCACTATACCCCATAAATATGTTCCTAATAACTCCTTGAAATGGATTGATATTTGTAAGAGAAAAGGAAAAAAGAAAAAACCTATGATAAATCATGGGCTTTGAGAGAAAGACTATAGTAAATGTATTATCTTATATTGGGTGATGTATGAAGGATGGCATGATGTAATTTGTTATTTCGAGGTAATACAAATCAACTTACAAAAATAAAATATTGATCATAATAAAATATTTAAATTTCTAAAGAAAGAAGTAATTAGAAGTAAAAATATTCAATCACTTTATATTAAGAGTAATAAGAGGGAGGTGTAATTCATTCAATTATTAATATAAATTAACATGCGGTACTTAAAAAATATTCATAATAATAAGAATTCATTTTGGGTTATATATCCCTAACAGGGTGATACATGCTAGCCAAGAGTGGGGGGCGTTTTCCACTACCTTCTACTCCGGGTGATTATGCAGGAGGTAGGGGAAACATGCCCCCCATAGATATTAAAGTGGTCATATGTGAACATTCAATTTACCACCTGGGAGGAGAATATGGGACGATACTATGATTTGGGTGGGTAACTCTAAAATTACATGCTCGTTGTTTGGATGATCTTAATTTATTTTAGGTTTTAAGAGGAGGTTTCTAGTGTGACCCTCCATGCAGGTCAATGAAGGAATCTTGTAGGTTGTTGTATCTAAGTTATCCACTTCAAAATACTCATAGTCCTTAGATTTGGGTGGTAGCAGGGACTGTTTCTATATCCATTTAGATTTTTATGGTATGGTTTATTTTCCAATTTTCACGGACTATAATTTGTTTCTCTCTCTAGGTCCTGAGTTTTAGATATTAACGGATGTTTCCCTTTTGACTACTCCACTGCTGGTGTTTTTCCCTCGATTTGATTTCCAAGAGGTTTCTTTTACAAAAAGGAAGTTTGCTGTATTTTTTATGGTAGGGGGACATATCTAGTCTTCCTATTGCTGCATGCTCAGAAGTAATCTTAGGTTAGGTATTGGGTGCCTCATTAGTGCTCTAAAATCTGATGGATAACATTGGTCGATGATGATTTATTTCACTAGATTTTCTATTGAAGTTAAGGATATTGGTTACCCTACACTACTAGATTGAGGTTATATTGGCTCATTTCTTGTAGTTCTTTCTCTATTCCAATGACGTTGACTCTAAAGGTAAATTTATCCACCCTCTTTTTTTGGTCTTGTAGTTGGGATTTTAGTTTGGTCACTTATTTTCAAGTCAATTATTTCAAATCCCAATTGAAAAAAAGAACCGAGGAGGGTCTACAGGTATAGAACTAGTCTATTTTATTCCCATACATTCTTGGAAGCAAGGCTACTATTTTTGTTTCCCTTCCCCAGTGGTTTTGTCCTCCTCTAGTGTTTGAGGACCTATCCTAAATATTTTAACTAAAGCTAGAATTCACATTTAATTTGAACACAATAAGAAGGAAAATAATCTATTTGTAGATCAACATTTAATTGATGATAATGTACAAGTAAAATTTATATGCAACGTATTAAACTAGTAAGAAATTTCATTTGTAGAAATTTACATAAGTAATCAACAATCGAAGAATACATGTATCATTATCTTGGTTGGGATGCTCCTAGTGCGTTACCCGACTAGATTTACCTCCCAGCCAACTAGGAATGATTACCTAGCCCAGGGAAACTCCACAGGCTTCGTAGCCCTCTAAGCCCAAGTCCAACCAGTTGTAGTGTGTCCAAGCTAGAATCAACACCCTCCAATAGATCTAAGCTTGATTTTCTATCCATTCTCTCCCTTCTCTTTCTCCACACTCCCCCTCCAAAATAAATTCCTCCAATGCCAAAAAATACCAAGGATCCCCTCCCCTCTCATTTCATCCTCCTTCCCTTTTATGTCTCTTCCTCTCACACACCTCAAATACTTACCATTAATTCTCTGACTACTCCCATCATCCTTTTAATTTATTAGCCTTGACTTTATTACCATATCTTATCCAAAGTAGATATCAATATAAATATTTTATTCAAAAATAAATGGGAGAAGACCATACCTTATCTAAATGTATATTTGAGAAGACATATTGGGTATACAAGATCTAGATGTTTGATTTAGAAATAAATAAGAGAAGACCATACCTTATCTAAATGTAGATTTGAGAAGACATATTTGGGATACAAAATCTATATATTTGATTTAGAAATAAATGAGAGAAGACCATACCTTATCTAAAGTAGATTTGAGAAGACATATTAGAAATGAAATAACAAATAATAAAAGTAATATCAGTAAAAATAAAATAAAATTACAAATTCACAAGTGTATATATTACTCAAAAATTATAATTCATTATTTACAGATTAATTAACCAAATTTTTCTTGATAGGATCAAGTGGGGCATTACATACACCCCTCCTTTAGAAAAATTCGTCCCGAAGTTAGAATGAAAATGACAGAAGGAGTTTGAAATAAGTTTGAAAATAAGGCATAACAAAATAGAGAGATATAGTAGTCAAATTAAGTCAAGAAATGATACCAACTCCCAACAAGAGTATCCAACTAACTTATAACCTCCTATCCTTCCTAACCTTATTCCTCTCCCATCCTATTCGTCCTCTACTGCAATATACTATGGCATCGGCTATATTACTCTAACCACTGATAAAACGAATATGATGGAAGCGTCGACTATATCGACCTAACTTCCCCAATAGGAAACTAGAAATCATCATCACACGTCTAGGGGAGCGTGTCCATAATTTCCTTCCCACGATTCCAAGCTTGGAGGTTACACGGTGGGAAATTCCTCCACCCCTCCTCAAAACTATGGTCAACACCCTAATATGGACCATACTACAATGCTGGTTGGATACTTTTCATCGAATAATCCAGTCAGGTAGTCTTGTCACCTGTCATTTACACTTTACCCATGTCATAATAGTGCATATCAAGTAGACAAAAAATGTAATAGAAAAATTTACATCATACTATTCCTTGTCGGATATGTCAACATTTCCCATCGGAAGAGTAAATATTGGTTATCATATAGTTCTTTCCAATTTGAAGGTTAGTTCTCATTCATGCATATACATAGCAACAAAAATATATATAGATAAGTGATCTTAATCCTCATGTTATTAATTCCAACATCTCTGTCTCAATTCTGTACTTCATAAAAACATACTGGAAATAAATCTTACATTAATAAATCACAAATTTGATAAGTCATTCATTAGATAAATCATATCCAAGTAAGTTGTACATTAGGTAAATCATACATGTATAAGTCATACATCAAATATTTTAATCAACAATACCTAATATATCTAATGATTTATATAAGTATTTTCATTTGTCCAACTAAAATGCATCAATATTACATAGCATTCATAAATAAAATAACATGGAACTACAAATAGGGTTTTAGCATAGGTAGCGATCTAAGTAAAAATGGGCATCACAAATGCTCGAAAAGTGAGGGGTATTCATGACGTGTATTCTCTGCATCCTCCCAGGTAGCATATCACGGGCTACACTTGTCCCACTAGACCTTAACCTGGTCCACCATGTGACGTCTGAGATGTCGAACCCTACGGTCTAATATGCGTAATGGTTCAACCATTATAGTTCCCACGTCCAAGACCTGCAGTTCCCTCCAATCCAGTTTGTGAGATTCATTAGAAACATAATGCCATAGAATAGATACATGAAAAACATCATGAGTTTTATGCAAATGGGGTGGCGGTACAAGACGATAGGCAACTGGTCCAATCTTCTCCTTGATTCTAAAAGGTCCTATAAACCGAGGTGACAACTTTTTTCCCTTTCACAAACCGTATAGTGCTTTTGTTGGGTCGAATACAAATAAAAACTTTCCCTCCTACCTCATAACTATGATCAGTCCTATGTGCATCAACATAACTCTTATGTCTATCTTGTGCTTCCTTTAACATTTTCCGAATATATCTTACATGTTCCTCCATTTATTGTACCAACTCCAGCCAAAATATTACTTGGTCCTCTAACTTTTCCCAACTCAATGGTGTCCTGCATGGCCTCCCATATAGAGCTTGATAAGGATGCATCCCAATGGAATGATGGTAACTATTACTACAAGAAAACTATACCAATGGTAAGTACCTTTCCCATTCAGTCTGATTATCCATGGCGTACATTCTGAGCATGTCTTCCATAACTTGATTTACTCTTTCAGTCCGTCTATCTGTTTCTGGAAGATATGCAGTGCTAAATTTTAACTGAGTCCCCAATGCTTACTGCAAACTTGTCCAAAACCTAGATGTAAAACAAGATTCTCTATCAGAAATGATCTTGGTGGGTAACCCATGTAGTCGAATAACTTCACTTATAAAAAATCGTGCCACATCAATAACATCATAAGTGTCTCTCACTAGGATGAAATGGGCACTTTTGGTTAATTTATCAACTACAACCAATATAGCATTGTGCCTTTGCGAAGTGAGTGGAAAACTTACAACAAAATCCATAGAAATGACCTCCCATTTAGACATAGGGATGTCATGCGGTTGTAGGAGTCCTGTTGGATGGCGATGATCAACCTTCACTCGTTCACATTCAAGACATTTGGCGAAAAATTGGACTGTGTCGTGCTTCATGCATGTACAAAAGAAGATTTTCTTCATGTCAAAATACATCTTCTTCACTCCAGGGTGTGCACAATAGAGTGCTCTATGAGACTCCTCAAGAATGGTTCTTCTTATACCCTCTTCCTTAGGGATGTACATTATCCCTTTAAATCTCAATAATATATCTGGTTCAAGGACATAACCCTGAAACTTCGATTCTATTTGCTTCCCATTCTAGAGTGTTGATACAGCCTTTAGATAACAACTATATCCAAAGATTTTTTCCAACACATGTTCCCTCAAATTAACCCTCAAGGGTACTAAAGAGAAGGTTTGTGGCCTCCTTCTTAGTGCATAAACCATCACATTATCCTTTCCCTTAATGTATGAGATATCAAAATCATACTCAATCATGAATTCACTCTACCACCTATGTCTAGCATTCAAATCCCTCTGAGTGAATAGGTGCTTCAAGCTCTGATGATCAATTCTTAACTCAAAGCTTCTCCCGACAAGGTAGTGTCTCCATAGTTTCAAAGCTAGCATCACTGTTGCTAACTCTAAGTCATCGGTAGCATAAAACTCGTCATGTTTCTTCAATTTTCTATATTTGTAAGCTATTACTCCCCCTTCTTGCATCAACACTACTCCCAATCCTTGATTTGAAGCATGTGTGCAGACAATGAAGTCCTTTTCAATGTCAAGAACTCGAAGGATTGGTGCACTAGTTAGTAATCTCTTTAGTTCGGTGAATGCAGCATCACATTCATATGTCCATTCATTCCTAACCCCTTTTCGCTATAATGTGGTGATGGGTTTTGAAATCTTTAAAAACCCTTCCACAAATCTACGATAATAACCTACTAGCCCCATAAAGCTACACACCTCATGAGCATTTTTCGGCACTAGCCAATCCATTATGGCCTTTTCCTTTTCTGGGTCAACTGAAATTCCTTCTCCTGAAATGATGTGCCCAGGATAATGAATTTTCCTGTGAAAGAAGGAACATTTTGACAATTTTCCATTGAAGTAATTTTCCCTTAAGCAGGTCAATATAACCCTTAGGTGCTTTTTTTCATTCTTGGAAAACACAAGAATATCGTCCAAAAAGACTTGCACAAATTGGTCCAAATACTTTCTAAACACACCATTCATGAGACTCATGAATACTGCTGGTGCATTGGTCAAACCAACTAGTACAACTATGAACTTGCAGTGCCCAAACCGAGTCCGAAATGCGGTTTTGGGGATGTCACCTTCCTTAATCCTCAATTGGTGGTATCCAGATCATAGATCGATCTTTGAGAAAATCGTTGCTCCTTTCATTTGGTCAAATAGGTCATCTATTCCAGGTATCAGGTACCTATTATTTATTTTTTCTCTATTCAAGTCCCTATAATCTATGCATAGCCTTAAGGAACCATCCTTTTTCTTGACAAAAATCAGTAATGCACCCCAAGGTGAAATAATAGGTCTAATAAATCCCAAGTCTAAGGTCTCTTTTAACTGCATCTACAACTCACAAATTTCTGGGGATGGCATCATGTAGGGTGTATTGGATATTGGTTTTGCACCAGGTTTTAGGTCAATTTTGAAAGGATCTCCCTCACAGGTGGTAATCCAGGCAATTCCTTAGGGAAAACATTCTCAAATTCTAACAAAACTAGGTGTTGATTTAGGGAGGGTCCTTTTTGGTCAGTCATAGCTTCAAACACATATAGTTTATAGCCTTGTTGGAGGCAATGATTTACCTTCATCGTGGAGATGAATCGTAGGGACACTCTTCTCTTTATACCACAAATCTCAATTGAACTACCTTCATCATCTAAGAAAATCACCTTCTTTTTGAAACAATCTACCAAAGCTCGATGAGCTTCTAGCCAATCAATTCTAATGATTACATCATATGTCCCCAGTGTTGTGACATATGCCTTCAACTTAGTTATACACATCCCGAGATTCACTTGACATTGGTCAACACTAGGTCCTACTGCTTGTTTTATCCCATAAGTGATTTCGACTTGTTTGAATTAATTGTGCCCATAGGCTGCCAACCCACATTTTTCTAATGCAACTGGTGAATCAGAAACTATCTGTAGCACCAGAATCAAACAAAATTTTAACTTTTACATTCTTTATCATACCTACAGCTTCTACCACGGCAGACTGTTGTTCAACTTGTTATTTATCAACTGCTGCATAGATTCAATGGTGGCTGCTTGCTTCCCCCATTGGTGCTTTTCCTTCTCTATGGTTTTTACATGTTTGTAACCCAGGACAATCACATTGGTAATGAGGTGCCCCACATCCACAACAAGTGATGCGAGGTAGACTCTGAACAGACTGTTGTGGATTTATTTATAAAGATCTCCTTCCCCTGAGACTCCTACCCTTCCTCTTGGATCCTCGTCTTTTCCTATGATTTACATGAGTCCTCGAAGCTGTTGGTGAAGATGCACTGGTAAACATTGAAATACCCACTGTCGGTGCTCTAGGTACAACACTATTTCCATATGGTGGCAGCCTCAAACTTCCTCCCTTGGCGAAGGTACGAGGGGTATTCCTCATAAACCTTGGTTGGTGTGGAAAATTGGTTTTGTTTCCACCTTTTAAGTATAAGTGCTCTTCAACATAACGGGCATGTTCAACAACTTCTGCAACTTAGCATGCTTTCCACATCTGTACCATTTCCCTAATCTTAGAGTTCAATCCATAAATGAAACGATCTGCTTGGAATTGATTGGTGTCCATGTAGGAGACTGTTGTAGCTGCTACAACAACACCCAAAATTTTGGGCATATTCAAAATTTCGGGTCCCCCCTCTGCTCGCTCATTCATTAGGGTTTCAACCCGACCTTTAGTTGGTGACACCCTCGTAACCTATTCCTGCCAAACCCTATCACCGCACCCTCTTGCCTTGATGTCTCATCAACACACTAGGGCTTGGGGATATGCTGCTTCAAGTAACACTGAGAGTCCCTCCATTGGATTCAGAGATATGTTTCTCCCAGATTTTCATGATAGCGGCCTCAGATGTGCTTGACCTATTTCAATCCCCTCGCAAACCTTCTCACCATCATGAAAAGATACTTTTTCTGTAATCATGCCATGTGTGGAGGTATCATCATGCATGTACTTGAATGGAAGTTTTTTTATGTGTGTTAAGTACATAACATATTGTTACACATCATTTTGTCATTTTCCTTGCAATCCCCATCCCGCACATTGGAGGCTCATTTATGTGATAAAAATAAAGTATCATGCCTTTCAAATACCATCATTGCATCCCTTGCCATGAGGAAAACATTCCTTTTGTTGACCATTTACTAAACAGACCACCAAAAACACTTGTTTTTTCCTTGGCGCTAGTAGCCCATTATGTCCTTGCGCCAATGAGGTAAATTAACACTGGCCCCTGCGCCAGCTGGCGCTCTGTCTCAGTTAGCTACTCGTGCCAATCTATTTATGGAATTTTTTTTAAAAATAGAGGTGAATTTTCGATCACAACAACTTCGTGGATGAGTCATAGGGAGTGGTTCGACTGAATAACCACGGCCTTCCTCCTTTGGCCTCTTGTTTCCACCTTTTGGGGAAACCTCCCAAGGGATAAGGCTTCCCTTCCACCATAATAGGGATCCCAACCTCCTCCTCTCCCTCCATAAATATAGCCATCCTCCATTGATGAAGCTATCTGAAATGAAGATATTATAGCAAAAACGTTGGAGATATTTCTATTCAAGATAGAACGGAAGAGTCTTTATTGAGAGAGCTTAGGCTTGTGAATTCATCCCGTCTGAATTCCATAACATTCATCAAGATGCGCTTCAACTGAACCCCGCTGAAGGAGGCTGTGACGTCAAGGCTTGGTTGTAACTCTTTATTCTATTAATACATATGTATAACTATTGTCTGGTTCCCATGTCGCCTTGATGTGTTTTATTGATGCAATATGCTTAACCCTCCTTGACTGGTTAGTAGTTACAAATGAGATTGTTGTTTCATATGCTGCTCTTGTTTGTTGATCTTGTGTAGATATCCAAGCATTGCTGCAAAAGGAACGTGACTTTCCGAGATAGGAATTGAGAGGCCACCACTACAACAGCCACGATGACAGCGTTGGAATCCAGGTAGGTTGATCTACCTTGTCTATTTCATTCAGTAATTTGGAAACTACACTCTAGATTTTCCTTTTGTTACTAGACCCACTCTAGGGCTAGAAGGATCATCTTTGTCCGCAGAGAGGATTTACTTCCATAAAAAATTGGCGACTTCGCTGGGGATCAGTGTGAGTTTTTCTTTTTTCCCTTGTCAAGTCAAATTCGGTCGTTTGCTTGTTTATCTATCTTTTCTAGTTTGTTTGCTTGTTTAGAGTCATTTTGTTCAGCTCCAGAGTGTCAATATTGAACTCTGCTCATTAGATTTCCCATTCTCCCATAGATATTCGGCTTGGTGTGCTTTTTAATTGAACAGTCGCGCCGATTGGCGCATGTTGCTTGTGCTTCACTAGCGCCAACCTCTGTTTGGCGCAGATTACCGCCTTACAGTCGCGCCAAATCCTGTAGGGTTTGGTTTGACTACTCTGGGTTGGTTTTCTGATCTGCTATTGTTTTGTTGAGATTGTTTTGACTGTCATAGGCTTGTTCTTCTTAGTTGTACGTCTGTTTATTTATCAGTGCAGTTTATGGCCTTAGGATTTCTGATTGTCTTATCTCACTGAGCCTTCTGATTGGAAGTCGAGTCTTTTGTTTATTGTCAGTCACATCTCTTGATAAATTGCGTTTAGTTATTTTTGATCCTTTGATCATTTGTTTTGGTTGAATGATCATTTTAGGTTTCTTTTGATTGTTCTTCTTGCTGCTCCAAGCATAGATCACATTGCTTGTTTGGATTGTTTCAAAGCTTTCTCTTTGTTTGGAAGAGTGCTTCATTGGTTTGAGTGCATTTTTGTGTTTGTGTTGCTTTCATCGAATCAATCGGTTTATCTCTTTACATTCACAATCCTCGAACTACTGCTTGTTTTTTTTTCGTGTAATTAGTGCATTGTGTGCTTCGTTTCATTGAAAAAAAAAAAAAAAATTTGCATTCTTCCGTTTGCATGAAAAATGAAAGTTCTTTTGCATAACTAGTGATTGATTAACTAGGAAATAATTTTTCATTTTTCGCTTGATTGAATTAGATGCATTAGCGAACTTCTTCGTTTGGTTTCATTGATTGCTATTATTTGAAAGATTTATATCCTTCTCTTAATAAGCATTCATTGAATGAAAATGGTGTTCATTTGAATATAGTTTGCATTTAGGAAATTTGAGATCGAGATTCGGTAGTGTCTTGAAATTGAAACATAATTCAAGATCAACTATAAAATCAATTGAATTAACCTAAGGAAACATTGGAGCCTAACGCAAACATTTTAGTGGTCTAGGCTAGAGACGTGTTCTGACGTCTTAAAACCTAGTAGCTATCGTTTGCCTTTTGGCTTTAGACAGCGCTAGTACAGACTTGTGCTCCCCATACCATCGAGTATATAAATGGAGGTTAAAATACTTTATCCATAGGAAGTCCAGTTTGCCGCCCTGTAACCGTGTTACACCCAACACAACATTAGGGGAGACTACCTGTACATACAGAAAGTCCTTGGTCATTTCTCTTTCATTTTATCACCAAGGTGTATATGGCAGTTCACGGAAACTTGGTACACCCTCTTTCTTATATTACCAAAGTAGTCATTTCAATCTTTTCGTGACTCTTTAAAAAGAGAAGAGATCATCGAGCACTTGTCCTTTCACACTTGTTTAAAATTGAAAGTGACTAGAGTCATCTTTTGTCTGTTTCTCGACTCTTAAAACATGAAACAACAAAGTTCGGTTTCAATGTCATAAAATTAATTACCCAAGATTACATGCCCGTTAAAAGTTTGTTACTTGGCTTGTTTGTGTTTTTCCTTAGGCCTTGGTCTTGAAGCCTTATTTTGGCTATCTCTTTTTCCTTTTCTGTTTTTAAATACAGTCACAGTGGCGGAACCACCAGTTTCATCATCTTCCTCACTACCTCCTCGTGGTAGTTCCTTTACTGACGTTTCTTACGAAACCCCTCGATCCACTAGGTCTATTGAGTTTTCGCAGTCTATTCTCCCGACTATTTTACCTCTCGCTACTCGATCTCCTCCTAAAGTCAGTTGAGTTCAATTGGCCTCCTCCAGGTGCTTGGTCTGGTTTTGGGGATGAGGAAGAATTCCCTCCTCTTACTTTGGGATCACCATTTGTAGCTGCGGATATACCTCCTAGTCCTCATTGTATTTTTGACGATCTTACAACTTCGTCAGATATGGATTCTTCAAGTCCTGTTGATAGTGAAGAAATGTTGGTTTCTACAGGAGAATATCAACTTTTCCCTGAAGATCTCCCTCATGTTTATGTTCAATATTCTCCTCAATCGGTGTCACTTCCACTTGGTTATCATAATTTGAGTCAGATTATGTCTGGTGTTGCATCCATAGCACAATCCAGTACATCAAATCCCCCTAGGAGTTTGGTCCTCCCTTCGTTGGGACTGTCACCTTTGACACTGAGTTCATCGGTTATTGTTACATCTGTCCTAGTTGGACCTACTATCTATGTAGCTTCATCTATGCCGGTTGTTACAACACAGTCGTCAGAGTATTTTCACACTCGTAATTCTATCATACTTAATCCAATGTGGCTTGTCAATAAGGGTCTGAGCAAATCAAAAGCTCGCACTCCGGAGATTGCATCTGCTGGTGTGGCTACAACTACACCTATGGTTTCTACCTATAATTTTGATGAGCACATGTTGGAAATTCATCGACGTTATGCTCCTTCTCCGGATGCTCAATCTTTTGCAGCCTTGTCTGCTTCTAGTATGACCTCGACTGTCCCTATGATTCTTGGCGGCCTTACTTTTGAAGAGTATTTGTCGTTTGTTCAGCAACAAAAATCTTAGGGTTTTCGGCCACCTCAAGTGCCTGTCAATCCTCCCCATCACTATGATGTTGTCGGAAACCCTATCTATTTGTTTCTTGTCAATCCTTATCAGACCTTCACTCATCAAGGACCTTCGTTACAAGGACAACCTTCGGCTCAGCAGGGACAATCCTTTGGTCCTCAAGGGCAACCTTACTATCTGCAAGGTCAACTCCAACAAGGACAACCCTCTGGTCCTTCAAGTCAGATTCAACCAGGAACGTCATATGTTGTCGACGGACCAATGTATCCCCCACAGGGACAACCTCTTGTACAACAAAAACAACCATACGTACAGTATGGCCAAACTTTTGTGCAACCGGGACAACCCTATGGTCTTGCTCCGGGTCAACCTAGTCATCATGGACAACCTGGTCCATCTCCTCCATCGAGCCAACCTGTTCCGTAAGGGAAACCCGGTGGTTCTCATTATCCAGGCCAACCTATTTTGCAGGGGCAACCTGCTCAACCAGCTCAGCAGCCAATTCAACCTATTTAACAGCCAGTTCAATCTGTTCAACAACCTGTTCAACCTACTCTGCAGCCAGTTCAACCTGTTTATCTGACTCAGTAGGGTCCACCTATTCAGCAACCCACTCAACCTGCTCAGTAGGGTCCACCTACGCAACCCCAAGGCACTTATTACCCACAAGGTCAATATCAACCGGTATATAGTGTGCCCCAAGGTTTCACTTTTTACCCTCAAAATCCATCTCAGTTGGTGTATAATAAACCTCAAGGCCATGCTTACATTCCGCAACAAAATCCTTACGTTTCTCAGCAAGGACCTCAATGGTATTCTCAGAAGCAGTATCTTGGTCCTCAACCCCAGTATCAGCAGAATTATCAGGCTTATAACTCCTATGGTCAGAATCCTCTGGGACAAAACATATGGGGGAAAAATTTCTCACAGGCTGGGTGTAATGTTAACATGGGTCCTTATTAGAGACCTCCAATGCCTTATAATCCTCAATTACCATTTCTCGCTACATTGGAACTGCCTGATGTGTCAAAGTTAACAAACGATCCAATTCTTCATAACCCGTATTAGCCTCCAGTTTGGACTAAGATTCCTGGTGATTGTTCTAAGTTTGAGGGCATGTCCAGAGAATACGCCCAAGTGCATGTTATGACTTACCACTTGTGGTGTTCCTCTAACTCTTGGGTTGACGATTTCATTCGACTCCATCTTTTCCAACAGACTCTTACTGGTGCCGCTACAAAGTGGTACATTGAGCTATATCGTGGCATCTTTCAAGACTTCAACTCTCTCACCATGGCATTCCTTACACATTTTCAGTTACTGGTTCGTTATGAGACCAGGACACACATCTTCACGTCCTTGAAACAGGATCGAGCTACTCATAACTCAGTTCATATTCATGAATGGAGACATTGTTGTTGCTTGATTACATTTGATATCCTTGATCAACTTCTAACTGATTGGTTCACTACCTCTTTTGTCAATCAGATTGCGAAAGACATTCCTATGGGGCATGTGTAACTGAGGAACAAGCCATTGCTTGTGCCCAGTAGCTTGATCTTGTGTACTCTCAGTCTGGCACGTTGTATGATATTTTTCCTGATGCCCCATGACCTGGAACTTCTACAGCACCAGTGACCCCATCCGTCAATGGTATCATTGGTTCCGTGTCTCAGAATTCTCGAAATTATACTCCTTCAAATCCTGGGAAGAAAAAGTCTAATCCTTCCAATGATGTTGCTTCTCAGCACACTCCAAATCCTGGTAAAACCTCAGAAGTCAATGTCGTTCAGGCCAATCTGACAGAAAAAACTTCCAAGGGGAAAAACAAGGGTAAAGGTAAGTCTAAAGTCAGTACCCTGAAACCAGATTCGTCCAAATCTCATGCTGATGATGGTTCACATCGCAAGTCAAAGTACCCTTGTTTGATCTGTGACGAAGAGCACTACACCAAGGACTGTCCTCGATGGGCCAAAGTTAGAATATTTCTAAAAGGAACTCAGGGAACTACAACTATTCTTGAAGAACATTTTCCATCTCAGCAGACCCAGATGGTAGATAAACCTCAGTCCTCTGCCCCATTTGGCTCTTAGGTGTTCATGATGAACGGTTCTACATCCGTTTCTATTGCTACTCGATCGAAAGATTATATCGAATCATGTCAAGCGGTGAGGAAAGAGATCGATGATGGTCCTCCTCCTCCGCCTACTTCTGGCCCTCTACAAATTGAAAGGCCCAGTATAGAGCCCGTTGTACGACCACCTACCAAAGGTGTACTCTGCAAGTCTTATTACAACCCAAACGCCCATGCCGCTCAACATTACAGTATTGTTGAGGATTTGGCTAAGGCACCATCTACAATGTCTACTCTAGAAGTACTTCAGAGTTGTCTGTCTCAACGGAAATATTTGTTATATGTAATTGGCAGGGTTGATCCTACTGATACTAGCCTTCTTTCTTTCGATTTAGAGAATTTCATTCCATGACTCCCACACCAGATTGCACTCACTATAAAATTTGTCATTAATGGTCTCAATATCCATCGAGCAGTTGTGGACGAAGGTGCGTCTACGTGCATCATGTCATCTTCTTGCTAGAAAGCCATCAGTTCTTTGCCCTTGAATTCATCACCAAATGCCCTAGAAGAATTTGATGGAAGGGAATCAAAACCTTTGGGATTTCTCGCTAGTTTACCGATTACCTTGAAAGGGAAGATAGTCAATGTCGAGGTAGAAGTAGTTGACACTAAGCTCAATTACAATCTTCTCCTCGGTCGTAGTTGGACTCACGCCATGTTGTGCGTCAGTCCACTCTCTTTCATGTCCTGAAATTCTCGCACGAAGGAAAGATTGTTACTATTGATCAATTGTCATTCTTCACTTCTTCTTCCGAGAACAATGTTCCGTATGTGGATAAGATTCCCACTCCCTACGAGAGCATTGGGTCAGGTATCTTCAAAGATCCAACCCTCATGGGTATTTTTCATCTTCCTCCACCCAACACTGTTGAGATCAATATGATCTCACGGTCTTATGACCCGTGGATCATCCCTTCGCCTGAACAGATCGATTCTTTTGGATATTTGATGCCTTTAAGTCCAATTGAGATTGATTATTGTGAACTTATTGTGGCTTCAAATCCTCCGTCTTCTGATCATGCTCCTTTGAGCATGTCTCTCAACGCTTATTCTTAAACCCCTTGGCTCGGAAATTCGGATTCATCTGATCCCTTGCGAGAGATATTTCCTTCCAACGAAGCCATCGTGGAAACTATGTCTCTCAAGGATTTACCGTGGGATGATGCTCATCATTGTTCCTCATTCATGCCTAGCCTCGGGGCCATGTCTACGTGTCTTGAGCGGTTTGTATCTCAGGTTCCTTCTCCTCCGCCTCAAACGCCTATTCTGACACATGAATTTTTTACAGAGGGTAACCTGAGTAACATTACGCAAATGATGCCTATTAATCTCCCCTCTCCATATTCACTACACAAGCTGCAGATTCTGCAGGGGAAGGCTAATTTTTTACGTTGTTTTATACCTAACTATGCCGAAGTAGCTAAAGAATTTATGCGATTATTAAAGCAGGGTGTCCCATTCCTCTGGGACGAGAATGCTCAGAAGTATTTTGTCACATTGAAGACGTTACTTGTCAATGCTCTTCTGTTGCATCCTCCGAACTATCATCACGATTTTCCCTCTATTTAGCTGCCGCTTTCAGCACAATTTCCATGGTTTTGGTTCAAGACGGTGACGAGCATGTTATTTATTACCTTTCTCGTAACCTTCTCGATACTGAAATGTGCTATGCTCATGTCGAGAAGTTAGCATTAGATGCGATTCAATCAGTTCAACATTTTCGTCATTATATTCTGTTGCGTACTGTGATTGTGATTTCGGAATGCAACCCCATGACCTATATATTGTCTCGAAAATTGTGGGGGGGAAATTACTCAAAGTGGATTTTTATCCTCCAAGAGTTCAATTTGGTGTTTAATACTTCCAATTCAAAGAAATCACTTGTCTTTGCTGATTTTATCTGCTCCCTTCCCTCTGACTCCGCTCTGACTGGTTCTGAAGAACGCATTCCATATGATACGCTTTTTTTGATCTCCACCCTCGATCCTTGGTACGGTGATATCATCGTATACCTTCAGACTTCTACTTTTAGATCTGAGTTGATGAAGTATGCTCGTCGATGCATCTGTCATCATTTTCAACCTTATCTTATAGTTGGAGATACACTCTACTGTGTCGGAGTAGATTTCATTCTCCGTCAGTGTTTGACCCTCGAGGAGGCTGAGACAATTCTAAATGATTGCCACAGTGGCACCTGTGGAGGTCACATGTCTGGTTATGATACTGCACATAATATTCTTCGTGCTGGGTATTTCTGGCCCTCTATATTCAAGGATTGCATTGTTTCTATCCGTAAATGTCATGATTTCCAAATCCATCAGCGCAAGATGCGCGTGCCACCTGCACATCTGCACCCTGTCATTACTATTGGTCCCTTTGCGAAGTGGGGCATCGATTTTATGACATGTAACCCTCATATGGCTGGGGGGCATGCTTATATTATCGTAGCCATTGACTACTTCACCAAATGGGCCGAAGCAATGCCTACACTTGCTGCCAACGGTAAGACAACCGCTCAATTCATATTCTATCAAGTCATTTCTAGGTTTGGTGTCCCTCAAGCCATCATTATTGATCATGGTTCCCATTTTTGGCATTATATGGTAGGGGATTTGACCTCCAAGTTGGGCTTGCGTCACGACAGCTCAACGCCATACTATCCTCAGGCCAATGGCCAGGTCGAAGCTGTGAAAAAAAATTTAGTCACTATGCTTCAACGTATGATTGGGATCCATAAATCCAATTGGAATCTCATGTTATTTTCAGCTCTCTGGGCATATCTAAACTCAGTCAAGGATGCGACCAGATTCACTCCATTCTAGCTTTTATATGGTCTGGAAGCTACCCTTTCGATTGAATGTGAAATACCTTCGCTCAAGTTGGTTGTTGAATTACTACCCAACACTTCACTTGAAGAAGAGTGTCTTCTCTACTTAGAGAGGCTGGATGAAACTCATCGCTTTGCTGCTTTGGTCATCGAGGCACAAAAGAAGTGGGTCAAAGCCCATTTTGACTGGTCGGTTTCCCCTCGCTCCTTTGTAGAAGGAGACCTCATCCTCTTGTATGATCAAGCTCATGATAAGATGGGAGAAGGAAAATTTCAACCCATGTGGCATGGGCCCTACATTATTAAATGTGTTTTGAAGAATGGGGCCTATGAGCTCATTGATTACAAATTTCATCCTTTAGATCAACCCATAAATGGGTTGTATCTCAAAAAGTATTATGCATGAGTCATTCATGCATGTTTTGTGTACATAGGTATTTTTTCACTATTGTACATTTTTGGCTTGATGTGTTTTGCGAGAATTTTCCTGTTTATTGGTTTGTTGCTTATTGTGCAGATGTCTATTACCCCTTATGTCGGTTTCACGGATGGTGCCTCCCGCAGTACCCGGAAATTGTCTTCGACAGCCTGGGTGATTTATGATCCTACTGGTGAGTTGATAGACCTGCAAGGTATTTGTCTAGGATGAACTACAAACAATGTCATTGAATATAGTGCTGTCATCGAACTATTAACCGAGGTGATTACCCTCGGCATAAGGGCGTTGCTTGTGAATCTAGACTCTCAGCTTGTTGTTCTTCAACTTAATGGGCATTATTAAGTTAGAAACCCTCACATTTTAAGATTGTATTTACATGATTGTTTGCTGGAAAGACATTTTGATTATATCACATATCAACATATTCCTAGACAAATGAATGCATTAACTGATACAGTGGCTAACATTGTATTAGATAGACATTTGCGTAATCTGTAAAATCATCATCACATGAGAGACTCATATCAAATAGGAATATATATATATATATATATATATATATCGAATTTTTGCATCAGTGTGCACCTTAAGTTTCAAAAAATATGTGTGTTTTTGTTACATCCTGAGACACCATGTCTCACAACAAAATGCAAAAATAAAAGCCTAGGTGTCTAATTGACATGATGGTCATGATAGCATGTCACTTCTCAGACAAGCTGCCTCAGCAAGTGGTGAACTCAGTTTGACACCCCTACAGTATGTCTTTGATAAGCACGAGGAACATCGTTGAACCGCGCATAGTCTGGGACCCCACGGGTGATTCCCTCCAATTTGTGCACGATTTCCTCTTCCTCACCTTGAGGGGCAACATCAAAATCGTGAGGTATTCGCCTCGCTATAAGAGACATCCCTGCATGTCTCTCTGGGCCTACATCTGCAAATGCATGGATAAAGTGTCAGAACATACATACAAAAAAATCATAATACTCGTAAAAATTTAAAAAAAAAAAGAGCCTTACCAAGTGCTTCATCCCAATCCTCTCCTTCCAGGAGTGGGGGGTTCGGATCACCAGTAAAATCTATGCCAGAATAGGGCCAGTCCTCCACGACAATCAACTGTCAGCGGAGCCAATAAAAGAACTCCGGTCTCCAGGACATCTATTGACCGCCCTCTGACCTTGGCATCAGAGCTACCCATCGGGCCATTTGTGGTTCCAGTGCTGGTGGTGTTGGGACTATCACCTCCTGACGTTGAAATATTAGTAATCATTCCAGAATGAAAGATACCAGGATAAACCCATAACCAAACTATCTCAATTTTGTCTTCTTTCACTTTTTCAGCTGACGTTTTATATTGATTTTTACTACCTCTGCCCAGTTATAGATGGTCAGTGACAAGAAGTCTACAGCAAGAAGCAGTTGTATTTTTGCTGCTTCGTGTGGTGCTTGTGTTCCTGTAGCTCGTGTGATCATGCGTAACACTACCCTTAGTGTTAAATCTGGGATATTTTGGATTTCCACCTTCTTTCTTTTTGATCCTTTTTTTGCTCCTAGGCATACCTTGTCAATCACCATTCCCATGCTCTCCATGGTGGGTCGAGTGCTGGTCAAGATCGGTGCTACCCCCCTCCATGACAGTCTTGTTATGAAATAGACATCAGAAACATCAATCTTGAGCTCTTGATCACAAAGAATGAATTTTTATTGATCCTCATCCCAGATACTAATCAATTATTGTAGCAGCTCTGGTTGAGCTCTGAGGCACGATGTCATGAAGAAATTTTTCAGTCCACAGTCTCTGAGAGCTTCCATGCATCTCACATTTCTCATGGTAAGCTCATCCTCTTCATTGTGTTCTCGTTCCTTCCACTCTATCACCATTTTGTCACTCTTTCACCTGCAAACATGTTCATATGGACATTATTAGCCAAATCCAAAGCTGAAATTTGTGAAATTTAGGCTTGATTTCTTGCATTGGAAGTTTTTTAAAGGGTCTGTGTAGTTGGTGCGACTGCTTTAAAAACAGTTGCACCAATGGGCGCACCCCAGTTTAGAAAATTGGGCGGTTGGCGCGATTCCATGCCCGAAACCCATGCCGACCGTCGTGCCCTAATTTTCACAATTTCCCCCTCAGAAGGATGTCAACTCTTACTTGGAACTAAAGGATTCAAGATTGGTCTGTTGTATTTCCCGCTATCATCGCCGCAAAATCACAAGGTAAAATGGGTCACTATTTCTCCACAAGATGTGAAAGTGAAAAGTAATTATTTTTTACAATTTTTGGCATTTTATAACTTTTCACAACCCTAATTAGGTTTTAAGACATGTTTTTCGATTATTACATTATGTTATTTCGAGAAATGGGTTTTAAATTTGTTTCTTGTGCAGCGACAGGTCTTTCATGCAATAGTGATGGAGTCACGAGTTGTATTTTATACTTTTTCGGACTCGGTAAAAACACGAAAAAATCACTATTGGATTCATCTTTCAACTCTTTCATAACTCTCTCAAAATGAAAATATTGTCGAGACTCTTGTTGTTTTGAACTCATTAAAAGTTTATGAAATGATATCTACCCAGTATACGTTCACCCCTTTTTCGGGCTGGGATAAATTATTTACGAAAAAGGAATACCTTAGCCTATCGCAACTAAGAGGTTCTTTCAGATATATTTTTCTACCTTTTCGGATCTGAGAGACTATTTACGAAAAGGGATAGGCTGGAGTTTTCTTTTCCACTTCTTTTCAAACTCTCTAAACATGAAAATACGTTGAGTTCTTCCTTTTTCAGACTCGTTAAACCATGATGACATCGGACATCATCACCATGACGTTCGTCGAGTTTCTCCTTCCTAGGGCTCGTAAAATGTACTAGGATGGATTTGTCCAAAGGACAAAATTACAACACAAGCATATGCTATCCCCTTCAAGCTTGTTTTCAGAAATAATTGGGGTACTCACCATAAATGGTGGGGGGAAATTGAACCAGATTTTAGTTGTGTCAGTAGTATGTCGCTCTTGAACATGACACTCGTCTGCATTCGTGTCGGGTTGGGGACATCTCATTTCGTCATTTTTTTCCTCCATGGGTTTGGGTAATTTGTTTTGACCTCTCATTTGCTCTTTGCCACGTCACCTTGACCTCAGATACCTTGATGTCAAATACTACCAAATCCAGAGTTGTGTCGTTGATATGTTCAAGAGAAGTTTGCCTCTGCAGTTTTCAACCTCTCTCTGATTCTCTATTGGTCCTGATTCAATCATTATGTTCCTCTGTCTCGTTTCGATGATGTGGGAAACATTATGGCCTTGCTTTGACCAGGCCACTTCCTATTGACTTCAACTCATTATTAGGGAATTTGTTCTAGAGACTCCCTACCGGTACCTTGGAGCCTGCATGCCTCAATGGCAAGTTCTTCGCATTCGACGATAGGTCCACATCATTGGCCTTTGATCGAGTGATTCTGAGGGTGTTAGATGCCAGCTCACTGTTCACATTCCATGGATTGTACCTATTGTACCTTGAGAGCCATTATCATTATTGGTGGTTTCTCTCGTGCCTGTTAACAGCTTTCATCATTGGCTAGTAATCAGGTGACTTTCTTGCATGATCGAATTTAGCTCACATATTCGCATACTTGAATTTGTACTTGTTCAGGTCGAGATGGAGCGCAAGACCTTGGATTTTTTCTGATAAGATCCAGGCTACATGATATTATGATTTATCATGAATTTATTACATGACTCTTTTAATTGGATGGCTGCGACCATACCTGAGTCTATTTATTGATCCTTCTTTCTAGATGGTTGCGTCCATACCTTGGATCTTAGTTTATATGTACTCTATTATGGATGGTTGCACCCATACCACATGTTCATGTCTCAGAGATATTATTTGTATTTGTAATTACAGGTCTTTTGACAGTATTGTTTGGTTCGAACGCGTTCTCGTAAAGCATTTCAGCCTTTCCTCTCTCTCGGGCCTCATGCTTTAGGGGGCATCTGTTACACAACATTTTGTCACTATCCTTGCAATCCCCATCCCGCGCATTGGAGGCTCATTTTTGTGATCAAAATAAAGTATCATGCCTTGCAAATACCATCATTGCATCCCTTTCCATGAGGACAACATTCCTTCTGTTGACCATTTCCTGAACAGACCGCCAAAAACACCTGTTTTTGCCTTGGAGTTAGTAGCCCGTTATGCCCTCGCACCGATGAGGAAGATTAACACTGGCCCCCGCACCAGCTGGCACTCTGTCTCAGTTAGTTGCCCGCACCAATCTGTGTATGGAATTTTTTTTTTAAATAGAGGTGAAGTTTCGATCACAACAACTTTGTGGATGATTCATAGGGAGTGGTTTGACTGAATAACCACGACCTTCCTCCTTTGGCCTCTTGTTTCCACCTTTTGGGGAAACCTCCCAAGGGATAAGGCCTCCCTTCCACCATAGTAGGGATCCCAACCTTCTCCTCTCCCTCTACAAATATAGCCATCCTCCATTGATGAAGCTAGTTGAACTAAAGATATTATAGCAGAAACGCTGGAGAGATTTCTATTCAAGATAGAATGGAAGAGTCCTTTATTGAGAGAGCTTAGGCTTGTGCCTTCATCCCGTCCAAATTCCTTGACATTCATCGAGACGTGCTTCAACTAAACCCCGCTGAAGGAGGTTGTGATGTCAAGGCTTGGTTGTAACTCTTTCTTCTATTAATACATATGTATAACTATTGTCTGGTTCCCATGTCACTTTGATGTGTTTTATTGATGCAATATGCTTAACCCTCCTTGAATGGTTAGTAGTTATGAATGAGATTGTTGTTTCATATGCTTCTCTTGTTTGTTGATCTTGTGCAAGAATCCAAGCATTGCTGCAAAAGGATCGTGACTTTCCAAGATAGGAATCGAGAGGCCACCACTACAACAGCCATGACGACAGCATTGGACTCCAGGTAGGTTGATCTACCTCGTCTATTTCATTCAGTAATTAGGAACCTACACTCTATTTTGTCCTTTTGTTACTATACCCACTCTAGGGCTAGAAGGATCGTCTATGTCTGTAGAGAGGATTTACTTCCATAACACATATTTCCATTAGAAGCACTTTCACCATGGATCATTTAAGCATTCTATTTTGGTACTCAACCAAGCTCATAGTCCCATGTAAATTATTTTCAAATTTGGGGACATCATTCTCTAAAAGGTAACTGTGGACTCATTGATATTGTAATGTTTCATACAAATCGAGCCCAAGAATGATATACCCAATAATATCACCACCGCACTGAAGGAAAGAAATTGAAACTAAAATAACAAGGGCGTAGTTGCGGAACATGACACATTCATCTCCTTTCCATATGGGGATGAGAAAAAAGGCTACATCTTAGACCTTGTCAAGGCGGATGACAAGAGTAAGAGTAATTTGAGCCTAAATATAAAGGGTGGGAGATATGTGACACCTATAAGCGAGGAAAAAAATTGGGAAAAATTTTGATCGTGGTTAAGCCACATATTTTCATATGTATGGCCTCATTCCTAAGGAGCTACTCATAGATGGCAATTACTTGTTCGATGTTGAATCATATTTCAAACCAAAGGGGCATATCTCATTCTGCACATGTACAAAAGCCATATTTTAAGGGAAAAAGAGGGATTTTAATGGCTATGCGTTATGGAATGTTTTAAGGGCCATGAGCCAACATAGGAATAAAGCTAGCTCCATAAAACATGTGCCTTATTGAGTACCCAAGGAGCCATATTTCCTGGAGTCCTGAAGATTGTTGCACGGCATAGGTGCATATGTGTCGGGAGACCTTATTAATTGGGAGGTAGTATGGTCAAAGGTAATTTGTATGCTAAATGATATTGATCTCTCCACTACGTACGCCCGAGAAATTCTTATAAGTTTCATATATGAGACATCTGCGACATCTTAATGTATTGTGACTCTAGGCCACGCAAAGGAGAGAACGTGATGACCGATGAGGACCATTTGTGGCCAACCCAAGAGGAGGAATGCAACTGGATCTACTAGTCGCCAAGTCGCATATGATGAAGGAGTGACTGGGAGTGTGACTTGTGGAGGTTGCGACTCGGTGACCTTGTTGAGTCGCGTTTCCAGGGATTACATCCACGCGACTACATCCATGAGATTTGTTTTTAAACGTGCGGCCAAATCATGAGATTGGAGTGGAAATACAGTGAACTTGCAAGCTATCTTTGTTGTTTGGAAATAACATAAGATTAAACCATACCTAAAATCGTGTGTGGCATCGATGCGAGAACCACATTTGACGCAGGCACATAAATAAGAGCCCTTGTGTTTCGAATAATCTAAGAGAACACGACATATTAGCCTAAGACACGAACTCGCAATGGGAATCCATCAATCGCAATGCTAAAAGAAATGTCAAATATATTTCCAATTCCATCTCATGTCTCAAGTTTCTTCAAACACAATTTTCATTTATGTTTTATTTGTTTTGGCCTGGCGAAATCAAAATCTGTTTGTAGATGCTCCTCGCTCACATATTTAGCATTGACAATCCCAGGTTACTTTGAGTATTCACACTTCCCCCATGTAGTCTCTGCCGAGGTCGCATAGTTATGGGTGTAACCATGACCATGGTTGCCGAATGATGCACGCATGGTCGTAGAAAATCACCTCCATTTCGACAAGTCACAACCTGCGCCATTGGTCAAGGGATGCGACCCAACCTCGGTGCAACTACGCGACCTCTCTCGGGTCACAAGGTTGCAAAAAATTGCACCCAAGAGAGCCCGCAACTTGTGCGACTCTCCGACTGTGCGACCTCTGCCCAAGGTTGCGACCTCACACAAAGTCAACACCCATGCCCATCAAATGTGTTATGCGAAATTATGAATTATGAATAAATCATTCTTCCCTAGACAGGTGTTAATCTAGAACAACAGGTCAAAGAATTTATGACTATCTTTCCTAACTGTAAATAGACACACAGAATGAAACAAGAAGCTTACTTGGAGTCCAAGTGCTTCCAAAATCTCTTTATGTCACTTTTTCTGTAGCTTCGAATTCCAACTAGCTGTGCAAAATATTTCCTGCAAGAATGAACACTAAACAACAAGAGATAGCAATAATACAAATGTCTATTCAAGTTATTTAGCTAAATCAATAAAGCATAAACCATATACATCAACTAAGAAACCATGATATTGAAAATCAAAGATTATACAAATGCATATAGGGAAAAATAAGCAGTAATATTTATTGATGATAGAAGGGGAGGTTACAACCGAGTGATTGATTTAGTGTCACCATCTCCAGCAGCATCCCAGCCTCATCACAATGCAGATATCTCCAGCAATATGTCACTCAAATCAACTCCTCAATTGAAATTCCACCAGCATTTCTCTACTCAAATTATTCCTTATCAAACACTAAGATCTGTGCTCAATTTATAGAGGAGCTAAAGGTATTTTTACAATCAATGACTTTCCAATAATATGCAAGACATGTTCCCAATCTTATAGATGTCAAATGGACACTTGGATTCAAATTTTAACACATGTGAACTCTTCTAGAAGGCACTGGCCAAGTGGATATTCCGGAACAATGAGAATTTCGCTCCCAATGTGACCAACACACCCTTGGATGTCGAGAATTTATTTGTAGAGCATCCTTGCATGGGGATACCTACATATGCAATGCACTTAGTCCCTTTAGAGGCAGTGTTGATGAGCTCTCATACAATATATTATAAACTTCAAATCTTGGAAACCTTTGTAGACGAAATTCTTGAATGATTTGTATTGTTCTTTTTCTTAGGGCATGTAGCAACTGAAATGATAGGGGATGATAGACCCTATTCATTGGTACTGGAGATGATGCCCAGTTAACCAGGTCTTGGGAATGGTGCCCAATTTAACCTATAACAATTGCCCACTAAAGATGAATTCAGAATAATAATAACAATATTTTGATTGAGATGCTTTACACTGTGATGGGCTGGAGATGAAGTGGAGTGGTGACCTGCATCAATCTTACATTACATAAACAATCTAATAACATTTACATAATTCATAAATTCGTCTACATTGGAATGTTTCCCACAGCGTACATGCCTACGTAAATAGCCCATGTTTCGATGATCTATATGTAAGGTCACCGTACAGATGTACAACAATCTTGAAATCGCCACTCGAATGGCCGAAACTAGATCTCAGTCTTCTTATCCTTCATTCACTCGATAATTCGAGTACAAGTCTAGCCATGCGAATATATGATTTGTAGTCAAACATGGTAAGACATCGTTTGATTACCAGCCAATGATGTGAGTTGTTAACAAATGTGAGAGAACCATCATTGATGTCAATGACCCTAAAGGTACTGCAGTACATTTCGTAAAGTGTGAATAGATGATTTGATGTCGAACGCCAAACAAAATATTTCGGTCAAAAGTCCAGAAGCGAGGATCTTGTTGATGTTGTAACAAGCCTCATGGTACTGAAATATAATGTTTCTAAGTGAACTTCCTGGATAATGATTTTTCGTTGACAGGAAGCCACCTTATTGAAAAATGGGAGTTACTGATTTCGGAGACAAAGGTATGACTTGATATAGAAATGTTCAGGGATGACTGTAATGAGAATGAAAGTTTATGAGTATTGCAGAAGGATGAGTATTCAATGGATGACTTCTCTTGAACATATCGGTGACACTGAGATGAGTTGGCAGTATTGACCCAAAATCGAAGTGAAGGTATGATCAACTATAGGTGTGAATGAACTGTCAAGATGATTAACCAACCCAAACAGTCACGGACATGGAGTGAAGAAAGTGTCATGTTCAAGAGCGACTTGCTACCATAAAGAAATTTTGCTCACTTTTCCAAAATTTTCCCGGTCATTTGTCAACCAGTACCTCTTTATTTTTTAACAAGCTTGAGGAGGATAAAACTTTCTTGATCTATAATTCAACCCTTCAGGTGAATAAAGTATCGCTATTTAATAATTTAATGAGTCTAGCGATGAATGAAACTCTGATTCTTTTGCCATGATAAACAAGCTTGTCACTATTAAATCCCCAAACGAGTTTAACGACAAAGAGAGTCTGACTTTTCATATTTAGAGAGTTTGAAAAAAGAGGATGAAAGAAAAATCCATAAGTAATTTTTGGTAAAGTTTTCACTCAGATCCAAAAAAGTGTAAAATAATATCTAAGAGAACCTCTTTAGTCATGTTCGACCAAGGTATTCCTTTTTCGTAAATAATCTATCTCAGTCCAGAAAAGGGTTAAACTTATACTGAGTAGATATCAATTCATTTACTTTTACGAGCTCGAAAAGACAAGTGCTTGGAAATATTTTCACATTATCAGAGTCTGAAAAAGAGCTAAAAGAAGACTCCAAGGGTTCCTTTTTCGTTATTATCAAAGCTCGAAAAATAGATAAAAGTGCGCTTCCAATCCTTTTTAATTTTTAACAAAGTTCTAAAAATGAGGATAAAAGTATGCTTTCTGGTCAAATCATTCTTGAAAACACTTCCCAGACTAGCTAATCTATCAATCAAATAAAGACCTATTCAGTAACATCAAATGGATTAAAAATACCTGTTCCATGATCAAAAACATAATAAAACTATAGTTACAACAATAAATGTATTTTGAAAATAATTAATTGACTATTAAAAAATCTTTTACTATTCATTTTTACCATTCCATAGTTACCATTTGCATTTTGGAGCTCTAAACCTGATTTTCCCCTAAACTTTAGCTATTGATTTCACTGCTTCAGGACCTGATTTCTGCTGCTTGATCCAAAGTTATGATATGAACCTCCTTTTTCCTTCGTAATCATTTTATTTTAATTCTACAATTTTCAGGTTTTAAGGCCCCTAGCGTAAATTCTACCCAAAATGAGGGAAATGCACCCCTGAATGTCGAAACCTGCATTGCATAGCAGGTACAGTGACGGGTACCTGCATGTGCAACGCAATGTCTTAACCAAGGGAGTGCATTGGACACAGTTCAAGTTTTTGATTTTCATGCTGTGTCTAAAATTTGCCTAGTTTTTTGCAATGAATGGAATCTATTGGATCTTATGGTTACTGCTTTACTCTGACAATGATGATTACATGGAGGGAAAGAGAACATGAAGAATAGGATATGATTTCCTTAAATGATCCGGGTACAGTAAGAGCCCTAAGAGATTGTGGATTGCTAAAGTACTTCAAGTTGTTAGGGATGAGGCAACAAATAGAAATCTTGGAGTTCTTAGTTAGAGCATGGGATCTAGCTATCAAGGCATTTCATATTAAGAACCAAGTGGTTCCCATAACAGTTGAGGATGTATACTTTCTCACAGGTTTTTCAAGGAGAGGCTTTCCCATTTCGCTCTTAGGGTCTATTGTTGGAGGAGAGACAATGAGAGATTATGTTTTGAAACATTGTTATCCATGGGCAGAGCCAAGAAAATATGGAAAGATAAACATCTAGGATGTTAGATATTTTCCTTTGAGAACTATCCTTTTCACGATCACAAAACTTGCCGGCACCATTACACTACATGTAGTGAATATGTCGTATATGCAGTACGCGCTAGAGTGTATGGAGTGAACAGCTCTTCAATCGGTCTTAAGTCGTTTTCGTATAAAAGAACAACTGAAAAAATCAAAGGGAGGAAGGAAGAAGAATTTCAATTATGGTTCGATCCTTATATCCTTCGCTCTGGAACGGATTCCACTGATGCAACCACAACATGTGACACTGGATGTGTCTAATCCTAGAGATCCATGGATGCAGAGATGGGTAGAACTCATCAGTAGGCATTCAGGCAAATCAACCATTGTGTTCTCGACTGCACTCTTCACCTAGTTCAGGCGACAAATTGTCGCCATTGATGAGTATGCATATGCAGGTGTTGATTTCTGAGGAGATCCAGATTTAGCATTACCAGAAGGTGCTCAGTGGGGTGCAATAGGTAAGAATGTTTTGAACATGTTTTCATTTTTCTAAGGTTTATACAATGTTTTTGTATTTTGATGTTTTCCCAAGACTAAACTAAATGTTTTATGTAATGCAGATGTTGGTCGTGTTCAACCAGTATAGGAACCAGAGCATGAAGCAGATGTGCCAGCAAAGAGGGTTGTCGGGAGAGCAGTCCTTCAGGATCTTGATATGGTTGAGACTCTGTCTGAGCTTCGGCAGCACATAGAGGGGTCGACCTTCGGGATTCTGGATTGTTAGATCGAAGAGTTACCCATGCGGCTGCAGCGACATACTATTTGGCTTCCTAACCGTTGGATGCGGTTATTGCGTAGGATAGCTAGATCTATAGCATGTTACCATGAGCACCACTAGTTTACTTTTGACATTTTGCATACATTTTGAGGTCAGATGACCAATGTGTCTTGGGCACAAATTTTTGTAAAAACCTATAGCTATCTATCTATATGATTTCATTGTTTTCCTATGTTTATTGTGCAATCCTATTCAACGATGTGAATGTTTTATTTACATATGTTGAAATGTATGTCTAAAACTTTATTAGCTAAAGAATCGCCCAAAATGTTCAAATTTCTGGAAATGTGTTGATATTGAATAAAATCAAAGTGTCTTTCCAAAATTCGAACTCTAAGGAACAATCTATGCAATGCTGGATTTCTAATAGTATAAACACTAGTAAGTTGTAATACCACAAGTTGTGATTCTAACCTTATGATGATACGGTTAATACCAAATGAAATGGCATCGGAGATAAGTTCGATCAACGCGCTATACTCAGTGATATTGTTCATCAATCTACCAATACAAATCCCTTGAAAACTCACTAACACACCATTTGGAGCGAAAATGGCCCACGTTGTAGAGGATAGATTCTCCGTACTACGACTAGCACCATCAGCATATCCAACAAAGGGTTCCAAAGATTCAGACATCTGCGATGAAATGTAAAGCATATTACTAATGTCAAGAAAACTCTAAAAACAAATTAAGATAGTGAATGCAAATCAACAACATATATATACAATATAATACAAAAAATTACTACGCTCATGATTAAACATAGTAACATTTCAAATACAACCCATTTCTAGGTTGCACCAATTGAATTCGATCGTAATCAACCAACTCATAGGCACCCTTAGTAAGAACTCTTTTGAAAATATAGGGGCCATGCCATAATGGCTCAAACTTTCCTGTACCTATTACATCATCTTCTTGATCGTAAAGAAGCACCAAGTCGCCCTTTGAGAAAATGCGAGGTTGGACATTTTTGTCATATTGCGCCTTTATATGTCTCTTATGCGCTTCGTTGGTCAATTGGACTTCACGACGTGTTTCATCAAGATGGATGAGGTTAAGGAGACGCGCTTCTTCTTTTGAGGTGTCAGGTAACAATTCAATCATGAGTTTTAATGACGGTATTTCACATTGGATTAGTAAGATAACTTCCAGACCATACACCAATTGAAAAGGAGTAAAGCCAGTTGCATTTCTCACCGAGGTTCGATACACCCACAAGGAAAAGTACATGATCAAATGCCAATTTATTTTATGAACTCCTATCATTCGTTGAAGCATACGTTTAAGAATCTTGTTGATAGCCTCAACTTGTCCATTTGATTGTGGATAGTAAGGAGTAGAATTATCATGTGACAATCCCAATTTGGTACTTAATTCACTATCATATGGTTGTGAAAATGCTTCCTATTATCTCAGAACTATAAAATTCAGGGGACCCCAAACCGTGCAATAACATGATTAAAGAAAAAAAAATGTAGTTGTATGTCCTGTGTTGTTGAATGTAGGCATTGATTCGGCCCATTTGGTAAAATAGTCGACTGTGACAATAATATAACCATGCCCCTTGTACAAACGAGGGTTGCAAGTCATGAAGTCAATACCCCATTTCGAAAATGGTCCCACAGAGACAACAGGATGCATTGGCACTGGTGGTTTGTGGATTTTACGATAAAAAATATGGCACGCATTACAACTTCTGAATTAAGCAGGATACAGGCTCGCGAAACCAGAGATTCCTGTTCGATCCTCGTTGCTGTCGGGCCAGTTTCCTACAAGGATCAAAATGCTCAAAGTGATTTTAAGGTGTCAAGGTCAAATTTTGTCATTTCAGTGAGCCTTCAAGCAAAATTTGGTCACTAAGTATTAGGTCTAGGGTTTGCTTTCACTCCTTCCAGAGTTGTCCAAATGTCGGTCCATGTCACCATTCAGCTGAGTGTACCATCATTCAGAGGGTTTTCATCATCATTTCAAGTTCCAATGGGTCATTTTACACCTTGTTCATGCTTCAGTTGTGCCTAGGTAAGGTTCATTTCCCTCTCCTAGGGTTTTGGAGGTAATTTCTCTTGGATGGTCAAATCATCAGCAAAACTTGTATCTTGATGTTCATACACCTTTCCCTATCCTTAATGTACCTTATTAAACACTTCCCATCACTGAGATCCCCCAAATTCCTCATTTTCGCACAAACCCTAGTTTCTTGCTACAACTTGGCAATGTTCTAGGCTAGGCCTGTGTTTTGCCCTTTTGGACCCCTTCCCCTCACTAAATCTCTGATATTATACTTTCCCATACTTCCTAACATCCCTCCCTACTTCCCAAAATTTTCTCAAGAATTTAGAAGCCCCTTATCCCCTTCATTTTTCTTCATTTCGACAAATCCGTTGTTCCACACATCGGGATAGGTTTTACTCCAATGATGTTTCCGAGCAATAAAAGATGGATTTGGGAAAAATGAGATATTTTTTTGTCCAAAATAGGCCAAGGAAGAAAAACCTCCTTTACTTTTTACATAGGTGTCATGGTTTTAGAGAAATATCAAAAATACAGTTGCCTCAAGAGAATTGATGCACCTCTGAAGTGACCTTGGGAAAATCAGGATTTCTTCTAGCTTGGTTGGCCAAATGACTTTCTTGATGAGTCAAATGATAACTAGACACAAATATCTTTCCAATGAGCTATCCTGATCTCAATTTAGAGTTGAGGAAGACCTTAAAAAGTTGAATGCAACAGCACTCTGCCTTGAGGCAGCCTCATTTTGCTCATTTTGACTAGTCTTGGGAGATTTGATTTTTGACAAAGAAAATGAGCTCCAAATTGAAAAATTATAGTTGGGTTGGAAATTAGGCTCAATAATATTTCCAACGAGCTATCTTGTGCCCAATTTGGACACCGGGAAGGCCTTCGAAATCGGCTCCAAAGTGGTGCATCGCATAGAGATTTAAGGCGCGACGCATTGGGGATTTTGGCTCCTTTTTCACTCAGTAGCTCTGTTTTTCGCCTAGTTTTGGCCAGTTCGAATTTTTTATCTCCAAATGTAAAAATCTTGATGTAATTTGATGTAATTTCATTGCTTTGATGTAATTTTTACAAATTTTTACTCATGTAAGTAGATTCATTCATCAAAAAGTGAATTGTAAATGAATGAATCAGTTTCCTATCTTATAGAGGCAAGTTGTTCCACTGCCTATTTTCCAGTTCTTAGTTTAGATCTTGTTGAAACAGCTCCTAAACTGGTGAGCTCAACCCCTAGAGGCTAGGGATGAGTTATTCTTGTCTATATCTTGTATTTTTTCAGTCATTAGCTGAGGTTGGACACTTGGGATTGTTTTGAGCTCCATTATACATTTCATCTCTGCATTTTGGCAAAGGAATAGACCAGGGTTTGCAGCACTCTTTGGGATCCATGTGGCACTATGTTTTGATGGTGTGTTTCTCTCTATGATTGTAAGTTTACTGGTGCTTTATCTGTATCATCTTCTCTCTTATTTCTTCTTAAATTAAACAAACAAGGTTAAAAGGTGGAATTCATTAGATTTGCAGTGATCTACCTTGAGTTTTTTTTTATTTTCTATGTTTTCAACTGTCTGAAGAGGATTCATGAAAGTCTCTTGCCCTCTTCAACCCCTCACCGATCTGATCTATCCATTTCATTCAATTTTAAGCATTAAAACAATTGCCTTCCTTGCCCCATTCAGAACTCTGCAAAAACTAGGCCTCATTCCCAGATCCAAAATCTGCCTTTCCCTTTGATCCAAAAAAAACCTTTAAAATCAAATTAAACTCTCTTACATATATACCTATCCTAAAATTATCCTTTTTCAAAGTCATCTCAAGCCTCACTGATCATTTTTTCGCTGAGATTGACAAGGAGAGAGCCCTCTCCCGATCTGGTAGGGCTAGCTACCAGGTTAAGCATGGTTTGATGTTACCCTAGACTCTGCCTTATTCAGCCTGAGGTAGATTTAGGAAATAACAGATCCCCAACGGAGTCACCAATTTGTTATGCAGAATTATAAATTATGGATAAATCATTCTTCCCTATACAGGTGCTAATCTAGAACAACAAGTCAAATACTTTACGACTATCTTTCCTAATTGTAAACAGACACACAGAATGAAATAACAAGCTTACTTGGAGTCCAAGCGCTTCCAAAATCTCCTTTTGTCGGTTTTGTTGTAACTTCAAATTCCAACCGATTGTGCAAAATATTTCCTGCAAGAATGAACACTAAACAGCAAGAGATAGCAATAATACAGATGTTTATTCAAGTTATTTAGCTAAATCAATAAAGCATAAACCATATACATCAACTAAGAAATCATGATATTGAAAATCAAAGCTTATACAGATGCATATAGGGAAAAATAAGCAGTAATATTTATTGATGATAGAAGGGGAGGTTACAACCCAGTGATTGATTTAGTGTCACCATATCTAGCAGCATCCCAGCCTCATCACAATGCAGATATCTTCAGCAATATGTCACTCAAATCAACTCCTCAATTGAAATTCCACCAACTTTTCTCTACTCAAATTCTTCCTTATCAAACACTAAGATCTATGCTCAATTTATAGAGGAGCTGAGGGTATTTTTACAATCAATGACTTTCCAATAATAGGCAAGACATGTTCCCAGTCTTGTAGATGTCAAATTGACACTTGGATTCGAAGTTTGACACATGTGAACTCTTTTGGAAGGCACTGGCCAAGTGGAGATTCCAGAACAATGAGAATTTCGCTCCCAATGTGACCAACACACCCTTGGATGTCAGGAAATGATTTGTAGAGAAGCCTTACATGGGGCTACCTGCATATGCAATGCACTTAGTCCCTTTAGAGGCAGCGTTGATGAGCTCTCATATGATATATTATAAACTTCAAATCTTGGAAACCTTTGCAAACAAAAGTCTTGAATGAATTTTCTTGTTCTTTGTCTTAGGGCATGTAGCAACTAAAATGATAGGGGATGATAGACCCTATTCATTGGTCCTGGAGATGATGCCCAGTTAACCAGGTCATTGGGAATGGTGCCCAAATTGATCTATAACAAAATGGTCAATCACACTCTCAAGCATTCAAACCGCATAGGGTAGGCATGCACTCAATTTACAGTAGGTGATAGGTGCCTTGAGGGGCATTATCATCAGATGTGAAGTTGTATGGAGATAGAGAGCATTTTTCATTGAGCTTGCTTAACAACATATGGTCAAGGTGCCATAAGAATAATAAAATACCCACCTTTGCGCATAGTTGAGAAAACACAAGGGATGCACCAAGGGGATGTGCATGTATACACATACTAGCTATGTCAAGGATGAAACATCACATCGCATTTAAAACCATGCAAATAATATACAAGAAATGACCAAGAAAACACCACGTGAAGTGTTTGAGAAATATGCTAGGTACAAATAAGCTTTATTCGATCCTTCATTGGTGCCACGCCACAGAGAAGAAGGAAGTGTTGGGTAAAAGAGCACAAGATCACCATATGCAAACCACATACACCGATAATACTACGACATGATAAAAGACCACATAGGGGTCTAAACTAACATCATTTGTTTGAATCACTCTTTCAATTAATTGAATACACCTCCAACACCATTATTTGGTTATAAAGACATGTGACCCATGTTATTTGTTTGCAGATAGAAGTTATTTATTTGCATGACAAAAGCTAGGGTTTCCCCAATGAGCAAGGTGGATCCTTACAAATCCTAAAGAACCTCACTATAGGCTCAATGGCACATATATCACCAATCCATTCACACAGGACTAGTACTAGGGAAAGACATTGTGTTCTGCAAGGTATGAGCTCTCCAAACGAGAAAGATAGAAGGAATAGCCCTAGGTCGCAACTTCCCAAGTCGCGACTAACCTCAGGTCGCAGGTGACCCCGGGTCACAGGTCACAGATGACCCATGTCGCAGGTCGCAGATGACCCCAGGTCGCAGGTCGCAGGTGACCCCAGGTTGCAGGTCACAGATGACCCTAGGTCGCAGGTCGTAGATGACCCTAGGTCGCAGATCACAAATGGCCCAGGTCGCAAGCCAACCCAACAGTCGGGAAGACCAAGAGTCGAGGGAAAATCAAGATTCATCTCAGCCTATATGTAAAAATTCGGGAAATGATGAAGGGATTTTTAGCACTTGAGTTGAAGTGAGGACAAGATAGTAGATTTGTGCTTGAGAGCTAAAGGCACTCAACTCTTGGTATCAAGTGGAGGGATTTGTAGTGAGGCTATGGTTTTGGTATCATGCATTGAGATGAATAGCCCATGTTCCATTATTGGGTTTTGATGAGTTTTAAAGTATGTATTTGAAGTTGTAGTAGCATTAAAATATATTCTATTTTTTCAGCACTGATTCACATGCTTGCTTGTGGCGATAGTACTAGCTTTATTTCACTATGTTTGTACGTGTGCTTTTATACACACAATTGTTAATGGACTAATTCATAGTGGTTTCATGTATGTTTTCTTTCGAATTAGTGTTTACTTGTTTCTTGTCATGTCAGTGATATATTGTGAACTAATTTGCAGTTACCTTCTAGCATTTTTTCTTTCATGTACGTCTGACTGGGTTTTGGCTCACTGATCCTGCTTGTGGCGTGCCCCTTTTATTTGCTTCTTAGACTTTCTTATATATTTGTTTGTGGTTCTCTAATATTGGGATAATTTTGCTTCACTAATTGGTCATTTTACCCTTGCCTCCACTTCATCATCTTCTCATATGACAACCAAGAATGGAAACACTTATGGCGGCAGCGGGGCCCACATACCAGATGGGGCTCCTATCCCAAATAGTGTGAGGTCTAATTGGGACCTTTCACCGTGGATACCCCCTTTTTGTCGACGGTACAATTTTACAATGACTAGCCTTCTTACTCCTCCTTGAATGTGTTTAAAGCCGTAAGGATTGCTTTCAAATCTTTTCACGCATCTAAACCCTAATGATATTTCTTGCTTTCCTTGTCATAATTTTTGAAAACCTAACCCTATTATTTTCATGAGGTTGTGGTGGTTACCCCAAGAGGTAGCTTCTCCGAGGACAGGTCATCAAAGTCATGTTTTTGAAATTATTCCTACGATTCTAATTCATTAGCCAGGGAGATACGAGAAGGTTTCTTGTGGGGAACCCTAATGAGTTTTAATGGCCTATATCCGCAACCTGAGTCTTGTGCCCAGAATAGTCTTAAACATCTTAATGATTTGTTTTGCATGTTTCTCCTGTGGATGGGAGATGGGATGTGAAAGCCCGGCATGAGGGCAAACCCAAATCAGAATATCTTTCATTTTCTGTCAAACAAGAAACAACCTCTCTTGCCCGTAAAATAAGTCGAGATCCCTCATCCGCCCATGAAAAATAAGTGCCACGAGAACATACAAATAAGTGCTACAAGCACATGAACCAAATAATCGTAAAGTATTAACATCATTATCATCATCAAACTACTGGCATGTGTGAATTTCTGCTTGGGAATTTCCCGATTAACAACACCTGACTGAGGCACAAGGATTGGGAATATCTGTGAAGGTCAAAGTAATACAAGAGGTACCCACAGTACCTGTTCAATATTCCCTTGCATCACTATCTAGACTCAGATTATTGTGGGGACGTTGATAGAGATGCTAGATTCTACCAGTGGTTCGCCAATTGTTGTAGTTGCTACAACACCACCCAAAATTTTGGGTCCCCCCTCTGCCCACTCAGCCATTAGGGTTTCAAATCAACCTTTAGTCAGTGACACCCCTGTAACATATTCCTTCCAAACCCTATCACCACACCCTCTTACATTGATTTCTCATCAATACACTAGAGCTTGGGGATCTGCTACTTCAAGTAAAACTATGAGTCTCTCCATTGGATTCAGAGATAGGTTTCCCCCATATTTTCATGATAGCAGCCTCAATGTCCTTGACCTATTTTTGTGTGGATTAATTTGTCTTGTAGAAAATACCGATCTCCCTAGTACTAAAATTATCTAGCAACAAGCAGCCAAATAGACTAATCTTTCTCTAAGCATATATGATCTATGAAAATCTCTATAGAGGTGTTAAAGACTTACCGTTTGTCCAGTGCTTGTTTGAAGTTGTTATTGTCCCTCGCGCACTTGAAGGAGTTTTCCTCGTAAACCTGCAGTCACAAACAAGAAAAATATTACATAGCACTTGTATAGAAATCATCATAAACCATGCTTATCATAGTGATCAATGAATCTATGAAATAAACCATTGATTGAAAGCTTATTGAGAAAAATGAGTATATTTGTATTAATTTCAAAAGAAGGAAAACCTTACAACCTGAGCCTTGATGTTGCATAGGACTTTCCGGGGTCCGAAGTAGGAGTCTCCTTTACTTTGATAAGCTCTGCACTCCTCCAACCAAGACGAATAGAGGTATGTAATCTCTCCTCACAAAAGTCTTAATCAACTGAGTCTGAATCTCAACAGCACTTAACTTCAAATATTCTAAAGCTTGAACTCCCCTTGAGGCTACCCAATGCCTCTTTTTATAGTAGAAAAGAGGAGGTTTCTTTTTCCAACTATGAAGGGATAGAATCCTCCTTCAAAGGGATAAGCTCCTCACATCAAGGGGTTAGCTCCATAAGGTAAGGGATACATGCACCTCATAAGAGCGGTTCTATCACCGCAAGATATTTTCTGAAAGCTTCTAGAATTCACTTTTATTGAGCTTTTTGGAAATTACTTGCGCCTTTTTTATCTTACAGGGGTCTGCACTTTTAACACAAACAAAGTGCGTTCAGGTACGCAAGAGAGCTGAACATTAGGTGCGGGACCGCAGGCAAGATAGAGAGAAAGTACGACACCAAAGTTTAGGAGATTTTTAGGAACTTTTCTTTGATTTTCAAGGCTTGACATGAGGAACTGATATGTTAGACTTGAAAAGGGAGAATAATGAGTAATAATGAGCTCATACACATAGCAGAATGTCAGGATGACAATTTTCAGTGTAACAGATTGCCCCCTAAAGTGAAGAGTCTAGAATAGATGATGCTGAAGTCTATCATATATGAAGAGTGCAGTACTTTATCATTTCAAGGATCATCCTGTGGTCACCCCAGTCAGAACCTGTAAAAACATTCAATGCAAAATATAGATATATATATATCATCGCTGAGGTAGGCATTCCCATACTCAGATCAAAAACTAATTTAAACTGTTCTGATACAGGAATGATTTTGAGTACATCACAGTATAGACATGTGTAGACACAATATGGATGCAACCATCTGTTTGTAAATAGTCTACTGTATGATATCAAAATTCCTCGTAGCCTGGATGGTAGAAACTAGATACAAGGTCTTGATTTCCATATCTTGAACCAGTACGATTCTATCCATGTGAATGAATGTGTCGAAGTCGAACATGGTAGAAACCACTTGATTACCAGTCAATGATGTCAAATGTTAACAAGTGTGAGAGAAACCACCAGTATTGTCAATGGCTCTCAAAGTACCCAGTACAATTCATGAAATGTGAATGAATGAGCTGAAGTCGAACATGTCACGGAATCATTCGATCTAAGGTCAATGATGCAACCTATCGTCGAAAGCGAGAAACCTGCCATTGAGGCATGCAGATTTCAAGGTATTGAAGATTTCTAGGTCAACTTCCTAGATAATGAGTTGTTGTCGATAGAAAGTGATCCATCGTAGGCAAGCCCACAACACGAAATCATAGATCAAGTTTTGAAAATATATTGGCAAGGACTGACTCAGGGATGGTCAAGAATGGATGACAGATATTTTTCAGATGAATGGTTTATTTGAACTGTCCTCTTGAACACATAACGACACTGCAAATGGCTTGGTAATAATTGACCCAAAGCTAATACCAGAAACCGGATGAAGACTTTCAAATGAGGTTCGATTAAATGTTAGGCAAAGGATTTCCCAACCCAGGTGATTGAAAATGACGTGTTCAAGAGTGGTTAACTAGATTTTTGAAAAATCAAAATACAATAAATAAGTCATTTTTCTCTCTTTTCCCCCACCATTTTTGGCAAGTACCTCTTTATTTTTTACAAGCTTGAGGAGGATAACATTTTCTTGTTTATAAGCTCATCCTTCAGATGAGTCCAACTTAGTTTAAGATTCGAACCCTAAGAAGGAGTGGTTCGTTCTTGTTTAAAATTGAATAGGTCCTTTACTGTTAAATTTTAACGAGTCCAGTATAGGAGAAACTCGGTGTTTTTCAATTTTAGGGAGTCAGAAGAAAAAACTTAAGAAAACTCCATGGGTGTACTTTTTCATAAATTTAGTCTCTCGAGCCCAAAAAAGGATAAAATAATGTGGGAGAGAACTCTATTGACCGTAATTAGTCAATGTATACCTTTTTCATAAATAGTCCATTTCAGTCCGTAAAAGGGGTAAACTTATACTGAAGGGACGATTATTCATTTACTTTAACGAGTTCGAACAATCAAGTACCCGGCAATCTTTTCATATTTAGAGAGTCTGAAAAGGGCTTAAAAGAGAATTCCAATGTTTCAATTTTTCGTGAATTTTTGAAAGAGTCCGAAAAAGTGATAAAAGTATGCTCTTTGTTGAAAAATGATCAATACTCCTGAAAAATCCAATTTCTGCACAAAAACTTGAAACATTACACATACCTGTTTAAAATAAGTAAAAATTCTTTCAAAATAACCTTTTTAAAGTGAAAAATAAATAAATTAAAAATTCATCTATTTGAAAAAACTTATAAAAAGGACATTTTCAACTTCATTTTTACCGTTCAAGTTCAGAGTGAAAAGTAGAAGCTTTTGGGTAAAAAAGTTCCTGTGAAGATTCCGGAAGATCCGTCCGACGAAATCGAGAACCGTCAGTCCCAGGTAATCCACAACCTCTTAATATTGCTTTTCATCCATTTACAATTCATTTTTAGGCTTTAGTTTTTATTTTTAAGGGAAAAATATGTTTAAGAAACCGCCTGCGGGGGTCCGCAGGCACAACACACAGGACCTGCGGACCCCGACCTTTTCTGTGTAGAAAAAGGTCGTGGGTCTGCACTTTTCCTACAGAACGCGTGAATTCCTATGCACTGTATACGAAGGAAAAGTGCGGTCCCTGTGCAATTGAATTTCAAAATCAAATTTTTCATTTGCTGCCCAAAAATTTTAAAATTAGATTGTTCTAGCATATCTTTTTATGCATTGTAGGATTAGCAAGATGTTGATTTGGAGAGAATGTGAGCATGAGGATGTGGATGACGCCGCGATGCTCCATTTTCCCACAGTGCAGGCTTTAAGAGCATGCGGTTTGTATAAATTCTGGGCCATTCAAGGCATGAGGGCACAGGTAGACCTCCTGACATGGCTGGTAAACAGGTGGAACATGCAAGACCAGTGTTTCATTATTGGTGGCCACTGGCTCGAAATTGAGCTGGAGGATATTTATTTTCTTACTGGTTTGTCCAAGAGGGGTGAACAAATTTCCTTGTTTGGGACTAGGCCAGGTGGCCAAACTGTCGCTAGTCTTCGATAAGAGTTCTGTAAGGATGAGGCAGACCCCAGGGACAAATGGATTGATATAAAAACTATCATCCATCCCAAGCTGAAAGTGATTGCGTTTACTATTACCAGACTGTGTGGGAGTGCCGCACTGCATGTGGCTACCGGTTCCCAGATGCGTATTACTGTGGACTGCTATGTTGGCCAATGTAAAAGGCCAACTGACTACAGCGAAAAATGGCAAACTAAATAACTTTGGATATGGATCCATCGTGGTCACTTTTTCTCTAGAGAGGGTACCCATGCTAGCTCCGCAAAGTATTCTTGTTGATGTTGGTCGACCCTGAGAACCTAGGATGGTTCATTGGGTTGCATTGATGGCCCGTCACAGTATTGAGGGCGTTGAGATTGTTCGATTTCCTCCTTCATATTTTTGTTGGCTGGACCGCCAACTTTTTGTCATCGAGGACTTTCCATACGTCGGGATAGATTTCCGCGGCGACCGAGAGATGACTCTCCCAGCAGGGGAATAGTGGGATGAATCAGGTAAAATCATTTTCAATGAATTCTAAGTTCTAATTTTTTTTATTTTTTTTTATCGTCTTGTCAATTAATAACAAAAAAAAATTTTGAATGCAGATGTGGGCCCACGGCAACCAACCCATCTCCAACCCTATGACAGAAGACAACCAGTTGCAGCTGCACCAACCCCAGTAGGCCAATCAGCGAAAATTTTGTCTGATTTAGAGCATCATCTAGAGCGTCTGACTCTAGATATTCCAGAGAAGGACATAGATGAGATCCCACTCAGATTGTAGAGATACGTGATTGGTGTTCCAGGACCTTTTAGGAGTTTCCTGTGTAGGGTGGCTCGGGAAGTGGTTTCTTATCGTGATCACCATCAGTGATAGGATGATCGTATTGTAGACTCATATTTTTGACTTTTTGTGTTATCATTTTGCCGATCATAAGGTTTTTCCAACCTATGATCGAAGACGATGTATATTTTTCGAAAACATTCTATACTATGATATATCACTATTTACCGTCTATTTGTGTACATATTATGAATGTTGTTTGTTTTACTGTTTTGATCATTGTAAATGTCGATTTATCATACTAGAAGCAGCTGCGTCTGCTAATGTATTTAAATGTCTTGGAATATGTTGATATTCAATGTGATAAAATTCACGTTCCAAGAGACGAACTCTTAAAAATAACCATAATAACACTGGATTTCTAATGGCATAAACCTTGTTTAATTGTAATACAACAAGTTCAGAATCTAACCTAACAATCAAACTCCGAATTCCAAATGATATGGATTCAGATAATAACTCAATCACTGCACTATACTCGGCAATGTTATTCGTTGTTTGACCAAGGCTTACCCCATGCATGGAAACTAACTCGTCAGAGGGTGAATAGATAACCCAAGCTGCGGAAGAAATGTTCTGTGTACTACAACAAGCACCATCAGCAAAACCAATGTAGGTTTGAAGAGACGTCGACATCTGCAATATCAAGAGTAAAACTCAGATAAGCAGGAATAGTGATAAAAACACACTTCTAAACTAAGCACGCTTTTCTAATCTAAAACACACCAGCATTAAAGAAATCTAATCTAATAAAAAATCTCCATACCAAGTTAAGCATAGTATCGCTTCAGATAAAGTCCATTTCTGGGTTTATCTAAAGGGACACCGTCAAAATCTATCAGCTCATAGGCCCCTTTTGCTAGCTTTTGCTTGACAATGAAAGGGCCATGCCACATGGGCACGAATTTCCCAGCTCCTAGCTTATCGTTGGCTTGATCATAAACTAATACTAGGTCTTCTTCTGAAAAATTTCGAGGGGTAACACTTCTATCATACTGAGCTTTTATTCGTTTAACATGAGCCTCGTTTGCTATTGCAGCATTTCGTCGATTCTCATCCAGCTGAGCTAAGTACAAGAAACTTTTCTCCTCCTCAGACGTCGCCGGGAGTAATTCTATGGCTAATTTCATTGACGGAATTTCGCATTCAATCAGCAACACAGCTTCCAAATCGTAAACGAGTTGAAAGGGAGTGAAACCAGTTGATGTTTTTACTGAGGTTCGATATGCCCAAAGTGCTGAAAATAACATGGAATGCCAATTCGTTTTGTGAATACCAATAATTCGTCTAATCATGGTGACTAAAACTTTATTTATGGCTTCAACCAGACCATTGGCTTGTGGATAATATGGAGTGGAACTATCGTGGCACAGGCCAAGTTGATCTGTCAGTTCAGTCATCATGACATTTCGAAAATGACTTCCATGATCTGTAATAATGGCTTGAGGAACACCGAACCTAGAAATTATGTGATTAAATATGAAAGTTGCAGCAGTCTTACCGTCAGCCGAAAATGTAGGCATCGCCTCGGCCCACTTAGTAAAATAATCTACTGCTAAGATAATATATGCATGCCCCCTGGCCGAGTGAGGGTTACATGTAATAAAATCGATACCCATTTTGCGAAAGGACCAACAGCAATTATGGGATGAAGAGGAGCGGGTGGTGCTCGCATCTTACGATCAAAAAGTTGACAATTGTGGCATTTCCGGACTGCATAAATACAATCTTTGAATAACGATGGCCATAAATAGCCAGCGCACAATATCTTTTGGGCTATGGCATACCCAGACATATGACCGCCACATGCTCCAAAATGGCAGTCATTTAAAACCTTTTCAGCTTCTTCATGAACAAGACAGCGTCAGAAAACCGAATCCGCCCCACAACAATAAAGTGTATCACCAATAATATTATATTGTTGGGATTGGAAGCGTTTTTTCCGTCGCTGAGATCGTGAGATTTCAGGCCGAAAAGATTGGGTTTGGAGATAAACAATAATATCTCCATACCATGGATTGAGAGTACTGATAAGAAACAAATATTCGTCTGAAATGGGCTCTTCTGCCACAGTTTCAGTATCAGTAGAGGGAAAATCACACATCAATTCCAAAAATACCAAATATTTCTTTGCCTTGGATTTCTCAAACTCCAAGTCAAATTCCTGCAGGATGACTATCCATTTGGAATACTTGCCCCCTAGCAATTTTTTGGTTAAAATATACATCATAGGGTTGCAATCAGAAATTACCGTGGTTTTACGTAACAATATGTAGTGCCTAAATCTTTGGATAGCTTGGACAGCTGCCAATGCCAATTTCTCCACATGTGTATATTTGATCTTGGTCGGATGCAGATTCTGACTAAGATAGTAAATCACATGTTCAGTGTGAGGTTCGTCTTCCTGAACTAACACCATCCCAATGGTGGAATGAGAAGCAGTGAGGTACAAAATGTAATCCTGGTTGTATTTGGGAGGATGCAATAACGGTGCATGGGTTAACGCGTGTTTAAGTGCATCAAAAGATCGATTAGTGATCTCATCCCAAAAGAATGGAATGTTCTGTTTCAACAACCGGGTGAAACCCTTTGTAAGCTCGGCATAGTTAGGAATGAACCAACATAAAAAGTTTGCTTTCCCATGCAAACTTTGGAGTTGGCGTAAAGTTGAAGGAGGAGGTAATTTAACAATAAATTTGACCTTCGATGGATCGACGCGAATGCCTGCTTTCGAGACAACAAATCCCAGTAAACGACCTGAATATACACAAAAAACACATTTGTGTGGATTCAGCCTAATTTGATAATGCCGACACCTCATAAAGATAGCTCGTAAGTGTGTGAGATGGTCGGCCCTGCGTGATGAATGAGTAGGTAAATCATCGAGATACGGCTGCACAATGTGCTTAATGTCATGAAATGCATAAGACATTGCCCTTCCAGCGTTCTTCAATCCAAAAGGTAGCTTGCGATAAGAAAACATCCCCCACGGACAAATAAAGCTGTTTTTTTCTAATCAGCAGGGAGTATGTTTATTCGATTATACCTGGAAAAGCCATCCATAAAGGAAAACATTTCGCTACCGGCACAATCATTGATTATTTGATCGATATAGGGAGTTGGATAATTGTATTTGGGACAAGCTCGATTAATATCCCTATAATCAATACATACTTGTATCGTTCCTTGTTTTTTAGTCACAGGAACAATATTCAATACCCAATCTGTTAAGGGGATTGGATAAATGAAACCTGCACGAAGTAATTTTTCAACTTATGCTTTGATAGTAGCAGCTTTTCTAGGATGTATTTGACGTAGACATTGATGAACAGGTTTGGCATCTGGGTAAGTCTTGATTTCATGTACGACGATTGACGGATCAATTCCTAGAATTTCTTCATAGGACCAGGCAAACACATCATGGAATTCTTGAAATAGGGCTTTATAAGCTTGAATTTCATCTTCAGTACAGCAAGCATCTATATGAATGTTTTCAATTATTCCTGGTTTTACTGAAATTTCAATTGGAATCGTCCGAGAAATATTTTCCAAATTTAACTCAGAATCAAGATTTTGCAATGGATTCTGGGGTTCTTTGACATATTCAGCAGTAAAAATTGAAGTGAAATCATCTTCAAAATGATCTAGTTCAGGTAAAAACGAAGATCGGTGATGCAGATCTTCCCAAGGTAAATCATCAACGGAAAAAAATTCTCGAATGTGCTTATCAGTATGAACAATATCAGGAAATTTCGTTGTGGCTTAACTGGATATAGAAAGTGATTCCTCACGGATCCCATTCATTGGATCAATTTTGATTGAAGAGGGGTTGGAAAGTGACTGTACACCCTGGTATGCAATTCCAAATGGACTCAAAGGCATCATGCCATCAATTGAATCTAACTCAGAGTCGAAAAGTACGATCCAAGGATCATCAAACATAATAGTGTCTGACGAAATCATGTGAATAGTTGCAACAGAAGGCGATATGTTAGGAGGAGGAAAGGAAAAATTTCCTAGTAAACCAAAATCTTTAATAAATCCTACTCCAACATCCTTATAAGGGATAACCGCTTTACCAACGTGCTGGATGTCAGAAGAGAAATAAGTTAACTGATCTATTGTAACGATCTTTCCTTGATATGGAAATTTTATGAGTCGAAATACCGAAGAAACAACAGCAGTCATAGCATAAGTCCAACTACGACCCAGGAGAAGGTTGTAATCTAGAGGGGCATTAACCACTTCCACATCTATATTTACGGTTTTACCTTCGACCCCTATGGGTAAATCCTGAAAAATACCAAAAGGGTGGAACCTCGACCATAAAAAGCCTTAAGAATCGTCAGAGATTGGTTGAGTGTAGGAGAACCAAGCAATTTCCAACACTGAATCGACATAATACACGTTGAAGCTCCCTCATCAATCACAGTCTGATAGATCGGTCTATTTTTTACTAACACTGGTATCTGGAAATCCATTTGATGAGGTAGACGAGGTATACTATTTTCTAAATCGAAGATTATAAGATTAGAATCCTGAATATCTACAGCTCCTATAGCAGACAAAAGAAATTTACGCTGTGCTAGGCATGATTGCAGCACTTCCAAAGCCGACATTGCTAAAGGGGAAATAGCTAAGTCTTCTACAATGTTGTAATTCTGAGTAGCTCTCGCATGTGGATTGAAAGCTGATTTACGAAGAACACCTTTAGCAGGCGGTTTGATTATTAAGTCTGGATTTTGTTTCTCGATCTGTAGCGGACCAGAAACAGGAGGAGGTGTAGTTGATGCATTTGCATTAGAATATTCTGCTTCTTTACCATCAACAGGATTATTAGTACCATAATCTTGCGATCGCGTCGCAATCCTTACATGAGACATCATCAAAATAGGTTCTTCTGAAGCAGTCGAAGTGGAACCAACCATCTTTCTATCTTGAGTTGTAAAAGGATCCTTCAAGACAGCAGGTTGTTGTGAACCTTTAACGAATTTTGCAACCTCTGCTCGATGTGGGCATTCCTTAGTAAAATGATCTTCGTCACAAATGTAACAAGGATAACGAGGTTTGCGTTTTTCGTCATTGGATTCATTTTTATCAGTTTTCTCTTTTGAATTCTTTTTTTTTTTATTCTTCCCTTTCTTTTTACCACCGGATTTAGATTTAGCCGTAGATGTCTCTACGACATGAAAGTCGGAAGAAATTTCAGGGGAAGATTCGCCTTTCGGGGAATCTGGTAAAGTTATAATAGGAGAAGAATTCTTTGAAGATTTATTCTTAATTTTCATATTGACCGTACCAATCATACCATCAGCGGCATGAGACCCTGAAGGAGCAGCAGCTATTTGACCTTGTTTTGGAAGGTCAGGGATTTTTTCGTGTAAAGTACCTGATTGCGTATAAACGAGGTCAAGGTACTGAGCTTGAGCAATCACTTTCTCTTTAGTAACAACACCAGCCTTAGCTACATCTTCAGTAATATTGGGTAAAAATGATTTAACAAACCATTCTGCCAAAATTTGATCTGGAATATAAAATTCCACCAAACGTCTTCTACGTCGCCATTCATGAATATGATCAGAAATATACGTAGACGTAGATTGTTTTAGTGAAGTTAATAATTCCGTGCCATTGTCGTATCTGACAGGAAACTGAAAATGAGTCAAGAAGGTACTTGCTAACCAACTGAAATTATTAAACGAGCCTCGTGGTAACTCAATGTACCATTTGGTTGCAAGACCAATAAGAGTTCTTTGGAAAAGACGTAAGCGAATTGAATCATCAATGATTGAATTAGACGCACACCAGAGGTGATAAGTCATGACGTGATTTGATGGATCCTCTCCTGACTTACCTTCGAATTTCGGTATATCACTGGGCAACTTATGCGGCATTGGCGGCCAGTACAGATAATAGAAAATTGGATCATTCGTAAGGCGCGTAAAATCAGGTAAATCCAAAGTTGCAATAAATGGTAACTGACGGTTAGGGTCACGAAAACCTTGAGTAGCCAAAGCAGTTCCAGGAGGTGGATACCTAGGATAACTGGGAATCGGATTTGTGTTAGGAATTGTGTAACCTCCTGGAAAACCAGGATTAACCGGACCAAATTGGGGTTGTTGAGGCTGTTGGTAAGTGTAGCTAGGGTACGGTTGATACTGATAACTTTGATTTTGTGAACCGGGACCGAATTGAGGATATACCTAGTATGGTTGATACATGAATTGCAGTTGACTTGTGACAACTGTACTTGTGTCGGCTTGTCCTGCAGGCATCTGAACCGAAGTCTGAAATGAAGGTCCTGACTGGGGTACAGAGACTTGATGGATTTGCATGGATACAGGGATAGCCGAACTTGGAGTTACAGATACTCCAGAAAAAGGTGTTACAGGTTGAACAGACGTTGCAGCAGTTTGAGGCAGAGTCTTAGGTGAACTAGGCCCAGCCTGCTGAACAGAACTAGGTGTAGAAGTTTGAATAGTTGGCTGGACAGGTTGCTGGGTTAAACCAAAACCAAAGGATGTCTAGTTTGATAAGGCAGCTACACATTAGGCTGCATAGGTTGTTGATACTGGGATGGATCCCACACCATATTCATTCTGGGGTATTGTCCCGCAAAAGGTTGAATGTAAGGACCATAACCTGGTTGAACGTAGGTTTGATAAGTAAGTGGTAAATTTCCAGCTCGTTGAAGAGATGACTGACCAGAAGGTTGTTGGTAACCTTGAATTGGGTACTGACCTTGAGGTTGATAACCTTGAGACGCGTACTAAAGCTGGGGTTGATAAGGACCCTAAGGAGCATATTGTGTTTGGAGTTGACCCTGTGGTATGTACTGTCCTGAAGGTTGATATCCTTGAGGTATGTACTGTCCTTGGGGTTGCCCCCAAAATAATATGATTCCACAGTTTTTCCTGGGAAAAAGCTACCTTGAGGTTGCCCCCCAAGTGGTAACTAACTTCATAAAGGTTGCCCCCCAGGCGGTAACTAACTACCTTGAGGTTGCCCCCCAGGCGGTAACTGATTTCCCTGAGATTGCCCTCCAGGCGGTAACTGACTGCCTTGAGGTTGCGGATTCGGAATATTAACAGACATCATAAAGATTTTCTCCGCGTTCGACGTTTCAGTTTTAATTCCACTTAAACCAGATGATAACACTTGTTCTATTGGTTGAGTAGCTGCTCTGGAGAAAGTACCAGATAGAGCCTGATATCCCGAAGGAACAGAAGGACCACCGTGTAAAAATGCTTCCGGTGTCTGGGAAAACATGGATGACTCTCCTGCCATAATGGATGACGGATAGTAACCTCTGGGTGTTGGATGAAATGGAATTTGAGGTGGAGAAAAATCAAGACCCGGATTCTCTAAAAAAATTGTTAAGGATAAATACCAAGCAGTAGTTCGAATAGGGCTATAGAAAAGTGACTCATGTTCCCTAAGATTTAAAGATTGAGGGGAATTGGGAAGAGATAACTCTTCGTCTGGATTAGTAAGTTCTTCAATAGAAATTAGTCTAGATGGAAGATTGTCAGTGACAATATTTCTTACCCTAGGTGAACCAGGATCACTAGAAGTTGGTGAAATAAATCCTGAGGATGTTTCCAAAACAGAAGGTTCAGTTTCAGGTTCAGAGATTTCAGGTTCGTCAGCCAATTCATTGGTAGGAGAAATACTACCAGTAACTTTAGAAACCGAAATCGGTTCTTGAATGTGTTCTGTTATGGGTGTTTGATAATCAAGATGAACCACTATGGATGAAGTTCCAACTTCTGTTGATTTAATCCTACCGCTACTAGATGATACCAGAGCGCGAAGCCTTTCAAGCTGACTTGGTGTATATTCAGGGGGTTTCCCTTGTAGTCTCCGGGATTGTCTTGGAAATTCCTCCACAATTAAATATTTAACTAATCACACACAAACAAAGAAAATTTCAATGAAAACACCTAAAGTCTCTAAAGAAACAAACAGTTGAATCGCACGCTTAAAAAAAATATAGGAGTTCAAACCACACACAAACAGCAACTTCCCGTACTAAAAACACTAGTTGGTGATGAAATCAAACTTAGTAGAAATTTAATACGGAAAGGGCAGTTGGAATAGTTACCCCGACAACCTGCTTAATGAAACAGACTGGCACAAGTTTCCTCACAAAACCATCTCATGTGAAGAGAACCCCCCAGAGAGTCCAAGTGAGTCTAGTTGACATCTGCTCCAGGTACAGTGAGATCTTTCCTTAACCATCACCTTAGGAAATAATCTTAAGTTTGTGGACACTGAGGTTACCAACAGTAACAAATATAACGGGGGGAACAATCTACGATCCGATCCCAAGCGCAGGGGCAGAGTAACAAAGCTCAATCCCCTTGAAGGCTCCTCGACAATGGTTAATCCGAGGTTTACCGACAAGTGACCCCAGGCTCTTCGACAATGGTTAATCCGAGGTTTACCATTTTTAATACGCGCAAAATCTTCTATCTTCCCCAATGAAATAGAATTGATTGTCTCAAAGGTTCGGACATGATCTCATGATTGACTTCTTTAAGAGAAGCTTCCCATGTTATACAAATTACAATTGGATTTATTTCCTACCACAAGATTTGTCTACTTGATTGTTTTACTACCTTGGAGAGTTAATTACTCCCTACTCCAAGATACTAGCCTAAGCTATGTTGGTGATAAGAACCCTAGAAAATAAAAAGATTGTTAGATGAATTTTAATTAAGCGTTACTTTTAAGAGTTGTTTCTTAATTCAATGGGTGCGGAAATGAAACTCTGATGGTGTGAAGACTCGACTTCCAAAAACACTAAAAACACACCTAAAAATGATAATCAGGTCATTTTCTTTCAATGAAATTCTAATTAAGGAAGAGTTGGAGAATGCAATTCTTTTAATGAACAATTCCTTCTTTAAACATAAAGAACAATTGAAAGAAAATATTTTTGTCTTTTCAACAATAAATCCAAATGAAACAAACTATCAAAGCTCATAAGAAAATCCTTTCACTTTCAAAAACTTGAAGCTATAAAACAAATTTCCTTCAAAAGAGATCTACAAAATTTTATAAAAAACACTTAAAACTATAAAACTAATTCTGAGATCTACAAATTTTAATAATCTACTTGAATAAAAGCTTTAAGAATTTTTTTGAAGAATGTTTTACTTAGTTATTCAGCAAACTAAGGATCTATTTGCTTAGAATAAAAAATAGATCAAAAACACTCAATTATGTTTTTATAAAAAATGAAATTCAAAAACCAATAACAAAGTTTCTTTTCGAAGATTTGCAAAGAAACAGGTAACTCTATTTCTCAATAAAGGATGATTTCACAATCAAGTCAGATTCAGCAAAAATACAAAATACCAATGTAATCTTAGGTACTTCAAACAGTCAATGCTTCGAATTGCTACAAAGACCAAGTGAAAAACAATCCAAAACGCAAAACTTCTAGAAAATCATCAAAACACCAATACTGCTAAGATTCATTCAAATAAAGCTTTTGACAGAAACAATCATCAATATGGGCAGAAATCAAAAACTCTAAATCAAAATAAATATAAACTAAAGAAAGAAATCTAAAGGTTTTTCAAAATTTTAACAGGGTCCGCAGGCTTGCAGAAGTAACAGGTGCGGTACCGCACTATTTACTAAAGCAAAGATGCGAAACTACCCGCATTGTGCAAAGAAGGCAAAGTGCGGTCCCAGGAAAAATTAGAGAAAAACATCAAAGATCTCAAAATTTTCAAAACAGAGAAAACCTAAGCTACCCAGGCAGATGTTTATCAATCAAAAACTAGGAAAAACGTTTCCTCAAGTCAAAAAAAAGAGAACCAAAAACAACAAGTTCTTCCCCAGTGGAGTCACCAATTTGTTGTGTGGATTAATCCGTCTTGCGGACAAGACCAATCTCCCTAGTACTAAAATTATCTAGCAACAAAAAACCAAATAGACTAATCTTTCTCTAAGCATATATGATCTACGAAAAGCTCTATAGAGGTGTTAAAGACTTACCGTTTGTCTAGTGCTTGTTTGAAGTTGTTATTGTCCCTCGCATGCTTGAAGGAGTTTTCCTCATAAACCTGCAGTCACAAACAAGAAAAATATTACATAACACCTGTATAGAAATCATCATAAACCATGCTTATCATAGTGATCAAGGAATCTATGAAATAAACCATTGATTGAAAGCTTATTGAGAAAAATGAGTATATTTGTATTAATTTCAAAAGAAGGAAAACCTTACAACCTGAGCCTTGATGTTGCATAGGACTTTCCGGGGTCTGAAGCAGGAGTCTCCTTTACTTTGATAAGCTCTACACTCCTCCAACCAAGACGAATAGAGGTATGTAATCTCTCCTCACAAAAGTCTTAATCAACTGAGTCTGAATCTCAACAGCACTTAACTTCAAATATTATAAAGCTTGAACTCCCCTTGAGGCTACCTAATGCCTCTTTTTATAGTAGAAAAGAGGAGGTTTCTTGTTCCAACTATGAAGCGATATAATCCTCCTTCAAAGGGATAAGCTCCTCACATCAAGGGGTTAGCTCCATAAGGTAAGGGATACATGCACCTCATAAGAGCGGTTCTATCACCACAAGATATTTTCTGGAAGCTTCTAGAATTCACTTTTATTGAGCATTTTGGAAATTACTTGCGCCTTTTTTATCTTACAGGGGTCCGCACTTTTAACACAAATAAAGTGCGTTCAGGTACGCAAGAGAGCTGAACATTAGGTGCAGGACCGCAGGCAAGATAGAGAGAAAGTGCGACACCAAAGTTTAGGAGATTTTTAGGAACTTTTCTCTGATTTTCAAGGCTTGACATGAGGAACTGATATGTTAGACTTGCAAAGGAATAATTATGAGTAATAATGATCTAATACACATAGCAGAATGTCAGGATGACAATTTTCAGTGTAACACCTATTTCCAGCCCCTCACAAACCTTCTCACCATCATGACAAGATAATTTTGCTGCAATCACACCATGTGTGGAGGTATCATCATGCATGTACTTGAATGGAATTTTTTTCTATGTGTTAAGTACATAAAATATGTCCATTAGAAGCACTTTCACCATGGATCGTTTAGGCATTCTATTTGGGTACTCCACCAAGCTCATGGTCCCATGTAAATTATTTTCAAATTTGGGGACATCATTCTCTAAAAGGTAATAATGGACTAATTGATATTATAATGTTTCATATAGGTCGATCCCAAGGATGATATACCCAACAATATCACCATCACACTGAAGGAAATAAATTGAAACTAAAATAACTAGGGCGCAATTGAGGAACAGGAGTGACCAGGAGTGCGACTTGTGGAGGTTGCGACACGGAAACCTCGTTGAGTCACGTTGCTGGGGACTACATCCACACGACTACGTCCAAGCGATGTGCTTTTAAACGTGTGACCAATTCATGAGACCAGAGTGGAAATACAGTCAACTTGCAAGCTATCTCTATTGTTTGGAAATACCATAAGATTCAACGTTCGAACGAGACAGTGGCTGCTTGTGGGAACCATACCTGAAATCGTGTGTGGCATCGGCATGCATGCGAGAACCGCATTTGATGTGGGCACATCAGTAGGAGCCGTTGTGTTCCAAATAATTTAAGAGAAAACGACATATTACCCTCAAACACGAACTCGTGGTGGGCATCCATAAATCACATCACTAAAAGAAATGTTGAATATATTTCCAGTGCCAGCTCATGTCTCAAGGTTCTTCAAAAGCATTTTTCATTGTTGTTTTGTTTGTTTTGTCCTAGAAAAATCAAAATCTGTTTCCAGACGCTCCTAGCTCACAGATTTAGCATTGACAGTCTAAGGTTGCTCTGAGTAGTCACACTTCCCCCATACAGTATCTGCCGAATTCGCACAGTTACGGGTGTTACCATGACCATGGTTGTCGAAGGATGCATGCATTGTCGCAGAAAATCACTTCCATTTCAACCAGTCGCAACCTGCGCCATTGGTCAAGGGATGTGACCCAACCTCGGCACAACTATGCGATGTCTCTCGGGTCGCAAGGTCACAAAAAATTGCGCCCAAGAGAGCCCACATTTTTGCGACTCTCTACCCAAGGTTGCAACCTCATGCAAATTCAATACACATGCCCATCAAATGTTCAGTCACACTCTCAAGAATTCAAACCGCACAGGGTAGGCATGCACTCTATTACAGTAGGTGGTAGGTGCCTTAAGGGGCATTATCATCAAATGCGAAGTTATATGGAGATAGAGAGCATTGGTCATTAATATTTCTTAACAACATATGGTCGAGGTGCCATAAGAATAAGAAAATACCCACATTTGCGCATAGTTGAGAAAACACAAGGGACGTGCCAAGGAGATGTGCACGTATACACATACTGGCTATGTCAAGGATGAAATAGCACATCACATTTAAAACCATGCAAAGAATATACAGGTAGTGACCAAGAAAACACCACGTGAAGTGTTTGAGAAATACGCTAGGTATAAATAAGCTTTATTTGATCCTTCATTGGTGCCATGCGACAAAGAAGAAGGAAGTGTTGGGTAAAAGAGCACAGCGTCACCATATGCAAACCACATACACCAATAATACTGCGACATGACAAAAGACCACACAGGGGTCCAAACTAACATCATTTGTTTGAATCACTCTTTCAATTAATTGAATACACCTCCAACATCATTATTTGGTTATAAAGACATGTGACCCATGTTATTTGTTTTCATATAGAAGCTATTTATTTACACGAAAAAAGATAGGGTTTCCCCGGTGAGTGAGGTGGATCCTTACAAAGCCTGAAGAACCTCACAATAGGCTCAATGGAACATCTATCACCAGTCCATTTGCGCAGAACTAGTACCAAGGAAAGACATCATGTTCTGCAAGGTCTAAGCTCTCCAAAAGAGAAAGATAGAAGGAATAACCCTAGGTCGCAACTTCCTAGGTTGCGACTAACCTCAGGTTGCAGGTGACCCCAGGTCGCAGGTGACCCCAGGTCACAGATGACCCCAGGTCACTATTATGAAGGTAAATCCTCTCCCTCTAGCCCTAGGTTGGGTCTAGTAACAAAAGGACATGCTAAAGTGATGCTTCCTAGTTAATGAATGAACAAAAGACATGGTATATTGACCAACCTTGAATCCAACGTTGTCATTGTTACAGAAAGAGTAGTGGACTCTCGCTCCTACCTTGGAAAATCACAATCTGTTCGCTGTTACGCTCAGATACCTGCACATAGGACAAAGAAAAAGAACAACATATGAAAGAATAGTTTCACTCATAACTATTAGCCAGTCAAAGAGGGCTAAACATATCACATAAAATAAACATCATAACACAATAGTGGAACCAAAGTGTAGTCATGTATATAAATGAATATAAGGAAGAGTACAATCAATGCTTTGACGTCGTAGTCTCCTCTAGCGGGGTTCAGGTGAAGTGCGTCTCAAATGTTGGTCAGGGAATTCGGACTCAAGCTCTCTTAGAAGTCATCGACTCAAGCTTCCTCAACGCAATTCCTTCTTATTCTATCTTCTCTAGTAGCTCAGCTATAGTATGTATAATTCTCCCAGTTCAACTAGCTTCTACTAAAAGAGATATTTTCTTTTATAGAGGAAAAGGATGAGGTTGGGATCCCTACAAAGGTGGGAGGGAGTCCTATCTTTTAGGAGATTTCCAAGGGAGGTGGAAACTACTAACTAAAGGAAGGAGTCCGTGGTTTCTTTATTTCAACCACTCCCAATGACTCATCCTCGAGGTGGTTGGAATGGAACTTCCACCTCTATTTTTAAAAAGAATTCCATAAACATCTTGGCGCGGGTGTCTAACTGGCACAAAGTGCCAACTTGCGAAGGCTCAGTGTTAAATTTCTCTATCAGCGCGGGGGTGTAACTGGCTACTCACACCAAGGCAAAAATAGGGATTTTTACAGCTCTGCTTAAGAAATTGTCAACAAGAAGAATGTTGCTTTCGTCAAAAGGGATGTAAGGATGGTATTTTCAAATCATGACACTGCTTATTGGTCACAGAAACGACCCTCTAATGTGCGATTTGTGGATTGCAGGGACAGTGACAAAATGATGTGTAACAGATTCCCCCTAAAGCATGAAGTCCGAGAGAGAGGGAGGGGTGAAATGCTTTATGAGAATGCGTTCGAACCAAACACCGTTGTCGGAAGACCTAAAATTACAAATACAACTGATATCTGTGATACATGAATCATGTGGCATGGGCGTAGCCATCCATAATAGAGTATATAAAAACTAAGATCTGAGGTATGGACATAGCCATCTAGCAGGAAGGATCAATAAATAGACTCAGCTATGGTCGCAGCCATCCAATCAAGAGAGTCATGAAATAAGTCATAATAATCCAGAAAATCCGTAGCCTGGAGTTTATCAGACAAAACCCAGGGTCTTGCACTCCATCTCAACCCGAAAAAGTACAATTTCGAGCATGCGAATATATGAGTTGATGTCGAACATGCAGGAAAATCGTCTGATTACCAGCCAATGATGAAAGTCTTTAACGGACGCGATAGAAACCACCAATGATGACGATGGCCCTCAAGGTACAAAAGGTACAATCTACGAAATTTGAACAATGATCTGACATTGAACATCTGCATAATCACTCAATCGAAGGTCAATGATGTGAACCTTGCGTCGAAGGCAAAAAACCTACCATTGAGGCATGCAGGCTCCAAGGTACTAGAAGGGAGTCTCTAGATCAAATTCCTGGATAATGAGCTAAAGTCGACAGGAAGTGACCTGGTCGAAGGAGGGCCATAATGTTTCCCACATCATCGACATGAGACAGAGGACCATGATGAAAGTGGATCAGGACCAACAGGAGATCAGAGGAAGGTTGACAACTGTAGAGGCAAACTTCTCTTGAACATATCAACAGCATAATGCTAGATTTGGCAGTATTTGACATCAAAGGATCATAGGCCATGATGACGTGGCAAAGAGAAGATGGTAGTTCAAAAGAGATTACCCAAACCCATGGAGGAAAAAATGACGAAATGAGATGTCCTCAACCCGACACAAATGTAGACAAGTGCCATGTTCAAGAGCAACATACTGCCAACATAACTAAAACTTGGTTCCATTTCCCCCCACCATTTCTGGTGAGTACCCCAATTATTTTTTAAAACAAGCTTGAAGGGGATAGCATATGCTTGCACTGTAAGTTTGTCCTTCGAAAAAATCCAACTTAGTACATTTTACGAGCCCTAAGAAGGAGGAACTCGAATAACTTCATGGTGACAAATTCTGATGTCATCATGGTTTAACGAGTCTGACAAAGGAAGAACTCAACATCTTTTCATGTTTAGAGAGTTTGAAAAGAAGGCAAAAAAGAAAACTCCAGCAGTCCCTTTTTGTAGGTAGTCTCACAGGTCCGAAAAGGTAGAAAATTGTGTCTGAGAGAACCTCTTAGTCGCGATAGGCTAAGGTATTCCTTTTTCGTAAATAATCCATCCCAGCCCGAAAAAGGGTTAAATTTATACTGGGTAGAAATCATTTCGCAGCCATTTAACGAGTTCAAAACGACAAGAATCTCGGAATTTTTTTCAATTTTAGAGAGTCAAAAAAGAGCTGAAAGATGACTCCAATAATAACTTTTTCGTGTTTTTACCAAGTCCGAAAAAATATAAAATATAATTTGTTACTTCATCATTGTCGCATGAAAAACCTGTTGCTGCACAAGAGACATGTGTAAAACCCATTTCTCGAAAATAATAAAATAATCGAAAAACATGTCTTAAAACCTAATTAGGGTTGTGAAAAAGTTATAAAATGCCAAAAATCGTAAAAATAATTACTTTTCACTTTTTACATCTTGTGGAGCAATAGTTACCCATTTCACTGTGCAATCTTGCGGCAACAATAGCGGTCGATCCAGCAGACCAATCACAAATCCATCAGCTCTAGGTAAGAGCTGAGATCCCTCTCGTCATTTTAAGTCATTTCTTACTATCTGTAATTTTCAATTTCGAATTTTGGGGGAAGAAATGAAAAAATTAGGGCACGGTGGTTGGCGCGGTTTTCGGGCATGGAGTCACGCCAACCGCCCGATTTTTTACACTAGGGCGCGCCAACGGCGCAAACCATTTTTAGGAAAAATGCTGATCAAATACCCTGATTATTCACAAATTTAAGGTTCAAAATTGACTAATACCACTCATATGAATGTGTTTGTAGGTAGAAAGAGGAAAAATGGTCATCGAATGGAAAGAACGGGAACATAGCAAAGAAGATGAGCTAGCCATGGAAAATGAGAGAGTCATGGAAGCTCTTAGAAACTATGGTCTAAAAAAATTCTTTCTAATGCCATGTCTCCGAGCCCAACTAGATTTATTACAGTATTTGGTCAGCATATGGGAAGAAAATAAATAGAAGTTCATCCTTCGGGATCAAGAACTTGAGATTGAAGTCTTTGACGTGTATTTCATCACAGGATTTTCGTGGAGGGGAGCAGCACCAATCCTAACCAGCACCCAGCCTTGCATGGAAAACATGACCATGGTGATAGAAAGGGTATGTCCAGGAGCACGGAAGGGACTAGGTAGTGGGAAATTTGATATTCAAACTATCCCAGATTTGACACTATGAGTGGTGCTACATACCATCACACGAGCTGCGGGGTCACAAGCACCGCATGAAGAAACAAAGACACAGTTGCTTCTCGCTGTAAACTGCTTGGCACCGACCATCTACAACTAGGCAGAGGCCGTGACAATAAACATGAAGTGCCAACTAACAAAATGCAAGAAGTCCAAATTGAAACAATTTGGTTATGGATCTATTCGGGTATCGTTCTTCTTGGAACGACTAACCATTTTCCTGCGACAAGAGGTCATAGTCCCGACACCACCAGCGAGAGAACCATGGATGGCTCGATGGGAAAATCTGATGCCAAGGGTAGGGGGTGGTCAACAGATGTCCTAGAGACCAAAATTCTTTGATTGGCTCCACCAACAACTGATTGTCATGGAGGACTGGCCCTACTCTGGTACAAATTTCACTGATGATCTGGACCTCCCACTCCCGGAGGGAGAAGACTGGGATGAAGATTTGGGTGAGAATCATTTTTTAAGTTTTATAAGTATTATGATTTTTTTATTTATGCATGTTATGACATTAAATCCATGTAATTGCAGACGTTGGCCCAAAGAGACCCGTCGGCATGTCACCGATAGCGAGGCGAATCCCACGCGATTTCGACCCTCAAGGCGAGGGCAGCGAGGAAGATGAGATAGTGCGTAACTTGGAGGGGATCACACGAGGAGTCCTGGATTATGCACGTTTTGACGATGTTCCTCGTGCCTACCAGATACATACCGTAGGGGTGCCCAGTCGAATTCACCGCTTGCTGAGGTGGCAAGTACGGGAAGTGACATGTTATCACGAGCAGCATGCTAATTAGACACCTAGGTTTTATTTTATCTACATATTTGAGAGACATGATGTCTCGGGATGTAACAGAAACACATATATTTTTTTAAGTTATGATGCACACGGCTGCAAACATGTGATATATATATATATATACATCTATTTCCCTACATGGATCATTTACATATGATGATGTTTTTACAAATTACACAAATGTCTATCTATTACAATGTTAGCCACTGTATCAGTTAATGTGTTCATTCGTCTAGGAATATATTGATAGGTAATAAAATCAAAATGTCTTTCCAACAAATGAATACGTAAATACAATCTCAGAATGTGCGGATTTCTAACTGAATAGTGATAATTGAGTTGCAGAATGATACGATATGAATCTAGATTTACAAGAAATGTGCGTATTCTGAGGTCGATCGCCTCAGTTAATAGCTCAATGACATCTCTATATTCAGCGACATTGTTTATAATTTTTCCTAGCTAAATAACTTGCAGATCTATCAACTCACCAGCAAGATCATAAATTACCCAGGCTACCGCAGACAAACTCCTGGTACTGCAGGAAGCACCATCCGCGAAACCGACATAAGGGGTAATAGACATCTGCACAATAAGAAGGACCCAATAAGCAGGAAAACACTCACAAAGCACACCAAACCAAAAAACATGCACAAAAATGAAAACAACACCTATGTACACCTATTACGCATGAATGACTCACGCATAATATTTTTTGAGATACAACCCATTTATGGGTTGTTCAAGAGGATTACCTTCGTAGTCAATTAGCTCATAGGCCCCATTTGAAATACACGTTTAACGATGTAGGGCCCATGCCACATAGGTTGAAATTTTCCTACCCCTAGTTTATCACTAGCTTAGTCATACAGGAGGACGAGATCTCCTTCAACAAAAGAACAAGGGGAAACTGACTGATCAAAATGAGCTTTGACCCGCTGTTTATGTGCTTCAATAACGAGAGCAGCAAAGCGGCGGGTTTCATCCAGCCTTTCTAAATAAAGGAAACGCTCTTCTTCTAGTGAATTATTCAGCAGTAATTCAACAGCCAACTTAAGCGAAGGTATTTCACATTCAATTAGGAGAGTAGCTTCCAAGCCATAAACCAACTGGAAAGGATTGAACCTGGTTGCGTTCTTAACTGAGGTTCGGTACGCCCAAAGAGCCGAAAATAACATGAGATGCCAATTTTATTTGTGGATCTTAATCGTACGTTGAAGCATCGTGACAAGAAATTTTTTCACAACTTCAACCTGGCCATTGGCTTGAGGGTAGTACAACGTTGAGCTGTTGTGACGCAGACCAAACTTAGAAGTCAACTCTGCCACCATATAATGCCAAAAATGGGAACCATTATCGATAACGATGGCTTTAGAGACACCAAACCTAGAAATAACGTGATTGAATATGAACTGAGCAGTTGTCTTACCGTCAACGGCAAGTGTAGGCATTGCTTCGACCCATTTGGTGAAGTAGTCCATGGCTACAATAATATAAGCATGCCCCCCAGCCGAGTGAGGGTTACACGTCATAAAATCGATGCCCCACGTCATAAAAGGAACGGGTGGCACACACAACGTGCGTTGATAAATGTGGCAATCATGGCATTTACGAATTGCAACAATACAGTCTTTGAAAATAGAAGGCCAAAAATAACTAGCACGAAGAATATTCTATGCAATAGCATAACCAGACATGTGACCACCACAAGCGCCACTGTGACAATCATTCAGAGCTTTCTCAGCTTCCTCGAGAGTCAAACATCGTCGGAGTATGGAATCGACTCCAATACGATAGAGAGTATCTCCAACTATACAATAAGGTTGCGATTGATGGCGGATGCATCGGCGGGCATCCTTCATCAACTCAGATCTAAAAGATGAATTCTAGAGATAGACGATGATATCACCATACCAAGGATCAAGGGTGCTAATCAAGAAAAGCGAATTGTCTGGAATAGATTCCTCAGAACGAGAAGGAGCAGAGTCAGAAGGGAGAGAACAGAGTAAATCAGCAAATACCAATGATTTATTAGACTTGGCAGCAGTAAATTCCAAATCAAACTCTTCGAGGATATTAATCCACTTTGAGTATTTTCCCCCTAGAAATTGTCAAGACAATATGTAGGTCATGGGGTTGCATTCAGAAATCACTGTCACTGTACACAAAAGAATATAATGACGAAAACGTTGAACGGCTTGAACAGTAGCCAATGCTAACTTCTCGACATGGGCATAATGCGTTTCGGGGTCAAGAATGTTACGATACAAGTAATAAATAACATGCTCATGACCATCATCATCATCTTGTACCAAAACCATGGCAATCGTGCTAAAAGCGACAGCTAAATAAAGGGAAAAATCACGATGATAATTTGGAGGGCGGAGGAGAGGAGCATTGACCAACAATTTTTTCAATGGATTGAAAGATTTTTGAGTGATCTCATCCCAATAAAAAGGAATTCCCTGCTTTAACAATCGTGTGAATCCTTTAGCTACTTCGGCATAGTTAGGTATAACACAGCGTAGAAAATTAGCTTTCCCTTGTAAACTCTGCAACTGATGCAATGAGGAAGGAGAGGGGAGATTGATAATAGCCTCAACCTTGAGAGGATCTAGGCGAATCCCGTCTTTGGAAACGATAAACCCTAAGATTCTACCAGAATTGATGCAGAAGACACACTTGTGTGTATTAAGCCGAATGTTATAGTGTCTACAACAAAGAAAAATCTGACGAAGATGGTTAGGATGGTCCCTACGCTTAGCTAAATGAGCTGGAAGGTCATCCAGATAAGGCTGAACGATGCGGCGAATATCATGAAAGGCATAAGACATCGCGCGCTGAAATGTGGCCCCGACATTCTTCAAACCAAAAGGAAGCTTCTTATATGCAAAGGTGCCCCAAGGACAGATGAAGGCAGTGTTGTGTTGATCAGTCTGGAGAATTTTGATCTGATTATAACTCAAAAAACCATCCATAAGGGAAAAAATCTCGCTCCCAGCACAGTCATCAATGATTTGATTGATGAAGGGAGTAGGATAATTATCCTTAGGACAAGCTCCATTGATATCACGATAGTCAACACAAACATGAATAGTGCCCTGTTTCTTGTTTACATGAACAATATTAGAGACCCATTCTATCAATGGAATCGGATAAATGAAACCAGCTTTGAGAAGCTTTTCCACTTCAGGCTTAATGGTAGCAGCTTTCCTAGGATGCACCGGACGAAGATGTTGACGAATAGGTTTCGAACCGGGTTAAGTAGGAATCTCATGTACCACAATGCTAGGATCAATGTTGGGAATTTCTTCGTAGGACCATGCAAAGACATCATGGAATTCGCGAAAAAGGCTAGCATAGACTTGCACTTCATCAGAAGAACAATTAACCCCAATATGGATGTTCTCGACGATTCCCGGTTTAATGGAAATGTCGATAGGCATCGTCTGAGTAATGTTACTCAAGTTACCTTCCAAAAAAACTTCATGGACCTGAACAGGTGTTTGAAGCAGAGGAGAAGGAACTTGAGAGGCAAAACGCTCAAGATAGTTAGACATGGCCCCGAGACTTGGTAGAAATGAGGAACGATGATGACCATCGGCCCACGGTAGATCGTGAGACAGGGTTTCCACGATAGCCTCATCGGAAGGAAACACTTCTTTCAAAGGATCTGGTTAATCAAAATCACCAAGCCAAGGGGATGGAGAATAGATTTCAAGAGTCACGCTTGAAGGAGCAGAATTAGAGGACGGAGTGTCTGATGCAGCAATGAGTTCACAATAATCAATTTCAATCGGACTCAACGGCATCGAATCTCTGAACGAATCGATCTGTTCAAGAGAAGGGATAACCAGGGGTCATCAGTGCAAGAAATCATATTGACCTGGAAAGTATTTGGTGGTGGAAATGGAAAAACACCCATGAGGACAGGGTCCTTGAAAAGGCCCGGACCGACGCTCTCGTAGGGAGTAGGGATCTTGTCCACATACAGAACATTGTTCTCGGAAGAAGAAGTGAAGAAAGACAATTGATCAACAGTAATAATCTTTCCTTCGTGTGGGAACTTCAAAACACGAAAGAGAGTGGATGAAATGCACAGCATGGTGTGAGTCCAACTGCGTCTAAGGAGAAGATTATAATTGAGTTTTGCATCAATGATTTCAACCTTGACGTTGATTTTCTTCTCTTCCAATGTAATCGGTAAACTAGCGAGAACACCAAGAGGTTTAGATTCCCGTCCATCAAATGCTTCAAGGGAATTGGGTGACGAGGTAAGAGCTGGAGAGCCAATGGCTTTCCAACAAGTAGATGACATAACGCAGGTAGATGCACCCTCATCCACAACTACCTGGTGAATATTCAAACCATTGATGCCAACTTGAATGATGAGCGCAATTTGGTGCGGGAGTCGCGCGACGAAATTCTCTAAATCGAAAGCAAGAAGGCTAGTGTCGGCAAGATCGACCCCACCTATTACAGATAGCAAAGCCTTCCATTGCGACGGACAACTCTGAAGTACTTCTAATGTAGACATCGTGGATGGCGCATGAGCCCAATCCTCAACAATACCATAATGTTGAGCGGCATGGGCATTGTACGAAGACTTACGGAGTACGCCTTTGGAAGGCAGCTGAACAACGGATTCGGTGCTAGGGCGTTCAATCTCAAGAGAGCCAGAAACAGGTGGAGGAGGAGGACCATCAGCGATCTCTTTCCCCGCTGCCTGACACAAACCAGAATAATCTTTTGATAGAGTAGCAATAGAAACAGGTGCAGAACCATTCATCATGAACACTTGCAAACTAGATGCGGCAGAGGACTGAGGGTGCTCTACCATCTGGGTTTGCTGAGGGAAAGGTTCTTTAAGAATGGCCGGAGCCCCTTGGGTGCCTTTGAGCAATTGACTCACTTCAGACCATCGAGGACAGTCCTTGGTGAAGTGCTCATCATCACAAATCAAACAAGGATACTTCGGTTTGCGTTGAGAAAAATCAGCAGAACAAGGTTTTGGGTAATCATGTTTCGGGGTATCGGTTTTGGCCTTACCTTTACCCTTCTTCTTACCTTTGGAAGTGTTATCTATAGGATTAGCCTGAATAAAATTCACTTCTGCAGGTTTTCCAAAATTCGAAGTTGACTGAGAAGCTACATTATTGGAAGAAGTAGACTTCTGCTTCCCAGAGTTAGATGAAGGAGACTTCTGAGAGGTTTGCAATACGGAACCGATAATACCATCAACGGATGGAGTCACTAGTGGTTTAGAAGTTCCAAGTCGAGGAGCATCAGGCAAGATATCATATAATGCGCCAGACTGAGAGTACACGAGATCAAGGTACTGGGCGTAAGCAATGGTTTGTTCCTCGGTTACACATGCCCCCATAGCTATGTCCTTAGTAATCTGATTGACAAAGGAGGTAGTGAACCAATGAGTCAGAAGTTGATCAGGTATCTTAAATTTGATCATGCGACGACGACGCCGCTACTCATGAATATGATCTGAGATATGAGTAGCTCGGTCCTGTTTCAATGAAGTGAGGAGATGTGTCCTTGTCTCATAACGGATCAGTAACTGAAAATGTGTAAGGAATTCCATGGCCAAAGAATTGAAATCTTGGAAAACTCCACGAGACAGCTCAATGTACCACTTTGCAGTGGCACCAGTAAGAGTTTGCTGGAAAAGACGGAGATGAATATAATCGTCAACCCAAGAGTTAGAAGAACACCACAAGTGGTAAGTCATAACATGCGTTTGGGGGTCTTCACCAGGTTTACCCTCAAATTTAGGACAATCACCAGGAATATTGGTCGGAATCGGAGGCTAATATGGATTATTAAGAACAGGATCATTTGTCAACTTCGACACATCGGGTAATTCCAACATAGCAAGAAACGGTAATTGAGTATTAAAAGTCTTTAGAGGTCTTTGATAAGGACCTGTGTGTACATTCCACACAGTCCGAGTGGCATTCTGTCCCCATGCATTATGTCCTGAAAGATTCGGATCATAGGGATTAGAAGCAGGATAATTCGGTTGATATTGGGGTTGAGAACTAGGATATTGAGTCAAAACAAACCACTGAGATCCTTGCTGAGTAGCATAAGGATTCTGCTACGGAATGTAAGTATGACTTTGAAGTTGCTGATACATAGGTTGATTTTGAGGGTAAGGAATCTGAGGTGCGCTATATACCTGTTGATTTTGAGGGTACAGAATCTGGGGTGCGCTATATACCGGTTGATATGAAGCTTGAGGGTAATAAGCACCCTGCGATTGCGCAGGTTGACCTTGCGAAGCAGGTTGAGCAAGCTGTTGAGGGTAAACAAGTAAAACCGGCTGCGGAAACGAAGGAATATACTGGTGGGAAGGTTGCAACGACTGTTGAGCTGGTTGAACTGGCTATTGAAATGGTTTTTGAGGGCCACCAGGTTGACCTTGTGGGAAAGTTTGGCCTGATGGTTGCGACGGCCCAGGTTGTCCTTGATGACCAGGTTGACCCAGAGAAGGACTATAGGATTGTCCTGGTTGCACAATATTTGGGCCATACTGAACGTGCAGTTGTGGTTGAGGTGCAACAGGTTGTCCCTGTGACGGATAATTTTGCCCCCTGGGACCAAAAGATGATCCTGGTTGATTCAAAAGTTGACCCGAAAGACCAGAAGGTTGTCCATGTTGGGCCAAAGGCTAACCTTATGAAGGTTGGCCTTGTGGACCATATGGTTGTCCCTGGAAGCCAGAGGGTTGCGCAGGAAGAGTAGGTCCCAGATGAGTAATATTCTAATAAAGATCATAAACAGCGTGATAAGGATCAATAGGAGACAAATAGACCGCATTACCATACACATCATAATGGCGTGGATAGATATATATGAGATTACCAACAGCATCATAGTGATGGAATCGAGGATTAGCAGGAGCCTGAGACTGCTGAGAACCCTGCAAACTCTACTGTTGAACAGCCAATAGATATTCTTCAAAATTAAGACAACCAAGAATCACAGGAGAAGTGGAAACTGAACTAGAAGCCACACAAACCGTTGGTTGAACTTGAACAGATGTGACAGTAACTAACGAACCAGGAGTCGAAGGTGATAGCCCCAACGAAGGTAGGACTGAACTCGGAGGAGGAGTTACTATATTGGATTGGGCAATGGAGGCAACGCTATATATGATCTGACTCAAGGACCTATATCCAAGCGGAATTGAGACCGACAGTGGTGAATATTGGGTGGAGGCACGAGAGAGATCTTCAAGAAAGAGTTGATATTCTCCTGTGGAAATAGGCATTCCTTCACTTCCAACAGTACTGGAGGAATCCATATCTGATTCCAACGTAAGATCTTTGAAAATACTACTTGGACTAGGAGGTACCGCAGCAGCAAAAAAGGGCGATCCTGACGTAAGAGGAGGAAATTCTCCTTCTTCCCCAAAACCAGACCAAGCACTTGAAGGAGGCCAGTTGAATTCAACTGGCACGTTAAGCGAAGATCGAGCAGCAAGGGGTTGGACAGACGGAATAATAGGCTGCGAGAACTCGATAGACCTAGTGGATTGAGGGGTTTCGAAAGAAACGTCCGAAAAATAACCACCACTAGGAGGTAGTGAGGATGAAAAAACTGGATGTTCCGCCACTTTGACTTATATCAGAACAGGAAGGAAAAGAGATAACCAATCGAAGGTGCCAAAACAAGAACCAAAGAAATCAATCAGGCCAAGCACGAAACTTTTAATGGGCGTGTGATTGTAGGTGATTAATTTTATAACATTGAAACCAAAATTCATTGTTTCATGTTTTAAAATTCTAGAAACAGGAAAAAGATGACTCTAGTCACTTTCAATTGGAAACGAGCGTGAAAGGACAAGTTCTCGATGATCTCTTCTCTTGTTTAAAGAGTCACAAAAAGATTGAAATGACTTCTCAGGAATTCTAAGCAAGAGGGCGTACCAGGTTTCCATGAACTGCCATATACACCTTGGTGATCAAATGAAATAGAAATGACCAAGGACTTGACGTACGTGCAGGTAGTCTCTCCGAATGCTGTGTTCAGTGCATCACGGTTATAAGGCAGCAACCTATGGATAAAAGGATTGAAACCTAGAGGGGTCTCCCTTTATATACGCGATGGTACGGGGAGCACAAGTCTGTACTAGCACTGTCTGAAGCCAACATGCGAGCGACAACTACTAGGTTTTAAGACACCGGAACACATCTCTAGCCTAGACCACTACAAATATTGCGTTAGGTTTCAATGTTGCCTTAGGCTCATTAAGTAAATTTTAAATTTTATCTTGGATTATGTTTCAATTTCCAGGCCCTAACGAATTTGGAGCTCAACTTCCTAAATGCATACTATATGCAAATGAACATCATTTCAATTCGATGAATTCTAGTTATAAGAAGGATAGAAATATTTCAAACAAGCAAGAAAGGAAAATATGCGAAGAAACTTCTAATGCCCTTAATGCAATCAATCGAAAACGAAATTCCTTCCTAGATTGAAAAACGCTAGTTATGTAAAGGAACATTTCAATTTCAATGCAACGAAAGAATGCAAAAAAAAAAAAAAAAAAAATTTCAATGAAATGAAGCACACATTGTACTAATTCAATGGAAAACAAAATAAACACTAGTTCAAGTTTTGTGAATGTAGGTTTTTGAAATTGAATGACTCAACCAAAGTGAAATAGACACAAAAACATGTAAGATAATGGAGCAAAATTTCAATCGAAAAAGAGAGTTTCCCAAAGTGACCCAAACAAGCAAAGTAATCAATGCTCAAAGTATTGAAGAAGAAGGACTAATTGAAAAAATTAAAAGACTGTCTAATCAGAAAAACAAAAGGATCAGGAAAAACTCAGTCTAATGACCCGAAACGAGACTGATAACAATCAAAGAGACTTGTTCTCGAACAGAAGGCTCGGTGTGCAAGAACACTTAGAAACCCTAAGGTCTTAAATGACACCGATAAGAAAATGGACAAAAGATTGAAGGAAATGAGTCTACGGTTGTCAACACAGTCTCAAAGGCTTAATCACACTCAAAAATAACCCAGAAGAAAGAACAAATGACCAAAACACTCATTAAGGAGTTCAAACCAAAACCTACAGGGGTTGGCACGACTGTAAGGCTATAATCCACGCCATACAGAGGTTGGCACGAATGCTAAAAGAGCAACCTATGCCAATCAACACGAATTTCTAGACAAAAACTGTGCCAAGCTGGATACCTATGGGAAAAAGAGGAAAAACCATAACCTAATGAGCAGAGGTCAACCTTCATACGGAGCTAAACGGAGAGGATGGAAACTCGAAACAAACCGGGGAAAAATTAGATGACTAAACCAATAATCGAAATTGACCAACAAGATAGACGACAAACTCGTGATCCAGTGGAGTCGCAATTTTGTAAAGAGGTGTTGAGGCCTCAAAAATCCGGTGGCAACAGCAAAGAGGATAACCACCGGTCAGGACAAACAACTCATTTCGATGCCAGGGTAGTAGCTCACGCCGGACGTGGTGAGACAGTTCCAGGTTTTGGGTGTTTGTGTGATGATTTGTGAGATTTTTACCAAAACATTTTAAAAATGATGAATTACTACAAACTAAAAAAATTTACTTCTAAATGCAAGACTTTAAAATAAACTTAATCTAACCCGGGTAAAGTATCTCAAATGTGATTTAGAAGGATGTCTATCTAATCTGTTTTGAAATCATTACAGATTAAATAGAATTATAACTGTGTAGAATAATTCTTTTTGAAAAGATTAATTAATGAAAAAGAATATGAAAGACATATCGCATTTATGTAATGACCATATATAAAATAACTGATTTCTGCCTGTATACTATACGATTAATGAAACAGATACTTCAGACATAGATAATTAATTCTACATATGATTCATGAAAGCTGTGTTAATTATTAATATTCAAAACAGTAATAACATACATGATATTAGTACCAGTTGTTTGTCATCCTATTTATCAGATCAATGATAAAAGTTCATATTCAATTCTTCAATCAAAAAGCCAAGCCAAAGTGAATCAACATTGATCAACAAGATGATTAATATAACTGAATAAGGTCGTGTTCCATTCTTTCATCAGGACACTTACAAACCTGCTTGCAACTTAAGCGTTCTTTGCAAATGTTCTTAATAAAATTTAGGACCCTTCTCTAAATGCATGAGAAGGGTTTAAATACTAAAATTAACTACTTAACAAAATTAAATACTTTACAAAAATATAGAGGAGGTTTCAAACAACCTCTGTCTATAAAACCTATCTTGAACTATAATCTAGGAAATTAAACAAACTGACAATCTTGATTTAAGGATCCTTCTTCTTCTACTGAATGTGGTCACATAACTTGAAAATATCTAGCATAGTCTTGAGCTGAGGTGGTTGAGATATTCATGAGCGAATCTGATCCTTGAATATAGCATTTGAAATTTTTTATTGGGACCTTTGGGCTGATTCTGTGATTAATTGAAGCGTTTGTTGTTGATGATATAGTTTGATCAGAAAATTCAAAGAATTTTCTTGATCAAACTTGTCAATTTTCTTGATCATTTCTTCTTGCTGATCTGCTTGTTGAATCCATCTTGACTCTACTTCTTTGATCATTGAAAACACATCAGACGTGTTTTCTTCCAAAAGTCCTGTTTTGAATAATTGATCACACAAATGCTGTATAATTTCATTTGATTTACTGGATGTTTTAGCTGCTGCTTTTTCTGCTTTGGCAATTTGTGTCTTCCACTTTGTAAACAATAATTCCTTATGAAATTTATCTACTTGAGGTAGATTAGCCTTCTTTCCAGCGTCTGAATCTTGCCATTGAACATATTCTTCAATTTGACTCTGAAGTTTTTTACATTCAAGCTTTTGGATAGCGATTTGTTGAATCATTATTTTATTTGAATCACAGTAAGAATCAATCATGGCTGCTTGATAACAAAATACCTTTTGTTGTTCTTTTAACATGGTATTTATATCAAGTTCTTCTTTAACAAATCTTTCTGACTGTGATTGCTTTTGTAATTCTGCTAAAGTTTTCTCCATGTGTACCTGTTTCTCTTCAAGCTGTGCATGATTTTCTAGCTTAAGCCTCTCAATATCTTTAAGGAACTGCTCTGAATTCATTTTGATATGTTCTGTAGTCTTAACTTTCTCTGCATCCAATAAATGTTCCAACTCTTGTATCCTGTAATCCCTTTGCCTTAACAAAGTTTTAACTTTAGTTGCTTTGTCTAAAGTGGTTGTAGCATAAGCCCCTGCATACTGAGATAGCTTAATTAAATGTTCAGTAGGATCTTCAAGTGAATCCTTCCAGAGAACGTTGATTGATTCATCTGTAGATTTAAGAGTTTCATCAACTCTTTTCCTTTTATTTCTTTTCACTCCAGCTTTATGGCTAGGACTATAGAAGATATCTAATGAAGGAATGTCTTCTATTTGCAAAATTATTTGATCTGCTAAAAAAGCTGGAATGATTTCTTTGTTTTGAGTTGCTGGAACTTTTTGCAAAGGATTAACAGTCTGAACTATCTTTCGAGAAGGCTCAGAAGTTTGGAAATATGTTGCTTGATCAGTGATAGTATTTTCTTTGGAGGTGTTTATTGCTTGGTAAAATTCTTCCCATTCATTTGAAAGGTATTTTCCTTCAAATGACTTGGACTGATCTGTTGTACTTTGATCCTTTTGAACTTCTCCTGAATTCAATTCAATGTTATTTTTCTTTGACTTTTCATGCAACTCTAATTCATGAATAACCTGATCAATTTCCAAATTCATTTTTATGACTTCGAACTCATCCTCATATTTTTCGGATTGCTGTTGAGATTGATCGGATTCATTTTCAGAATTATCTTTCATTTCTTCATCAATGCTAACACTTGGAGTATTCTTTTCATCTTCCATGATAAATAAATTTAAAGGGACATTTTTCAGTCTCTCATTTCTGTATTCTTGAAAGGCTTGAATATCTTCTTGACTTGATTCATTTGAAACCCTTTTAGTAACATCTGAAAAAACTTCAACTCCTTGAAAGAAGGCATCAAACAGATCTTCTTCCTTGACAAAAGGCTTTGTCTTAATTCTTGCCATAAAATTTTAAATTTCATCATCAGGATCATACAGTCTCTCGGGCATAAATGCAAGATTTAATATCTACACATTAGGCACTTCTTTGTATGTGTGACCAATGTTGGCCAGAGCAAAAGAACCACACTATATAGGAAAAGAAGGACAAATTTCCTTTTTGTCATCTTTCAATTGTTTAGTAACACCATTAACAAGATGATAAGCGATCTCTCTCCTGAACAACCTGTCTGGAACGTAGTATGGCAAAACATGTGGAAGGGAAGAGCTTCAAAATACTCGTACATATGTAAATTTCTCTTCAGCAAACCATCGAGCTGTAGGAACAATATCCCTACTGACTTCTTTGGAAACCCTAGGGATCTTTTCATTAAAAATCATCTGATACATTGGCATCATAACTCCATAACGGACTTTATAAAAATGCAGGTGGTATTTGGAATCCCAAAGTTCTTCGTGATAAATATGGATTGGGGTAGGTTCTTTGGAAGTCCATTTCCAACCCATAGTTGGAAATGTAGAATGAAAAAAAATGGCATCCATAACATAGGCAGACATAAAAAGGGTGAATTTTCTTGAGACGAGGAATTTTTCTTATTCCTATACTTAGTAATGTGTTTAACTAAGTAAATGGATAATAGATCTACCCAATTCAAAATGGATGAGTTGATGATTGCGTCAATCAAGGGAACCCAATCTCTAGAAAACCTAGTACTGTTTGGTTTACCGAATAACCTACATAACATACCAGCAGCATAGCAAAAAGGTTGCGGGATCTGTGCAATGGGGTACGTACCAAACTTGTATTGCTTTAGTTTTCCTTCGTTTTCCTTCCATTCTTGAATGACTTTGATCAGATCTGGGTGCTTAGCTTTAAACCTTTGCACATATACATTGACATACCTCTGTTGTGGAGATGGTAAATGATACATAGTTGCCAAGTCTTCAACTTTAAATGAGCCCATGACTTCTCCTCTAGAATTCTTAAACACTCTGTCTTCAATATTCAAATTCTCGATTTTCCATTTGATCATATCTGTGTAAGGCATGAGCTTTGGCCTTGCCGCTATCTTTTGAATGAATGAACATGCAACGTCAAACAAATTTGTGTTAGAAGTGGAATCAGTGCCTGTTGCAGACATCTTCATTATCACCTTTGGCCCTTGATCTTCAAATAGTTTATACATAGCTTCCCATGATGTGATACCGCAATATTTGTGAAAAACAATATCAGAAAATAGCGAGGGCATTTCTGTGTCTTCTGTATACGATGCTCGAGACACTTCTTTGACTTTCTTACTCATTTCAGACTCCTTCAATTCAATAACTTCTTTCCTGAAAGTGAAACAATATATATCATATAACAGAAACTATGAAGAGATGTTTCACACAAAAACTATCAATTCGATCAGTCATCTCCTCATAATTCCTTCACGATTTCAAAATTAAATGCTAGGCATGTCTTCGCGTGGCTTCGCATGCAATACTTATCCTTTGATTAAATCTGTTAAGATCATAATTCAATTTGAAATGACATAAGACACTTTTCGCACGCTGGAAACAATAAATGCGCAAATCACAATCATATCTTATAATTTTTGTGATTGTTTCTTATCAATTGCGAAATGTGATCTGCGCAAATCGCAGATCGCAATTTTTAAGAAATACATTGAAGTTTAAATCATAATCCACGCGCGGTATGATTTACAAAAGCTAAAAAGTGGATGCGATGCAAACGAGATTATATATTTGATTTCATTCGCTCTGTCGGGTCCGCGGCAATCGCGACTTTTATTGTTTTGTTCTAATCTTTAACTAAATCGAGTGCGATGCGAAAAAATAGAGTGAGGACTTTAAGAGGGCGTGTTTCGCAAATCGCAAGATTTATAGATTCTTATTGGAAAGTGATATGTCATAAGAGATGCGCTTTGAGATAAATTTATTTCCTAAGTGTTTTTTAGAAGGAAACTTTAAAAGGATTTTTTCCTAATTATCTCTAAAGGGTCCCTATTTACGAAAATAAATGGGGGGTAGTTGTATAGCACAATAGAAGGTAAATACTCTCTACGGACAAAGACAATCCCTTTAGCCCTAGGGTGGGTCTAGTAACAAAAGGACACGCTAAAGTGTTACTTCCTAGTTAATGAATGAACAAAAGACACGGTAGATTGACCTACCTTGAATCCAACGTTGTCGTCGTTACAGAAAGAATAGAGGCCTCTCGCTCCTGCCTTAGAAAATCACAATCCGTTCGTTGTTACGCTCAGATACCTACACATAGGACAAAGAAAAAGAACAAAATACGACATAATAGTTTCACTCATAACCATTAGCCAGTCAAAGAGGGCTAAACATATCGCATCAAATAAACATTATAACAAAATAGTGAAACCAAACAGTAGTCATGTCTATAAATGAATAGAAGGAAGAGTTCAACCGATGCTTTGACGTCATAGTCTCCTCCAGCAGGGTTCAGGCGAAGCACGTCTCAAACTTTGGTCAGGGAATTCAGACAAGAGCTTCCTCAACATAATTTCTTCTTATTCTATCTTCTCTAGCAGCTTAGCTATAGTATGTATAATTATCCCAGTTCAGCTATCTTCTACTAAAAGAGATATTTTCTTTTATAGAGGAAAAGGAGGAGGTTGGGATCCCTACAAAGGTGGGAGGGAGTCCTATCATTTAGGAGAGTTCCAAGGGAGGTGGAACTACTAACTCAAGGAAGGAGTATGTGGTTGTTTCAGTTCAACCACTCCTAATGACTCATTCTCGAGGTGGTTGGAATGGAACCTCCGCCTCTATTTTTTTAAAAACATTCCATAAATAGCTTGGCGCGGGTGTCTAACTGGCAAAGACCGCCAACTGGCGCGGGCTCAGTGTTAAATTTCCCGGTCGACGCGAGGGTGTAACTGGCTACTTGCGCCAAGGAAAAAATAGGGATTTTTACAGCTCTGCTTAGGGAATTGTCAACAAGAAGAATGTTGCTTTCATCAAAAGGGATGCAAGGATGGTTTTTTCAAAGCATGAAACTGCTTATTGGTCACAGAAATGACCCTCCAATGTGCGAGTTGGGGATTGCAGAGATAGTGACAAAATGTTGTGTAACACCATCCCAAAAAAAATCTTTCTTAACCCTATGGTAAGTTTTTAAAAATCCTGAGTGCCCTCCTAAGGGAGAGGTGTGAAATTGCAGAATAATCTTTTGTTTGAGTTGGGAATTCTTAAAAAGGTATAAGCGATCCTTGTACCATAATGAATCCTTTTTCCAACTAAATGTATCCAATGTACTAGGATCTTGCTGCAACTTTTGAATGAGTGCCCACACTTCTTCGTCATTCTTCCACCCATCCCTTGCTTCAGTTATCCAATCTGGTTGTATAAGAGAAATGGCACAAAGAAATGCTTCCACATCCTCATCCTTTATTTAGAGTGCATCTGCAACAACATTTTGATTCCCTTTTTTGTAGATGATTTCAAATTCATAGCCCAACATATTTGTGACCCATTTTTGTTGATCTTCTAAAGATAATCTTTGTTCTAAAAATTATTTAAGACTATCATGATCTGTTTTTACCTTGAAGTGCCTTCCCATTAGGTAAGGTCGTCATTGCTTAAGTGCATGTAGTCTTGCTAACATTTCCTTCTCATAAATATCTTTGTGTAAATAATTCCCTTTGATTACACAACTTTCAAAATCAATGGGTCTTTCCTCTTGCATTAAAACAACACCAATTCGATTTCCTGAGGCATTACATTCCACAATAAAGGTTTTTGTGAAGTCTGGCTTAGCTAAGACCGGTGCCTGACATATTTCCTCTTTAATATATTCAAAGGCGTTACTTGCTTCTAGAGTCCAAGAAAATGCATCTTTCTTCAGTAATGTTGTTAAAGGTGTTACTATTCTCCCATAATTTCTAACGAACTTGTGATAATACCCTGTTAACCTAAGAGATCATCGCAAATGATTTATGGTTGTGAGGATTTTCCATTCCTTGATGGCTTTAATTTTGTCAGGGTCTACCTTAACACCCTTGTGAGATACAATATGATCCAAATATTCCACCTCCTGTACTCTAAAGAAACATTTCGAAGTTTTGCATATAATTATTTCTCCTCCAATATTTTAAGCACCTTGTCCACATGTTGAACATGATCCTTCCAAGAATTTTTGTAGATTAGTATATCATCAAAAAATAATAACACAAATTTTATGAGGAAGGGCTTGAAAATGGAATTCATCAAACTTTGAAATGTAGAAGGTGCATTGGTAAGGATAAAAGGCATGACCAAATATTCAAAATGACCCTCATGAGTTCTAAATGATGTTTTCAGAATGTCTTCAATCTTCATTCTTATTTGATGATATCGTGAATGAAGATCCAACTTGGTGAAGTAAATTGCTCCATGTAATTCATCCAATAATTCATCAATGAAAGGAATGGGAAATTTATATTTAATAGTGATCTTGTTGATATCCCTATAATGTAGACACATGTGCCATGATCCATCCTTCTTGCGTACAAATACTACTAGAGCCGAGAAATAACCTTGACTAGGTTGAATTATACTAACCTCTAGCATTTATGCAACCATACGTTCAATTTCACTCTTTTGGGCATAGGGATATCTGTAAGGCCTAATGTTTGGAGGAAAATTTCCTGGAATCAAATGAATAACATGACCATGATCATGAATAGGTGGGAGGCCTTTGGGAGTATCAAATACCTTGGAATGATTGTCCAAGACTTTTTAGAGATCTAGGGAAATAAATGATATCGATGTTTGAACATCTAGTGAACATAACGCAAAATTATGCCTTGTTGTTCTTTCTTTAAAAGCTTTGTCATGTCATTAGAGTTGATTATCTTTCCTGGTTTGCGTGTGATACCCCTTAATTCAACTTCCTTTCCTTCTCAAAAAAGATTCAAGAAAATTTCTTGAAAATTAAAATCTATTGTACCAAAAGATTGTAACCATTGGACTCCTAGTACAACATCAACACCACCCATTGGAATGGAAATCATTGGACTATTCAATACATATTCCCCCATAGATAGCTTGATATTATGGCACTTTCCAGGGCAATTTATAGTTCCTCCATTTGCAACCATTACTTGACACTCTGGTGCTGGATATAAGAAGAATCAATCAATATTACTTGACACTCTGGCTATCCTATAATGAATAAAATTACGGGTACTACCCGAATCAATCAATATTATTTCTTCTTTCTTAATCATATGTCCTTCTATCTTAAGAGTTTGAGGAGTTGTAATTCTTGCCAATGCAATACAAGATATGGTCGGATTCATTATTTTTTTCTCTCGGGTTGGTTCCTGGTGTATATCCTCTTCCTTTGAAATTTCTTATTCCTTTCCTTCCTCCTCTTCACAATATTTGTAAAATAATTTATTCTCAACACACTTATGACCTTTAGTGCATTTTCTATCACAACTGTAACAAAACCCTCTTTCTCTTTTTCCTCCAATTGTTGTGGTGTCAACCTTGTCGATCGTGGAAGGCTAGGAGAAACAACACTTCCATCTTTATAGTTGTGAGTGGTATAATTCCTTGTTGCCATAATTTTTCTTTCGACTTTTCTTGCCACCCTGAAAACCTTCTCTAATGAATCAGGTTCCCAAAGTCGAACCTCATGTTGGATGTTATCTTTTAAGGTCTCTATGAATACATCAATCCTATGCTCCTCTTGAATATTATTTACCATGATATTCAATTTTGGAATTCCTTGATGTATTCCACCATTGAACCCTTTTGTTTGAGATTAATCAATTGGCTAAAGAAGGGGCTGCTCTTTGTATCCTCATAGTGTGCTATCATTTCCTCCATAAAAATTGACCAAGTGATAAGTCACTTATGAGAACAAAGCCATCCATACCATACAAACTGACTTGGTTCTAAATATAAAGTTGCAATGTGTACCTTTTGTGTGTGTTGCACATTATGGAGATTAAAATATTGCTCCATCTATAGTATCCATGTTACGGGATCCTTGCCATCAAACTTCCTCATAGCAATCTTTCGAATAAGTGTGGAGAATTTAGAGGGCTGGTGATTAATTCAAATTCTCTTCTTGATAATTAGTTGCGAGCTTAATTGAGTCACTTATGTCTTCTCTTCATTAGCTTATTTAGTCTTTCATCAAGTAAATTATAAAAATACATGAGACAAAAAAATTAGGCTCCTAGAGCCAGGGCAAAACCTCTCCTTCTTGGAGAGGAAAACCAAAAAGGAATTATTCTTATAGATCTTCAAATGACAAGTACCATGACCAAGAATCAGACCCTTGACCTAGGAATGCCTCCAAGACCTTGTGAATGCTTCTTTTTATGCTCACAATGTTGATCCTTCTGTACTGCACCAACTTGCACTAACCTAAACCACCACTTGAGAACTCGGTCTCTAACTCTATCTTCCTTGATTTAGTCTTCGGTTACCCAAACACTCCTTCTAGCTTGTTCAAATATTGTAGACAGGTTCACTTGAGATATTTTAGCACTTGCGATTCAAATATACATTAACCAAACTTCATACCTTTTTAACTTTGTTGTATCTCACATTATGTCGCATGAATGCCTTTCTTAGATAGCTTTATATCTCAGATATTTTGGGTGCATGTTACCACTGTTCTTGTTGCGTATATAGGCTCTCTTCAAACTCATGCGCAATTCCTTTACGATGATGTGCACTCTCTTCCTTCAGAACTATCCGTAATACTTTATGTCTTCTTTATGGTCTGAATATATAATAATTGACCTTGTCCTATCCTGAAGTGTCTTACCACTAATCCGCACTTTTATTTTAGAACTATCCGCAATTGTCCCAGACTTCTTCAAGTTATAATTAGCTCAAAGAAGTCTACACTTCCTCTCCTGAAATTCCTGCAACTTTGTCCAAAAAACTCAGACAAATCGAATCTCTGACGTTGTTTTTCTACGCAGTATATTAGGGTAAATATAGTTGATCTTGTCTATAAATGAGCCGACTTGTCCTTATGATATTAGGCCTACTTGATCACTAAATATATAGGCCAACATTCCACCGTTAATGAGGGTGGACATGAAGGTTGTCTTTAGCCATTCCTTCAAGGATTCATGACAAGGTGTTGGAGCATATACTGATGACTAGACTCTTCGTATACATGACACTTAATTATACTTGTAACCAGAAGAAAAACCTAATAGACATCAAGAAGAAGTCTATTGACCTATAATAAAATTCTTGCTCATGAAACCCATGAAGAAAGTACAACAACAAAAAAAATTATTATATTTTTCTTCTTCTTTACATAAATACATTATTACATAGTCAATATGAAGACCAATCCTAGTTACTATTTTCAACACTCCCTCTTAACTAGGGAGGTATTCATATAGGTACATGGTCACTTTCAAATTGAAGAATCTCATAAGAAGAATTACATTGGTAATTGCATCTGTATAGCATAATATCAACCAGTATTGCTCTAGTTCATTGTCTTGACTAATAGCCCCATCTCTCACGAGACAATGGGATACAATGCTTGCAAGACACATGACTTATAGACACCATAGTCATTATCTCTCCAAGGTACATACCCGACCTAGGTGTTCCCAAAGTATGACCTTCTTGGACTATTATTCTCTTGGGCAGCTAGCCCTCAAAGAATATCGGTCCTCGACTACCCTTATCTTGAATTCCCTATCACATTCTCAAAGAGTATCGAATGCCAGATGATCACCCAATCCTCCATTCTGTCTTCCCAAGTGAATACCAGAATGATGTGTCTATCTCTCCCTCTTAGTTAGGGAGGATCTATTCCACAAGGGAATGTACTCATTCCTGTATAAGGAATGTACCTAAGCTCATTCTTAGGAATTACTGAGTTTATCACAAGTAAGAAACTTATCACCATGCTCCCTCTCAATCAGGGACCTGTAGCAGCAATGGTGAGACACCCAGTTGCTCACGAAAAATTCCTCCCCTCGATGTCATGGATTTCGATATTGAGGAATCTTCATATTTATCTCAATAGGGCACAAATCATCCATCACTTTCATTCATGAATCATCCATCACTTTCATTTATGAGTCATATAATCTACCAGAAAGTGATTCATCAGTCTTTATTGTCTTGTCCACCTTTTATGCCATGTTGCTTTCTTTCGAACCATCTCTAAGGATCTTACATCATTTCACATGATTAGCAACCCTGTACAAATTCATCCAGATAAACATATACATATGAACTTTTAAAAATAAAAGTTACCTCAGTGATGATATTTCACCATGACATATTCATGTAGGCACCGACATCCTCTATTCAGATCGACACATCTCCTAATGATACGTCTTCTGAAGGGTCTTCTTATTTACTAGACTTCTATCAAAGTATAAATATCCTCCAAGGAGATATTATAGTCACATATTCTTGGCTTATGAATGGTAACTGCCTCTTGACATGGTTGCACTTCTTGATCTCTTCCTTTTTGCACATCTTTATTCCATCAGTTTTTTTATCAGTGAGGTTTTCCTGGAGTTGTTTCACCAAGAGCTCCTACCATGCTACTATCATGATGCTATCAATATACATTGCTTCCTATCATACTATTTTGCAACCAACAGAAATCACTTAAACAGGAAGATAATCTTAATTATAATAGAGATCTTTCGCTTCTTCTTTCTTAGATTTATTTGCACCAGGTTCTTCCCTCATATCTGAGACATGGGCTTCTTCGCTTTTTCTCTTGTCCTTTTCAGATTTAGGACAATCTCATTTATAATTCCCAAGTTAATTACATCTAAAGCATCATATTTTGTCCAAGTATGATGGCTGCAAAGGCTTGATTCCCTTCAGTTGATCATGTATCAGCTTTGGCTTTCGATCTTGTTTCCTATATTTTACATAGAGACCATAAATCATGGAATGGTGTGGCTTCTTTCTTCCTGTATAAACTTGAACTGAAGTTTCCCCATTATTCTGGTAGAGCATTCAGCACCACTGTATTCATCTCAATATCAGACATTACTTCTCCCAATTCCTGCAATTGATCTCTTATTTCAGATATCCTCATAAAGTATGAAGTGATTCCTTCTTCTCTTAACAATTTCATTTTGTACAGTTCTTGTCTCAGAGAGATTGCTTCTCCTGCAGTACTCATAGAGAATAGCTCTACCAGTTTCTCATATATTTCTTTAGCAAAATTTAGCTTTAAAACATAGGGAATGAGTGAGTCCTTAATGGACTCAATGAGAATCCTTTGGGCTCTGATTTCTCCCTTCATGCACTTGGCATGAGCTGGAGCATCTTCTTTTGAGGGTTGAATTGTAGATCCTTTTATGTAGTCTATAACTTCGTCTTTAATTAGATTCAAATTTGTCCTCTTCTTCCAAGCATTAAATTTTGATGACCCAACCAGCTTGTTGCTCTCTTTACAATAAGTCATCTTGACATATTTAAGTAAGGTCATAGATACTTACTTGAGTGGAGTGGCTTGCATCTTCCTTGATGATGATGAAGATAAAGTCAGGAGCTTCTTCTAAGATTGAAATCTCCAAAGTAGGTGTTATTGGATCCTTGATGATAAAGGATATCTTTAAAAGATGATTTCCTCTTCCAACAATGCCTTGAATGTAAATATTTGATGGAAGAGATTATTTTCTTGAATGATTTGATCCTTTGAATGGGATAAAATATCTTTCTTGAAATAGCTTGAGAGTCTTCCTTTTCAACCCAAACTTTGATGTTCACCTCCTAGAGTGTCTTCATTGTCAAGTAGCCCTTTTGTTCAGCACCTTAGCTCTAATTCCATGTGGATAATTTAGAGGGTTGGTGATTAATTCAAATTCTCTTCTTGATAATTACTAGTGAGCTTACATGAGTTACTTATGTCTTCTCTTCTTTATCTTATATAGTCTTTCATCAAGTCAATTATCAAAATACACGAGACACAAAAAATTAGGCTCCTAGAGCCAGGGAAAAACCTCTCCCTCTTGGAGAGGAAAAATTGAAAAGAATTGTTCTTGTAGATCTTAAATGAAAAGCACCATGACCAGGAATAATACCCTTGACCTAGGAATACCTCCAAGACCTTGTCAATGCTTCTTTGTATGCTCACAATACTGATCCTTCTCTTCTGCACCAACTTGCACTGACATGCACCACCACTAGAGAACTTGGTCTCTAATTCTATCTTCCTTGATTTAGTCTTCGGCTACCCACACACCCCTTCTAGCTTGTTCGGATATTGTAGATAGGTTCACTTGAGATATATCTTTTATATACTATAAATAGGAAGGTAAATCACATATTTACCTTCCTTCTATTTTAGCACTTGCGATTCATATATACATTAACCAAACTTTAGACCTTTTTAACTTTGTTGTATCTCACAGTATGCCGTATGAATGCCTTTATTATATATGTATATCTCAAATATTTAGGGTGCATGTTACCATTGTTCTTCTTGCGTATATGGGCTCTCTTCAAACTGATCCATAATTCATTTACATTGATGTGCACTCTCTTCCTTCACTACTATCTGCAATACTTTATGTCTTCTTTATGGTTCGAATATATAATACTTGACCTTGTCCTAAAGTCTGTATTATATTACAGACTTACCAAAGTGCCTTACCATTGATCCACACTTTTATTTTAGAACTATCCGCAATTGTGCCAGACTTATTCACACTGTAATTACCTCAGAGAAGTCTGCACTTCTTGTCCTGAAATTCCTGCAACTCTGTCCAAAAAAATCAGACAAATCAAATCTGTGACATTGTTTTTTTCCACAGTATATTGGGGTATATATAATTGATCTTGTCTATAAATGAGCCGACTTGTCCTTATGATATTATCCCAACTTGATCACTGAATATATAGGCCAACATGTAGTGCATTTATTCCAGCGTTAATGAGGGTAGATATGAAGGTTGTCTTTAGCCATTCTTTCAAGGATTCATGACATGGTCTTGGAGCATATATTGATGACTATATTCTTCATATACATGAGACTTAATTATACTTGTAATCGGAAGACAAACCTAATATACATCAAGAGGAAGTCTATTGACCTATAATAAAAATCTTGCTCATCAAACCCATGAAGCAAGTACAACAAAAATACATTTTGTATCTTTGTCTTCTTCTTTACATAATTACATAATTGCATAATCAATTTGAAGACCGATCCTAGTTACACTTTTCAACACTCCCTCTTAACTAGGTAGGTATTCATATAGGTACATGGTCACTTTCAAATTGAATAATCTCATAATAAAAATGGGACTGGCAATCACATCTGTCTAGCATCATATCAACCAGCATTCTTCTGGTGAAAGGCCTAGACTAACAACCCCATCTCTCACAAGACAATGGGCTATAATGCTGGTGAGACACATGAATTATAGACACCATAATCATTGTCTCTCCAAGGCATATACTCCACCTAGGTGTTCCCAAAGTATGGCCTTCTTGGACTATTCTTCTCTTGGGTAGCTAGCCCTCAAAGAATATCGGTCCCCGACTACTCTTATCTTGAATGCCCTATCACATTCTCAAAGAGTATCGGATGCCAGATGATTACCCAATCCTCCATTCTCTCTTCCCAAGTGAAGACCATAATGATGTGTCTATCTCTCCCTCTCAGCTAGGGAGGATCTATTCCAAAAGGGAATGTACTCATTCCCGTATAAGGAATGTACCTAAGCTCATTCTTAGGAATTACCCAGCTTCTTCCGAGTAAGAAACTTATCACCAAGCTCTCTCTCAATCAGGGACCTAAAGCAGCAATGGTGAGACACCTAGTTGCTCATGAAGAATTACTCCCCTCGATGTCATCGATTTCGATATTGAGAAATATTCAACTTTATCTCAATAGAGCACAGATCATCCATCACTTTCATTCATGAGTCATGTCATCTACCAGAAATTGATTCATCGGTATTTCTTATCTGGTCCACCTTTTATGCCATGCTTCTTTCTTTCGAATCATCTCCAAGGATCCTACATCCTTTCACATGATTAGAAGCCTAGCACAAATTCATCCAAATAAACATATACGTATGAACTTTTAAAAACAAAAGTTACCTCAGTGATTATCTTTCACCATGACATCTTCCTGTAGGCATCGACATCCTCTATTTAGATTGACACATCTCCTAATGATATGTCTTGTCAAGGGTCTTCTTCTTTACCAGACTTCTATCAAAGTCTACATATCCTCCCATGAGATATTCTAGTTACATATTCTTGGCTTTCGAATGATAATTGCCTCTTGACATGGTTGCACTTCATGATCTCTTCCTTTCTGCACATCTTTATTCTCAGGACTTCCAATTTCCAGTTCCTTATTCATATACAACCGCCTCATATTCCATATGAGGATATATTATGTTGATTTCATTTGTTTGTGCATCGTGAGAGATCATACTTCTAAATTTCATTGCCTGCAACCATATGACATGACTACATAGCATCCGGTGTCAGCATATAAATATATATACCTCATACATTTTTCCTTGGGTCATCCTCTAGCAATTTTATTAGAATTAGGAACTTTATTCCATTAACCTGCTTCATCAATATGTCATCACATCATAATCCCAAAATTTTGTAGCATTGAATTCTTTGAGGAAACCTTTCTACTTTCTTTCTAATCAGTGAATTCATAGAGAATTCCATTAGAAACTGTCAGCACATGTTTCCATGATGACCCTTGATCTTGATGACTGCCTTCCATCAATATTGTTATCAATGAGGTTTTCCTAGAGTTGTTTCACCAAGAGCTCCTACCATGCTTCTATCATGATGCTATCAATATACATTGCTTCTTATCATACTATTTTACAACCAACAGAAATCACTTAAAGAGGAAGATGATGTCAAACATAATAGAGATCTTTCACTTATTATTTCTTAGATTTATTTGCATCACGTTCTTACAGTGTATCTGAGACATGGGCTTCTTCCTTTTTTCTCTTGTCCTTTTCAGATTTAGGACAATCTCTTTTATAATGCCCAAGTTCATTACATCCAAAGCATCGTACTTTGTCCATATTTTTACTTTTATTATGAGGACCAAATTTTCCAAATCTTCCTTTCTTCCTACATATGGTTGCAAAGGCTTGATTCCCTTCACTTGATCCTATATCAGCTTTGGCTTTCAAACTTGTTTCCTCTATCTTACATATAAACCATAAGTCATGGAATGGTGTGGCTTCTTTCTTCCTGTATAAACTTGAAGTGAAGTTTCCACAGTCTTCTGGTAGAGCATTCAGCACCACTGTAGTCATCTCAGTAACAAACATTATTTCTCCCAATTCCTGCAGTTGGTCTCTTATTTCAGAAATCCGCATAAAGTATGAAGTGATTACTTCTTCTCTTGACAATTTCATTTTGTATAGTTCTTGTCTCAGATAGATTTCTTCTCGTGCAGTACTCACAGAGAATAGCTTTACCAGTTTCTCATATTTTTCTTTTGCAGACTTTATTTTTGATACATAGGTAATGAATGAGTCCTTAATGGATTCAATGAGAATCCTTTGGGCTCTGATTTCTCCCTTCGTGTACTTGGCATGAGTTGGAGCATCTTCTTTTTAGGTTTGAATTGTAGATCCTTAGATGTATTCCATAACTTCGTCTTCAATTTGATTCAAATTTTTCCTCTTCTTCCAAGCACTAAATTTTGATGACCCAACCAGCTTGTTGCTCTCTTTAAAATAAGTCATCTTAACAGATTTAACTAAGTTCATAGATACTTACTTGAGTAGAGTGGCTTGCAGCTTCCTTGATGATGATGAAGATAAATTTAGGAGCTTCTTTTAAGATTGAAATCTCCTAAGTAGGTGTTCTTGGATCCTTGATGATAAAGGATATCTTCAAAAGTTGATGTTCTCTTCCAACAATGTCTTGAATGTAAATCTTCGATGGCGGAGATTATTTTCTTTAATGAGTTTATCCTTTGAATGGGATAGAAGATCTTTCTTGAAAGAACTTGAGAGTATTCCTTTTCAACCCAAACTTTGATCTTCGCTTGCTGGAGTGTCTTCTTTATCAAGTAGCCCTTGTGTTCAACACCTTAGCTCTGATTCCATGTGGAGAATTTAGAGGGTTGGTTATTAATTCAAATTCTCTTCTTGATAATTACTTGTGAGCTTACTTAAGTTACTTATGTCCTCTCTTCTTTAGCTTATTTAGTATTTCATCAAGTCAATTATCAAAATACACGAGACACAAAAGATTAGGCTCCTAGAGCCAGGTAAAAACCTCTCCCTCTTGGAGAGGAAAACTAGATAGGAATTCTTCTTATAGTCTTAAAATGACAAGTACCATGACCAGGACTCAGACCCTTGACCTAGGAGTGCCTCCAAGACCTTTTCAATGCTTCTTTGTATGCTCACAATGTTGATCCTTCTCTTCTGCACCAACTTGCACTGACCTGCACCACCACTATATAAATCGATCTCTAATACTATCTTCCTTGATTTAGTCTTCAGTTACCCAAACACTCCTTCTAGCTTGTTCCAATATTATAAATGGGTTCACTTGAGATATATCTTTTATATACTGTAAATAGGAAGGTAAATCACAGATTTACCTTCCTTCTATTTTATCACTTGCGATTCAGATATACATTAACAAAACTTCAGACCTTTTTAACTTTGTTGTATCTCATACTATGTTGTATGAATGAATTTCTTAGATAGATGTATATCTTAGATACTTAGGGTGCACGTTACCATTGTTCTTTTTGCGTATATAGGCTCTCTTCAAACCGATCTGCAATTCCTTGACATTGATCTGCACTCTCTTCCTTCAGAACTATCTGGAATAATTTCTGTCTTCTTTTTGGTTCGAATAATTAATACTTGACCCTCTCCTGAAGTGCGTATTAAATTATAGAAATGCCGAAGTGTCTTACCACTGATCCACACTTTTATTTTAGAACTATCCACAATTGTACCAGACTTCTTCACGCTGTAATTACCTCAGAGAAGTCCACACTTCCTGTCCTGAAATTCCTACAACTCTGTCTGAAAAACTCAGATAAATTGAATCTGTCATGTTGTTTTTATGCGCAATATATTGGGGTATATATAGTTGATCTTGTCTATAAATGAGTTGACTTATCCTTATGATATTAGGCCAACTTGATCACTAAATATATAGGCCAACATGTAGTGCATTCTTTCCAGCGTTAATGAGGGTGGACATGAAGGTTGTCTTTAGCCATTCCTTCAACGATTCATGACAAGGTCTTGGAGCATATATTGATGACTAGACTCTTCGTATACGTGACACATAATTATACTTGTAACCAGAAGACAAACCTAATAGACATCAAGAAGAATTATATTGACCTATAATAAAAATATTTCTCGTGAAACCCATGAATCAAGTACAACAAAAACACATTCTATTATCTTTGTCTTCTTCTTTACATAAATACATAATTACATAGTCAATATGAAAACTGATCCTAGTTAAAATTTTCAACACTCCCTCTTAACTAGGGAGTTAACATCGTCACTTTCAAATTGAATAATCTCATAAGAAGAATCAGATTGGTAATCGCGTTTGTATAGCATCATATCAACTAGCACTGTTCTAGTGCAAGGCCTTGATTAAAAAACCCATATTTCCTGAGACAATGGGCTACAATATTGGAGAGACACAAGACTTATAGACACCATAGTCATTGCCTCTCCAAGGTACATACTCCACCCAGGTGTTCCCAAAGTATGACCTTCTTGTACTATTATTCTCTTGGGTAGCTAGCCCTCAAAAAATATCAGCCCCTGACTACTCTTATCTTGAATGTGATATCACATTCTCAAAGACTATTGAATGCCAGGTGATTACCCAATCCTCCATTATGTCTTCCCAAGCGAAGACCATAATGATGTGTCTATCTCTCCCTCTCAACCAGGGAGTAACTATTCCACAAGGGAATGTACTCATTCCTATATAAGGAATGTACCTAACCTCATTCTTAGGAATTACCCAATTTCTTCCAAGTAAGAAATGTATCACTAGGCTCCCTCTCAATCAGGGATCTATAGCAGCAATTGTCATACACCCAGTTGCTCATTAAAAATTCCTCCCCTTGATGTCATGGATTTCGATATTGAGGAATCTTCAACTTTAGCTCAATAGGGCACAAATCATCCATCACTTTCATTCATGAGTCATGTCATCTACCAGAAAGTGATTCATCAGTCTTTCTTATCCGGTCCAACTTTTATGCCACGTTGTTTTCTTTTGAATCATCTCTAAGGATTTTATAGCCTTCCTTTCACATGATTAGAAACCCTGCACAAATTCATCTAGATAAACATATACATATGAACTTTTAAAAACAAAATTTACCTTAGTGATGATCTTTCACCATGACATATTCCTGTTGGCATCATCATCCTCTATTCAGATTGACACATCTCTTAATGATATGTATTTTCAAGGGTCTTCTTCTTTACCAGACTTCTATCAGAGTCAACATATCCTCCCAGGAGATATTTTAGTCACATATTCTTGGCTTTCGTATGATAACTGCCTCTTGACATGGTTTCACTTCATGATCTCTTCCTTTATGCACATCTTTATTCCCAAGAACTTCCAATTTCCATTTCCTTGTTCATATAAAACCACCTCATATTCCATATGCGGATATATTATGTTTATTTCATTTGTATGTGCGTTGTGAGAGATCATACTTCTAAAGTTAATTGTCTACAACCATGTGAAATGACTACATAGCATCCACTATCGGCATATAAATATATATACCTCGTACCTTTTTGCTTTGAGTCATCCTCTATAAATTTTATTAGAATGGGGAACTTAATTCCATTGAACTGCTTCATCAATATGTCATCACATCCTAATCCCATAACTTTGTAGCATTGAATTCTTTGATGAAACCTTTCTTCTTTCTTTCTAACCAGTGAATTCATAGAGAATTCCATTAGAAACTATTAGCACCTGTTTCCATGATGACCCTTGATCTTGATGATTGCCTTCCATCAATATTGTTATCAGTGAGATTTTACCGAAGTTGTTTCACCAAGAGCTCCTACCATGCTTCTATCATGATGTTATCAATATACATTGCTTCCTATCATACTATTTTACAACCAACAGAAATCACTTAAAGAGGAGGATGTTCTCAATCATAACAGAGATATTTTTCTTTTTCTTTCTTAGATTTCTTTGCATTAGGTTCTTCCCTCATATATGAGACATGGTATTCTTCCATTTTTCTCTTGTCCTTTTCAGATTTATCTTTTATAATTCTCAATTTCATTACATCCAAAGCATTGTACTTTGTCCATATTTCTTATTTTATTCTGAGGACCAAATTTTTTGAATCTTCCTTTCTTCCTGGATATGGATGCAAAGGCTTGATTCCCTTCACTTGATCCTGTATCAGCTTTGGATTTCAATCTTGTTTCCTCTGTTTTACATAGAGACCATAAATCATGGAATGATGTGGCTATTTTCTTCCCGTATAAATTTGACGTGAAGTTTCCCCATTTTCTGGTATAGCATTTAGCACCATTGTAGTCATCTCAGTATCAGACATTACTTCTCCCAATTCCTATAGTTGGTCTCTTATTTCAGAAATCCTCATAAAGTATGAAGTGATTACTTCTTCTCTTGACAATTTCATTTTGTATAGTTCTTGTCTCAAAGAGATTGCTTCTCCTGTAGTATAGAGAATAGCTTTACCAGTTTCTCATATATTTCTTTAGTAGTCTATATTTTTGATACATGAGGAATGAGTTAGTCCTTAATGGATTCAATGGTAATCCATTGGGCTCTAATTCTCCCTTCATGTACATGGCATGAGCTGGGGAATCTTATTTTGAGGGTTGAATTGTAGATCCTTCGATGTAGTCCATAACTTCGTCTTCAATTAGATTCAAATTTGTCCTCTTCTTCCAAGCACTAAAGTTTGATGACCCAACCAGCTTGTTGCTCTCTTTACAATAATTAATCTTAACAGATTTAAGTAAGGTTATAGATACTTACTTGAGTAGAGTGGCTTGTACCTTCCTTTATGATGATGAAGATAAAGTCAGGAGCTTCTTTTAATATTTAAATCTCCAAAGTAGGTGTTCCTGGATCCTTGATGATAAAGGATATATTCAAAATATGATGTAATATTCCAACAATGTCTTGAATGTAAATCTTTGATGGCAAAGATTATTTTCTTTAATGAGTTTATCCTTTGAATGGGATAGAAGATCTTTCTTGAAAGAACTTGAGAGTCTTCCTTTTCAACCCAAACTTTCATCTTTGCTTGTTGAAGTGTCTTCCTTGTCAAGTACCCCTTGTGTTTAGCACCTTAGCTCTGATTCCATGTGGAGAATTCAGAGGGTTGGTTGTTAATTCAAATTCTCTTATTGATAATTACTTTTGACCTTACTTGAGTTACTTATGTCTTCTCTTATTTAGATTATTTAGTATTTCATCAAGTCAATTATCAAAATACACGAGACACAAAAAATTAGGCTGCTAGAGCCAGGGCAAAACCTCTCCCTCTTGGAGAGGAAAACCCAAAAGGAATTCTTCTTATAGATCTTAAAATGACAAGTACCATGACCAGGACTCAGACCCTTGACATAGGAATGCCTCCAAGACCTTTTCAATACTTCTTTGTATGCTCACAACGTTGATCCTTCTCTTCTGCACCAACTTGCACTTACCTACACCACCATTAAAGAACTCTGTCTCTAATTCTACCTTCCTTGTTTTAGTCTTTGGTTACCCAAACACTCCTTCTAGCTTGTTCCAATATTGTAGATAGGTTCACTTGAGATATATATTTTATATACTATAAATAGGAAGGCAAATCACAGATTTACCTTCCTTCTATTTTAGCACTTGTGATTCAGATATACATTAACAAAACTTCGGACCTTTTTAAATTTGTTGTATCTCATAGTATGGCGTATGAATGCCTTTCTTAGATAGATGTATATTTGAGATATTTAGGGTGCACGTTACCATTGTTCTTGTTGCGTATATAGGCTCTCTTAAAACCGATCCGCAATTCCTTTAAATTGATCTGCACTCTCTTCCTTCAGAACTATCCGGAATACTTTCTATCTTCTTTTTGGTCCGAATATTTAATACTTGACCCTGTCCTGAAGTGTGTATTATATTACAAAAATGTCGAAGTGTCTTACCACTGATCCACACTTTTATTTTAGAACTGTCCACAATTGTCCCAGACTTCTTCACCCTGTAATTACCTCAGAGAAGTCTGCACTTCCTGTCCTAAAATTCCTACAACTCTGTTCGAAAAACTCAAACAAATTGAATCTGTCATGTTGTTTTTCTGCGCAGTATATTGGTGTATATATAGTTGATCTTGTCTATAAATGAATTGACTTATTCTTATGATATTATGCCAACTTGATCATTAAATATATAGGCCAACATGTAGTGCATTTATTCCAGTGTTAATGATGGTGGACATGAAGGTTGTCTTTAGCCATTCCTTAAAGGATTCATGACAAGGTCTTGGAGCATATATTGATGACTAAACTCTTCGTATACATGATACTTAATTATACTTGTAACCAGAAGACAAACCTAATAGACATCAATAAGAAGTATATTGACATATAATAAAAATCTTGCTCGTGAAACCCATGAATCAAGTACAACAAAAATACATTTTATTATCTTTGTCTTCTTCTTCATAAATACATAATTACATAGTTAATATGAAAATTGATCCTAGCTACACCTTTCAACACTCCCTCTTAACTAGGGAGGTATTCATATAGGTACATCGTCACTTTCAAATTGAATAATCTCATAAGAAGAATCGGATTGGTAATCGCATCTATATAGCATCATATCAACCAGCACTGTTCTAGTGCAAGGCCTTGACTAACAACCCCATCTCTCATGAGATAATGGGCCACAATGTTGGCGAGACACAAGACTTATAGACACCATAGTCATTGCCTCTCCAAGGTACATGCTCCACCTAGGTGTTCCCAAAGTATGACCTTCTTGTACTATTCTTCGCTTGGGTAGCTAGCCCTCAAAGAATATCGGTCCCCGACTACTCTTATCTTGAATGCGATATCACATTCTCAAAGAGTATTGAATGCCAAATGGTCAGCCAATCCTCCATTATGTCTTCCCAAGCGAAGACCATAATGATGTGTCTATCTCTCCCTCTCAACCAGGGAGGATCTATTCCACAAGGGAATGTACTCATTCCTATATAAGGAATGTACCTAAGCTCATTCTTAGGAATTACCCAATTTCTTCCCAGTAAGAAACGTATCACTAGGCTCCCTCTCAATCAGGGACCTGTAGCAGCAATGGTGATACACCTAGTTTCTCATTAAGAATTCCTCCCCTCGATGTCATGGGTTTCGATATTGAGGAATCTTCAACTTTAGCTCAATAGGGCATAGATCATCCATCACTTTCATTCATGAGTCATGTCATCTATGAGGAAGTGATTCGTTAGTATTTCTTATTTGGTCCAACTTTTATGCCATGTTGTTTTCTTTTGAATCATCTCCAAGGATCTTACATCCTTTCACATGATTAGCAACCCTGCACAAATTCATCTAGATAAACATATACATATGAAATTTTAAAAACAAAAGTTACCTCAGTGATGATCATTCACCATGACATATTCCTATAGGCATCAGCATCTTCTATTCATATTGACACATCTCCTACTGATATGTATTTTCAAGGGTCTTCTACTTTACCAAACTTCTACCAGAGTCAACATATCCTCCCAAGAGATATTCTAGTCACATATTCTTGGCTTTCGGATGATAATTGCCTCTTGATAGGGTTTCACTTCATGATCTCTTCCTTTATGCACATCTTTATTCCCAGGAACTTCCAATTTCCAGTTCCTTGTTCATATACAACCACCTCATATTCCATATGCGGATATATTATGTTGATTTCATTTGAATGTGCGTTGTGAGAGATCATACTTCTAAAGTTAATTGCCTGCAACCATGTGAAATGACTACATAGCATCCAGTGTCGGCATATAAATATATATACCTCATACCTTTTTCCTTTGAGTCATCCTCTAGCAATTTTATTAGAATGGGGAACTTAATTCCATTGACTTGGTTCATCAATATGTCATCACATCCTAATCCCATAATTTTGTAGCATTGAATTCTTTGATGAAATGTTTCTGCTTTCTTTCTAACTAGTGAATTCATAGAGAATTCCATTAGAAATTGTCAGCACCTGTTTCCATGATGACCCTTGATCTTGATGACTGCCTTCCATCAGTATTGTTATCAGTGAGGTTTTACCAGAGTTGTTTCACCAAGAGCTCCTACCATGCTTCTATCGTGATGCTATCAATATACATTGCTTCCTATCATAATATTTTACAACCAACAAAAATCACTTAAAGAGGAGGATGATCTCAATCATAATAGAGATCTTTCGCTTCTTCTTTCTTAGATTTATTTGCATTAGGCTCTTCCCTCATATATGAGACATGGGATTCTTCCCTTTTTCTCTTTTCTTTTTCAGATTTAGGATAATATCTTTTATAATTCCTAATTTCATTACATCCAAAGAATTGTACTTTTTCCATATATCTTATTTTATTCTGAGGACCAAATTTTCTGAATCTTCCTTTCTTCATGGATATGGCTGCAAAGGCTTGATTCCCTTCACTTGATCTTGTATCAACTTTGGATTTCAATCTTGTATCCTCTATTTTACATAGAGACCATAAATCATGGAATGATGTGGCTTCTTTCTTCCCGTATAAACTTGACATGAATTTTCCCCATTCTTCTAGTAGAGAATTCAGCACCACTGTAGTCATCTCAGTATCAGACATTACATCTCCCAATTCCTGTAGTTTGTCTCTTATTTCAGAAATCCTCATAAAGTATGAAGTGATTACTTCTTCTCTTGATAATTTAATTTTGTATAGTTATTGTCTCAGAGAGATTGCTTCTCCTGTAGTATAGAGAATAGCTCTACCAGTTTCTCATATATTTCTTTAGCAGTCTATATTTTTGATACATAAGGAATGAGTTAGTACTTAATGGATTCAATGGTAATCCATTGGGCTCTGGTTCTCCCTTCATGTACATGTCATGAGCTGGAGAATCTTATTTTGAGGGTTGAATTGTAGATCCTTCAATGTAGTCCAAAACTTCGTCTTCAATTAGTTTCAAATTTGTCCTCTTCTTCCAAGCACTAAAGTTTGATGACCCAACCAGCTTGTTTCTCTCTTTACAATAATTCATCTTGACAAATTTAAGTAAGGTCATAGATACTTACGTGAGTAAAGTGGCTTGCAGCTTCCTTGATGATGATGAAGATAAAGTCAGGAGCTTCTTTTAAGATTGAAATCTCCAAAGTAGGTGTTCTTGGATCCTTGATGATAAAGGATATCTTCCAAAGATGATGTCCTCTTCCAACAATATCTTTAATGTAAATTTTTTATGGTAGAGATTATTTTCTTTAATGAGTTTTTCCTTTGAATGGGATAGAAGATCTTTCTTGAAATAACTTGAGAGTCTTCCTTTTCAACCCAAACTTTGATCTTCGCTTCCTGGAGTGTCTTATTTGTCAAGTAGCCCTTGTGTTCAGCACCTTAGCTCTGATTCCATGTGGAGAATTCAGAGGGTTGGTTATTAATTCAAATTCTCTTCTTGATAATTACTTGTGAGATTACTTGAGTTTCTTATGTCTTCTCTTATTTAGCTTATTTAGTATTTCATCAAGTCAATTATCAAAATACACGAGACACAAAATTTAGGCTCCTTGAGCCAGGGAAAAACCTCTCCCTCTTGGAGAGGAAAACCCGAAATGAATTCTTCTTATAGATCTTAAAATGACAAGTACCATGACTAGGACTCAGACCCTTGACCTAGGAATGCCTCCAAGACCTTTTCAATACTTCTTTGTATGCTCACAACGCTGATCCTTCTCTTCTGCACCAACTTGCACTGACTTGCACCACCACTAGAGAACTCGGTCTCTAATTCTATCTTCCTTGATTTAGTCTTCGGTTACCCAAACACTCCTTCTAGCTTGTTCCAATATTGTAGATAGGTTCACTTGAGATATATCTTTTATATACTGTAAATAGGAAGGTAAATCACATATTTAACTTCCTATCATACTATTTTACAACCAACAGAAATCACTTAAAGAGGAGGATGATCTCAATCATAATAGAGATCTTTTGCTTCTTCTTTCTTAGATTTATTTGCATTAGGTTCTTCCCTCATATACGAGACATGGGTTTCATCCCTTTTTCTCTTGTACTTTTCACATTTAGGACAATATCTTTTATAATTCCCAAATTCATTACATCCAAAGCATTGTACTTTGTCCATATTTCTTATTTTATTCTAAGGACCAAATTTTCTGAATCTTCCTTTCTTCCTGGATATGGTTGCAAAGGCTTGATTCTCTTCACTTGATCCTGTATCAGCTTTGGATTTCAATATTGTTTCCTCTATTTTACATAGAGATCATAAATCATGGAATGACGTGGCTTCTTTCTTCCCGTATAAACTTGACGTGAAGTTTCCCCATTCTTCTCGTAGAGCATTCAGCACCACTGTAGTCATCTCAGTATCAGACATTACTTCTCCCAATTCCTGCAGTTGGTCTCTTATTTCAGAAATCCTCATAAAGTATGAAGTGATTACTTCTTCTCTTGAAAATTTCATTTTGTATATTTCTTGTCTCAGAGAGATTGCTTCTCCTGTAGTATAGAGAATACCTCTACTAGTTTCTCATATATTTATTTAGCAATCTATATTTTTTATACGTAAGGAATGAGTGAGTCCTTAATGAGTTCAATGGTAATCCATTGGGCTCTGATTCTCACTTCATGTACATGGCATGAGCTAGAGAATATTTTTTGTTGGTTTGAATTGTAGATCCTTCGATGTAGTCCATAACTTCGTCTTCAATTAGATTCAAATTTGTCCTCTTCTTCCAGGCCCTAAAGTTTGAGGACCCAACCAGATTGTTGCTCTCTTTACAGTAATTCATCTTGACAGATTTAAGTAAGGTCATAGATACTTACTTGAGTAGAGTGGCTTGCAGCTTCCTTGATGATGATGAAGGTAAATTCAGGAGCTTATTCTAAGATTGAAATCTCCAAAGTAGGTGTTCTTGGATCATTGATGATAAAGGATATCTTCAAAATATGATGTCCTCTTCCAACAACGTCTTTAATGTAAATCTTTGATGGCAGAGATTATTTTCTTGAATGAGTTGATCCTTTGAATGGGATAGAGGATATTTATTGGAATAGCTTGAGAGTCTTCCTTTTCAACCCAAACTTTGATGTTCGCTTCTTGGAGTGTCTTCTTTGTCAAGAAGCCCTTTTGTTCAACACCTTAGCTCTAATTACATGTGGAGAATTTAGAGGGATGGTGATTAATTTAAATTCTCTTCTTGATAATTACTTGTGAGCTTACTTGAGTTACTTATGTCTTATCTTATTTAGTTTATTTAGTTTTTCATCAATTCAATTATCAAAATACACGAGACACAAAAAATTAGGCTCCTAGAGCCAGGGCAAAACCTCTCCCTCTTGGAGAGGAAAACCCGAAAGGAATTATTCGTAGAGATCTTCAAATGACAAGTACCATGACCAAGACAAGTACCAAGTACCATGACCAAGACCTTGTCAATGCTTCTTTGTATGCTCACAACGTTTATCCTTCTCTACTGTACCAAATTACACTGACCTGCACCACCACTAGAGAACTCGGTCTATAATTATATCGTCCTTGATTTAGTATTCGGTTACCCTAACACTCCTTCTAGCTTTTTCAGATATTGTAGACAAGCTTACTTGAGATATATATTTTATATACTGTAAATAGGAAGGTAAATCACAGATTTACCTTCCTTCTATTTTAGCACTTGCGATTCAAATATACATTAACCAAACTTCAGACCTTTTTAACTTTTTTGTATCCCAAAGTATGTTGTATAAATGCCTTTCTTAGATAGATGTATATCTGAGATATTTAGGGTGCACGTTACCACTGTTCTTGTTGCATATATAGGATTTCTTCAAATTGATCCGCAATTCCTTTAAAGTGATATGCACTCTCTTCCTTCAGAACTATCTACAATACTTTTTGTCTTCTTTATGGTCAGAATATATAATACTTGACCCTATCATGAAGTCCGTATTATATTACATAAATTCCAAAGTGTCTTACCGCTAATCTGCAATTTTATTTCAGAACTATCCACAATTTTCCCAAACTTCTTCAAAATATAATTACCTCAGAGAAGTCTGCACCTCCTGTCCTGAAATTCTTGCAACTCTTTCCAAAAAACTTAGACAAATCGAATCTGTGACATTTTTCTACGCAGTATACTGGGGTATATATAGTTGATCATGTCTATAAACGAGTCGACTTTTCCTTATGATATTAGGCTGACTTGATCACTGAATATATAGGACGACATGTAGTGCATTTATTCTAGCATTAACGAGGGTGGACATGAAGGCTCTCCTTAGCCATTCCTTCAAGGATTCATGACAAGGTCTTGGAGCATATATTGATGACTAGAATCCTCGTATACATGACACTTAATTATACTTGTAACCAGAAGACAAACCTAAAAGACATCAAGAATAAGTCTATTGACCTATAATAAAAATATTGCTCATGAAACCCATGAAGCAAGTACAACAAAAATACATTTTATTATCTTTGTCTTCTTCTTTACATAAATACTTAATTACATAGTCAATATGAAGACTGATCCTAGTTACACTTTTCAACACTCCCTCTTAACTAGGGAGGGATTCATATAGGTACATGGTCACTTTCAAATTAAAGAAGCTCATAAGAAGAATCGGATTGGTAATCACATCTGTATAACATCATATCAACCAACATTGTTCTAGTGCAATGCCTTGACTAACAACCCCATCTCTCAAGAGACAATGGGCTACAATACTGGCAAGACACATACTCCACCCAGGTGTTCCCAAAGTATGACCTTCTTGGACTATTCTTCTCTTGGGTATCTAGCCCTCAAAGAATATCGATCCCAGAATACTCTTATCTTGAATGCCCTATCATATTCTCAAAGAGTATAGAATGCCAAATGATTACCCAATCCTCCATTCTATCTTCCCAAGTGGAGACCAAAATGATATGTCTATCTCTCCCTCTCAGTTAGGGATGATCTATTCCACAAGGGAATGTACTCATTCCTTTATAAGGAATGTACCTAAGCTCATTCTTAGGAATTACCTAGTTTCTTCCAAATAAGAAACTTATCACCAGGCTCTCTCTCAATCAGGGACCTGCAACAACAATGGTGAGACATCCAGTTGCTCATGAAGAATTCCTCCCCTCGATATCATGCATTTCGATATTGAGGAATCTTCAACTATAGCTCAATAGGGCACAGATCATCCATCACTTTCATTCATGAATCATGCCATCTACCAGAAAGTGATTCATCAGTATTTCTTATCTAGTCCACCTTTTATGCCATGTTGCTTTCTTTTGAATCAGATCCAAGGATCTTACATCCTTTCACATGATTAGAAGCCATGCACAAATTCATCCAGATAAACATATATGTATGAACTTTTAAATACAAAATTTACCTTAGTGATAATCTTTCACCACGACATCTTCCTATAGAAATCGACATCCTCTATTTAGATTGACATGTCTCCTAATGATATGTCTTGTCAAGGGTATTCTTCTTTACCAGACTTCTATTAGAGTCTACATATCCTCACACCAGATATTCTAGTCACATATTCTTGGCTTCCGGATGATAACTTCTCTTGACATGGTTGCACTTCATGATCTCTTCCTTTTTGCACATATTTATTCCCAGGAGCTTCCAATTTCCAATTCCTTGTTCATATACAACTGCCTCATATTCCATATGAGGATATATTATGTTGATTTCATCTGTCTGTGCATCGTGAGAGATCATACTTCTAAAGTTAATTTTCTGCAACCATGTGACATGAATACATATCATCCAGTGTCAGCATATACATATATATACCTCATATCTTTTTCCTTTGAGTCATCCTGTAGCAATTTTATTAGAATGAGGAACTTCATTCCATTGACCTACTTCATCAATATGTCATCACATCCTAATCCCAAAATTTTGTAGCATTGAATTCTTTGATGAAACCTTTGAGCTTTCTTTCTAACTAGTGAATTCATAGAGAATTCTATTGGAAATTGTCAGCACCTGTTTCCATGATGAACCTTGATCTTGATGACTGCGTTCCATTAGTATTGTTATCAGTGAGGTTTTCCCGGAGTTGTTTCGCCAAGAGCTCCTACCATGCTTCTATCATGATGCTATCAATATGCATTGCTTCCTATCATACTATTTCAAAACCAACATAAATCACTTAAAGAGGAAGATGATCTCAATCATAATAGAGATATTTCGCTTCTTCTTTCTTAGATTTCTTTGCATCATGTTCTTCCCTCATATCTGAGACATGGGATTCTTCCCTTTTTCTCTTGTCCTTTTTAGATTTAGGACAATATCTTTTATAATGTCCAAGTTCATTACATCCAAAGCATCATACTTTGTCCATATTTATTCTTTTATTCTGAGGACCAAATTTTTTGAATCTTCCTTTCTTCCTAGATATGGCTACAAAGGCTTGATTCCCTTCACTTGATCCTGTATCACCGTTGGATTTCAATCTTGTTTCCTCTATTTTACATAGATACCATAAATCATGGAATGGTGTGGCTTATTTCTTCCCGTATAAACTTGAAGTGAAGTTTACCCATTCTTTTGGTAGAGCATTCAGCACCACTGTAGTCATCTCAATATCAGACATTACTTCTCCCAATCCCTACAGTTGTTCTCTTACTTTAGAAATATTCATAAAGTATGAAGTGATTCCTTCTTCTCTTAACAATTTCATTTTGTATAGTTCTTTTCTCAAAGAGATTGCTTCTCCTTCAGTACTCACAGAGAATAACTTTACCAGTTTCTCATATCTTTCTTTAGCATAGTTTAGTTTTGATACACAGGGAATGAGTGAGTCCTTAATGGATTCAATGAGAATCATCTGGGCTCTGATCTCTCCCTTCATGTACTTGGCATGAGATAGAGCATCTTCTTTTGAGGGTTGAATTGTAGATCCTTCGATGTAGTCCATAACTTCGTCTTCAATTAGATTCAAATTGTCCTCTTCTTCCAAGCACTAAAGTTTGATGACCCAACCAACTTGTTGTTCTCTTTACAATAAGTTATCTTGACATATTTAAGTAAGGTCAAAGATACTTACTTGAGTAGATTGGCTTGCAGCTTCCTTGATGATGATGAAGACAAATTCAGGAGCTTCTTCTAAGATTGAAATCTCCAAAGTAGGTGTTCTTGGATCCTTGATGATAAAGGATATCTTAAAAAGATGATGTCCTATTCCAACAATGTCTTGAATGTAAATATTTGATGGAAAAGATTATTTTCTTGAATGAGTTGATCCTTTGAATGTGATAGAAGATATTTCTTGAAATAGGTTGAGAGTCTTCCTTTTCAACCCAAACTTTGATCTTTGCTTCCTAGAGTGTCTTCTTTGTAAAGTAACCCTAGTGTTCAGCACCTTACCTCTAATTCCATGTGGAGAATTTAGAGGGTTGGTGATTAATTCAAATTCTCTTCTTGATAATTAATTGTGAGCTTACTTGAGTTACTTATGTATTCTCTTATTTAGCTTATTTAGTCTTTCATCAATTCAATTATCAAAATACACAAGACAAAAAAAATTAGGCTCCTAGAGCCAGGGCAAAACCTCTCCCTCTTGGAGAGGAAAACCTAAAAGGAATTCTTCTTATAGATCTTCAAATTACAAGTACCATGACCAGGACTTAGACACTTGACCTAGGAATTTCTCCAAGACCTTTTCAATGCTTCTTTGTATGCTCACAGCGTTGATCCTTCTCTTCTGCACCAACTTGCACTGACTCGCACCACCACTAGAGAACTCGGTCTCTAATTCTATCTTCCTTGATTTAGTCTTTGGTTTCCCAAACACTCCTTATAGCTTGTTCAGATATTGTAGATAGGTTCACTTGAGATAAATCTTTTATATATTGTAAATAGGAAGGTAAATCATATTTAACTTCCTTCTATTTTAGCACTTGTGATTCAGATATACATTAACCAAACTTCAAACCTTTTTAAATGTGTTGTATCTCATAGTATTTCTTATGAATGCCTTTCTTAGATATATGTATATCTCATATATTTAGGGTGCATGTTACCAATGTTCTTGTTACATATATAGGCTCTCTTCAAACTGATCCACAATACCTTTACAGTGATCCGCACTCTCTTCCTTCAGAACTATTCTCAATACTTTATGTCTTCTTTATGGTCCGAATATATAATACTTGACCCTGTCCTCAAGTCCGTATTATATTACTGACTTGCCGAACTGTCTTACCATTGATCTGCATTTTATTTCAGAACTATTTGCAATTTCCCAAACTTCTTCACATTGTAATTACCTCATAGAATTTCGCACTTGCTCTCTAAAATTCCTGCAATTTTGTCCGAAAAACTCAGACAAATCGAATCTGTGACGTTGTTTGTCTGCACAGTGTACTGGGGTATATATAGTTGATCCTGTCTATAAATGAGCCAACTTGTCCTTATGATATTAGGACAACTTGATCACTAAATATATAGGCTGACATGTAGTGCATTTATTCCAGCGTTAATGAGGGTGGACATGAAGGGTGTCTTTAGCCATTCCTTCAAGGATTCATGACAAGGTCTTGGAGCATATATTGATGACTACATTATTCGTATACATGAGACTTAATTATACTTGTAACCAGAAGGAAAACCTAATAGACATAAGGAATAATTCTATTAACCTATAATAAAAATATTTCTCATGAAACCCATGAAGCAAGCACAACAAAAATACATTTTATTATCTTTGTCTTCTTCTTTACATAAATAGATAATTACATAGTCAATATGAAGACCGATCCTAGTTACGCTTTTAAACAATAAGGTGGGTTTTCAATCCAATTTCAGAGTCTATTAAATCATGTTTGACATTTCTTTTGTTCTCATCATCAATTTCATCTATACCTTTTCGCCATTAGAAGGCATTTCTTGTAGCAACTTTGTCAAATCTGATTTTAAACCATTCTTCAAATCTTCCATGTTTCCTTTCATTTTTACTTCTATACCATCCATATTAGCTTTCATTTCATCTTCAAAACATCCATCTTAGCTTATATGTTTGCTTTTAAACCATGCATGTGACCTTTTAGTTGATCTTTGGTTGCTCTTTATGAGAGTGAAATTTGTTGCACTTGGTCTCGTAATTTTGACATATCTTGCTACAATTCTTCCTTTTCATGCATCGTAGTAGATATTTATGAGGGATTAATCGGTGTGGAATTCTTTTTTGGAGGAATTTTAGAACCCAATACTGATATATATGCTTCAATATGCCCTTGGAATTACTTCAAACTGATTTTTCAAACAAAATTTATGCAAATTTTAAAAACAGTACACCTTTTTCTCGCTTTTGAGGAGCTCGATATTGAACCTGATGTATATTTGTGATTTCGGATCCCCAAGATTTGAACTTTGGTCTTGTAGTAGCCTTCTGAGTCTTCTTTCCAATGCCACAGGTCAAACCTAATTTGGATTCTTCAAGGTAAAGTTATGTCTGATCTCCCATGATGACCTAATTATAGACTAGTTTAGTAGAGTGAAATTGTACGAACTGCCACGTGTCAGTGTTTCGACCTTCAACCCTAAAATTTCTACACAAAAAGCTACAACCGATGCACTTTCTGCCACTTCTTACATAATTCAAATTTGATGCCTTAAACGAAATTTATGTCGATTTTTCCCTAGGTCACTTGTTTGAGGCTGAATTCTGGAGTCTGCAAAAACCCTAACTTCCCCGAATGATATCTTAAAAAATATAGCGAAATAGGATGTAAATTTTTTACATGAAGTTCACCATGATTTCTGATCCACGTGGTAAAATTTTCAACTTCTGAAGCCTTGTAGAATTTTTTTTATAGCAAAAATGCCAAGATGACCTGTTTGAAGAAGCGAAACCCTATAATTCCAAGCTCTTATGCCAAATGTTATGCAATCAACTCACAAAACAATAAAAATAATAGATCAACGACTTACAAAATATCCTCTTCGAGGGGGGGAATTTCCTTACATTACATAAATGAACAATTCTTGGATGATTCAAATGATAATACCTCCTTTCTATATAATAGAGACTAAGGGGTCACTATGTAATCAGGGCCGACATAACAATAATAATGTAAGGGCACAACAATAACAATAATGAGCTTTTATGGGGAACAATAATAACAATATGAGGATTACATGGGTACAACAATAACAATAAGGGGCTACACTGGTAATAAAAGGGGATACATTAGTATTATAAGGACCTAATAGAATGAATGAGTAGTCAATTTTTATTGTGCTTTGTTATGAATAAAAAATATAAAGAAATAATGTAAAGATAAATAATAACGACAATTGTATTAGTTATTAGTAATTAGGGTTGAAGAGGCATGTCTAAATGGGACATGGTCTTCCATGAAGAGGCACGTGCCTAGTATATAAGCATGCCCCTCACTCTCAATTGTATCAATCATTCTTCATACATTTTATATATAATAATATTTGTATCCTCAATGGATATTTCCATCTTCCAAGTCTTCTAGAGTATTTCACTTGAGGTACGAAATTTGTTCATTCCATTTGGTATCAGAGCAGTTTGAGCCTCTATCCGCTCAACCGCTACACAACGCACGTTCTCAGATCCAGGTCTTTGGCCATAAAAATCGTCAACCTTGTTGTCGTGACTGAAACATTAACTATACAAATTGGAGAAATCATCAACCTTGTTGCCGTAATTGAAGCATTCGCTACACAAAGTGGAGAAATCATTAACCTTGCTGCCGTGACTGAAGCATTCTCTACACAAATTGGAGTTTCTCCGTCTTCACCATTTAGGCCTTTGGCCATTTAAAATATATATATATATATATATATATATATATATATATATATATATATATATATATATTAAAAGAAAAATAGTCAATATATATCAGGGAAAAAATAAAAAAGTATATATATCTATACATATAAAGAAAAAAAATTGTTATACGAAATGTAACAAAAGAAAATAATTTTTTTTTTTGGGTAAAAACAATAATTTTTAAAAATATATATATATACTCAAGAAAAAAAAAGTTATATAAAAATAAATAAAAAATAAAACAAAATAATATAAAGAAATAAAATAAAAGAGAATTAAAAATAAATAAATAAATAAAAATATATATATATATATATATATATATATATATATATATATATATATATATATATTATTTTAAAAAAAAAGTCATTTATTAAAATTAAAATAAAAAATAATTATTACCTACGGCTGAACTCGATCACTTCACACCACCAAGAAAAATCCAACATCCAGATAAGTTGAATCTTGACCACAACGTGCGGATAACTGGTCGCATTTACCGTGGCCAATACACAAGGCCAACGACCAGACCACCCAGACTCTCCATTTTTTCCGTTCATTGCTGCCAAGCTATTGCCGCGTCAGTCGTCGACCGAATACCACAACTTTTCGTCACCAATCACCTCCTGGAACCATCCACTGTTATCGACTGCCCTCGAGACGCCTAAACCAACGTCATGACTACCTCTATCGTCTCTCAACCAACCTGCCCCATCCAACCCTGCAACTCCACCTCGTTACACAAACACTACCACTACCATCAACCCCAACCTCCATACATACAATCATCGACTCATCTGTAGGCTGCATGACCACCTACAAACCAGCCAACCTACACTCTGGCCTCACTACTGAACATCGCGACCTCTACCACCTCAACCGTTGACTGAATTTCCTTAAGCAACCACGAGCCAACGCTGCCCTTTGCAGTCGCTCGACAACCGTCCAAACGCACAAACGACAAGCCACTATACGCCTATAGAGCCACATTTAAAAACAAAAAACAAAAAAACGATGATCCAGGTGGATATTGGTGGCCACCCGCCTATTCCACTTGGGGCCCCACCATTATCTCTTTCAGTTTTTTTCACAACTTACTATTTTTAGCATTTTTTTGTTTGGGTCCTGAACTTCCGAAGCCGTTTTGAAGCCCCAAACGGGGCCCATAGTTTTGGCGCTTCATCTCCTAGGGTTAGGTTTATGGACATTTAGAGTTCTCCATTGTTTCTCCATAATAAATAGGTCCTCGAGCCTCATTGTAACACAGTTCAGAGGTCTGTAGCCGCCACATCTCTTCTCATAGATTCGCTACCAGCACCCTAGCTATTTTATTTCCATCATGTTTGTAAGCATATTTCTGTGATTTGATATTAATGAAATGAAACCTTATTTCCATTGTATTTCTATGTTTATGGTTATTTTTGTATCATGTTGCTTTCCTACATAAATCTGGATCAGTGGTATCAGAGTGGTCTGTTTTTTCTCGATCCTTCTTTGCATGTCCCCAACGAGGTCGGGGTATAAGGAGTTAGGGCTCGATCTGGTGGAACCTTTGCAAGATCAGCCTCGCAAACCCGAACGGACGCTCATGGGGGACGAAAAGGAAGATGAGGGAGTAAGAGATCCTATCAAAATATTGCTCAAGGAGGCCCTCGAAAAACAAAGGAACGCGATGATGGATAACTTTTCCCAGATCCTTCAACGACTACCCACTGGTTGTGCATCTGCATCCAGCAGCCACTCTGGAGGCGCAACTCCCTTTAAGGTACAAGTAAACTTTGACATTCCCATATTTGAGGGTCAAATAGATGCAGATGTCATAGATAGATGGTTGAATCTATTAGAAGGATATTTCTCGGTTCATGACTTTTCCAACCGGGAGAAGATTTTTTTTGCACTCCTCAAAGCTACCCCCCATGTTAAGGACTGGTGGGAAACCTACTGTGATAAAAAGGACGAGACAAAACCCTCTCTGTTCTCGGTCGTACCCACTTGGAATTCTTTCCGAGATGCCATCAAGGAACAATACTATCCCGTGGGGAGCTATGAGGACAAGTACATATAATGGGCCACACTGTGACAACAAAGGGATCAAGATGTGCAAGAGCTAACGAATCTGTTCCATACCCTGCGCACAAAGTTGGGTATCAAAGATTCAGAGAAACATTTGGTGCTAAAGTATAGCAGTTGTCTGCACATATACATTCAGGAGGAAATGGAGTTCCTCGACATCTCCTCGCTTGGTACGGCATACCGGTATGCTGCCAAGATTGAAAAGAAATTCAAACAGAAGAAGCGAGACTTTGGATCTGCGAATCAAAAGCAAGGGAAAGGTGCCCCCAAACCACAGAACAAAGGACAAAGCCAAGGCATGGTGGCCCAAGACAACTTGCCAAAGACACAAGCGAAGAACAACACCGCAAAGCCAAAGAAGGACACGGGAAAGTGGTGTGAGTTCCATAAGAGCTCCACTCACAACACAAGTGAGTGTTGGGCCAATCAGTTGCTGGTGGCCGAGATGAGGGCTTTTGAATCAGATGCATTCTCCGACTCTAAATCAGAACCTGACAAGGTGAATGACAAAGGGAAGCAGATTATTGATGCGGAGCCCAACGCCACTGTTGCCACTACGAAGATCCAGAAGGAGGAACTAGAAGATCCAAAGGAGGCAGAGCGTCTCTTCCACTCCCAGATGTGGGTAAAGGGTTCCCCACTATGGTTCATTGTCGACAATGGGAGCCAAAAGAACCTCATTTTAGTAGATGCCATGAAGCGGTTGGGCTTGCCAACCACAACGCACCCACAACCATACACCATCGGGTGGCTTCACCAAGGACGAGATCTCCACGTCAGCCAATAGTGTCGCCTTCCCTATAGCATCAAGCCCTTCATGAATGAGGTATTGTGTGACATTGCTCCTATTGATGTTTTTGATGTATTATTAGGCCAACCATACTTGTGGAAGCGACATGTTGTGTATGAGTCCTGACCTCGCGTTGTTATTTTTACTTTGGGAAATAAATTGTACAGGATACCAAAGGTACCACCGCCTCCCACTATCTCTTTGGTTATTGCAAAAAAATGCAGTAAGCTCATTTCCCAAACCAGAAAATTTGTTTTCCTGATGATCCGCCCCCAGGGAAAGAAGAATACTATGGCCACAACCTCCAGACATGGCTCCTCTGCACGACAACAACAAATGGACAAGTTTGTGGAGGAGTACGGGGACATCTTCACCTTACCCACAAGGGTGCCTCTACACTGTCAGGTCAAGCACCTCATTGACCTGACCCCAGGTGTGCCGCTACCCAATGGACTGATCTATAGGTGCTATGTTATAGAGAATGATGAAATCAAGAGGCAGATTCAGGAGCTGCTGCAGAAAGGTCACATTCGGCCAAGTTCATCGCCCTGTGGGAGCCTGATCATGTTGGTACAGAAGAAGGATGGGACTTGGAGACTTTGTATTGATTATCGAGCACTGAACAAGATCACTGTCCGGAATAGGTACCCGATCCCACGAATTGATGACCTTCTGGACCAACTCAAAGGGGAAAAATATTTCAGCAAGACCGACTTGAAGTCTGGGTATCACCAGGTACCAATCGAACCCTCTGATGTGTGGAAGACTGCCTTCAAAGCCAAGGAGGGCCTTTTAGAATGCCTCGTCATGCCTTTCGGATTGACAAATGCTCCCGCAACGTTCATGAGGTTGATGGATGACATCTTGTGTCCATTCACCAACTCATTTGTAGTGGTATACTTGGATGACATTCTGATCTTCAACCAAACTTGGGAAGAGCACCTCCACCACATCCAAGAAGTCCTCCAAACACTGCGGCAACACAGTTGTGTGCCAATTTGGAGAAGTGCACTTTTGGCATGACCCAGGTTCAATATTTGGGATACATTATTGATGAAAAGGGGGGTGCACGTGGATCCAGCCAAGATCCAAGTCATTCAGGATTGGCTAGCCCCAACCACCCTAACAGAGCTTCGCAACTTTCTGGGTCTTGCTAATTTCTACCACAGGTTCGTGTTGGGATTCTCTCATATCACTTGGCCCTTGAGTCAAGTCACCAAGGGAGGAGTAAAAGCAAAATTCTGTTGGTTGGAATCTCAACAGAAGGTGTTTGTAGAATTGAAACATTGCCTCTGTTCTTCCCCAGTGCTCACATTACCATACTTGCAAAAACCATTTGAGATCGAGATAGATGCCTCTAACTATGCTATTGGGGCAGTTCTTACTCAACAGGGGCACCCAATGACATATCACAGTGAGACATTGTCTGACATAGTTCGAAAGTATCCCACTTATGACAAAGAAATGTATTCCATTGTGCAGGCTTGTCGACAATGGAAGCATTACATTTTGGGGAAGGAGACAATCATCCACACAGACCACCGACCCCTGCAGTTCATACAAACACAAGGGAAATTGCAGAACGATCGCCATCAAAAGTGGTCCATGTATCTGCAACAATTTCATTTGAACATCAAGTACAAGAAGGGTAGCACCAATAATGTTGCAGATTGCCTCAACCGACCACCGATCGTGGCCATAACGACCGTTCTCAACTCTTGTGGGCACGAGACTTTTGATTGGCCACTTCTCTACAAGAGAAATCCAGAATTCAGCTACACATACAAGGCACTCTTGGGGGGTATGCAAGTTCCAAATTTTCACCTCCAAGATGCACTATTATGTCACCTGGGACACTTTTGTGTTCCTTTAAGTGAGCATTCCAAGATGATATGGGAAGCGCACTACAGTCGAGTTGCTAGGCATTTTGGGGTCAAGAAAATAGTGGCAGTATAGCAGAAGTATTTCTATTGGCCGAACCTTCAACAGGATGTCGGGAAGTACATCAGATCCTGCACAGCTTGCGCCATTTCCAAACTGACCATCAAGAAGCAAGGGCTCTATACTCTGCTACCTACCTCTAGTCGACCTTGGGAATCCATCTCCATGGATTACATGTTAGGCCTTCCTTCTACCAAGCATGGAAATGACTGTGTTTTCGTGGTCGTCGACAGATTCACAAAGATGGCCATTATGGCAGCCTGCAAGAAGAATATCATAACAGAAGCCACTGCTAAACTCTTCTTTTAACGAGTGTGGGTGCACTTTGGGATCCCACAGTCTATCATTTCAGATCGTGACAGCAGGTTCTTCAGCACATTTTGGTCCAGCCTCTGGTCAATGTTGGACACCAAGCTCACCAAGTCCACAGCTTTCCATCCCCAAACTGATGGCCAAACAGAGGTCGTCAACAGGATGATTGTACATGTTCTGTGCATGTATAATTCAAATCATCCACACACATGGGAGGAGAGCCTTCCCTATGTACAACACAGTTATAACCGGGCTCTCCACAGCTCAACCGGTCACAACCCCTTTTAGGTGGGCTTGGGATTCCAACCACTATGTCCCATTGACGTAGCCATGCCATTTGCAGCTACTCAAGCTGATTCAGCTCATGTCCAGTTTGAAGCTGACAAAGAAAACAACTTCATCGAGCGCATTCAATACATCCACCAACAGGTTCATGACATATTGAACAGAGCCAATGCTAAGTACAAGCAACGACATGATCAACATCAGGTGCCACACAACTTCCAGGTGGGTGAAAAAGTGTGGCTAAATTTGCAGAAGGAGCGCCTCACTGGACCCCACCGCAAGATTCGCCTGCTCCGATATGGACCGTACACCATCACCAAGGCTATAGGGAACAATGCCTTCGAGCTTAGTATTCCACCATTCCTTGGTCTGCACCCAGTATTCAATGTAGACCGCCTTCGTCCCTACTTCCCACCTCTATTGGACACCTATGACATTGCAGAAGAACTCACACCAAAAGAGTTAAACCCAGACTGCATGGAATAGGCCACCACAGACTGTATCATGGACATGCAAATCAATAACACTCGCCGACAGAAGATCCAACTGTATCGAGTTGTCAAATCTGGCCAACTCCTACACCAAGGCAAGTGGTTCACCAGGGACCAAGTTCAATAGAAGTTTCCTCATCTCATGGAGGAACTCAACGCAATGGGGACCATTGCTTCCTAAGGGGGGAGGAATGATCGAGGCGGATATTGGTGGCCACCCGCCTATTCCACCTGGGGCCCCACCACTGCCTCTTTCATTTTTTTTCACAACTTACTATTTTTAGTAGTTTTTTTCGAGTCCTAAACTTCTGGAGCCGTTTTGAAGCCCCAAACGGAGATAGTATGCCGAAGTTACGTCCCCGGGAAGTTGAAACACCAATTTACCCAAACGGTGCCCATAGTTTTGGTGCTTCATCTTCTAGGGTTAGGTTTTTGGACATTTAGAGTTCTCCCTTGTTTCTCCATAATAAATAGACCCTCGAGCCTTATTGTAACACAGTTCAGAGGTTAGTAGCCGCCACATATCTTCTCAGAGGTTCGCTACCAGCACCTTAGCTATTTTATTTCCATCATGTTTGTAAGCATATTTCTGTGATTTGATATTAATGAAATGAAGCCTTATTTCCGCTATATTTCTATGTTTAGGGTTATTTCTGTATTCTGTTGCTTTCCTGCATAAATCCGGATCAAACGACCACCGTTGCGATGACGTCTAAAAGTGACCAATGGTCATCATGGTTCCATTTCAAAAGCTATTGTATGCTTAATATATTGTGCATGTAACTGATTCATAGCCTGTGTAGATAGGTCACGTCTTTTCGAAATCGAAAAACAAATCCGATTTAACTATTAAGTTGTGAAAATTCGTTAACCTCCAACGTCGATTTGAAAACCGTGGCCACCAATTTTAAGTTAAAATCACAAACCTAAGATTAATATATAGCCTATAATTTGATATTTAATTATAACTGCTAAAAGTAAGAGTATTATATTTTTGGGGGAGATATATTTTATAAAGTAAGAGAAAAATACAAGGTGTCTAGAAGTAGAATATTATAAAAGAAGAAGAAAGAGAAGGGAAGTCATTAACATTAAAAGGTCATCTTTAAAAGTAAATATGTAAAGAGAGGAAGAAATTATAAATTTAATAATTACCAAGAAAAAAGTGAAAAAGTGAGTTAATGGAAAATGAATACAATTTTAATAAATTATTAAATTTCCAATTTAAGCATTATTAATACTAGAAGCCAAAAGTGAAAAAGTGAGTTAATGAAAAATGAATAAAATTTTAATAAATTATTAAATTTCCAATTTAAGCATTATTAATATTAGAAGCCAAAAGGAATTTTAAGAAATTGAAAAGGTTTAGGAAATAAATAAATAAAAGGAGTTATATTTTTAAAAAATAATAATAATAAAAATTAAAAAGAATTATATTTAAAAGGATTTGAAGCATTAATAATAAGTTAAGAGGGTTATTTTTAAAGATACTAAGTTCACATTTATAAACCAAAATGGCATCCAAGTCAGAATTGAAGAAAGGGAGATTTTTAGGAGTTTGACGATGCGCTGCTCCAGTGCTATTCAAAATTAAAGGGATTCTTGCAGGAAAATATGTTATTATTTCTATCTCTCTTACTGAAGGGAAAAATGATATAAACTCTAACCTTGCTAACTAATTGGTGATTCCGAAGTCAAATATATTTGAAAAATTATACTGCTTGGGTAGAAAACAATATGACATAACTGAATTACAATTAAACATTGACGATTATACTTTTATATCACAATTCTTCATTTACTCCCTATGGGATGATCTAGGTGACATTATTTTAGGTTCACCATGGATGGAAACCCTAGGTTCTTTCATCCTGAATATGAATTTTTTTTTTTTGACATTTTCATACAAAAAGAAAAAAATAACGCTACACGACATTACCTTGAAGCCAAATTCAGTGATGCGTGAAGACATAAAAGAAATCTCAAAAGTAATTATTTAAGAAAGTAAAAAGGCGATACAAAATATGCAAAGCGAAGTTGACAAGATCACCACTGACAAAAATGAAGAAGTTTCTTGACTTAAAGACCATAGTGAAAAACTACTAACGTAAATTAAAAAGCTTAAGAATGACAAGAAGTCATTAGAAAACAAGGTACAACAACTGATCCAGAAGGAAGCATAAAATGTAGAAATTCAAGTTGACAAAAAAACAATAAATATAGATCCAGTCAATATCAAAACTCAATAAGAGGACAAACTAGTTGAAGTAAAGAGGTACTCATAAGTTTTGAGTGAAGATCCAAAAATTAACCATTCAACATCCATGGCTAAAGGAAATTCAGTGCTTCAAATAAATCAAGAAATTGACATAAATAAGATAAGGGAAATTCAAATCACTAGACTTCCTTATCGAGATATGAATCACAAAAGTATACAACTCAATCAAGCTACATATTCAGAACAAAAATAGCAAACTGATGTTCCGAAGAATACTAATGTCAATCCAATCCACTCATGTGATTGCACCGAGGCGCAATCTACAGTCCAGTATGTCCCCGATGTCAGGTATGTCACGTTCTCAAAAAATAATAAATTTTACTTTTTCTAATGTCGGCCAAAGCATTAACTTAATCTTGAATTTTATATAACTTGACTATTTAGATTATATATAACTTTTTTAACTTATTAATGGGTTGACATTAACTATTAAAATACAACTATGTATTATTTATATAATTTGAATGGATAGTAAATTATATACGGGAATTTGAAAGGATCATAAATTTACCTTTAACAAAAAAAAATTACCACATTGAATTTCCAAATTAAATAAAATTTTAAACATCTTTACTCTTTACTAAAGTCAATACCATTTCCTAAATCAAAGGAAAATAGTTAATTCAACACAAACAATCAAAACCCAAAATCTTTTAATATTTCTTTTAATTAAATATTTGTAAAATGAATCTTCAAAAACAAAACCCATATTCTATGGATAAATTAAAATATTTAAAGACATAAATATTTCCCCATCAAAGTTGCAATATTTCAAAAATTTAAATAAATAAAAATATAAATAAACATGAGGTATGATAAATAAATAAAACCTATTTTTATAGGTACTCCAGAGTTATGGTAAATAAATAAAAATATATATAAACTAGATGTATGGTAAATAAATAAAAATTCTTTTTATATTTACTCCATAAACCTTTTTATATTTTAAAAAAAAATTAAAAAGAGGTTTTATTTAGGTGAAGCCTATGGGACGAATACCATGGGACAAATTAATATTGATACCATGGGCCAAATACCATATTTATAAAATAAGTATGGTAAATAAATAAATATAAAAGAGGTATAAAGAGGTATGATAAATAAATAAATATAAAATAGGTATAAAGAGGTATGGTAAATAAATAAATATAAAAGACGTATAAAGAAGTAAGGTAAATAAATAACAATATATCAAATTGGATTATAAATAACAATCTAATTATATAACAAGCCTATGGGCCAAATACCATAGTAAATAAAAGAGGTATGGTAAATAAATAAAAATATAAATAAACCAGAGGTATGGTAAGTAAATAAAACCTCTTTTCATATTTACTCCATAATCTGCTTTATATTTACGAATATTTATGTTCATTAGTTTACATAACTAAGAATAAATAGAGAGAGAGAGAGAGAAGTGGAGAGAGAGAGAGTGATAAGGGAGAGATGGAGAGATAGTGTGTATGTTTAGGGGTGAGATAAAGAGACAAAGTAAGATGTATGGAAAGAGAGGGGGGGGGGGGAAGAAGAGAGAAGGAGAGAGGGAGGGATATAGTAATGTAGTTGGAGAGAGAGAGGGGCATAAAGAGAAAGAGAAAGAAAGGGAGATGGGGGGAGATAGAGAGAGAGGGAGAGAGAGAGAGATGGGAGAAGAGAGAGGATTGGAGGGAAAAGAGAGAAGGAGGTAGGAGAGAAAGGGGGAGAGAGGAAGGATGAGAGAGAGGAGGAGAGTGATGGGGGAAGAGAAAGAGGGAGAGAGATCAGGGAAGAGAGAGGGAGTTAGGGAGGAGAGAGAGAGAGAGAGCAGAAGGAAGAGAGAGAGGACTTGAGAGATTCGATCCCTCTCGGCGCTTGATAGATCCAGAGTAATGATGGATCTAGGCTGGTAATAATTCATAACAAGTTTCTAGTCACTGCAATATTTCACAGAAGATTGACCTAGGATGGTTTGATCCCTTCTCAGTACATCAGTCTTGTTTGTCACTTAGAGGATCATATCAACTTGTATCAACAAAGATTATTGTCCTAAGATGAGAAGACATTCATAGCAAAAAAAGAGATCAAGCATAAGACATTCGTAAAAGAGATCAAGCCCTTTCTTCAACAAGCTTTGAGGACAAAGATTTTTTAGGAGGAAGGCAATGTTATGAATAAAATATATATAGAAATAATAATGATAATTGTATTAATGATTAGTAATTAGTAATTAGGTTTGAAGGGGAATGTCTAAATGGGACATGACCTTCCATGAAGAGGCACCTGCCTAGTATATAAGCAGACCCCTCATTCTCAATTGTATCAATCATTCTTCATTCATTTTATATATAATAATATTTGTATCCTCAATGGATATTTCCATATTCCAAGTCTTCTGGAGTATTTGGATTGAGGTACGAACTTTGTTCGTTCCACGCTCATCGTATGACAAAGGATGCTTATATATTTTCCTACTTCAATAAAATTAATGACAAATATATATATCTCGTAGTAGTGATGTACCTTATTGATGTGGTACAATCGTAAATGTCTATCATTGCCTAGTCTGAGCGCAACTCTGTTGTCAATTTTCCAACTGACTATGATTGGTAAAATTGTTGAATTTTGGTGGAATTGATTCTTTGTCAAAGATATGAGGATATATAATTTGGTTGTTTCCAAAGGGTTTCTCAACTCGAAGGATGGACTGTATAAGTTTCGTGACTTGTCCCAATCAGATGATGAACCAATTACCTTTATCACGCATATCAACAATCGAGGTCAACTCTTGCATGAATAACTCACACATTTGAAATTTTGAAGTCTAAAGACAACTACAACATAGAACGTGGTTGCAAGTTTACTAAAGGTTCTTCAACCTAATGGAGTCCATAGAGGATTTGTGTTGGGAAAGCATCACTAGGCACACTTTAACTCTGGAAAATCATGACATGCATAGAGACAATTGGAGATGGTTCATGGTGATCTTTGTTGCATTAATAAACCTTCACTTGTAGGTGCAAAGTATATTTTTACCTTTATTGATGATTTCTCTAGGTTTACTTGGGTTTATTTCTTGAAGAACAAGAGTCACTTCTTTGAAAAATTCAAGGAATTTAGGGCACTGGTTGAGAGACAACGCAATAAACCCATTAAATTCTGAGATTTGACAATGGGGGAGAGTTTGTGAATTAACCATTTGAAGAATACCCTACTCAATCGAGTATAACTTGGCAAGGTCTAGTCCCCTATAGCCCACAATAGAATGGTGTGGTATAATATAAGAATCAAACCTTAGGTGAAATGGCTTGATGTCTCGTGCAAGCCAAATATTTATCGACAAAATTTTGGGCTAAAGCTATCTATTATTCCAATTACCTTATAAATCTTGTGTCAACTAGAGCTATTGGTTTTGGTGACTCGAGTCAAACGATGTTGTGGCAAAAAGGCCTAAGTTAGTCACCTTTGATTTTTTGGATCTATTCCTTGGGCACATATTTCCAACAACTTCAGAAGGAAATTGTATGCAAAGAGTCATGCTTGAATCGTGTTGTCCTACTTTAGAGAGTCAAAAGCATATTGACTATTTGATCTTATCAAGCAACAATCTAGATAAATGTGATGACAATCTTATGGAATTAATTTATTGAATTCTTTTGGACAAATGCATAGTGTTCCCTTTGATGTTGTTGAAAATAATAGACCGATTGTCCCTTTTTCAATGTTTTGACCGCTTTGTTCATTATGTTTTATGACTAATAATAATCTCTAATTGAAACTGTAACCTTTCCTGATAGAATTTTTAAAGCAAATGCAAGTTCATTGAATCTTTTTTTAGCTTGGTGGGTTGCTAAAACAATTGAAGCCACTAGACATGATGTTGGTGATGTTTCCTCAGGCTGATAAACTCGCCATCACAAGCAACATGCTAGTATTGCATTGATGCCTCGTGTTCATAGACCTATGATCTAGATTCCTATGTCAATGCATGAGGACAATATGAATGAGAACATGCTACGAAGGCTTAACTTGATTCTTTTTTGAAGAATTACACTTGAGACTTAGTTCCTCGACCACAAGGGAAGAATTATGTGAAGTGTCGATGGGTATATAAAACCAAATTGACTTCTAAAGGTGTTGTTGAACATCATAAAGATTTTTTGGTTGCAAAATTATTTTCACGAAAAGAAGGCATTAACTAAACTGGAATCTTTGCCCCTATTCCAAAGATGAATTTTGTTTGATTGGTCTTATCCCTTACTACTCGTTTTGGATGGAAAATTCATCTGATGGATGTTAAGAGTGCCTTCCTTCATGGTGACTTATTTGAAGAAATATACATGGAGAAACCGCGTGGTTTTGTGACAAATTTGAATCTTGCCTATTCATTGAAAAAGTCGTTATATGGTTTGAAGTAGGGCCCTTGGGCTTGGTATCCTAAGATTGATTGATTCTTTCTCAATCATGTGTTCAAATGCCATGAATATAATCACAACCTTTATGTACTAGATAGTAATGATGATACTTTGATTGTTGTTGCATCTGTTGATGACTTGATTATCATTGGTAATAAGATTGAACAAGATCTTTGATTGACGAGTCGACTTGCTAACACCTTTGAGATGATTGACCTTAGTCTTTTGCATTTCTTTCTTGGTCTTAAATTTTTTCCATTATTTGATGGTCTTTTTCTCTCTCAGTCAAGATATATATTAGACTTGTTGAAATGCTTCAAGATAAATGACTGTAAGCCATGTGCTACACCTTTTCAATCGAGTGCCAACTTAAATAAAGAATGTCAAACCCTGAAATTTGATGCAACCCTTTATCGATTGACGATAAATTTCATTTATTTAACTCGCAGTCGACCTAATGCTTTTTTGTTAGAGAAATTTCTTAGTTTACGTACGATCCATGGGAAGCTACAAGAAATCTTGTAAAAATAATCGGTTTCATTACATTAATGATGCCTTCATTTCGTACTAGATACAATGATGTTTCCGATTCGTTAGTCGATTTCATCAATTCATAATATACAAGAAATGATGATTATACGAAATCTATTTCTCGCTATATGTTCGACCTCGTGCTATACCCATGATTTGTCGTGGAAGAACAATATGTAGTCTCTCTATGACCTTTGGAAGCTACATATCTTGGAGTTGTTAATGCATGGATGAAGGTAGTTTGTGTTAGCCCCTTATAAATTTCTTGACAAGCAAGCAAGGGGCTAGTTTGTCCTATAAGCTTGCAAGGAATGCATTTCCCTTGAAAACACATCATCCTTGCAGCCTTTTCAAGTTCCCTACCTTGTGACTGTTTCCCTTTGCTAACTTAAGTCAATAAGCCTTGCTGATAAAGAATTATGCTCCAAAATGCTTTATTTCGCCTCTTGTATCCATGCATTTTCCCCCCCATTCTATCCTTTTTCCCTTTCTTCTAAGTCCCCCTTTGTTTCCTCAAAATTCCCCTCTGTCTCTCTATCGTTACCCTCCTCAGGCCTCAAAATGCATTAAAAGGGGTTAAAAAACCCACTTTCAGACCATATAATAGGCCTCAGCCCCTTCTCCGCTAGGCCATAACCTTTCTCTCCATGTAACCTTGCGCCATGAACAGGTGCCAAAGCTAAAAGCGCTTAGCGCGTTTTTGTATCGGGTGCATTATAAGCCGTTGATCTTCGCAGAATGGACGGCGATCGCCGCCCCTGCAGCTTGCACCATGCAACTCGTTTACCGCCCGTCGTCGCATCTCCGTCGTCCGTTAACTCCCCAGATCAACGGTCCGCAGCTCATCCATATCGGGCATGATTTAAACCATTGATCTGTACAGATCTGACGGTACGGAATCCGCCCGTCACGGTGGTCCCTGCCCACTTTCACTGTTCCAAAACCATATGGTTTCCATCGCACCGCTTATGGAGGTCGGGCGGTATTTTCCTTTTGGCCAGCGATTCCATACAACGATCGACGCGTGGCTCCTGTACGATTCCAAAACTACTTTCCCATCGCACGTTATCTTTCGGTACAGGACGCGCAACGATATGAGTAATAGCCGCCGGGACCGCCCCTTGCTCATCCAACGGCCATCGCCGACGAAGCCGCGCAGCGGTTTAGCCCATAGTCTCCACTCCCCCGGCCCCCGTTCGTCGGCCCCCACATGTTTTCCACTGTTGATCTCCGCCGAGATCGGACGGTCCAGATTCGTCTGCCCGCCGTTGACCATCCCGCCGTCGCCCAGTCCCGCCACGTCACCTCCACGTGTATCCACCGTACCTCCGCCATCTCATTGCATAAATTCATTCAAATGTCGATGTTTATAAGTTTTTCGCGTATAATTGTTCCACATTCCGCCAACCTCCGCCATCTCTATTCTACACCATTCCACGGCATTTTCCACCATTTCTCCGCAGTCCCACTATCATCCACATCATCCGCCCCCACCCATGGATTTCATAGTAGGTTTCATGTTATTTGTCGGGTTATCAGAGGCAGAAAACCGCCATGGTTCACATGTACTACTTCAATGGCATGCTGCGTAGACAGAATTAAATCTGGAAGCCGGTACTACAATAGAAATGCCCGGGAATGATAGCAGCGTCATAAATATTACCCGGAGACAGTTTAATATTCGCAAGAAATATATCCAGTGCCATTAAATCCCATGTTTTGCAGATCGAGATATTTATGGAACAGTGAAAAAAAACCAGCTAATGATCAAGGATTTCAGCGTTCATAATTGAAGGTTTTGAGACTTAATACAACATTTCAGAGGCAAAGCACCAGATCAACGATCCCGTTGATCATGCAGAAAGTACAACACGCAGAAATCAATGCATATCAGGGGTTTTTACAGCAGCATAATGTTTTTCCTCCATAAAGGACAGAGCGCCCATGCAGTGTTCAATCTATGCCGTGTTTTGGAGAGATTTCCTACCCTGAAACAACCCCGGTACTATCAGAGCATTTATTTCATCAGTATGGCAGCATTATTTATCATTCATTCATTTTTTGTTTATTCACCAATAGCACCACACAGTATTGCAGACATAATACATCAGAGTCATATCATAATAGTCTGAAGACTGAAGAAGATCATTCGTGCACCTAAAGAACACCAGGAATTGAATGCACAGGATTTAAAACAGAATGGGCTTCGGTCCTCTTTCTTTTCAGAAGTTTAATACTGCATTTAGTTCTTCACCTACCTCCTCTGCTTCCCTTCAACTATAAACTCATGAAAAAATTCATTGTAAGGTTGTTGATCAGTTATCAGAGAACTGCTAGTAGTTTCTGTTGAGACACAGTCTCTGTGTAAAGATTGTAAGATAGGTTGAAGGAGATGTTTTCAGACTGAGTATTCAGCTATTGGCAATGTTGTACTTGATTGGTATTGCTATTTAATATGACAAGCACATTTCTTTGGATCTTGATCTGAAGCAGCGGTGATGTTTTCCTATCTTTGTGTTTACATTCATTTCATTTCATTTCTACTGGCTTGCATCAGAATATTGGCATAGGATTTACCCTTGTTAGGTACCCTATGTTTCTGCTCTCCTTGCCATTAATGTTTCTCTTCTGAATGTATTATCTAAGAAATGATTTCAGTTGGTTTAACCAGTGTAGTGGATGTTATTGCCTGCTCTCTAATGTATGAATTAAATGAATTCAGTTCTTAGATGTTTCTTGTTATAGATTTAGTTGGAAGATTTGGGAACACTGGGGATTAGAGTTAGCCCTGTCCACTAGGATCCTTGTGCGACCAGCTGGTCTTTAACTTTGTGCTCTGAATCTTTGTTGTCTCTTCCCTTCCTACTCTTCCATATCACATAATCATCTTGAAGATCCTACGTTTTAGATGACTAGCCCAATTGAAAGCCTGTCTATTGATTAGCAAGCAAATCCTTTCCTGACTCCATTGCCCAATCGTTCTGAATATTTCCTGGAATACTTCACCTCTACCTTATCCCTCTTTTCTCATCCTGGTCTTACATTGAACCCTTCCTTCTTGATAACCAACAACCAAAACAAACAAATCAAACAAACAAACCCCGAGCCTTATAACTAGCCTAACATCTTCAACATTTGAGCTTCAAAGACATAAAACCTTTGATCATATAGAGAGATCCCTCTCTGGACCTAGGAGGGCTAGATGCTGAGGTCTAAAAGTGGTTTGATGTTGTCTCATCTTTTGGTCTTGCCAATCTGGCCAAAACATGGGAACCCCAACATAATGGCAACTCCACTGGGGACTCTTGAGTGCATTACACCTTAAACATCCTTAGGCATTCATAAGACCTACAATCTCTGGTTAGGTTGGCATTTAAACATTCATATTCACACATCAACCTCTATACCATTTTTTGTGTTCTCCCATACTCTTAGACAGAGTCTGGAAAGGGCCAGGTAGCCTCCAGATCTCACACTCTTTCAGAGGTGACATATTTGGTAAATGCCCTCCCAGTCAATCTCTAGTTATAGTTTGTTTTGTTTGGGAGATATCCTTGAAAGAGGACATCTCATAAGCACCGTGGTGGACAGTGTACCCTCCAAAAAAAACATCCTAAAACCTTCCACCTGGCGACTCCATATTCCCTAAATGTTTTAAATATTCCACTGGTGATCAGTAGGCTTGCTGATTATCTTGGTTCACATTGGACTCCACTAGGAGACCAGCCTCCATAACAACATCAACCACAGTAGAAGTAACAAGTAGGGTTAAGCTGCTTGGTCAGAAAACAACATTTTGGCTTCTAGAACAATTCATACAAGAGCTTACCCTAACCCAGACCCACCTGAAATAGTTGACAATCCTGAGAGCATCCTCAAGGGAGCTCCTACACCTAAAGGATCAACTGTTTCCAATCACATATATAGAGCTAATTCTGCACCAGAAGATCTTACAGCTCTATCACACTTTCATCTTGACCTAGACCTACGTAACAGATTTCCTAGAACTAGGTCATTCAGTATCTTAGATCAGCCATACCCTGAGCTTCTTGGTTCACCACCCCAAAGTGGTAGACATCTTGGGAATAGACAAACCCCTCCTTCTACACCTCCTGATATACATTTCATACAGAACTTGGGGCTCAGTCACCCTAGATCTTCTCATCAGTCTACTGCTGGTCACAATATCCCTGTCATCCAAATACCAGCTGCTCTAGTCAATCTTTTACCTCATCAAAATATCATCATGGCAGCCTGGTATGCACCTCTGGTTTTACCTCAACCTCTAGTACCCTTACCAAATGATTATCAGTCAAAGATCCCACACTTGACTGTAAAGGAGTCTATCACAGCCCAGCATCATGTAGATAAGATGGAAGATTCTTTTGACTACATGGAAATAGATGATGATACAGTCAAAATGAGAATCTTTGCCCAGAGCTTAGGGGGTGATGTGAAGAAATGGTTCAAGGGTCTACCTCCAGGTAGCATAAATGACCTCCCAGCTTTATATCAGACTTTCATAAACAAATGGAAAGCTAGGGAAAATCCTCGCCAACTCCTAGCAGAATACATGACCCTCAAAAGAAACGTAGGAGAGAGTGTTCATGATTACACAACAACATTTAACAGCATTTACAATGCCCTCCCTCCACATATGAAACCTCCACAAGGCATGGCCCTAGAAAAATATCCTGAAGGCTTTGATGCTGACATGGCCTATGAGCTTAGGGATAAAGAGTACAACACATTGGATGACATGCAGAAAGGAGCAGTGAACATAGAGGAAAATATGATTGAGAAAAGAGCAAGACTGAGATCTGAGAAGATGGTAACATATAAAGAGGACAGTGTAGCTTCCACGTCTGACCCAAATCATGACCATCTAGCCAAAAAGGTGGACAAGCTATACCAAATGATGGAAAAAATGGTTGTCACAGTTAGTAACCAAAATAGAAACCAAAACCAGAACCAAAACTTTAGAAAAAACAATGTCACTCCCAACAGACAAAGAGAATCAGATCAAAAAGTCATTCCCCCATTCCAAGAGAATTTTCTCGATGAAGATGAGGGAATCATAGAAGAGTCTGAGGGGAACACGATAAACATTTTTGAAACAGAGGATTCAATCCATAACTGTTACTCAGAAGAATACCAGCCATCACCCTTTGGTTGGGAGGAGGAATGGTTAGGATCTGAGGATTATAGGCTAGGGTTTGAGAATGCCATGATGCAGATCAGAGAGAAATACGAACTTAGAAGCAAAAAGAGCCAAGACACTTCCAAACCAAAAGCTTCTGAGGTCACCATCAAGAAAAGACCTGAGAAAACTTCTAAAGAAACTGCTGAAAGTAACAAATTAGCAGCTAAGAGTTCTGGAAAGAACAAAGAAAAGGACAACCAAAACATTGATACACAAGGTAAACCAACTAGCAGCACTAGCACTGTAGTTAGTGCTCCTGATAAAATTGTCACAAACGTTGTACATAACGAGAATCAGCACACTGATTTAGCCACTAAGGCAGTGGCTAACAAAACAGAGTTGAGCATTCCCAAGAGTCAATCCACTTTCAATTTGGAGAGTGAGATTGCAAAAATTAAAATCTCTGTCCCACTCTCTGAGTTGGCCACTCAGGATGTATATAAAGGCCAAATTTTGAAAGCATTAAACTTAGGTGAGAATAGTGACACTGTAAATCTGAGTGATGATCAACCTGCCCTTTTGTTTGGTCCAAAGATAGAAGGAAAGTTTCAGGAAGGGGTAGTGCCCCCTTTTTATATCAGTCTTAATGTCCATGATAAGATTCTCCACAATGCAATGCATGATTCTGGGGCATCACACAACCTGATGCCTAAAGTAGTGATGGAAAGATTAGGCCTAGAGATAACCTGTCCCTATAAAGACCTATATTCATTTGACTCTAGTAGAGTAAAGTGTCTTGGCCTGATCAAAGATTTATGTGTGAGCCTTACTCAGATTCCTACCAAGTGTATGGTCATGGATTTTGTGGTGGTAGATGTGCCACCTAAGTATGGCATGTTATTATCAAGATCATGGGGAGCCAAGCTACAAGGAACAATGCAGATGGATGGGGCTTATGCCACAATCCAAATCTTTGGCCAACTTAGAAGACTGTACAGGGAAGCACAAATGAAATTCCTGGTTAGTAGCCCCGAGAAGCCTGAAAATTCTCCTCTATACTCTGTACATACAAATCTAGATTCCTTTATCTTTTGCAATGATGAATCTTTGGGAGGACCAGAATCTGAAAATGTAGATACAAGCAAAGGTACACAGGATGAAACAGAGCCAATGGATTTTAACATAATGGCTACCCTAGACTCAGAGGATGAAAACGTAGAGAACCTTGAACAGTACACTGAAACAACGATGCATAGTGAACCAGAAACAGAATGCAATCAACCAGCTAGCCACCTCCCTGACTTCCACATCCATAATGAAAAACTAAACAACCCACAACCTAGTTCAGACCCTATAATGCAACATAATGGTGAACCCATGTGGGAAATGATTTTCGATGGGTCATGCACAAGAAGAATTACTGGGGCAGGAGTGTGGATACATAACACAGAGAGCCATGCCTACAACGTACACTTCAAATGTACGAACAATATTGCAGAATATGAGGCTCTGATCCTAGGATTAACTCTGCTGAAAAAATTAGGAGCCCATAGGATAACTTTATGTGGAGACTCTGAGCTGATTATTAAACAGGTGAATGGTGAATACACAACGAAACATCCTAGGCTGAGAGCATATAGGAATGACACTATGGATCTGCTGAAAACGTTTGTTGAATACGAATTAGTGTTCGTTCCTAGGGGTCAAAATGTCATTGCAAACAGATTAGCTTTCCTAGCTAGTTCATATCCTAAGACTCCAATCGACCAACAGATCATCATTCAGACTAAATTTAGACATGCAGTGCCAGACAACGAAAAATATTGGCAGGTTTTTGAAGGTGATAAACAGATCGAAGATTTCCTGATAGGCAGAAACGAGTTTGAGTTTTCTGATTCAGACTCCAAATCTGACAGTAGCTGCCTAAGTGAAGAATCCTCAGATGAGGAAGAAACACCCTGTAACATAGAAATAAACTCTTTAGATAGACAAACTGGAAATTCAAACGAAAAATGTGAAAATGTAGATAGTGAAGAAATAGAGGTACTGCAGGCCAAAGATAAGAACATACCCAGAGGCCTGGCACCCCTAGAACACCTTTTTGACTTTGATGATGTAGCAAAAAAGGCCGCTATAAAGCATGCAGACTCTGATGTGGAAGAATGCAACATAGGCACTGAAGATAAGCCCAAAGTGATTAAATTGGCTAAGTCTTTACCTGCATACATGAAGAAAAAATACATTGACCTTTTCAAGGAATTCATTGATGTGTTTGCCTGGAGTTATGAAGACTTAAAGGCCTATGAAATAAACATCATTCAGCACAAAATACACTTGAAAGAAAATCAGAAACCCTTCAGACAAAAGCTTCGCAGAATCAATCCAAAACAATTGCCCACAGTTGAAAAAGAGATTAAGAAGATGTATGAGGCAGGTATAATTGTGCCTGTGAGGTTCTATGATTGGGTATCAAACTTAGTGGCTGTGAGAAATAAAACAGGGGAAATCAGGCTGTGTATAGACTTCAGGAATCTTAATAGAGCCTCACTCAAAGACAATTACCCTTTGCCTAAAATGGAGCATATTCTTCAGAGAGTAGTAGGTTCTAAGAGGATCTCCCTGCTGGATGGTTTTTCAGGTTACAACCAAGTCTTAGTGATCCCAGAAGACCAAATCAAAGCAGACTTTACCACTCCATGGGGTACTTTTATGTATGTGAAGATGCCTTTTGGATTGATGAACGCTGGAGCCACCTTCCAAAGAGCGATGGACATAGCTTTTTCAGATGAGATAGGGAATTTCATTGTTATTTACTTAGATGAAATAACAGTCTATTCCAAGACTGAATAAGAACATTTGAAACATCTAAGAAAATTATTTGAAAAATGTAAAAGGTTTGGTCTATCCCTAAATCCTAAAAAGATTGTATTCGGGCTGCAAGAAGGAAAGCTTCTTGGCCACATTATATCTGAAAATGGGATTAGGATAGACCCACAGAGAGTTGAGGGAATACTACAGATCACACACCCAAGAAACATCAAGGAATTACAGTCCTTCATTGGGAAGATTAACTTCCTTAGGAGGTTTATTCCAAACTTGGCTGAACACCTTAGGAACATGACTATCATGCTGAAGAAAGGTGAAGGAGTTAAATGGACTGTCGGAGCTAAGAAATATTTTGAATCAGTGAAACTTGCACTTACCCAAGCTCCCATTCTAATCAGTCCAGATTTCTCCAAATATTTCCTGATATTTTCATTTTCCTCTGAGCAGACAGTGGCTAAAGTCTTGTGGCAGAAAAACACAGAGGGAATGGAACAACCAATTGCCTTTTTCAGCAAAGCACTCAGAGATGCACCCTTGATATACAACATAATTGAGAAACAGGCCTATGCTCTGATTAAGGCCTTGAAAGACTTCAGGGTGTACATATTGCATTCTCACACCATAGCTTATGTGCCCAATGTCATAGTCAAAGATATACTGTCCCAAGACCCAGATGGGAAAAGGGGCAAATGGATAGCTGTGATCTTAGAGTACGAGCTTGAGATAAAACCCACCAAACTGATTAAAGTTCAGGGCTTAGCTAAATTAATGGCTGAATCAAACTTGCAAGCCCTAGACATTAACATGATAAATACCTTGGATGAGCAACAAGAATTGTATGATGCCATTGTTGAGGAAAAATTTCAGAGCTCCCCTTGGTATTCTGACATTTTATATGTGCTTACACACCTCAATGCCCCTCCCGAACTATAAAATACCAAGGCCAGATTCTTAAAGCTAAAAGCCAGAAACTACTGCATTTTGAATGAAAAATTATACTAGAAGAATCCTAATGGCCTATTGCTTAAATGTTTTCCTGAAAATGAGGCAGAGGGGGTTAAACAAGAATTCCATGTTGGAGAATGTGGAGGCCACCTAATTTGGAAAGCCACTGCAAACAAAATACTCAGAGCTGGCTACTATTGGCCCACACTCTTCAATGATGTCCATAAAATGATAGTTGCCTGCCAAAAATGCCAGATCTTTGAAGGCAAAAGAAAACTCCTCCCTTTACCCCTACAACCCATCACTGTTGAAGGTCCCTTTCTGCAATGGGGCTTAGATTTCATAGGGGAGATTCACCCTACTTCTTCGGCACAACAAAAATGGATCCTAACAGCCACAGACTACTGCACTAAGTGGATAGAGGCCATACTCACTAGGAATGCCACAGATTCGGTCATCATTAGTTTCCTAGAAAGTCACATCCTCTCTCGGTTTGGCTGCCCAAGGAAAATAATCACTGATAATGCTACTGCTTTTGGATCAAGAAGATGGTTGATTTTTGTCACAGGTATCAAATAGCACTCGGTCATTCAACTACCTATTACCCTCAAGGTAATGGATTAGTTGAATCATCAAACAAGAGCCTGGTGATCATCATCAAAAAACTGTTGGAAGAGAACAAAAAGTCATGGCATAATAAGTTAGTGCATGCTTTGTGGGCTGAAAGGCTTACAACAAAGAAGTCCATTGGCATGTCACCATTTCAGCTGGTCTATGGTACGGAAGTAGTATTCCCTACCAGCCTCGGGATACCAGTGATCAAGCTGGTCCAGGAGATCCAAACAGAAGAAGACAGTATGGTGAGAAGGATAAACCAAACAATTCACCTCCATCAAACAAGGGAAGAGGTTTACAACAGAGCAGTGAAAGTTTAGGAGAATATAAATAAATTGTTTGACAAAAGAACCAAAGCTGCTGATTTCAAAATTGGAGATAAATTTCTGAAGTGGGACTCAAGAAGAGAGGATAAAGGAAAGCACAACAAGTTTGACAGTTTGTGGCAAGGTCCATACATCATCCATGCCACTGTGGGTCCAAATGCCTTCTTCCTATAAGAATTAGATGGTACAGAGTTGTTAGGGGGTCCTGTTAATGGTAGGATGCTCAAAGACTACTTCTGCTGATTTACAATTTCCAGTTTCCATTCCCATTGTACATACCATTGCAGCTTTTATTTTCAAAGAAAAAGGAAAAAATGTTTCAAAAAACAGAGGAAAGGGAGGGGTTCAGACATGCTTAAAACATGAACCTCTGATGTGAAAAATATTGGATCTAATAAGATCAAAACCTGAGCCAAAGAAAGTAAAGGCAACTGGTCCTAACATGCTCAAAATCTGGACCAGCCAAGGAAAAAAGGAATCAGCTCTAACATGCCCAAAACCAGAGCTGAAATAAAGAAAGGAAGTGACTCTAACATGCTCAAAACTTGAGTCACAAAGAGAAGAAGGATACTTCAAGTTTCAGATCTCAAGCCTTCACAATTTTGTGTTCAAGTTTTCTGCAAATTTTTTCCATGTGCAACTGTCTTTATGCCTTGGACCTACATCAAGTCAGACAATCTAATCCTGGCTTGACTTTTTTTCAATTTCCTGTCGTAGAATATAGAGAAGAAATCTGCTGGACAGTTTAATCCCAGCAGATATTAGATTAGGTAGAGAAACATATGAGACCAACAGTCTAATCTAGTCTCATGGAGCAATAAGAGTAGAAATAGAATAGGTTTATTTTCTATTCGAAAAAAAAATGATGTAAAGGGTCTGCTAGCTCAAATGCACCCTGGAAGAAAAAAAACGCTAGGACTGTAGTGTGGGTAGGTAGTTTGTTGGAAAAGTTTTTCTGCTGATGTGATGTCTTCATATTATGGCAGCTGATCAAAGAAATAAAGGGATGTGCCAAGCAGCAGGACACTGACCTACTCCAAAGATCTATTCTCTGAATTCTTGACTCCTTCAAGAAGAAGCCATCCCCATGTGGAGCCACTGTTAGCCCCTTATAAATTTCTTGACAAGCAAGCAAGGGGCTAGTTTGTCCTATAAGCCTGCAAGGAATGCATTTCCCTTGAAAACACATCATCCTTGCAGCCTTTTCAAGTTCCCTACCTTGTGACTATTTCCCTCTGCTGACTTAAGTCAATAAGCCTTGCTGATAAAGAATTATGCTCCAAAAGGCTTTATTTCGCCCCTTGTATCCCTGCATTTTTCCCCCCATTCTATCCTTTTTCCCTTTCTTCTAAGTCCCCCTTTGTTTCCTCAAAATTCCCCTCTGTCTCTCTATCGTTACCCTCCTCAGGCCTCAAAATGCATTAAAAGGGGTTAAAAAACCCACTTTCAGACCATATAATAGGCCTCAGCCCCTTCTCCGCTAGGCCATAACCTTTCTCTCCATGTAACCTTGCGCCATGAACAGGTGCCAAAGCTAAAAGCGCTTAGCGCGTTTTTGTATCGGGTGCATTATAAGCCGTTGATCTTCGCAGAATGGACGGCGATCGCCGCCCCTGCAGCTTGCACCATGCAACTCGTTTACCGCCCGTCGTCGCATCTCCGTCGTCCGTTAACTCCCCAGATCAACGGTCCGCAGCTCATCCATATCGGGCATGATTTAAACCATTGATCTGTACAGATCTGACGGTACGGAATCCGCCCGTCACGGTGGTCCCTGCCCACTTTCACTGTTCCAAAACCATATGGTTTCCATCGCACCGCTTATGGAGGTCGGGCGGTATTTTCCTTTTGGCCAGCGATTCCATACAACGATCGACGCGTGGCTCCTGTACAATTCCAAAACCGCTTGCCCATCACACGTTATCTTTCGGTTCAGGACGCGCAGCGATATTCATGTCAGCCGTCAGATCTGCCCTTGCCCATCCAACAGTCATCGCTCGGCGAAGCTGCGTAGGGTTTAACCCTTAGTCTCTGTACTCCTGGCCCACCGATCATTGCCTCCCCCACATGTTCAACCGTCGATCTCCTATCAGATTCGACGGTCCAGATTGTCCCACCGCTGTTGACTTTTCCGTCGCCACCCGGTCCCGCCACGTCACCTCCACGTGTCTCACCGTACATTCGCCCATCTCGTTTCATATATTGGTTCATAGGTCGATGTTTATAAGGTTTCACGCATAATTTTTCCGCATTCTGCCAACCTGGCGCCATCCCTGATCTCCACCATTCCACAACATTTTCTGCCATTTCTCCGCAGTTCCACTCTCATCCACATCATCCGTCCCAACCATTGTTTTCTTAACAGGTTTCGTATTTTTGCAGGGCTGTCAGAGGCGTAAAACCGCCATGGTTCACATGTTGTTACACTAAAAATCTGTCATCCTGACATTTTACTATGAGTATGAGCTTATTATTACTCATACTTCCTCCTTTTGCAAGTCCAACATATCAGCTCCTCATGTCAAGCTTTCAAAATTAGAGAAAAGTTCCTAAAAATCCCCTAAACCTTGGTATCACACTTTCTCTGTTCATTTCATGCGGTCCCACACCTAAATCTCAGCCTTCCTGCGGAACCATACCGCACGTTCTTTGTGTTATGGGTGCGGACCTCTGTAAAACATAAAAAGGCGAGAAAGTAAAGATAAAAAGTGAATTTCAGATGAATTCTAGAAGATTCTGGATGGGAATTTTCGGGAATGGATACGCTTTGAGAAGGTTCATGCATCCCTCACTTGATGGAGCTAACCCCTTGATGTAAGGAGCTAATCCCTTTGAAGGAGGATTCTATCCTTTCATATTTGGAACAAGAAACCTCCTCTTTTCCACTATAAAAAGAGGCCTTGGGTAGCCTCAAAGGGAGTTCAAGCTTAAGATATTTGAAGTTAAATGCTGTTGAGATTCAGACTCAGTTAACTAAGACTTTCTGTGAGGTTAAATCACTCATCTCTATTTGTCTTCGTTCAAAGAGTGCAATGCTTGTCAAATTAGAAGAGATTCTTGCTTCGGACCCCAGGGGGACCTGCACAACATCAAGGCACAGGTTGTAAAGGTTTTCTTTATTTGAAGTTAATACAAATATACTCATTTCTCTCATTAAACTGTCTATTCATGGTTTATTTCATAAATTCCTTGATCATTATGATGAGTATGGTTTATAATAATGTCTATACAGGTGCTGCGTAATCTTTTTGCTTGTTTGTGACTGCAAATTCACGAGGAACGTTCTTTCAGTGTAGGGAAGGACTTCAACGAAATCAAGCAAGCGCTGGACATAAGGTAGGCCTTACACCTATATAGTGTTTTTATGAATCTTATATGCTTAGAGAGAGATTAGTATAATTGGCTGTTTGTTGCTAGTTACTTTTAGTACTAGAGAGATCGGTCTTGTCCGCAAGACGGATTAATCTACACAACAAAATGGCGACCATACTGGGGAAGAACTTGTTGTTTTTGGTTCTCTTTTATTTTTGATTTGAGGAAACATTTTTTCCTGGTTTTTGATTGATACATATCTATCTGGGTAATTTAGATTTTCCCTGTTTTTGAAAATTTAGAAATATTTTAAGTTTTTCTATAATTTTTCCTAGGACCGCACTTTAACTTACTTTGACAGTGCGGGCAGGTTCGCACTTTCTGTAAACAATACAGTGCGGGACCGCACCTGTCAATGCTGGTTACCTGCGGACCCTGTTAAAATTTTAGAAAATCTCTAGATTTCTTTTTCTAGTTTATTTTTAGATCTTTGGTTTCTGCCCAGACTGATTATTGTTTCTGTCAAGAATTTTTTGTGAATGAACTCCAACAGTGTTAATGTTTCGATGATTTTCTAGAAGATTTTGCAGTTTGGATTGTTTTTCCGCTTGGTCTTTGTAGCGATTCGAACTTTTGACAATTTGCAGTATCTCAGATTACATTGATCTCTTTTTGTCTTTTGAATCCGACCTGATTGTGAAAACATCCTATATTGAGAAATTAAGCCTTTGGTTTCTTTGCAAATCTTCGAAAAACTTGGTTGAAAGTTTTGAATTTCATTTTTATAAAAACATATTTTGAGTGTTTTTGATCTGTTTGTTATCTGAACGAATAGATTCTTAGTTTGCTGAACAACTAAGGAAAACATTCATAAAAAAAATCTTAAAAGCTTTTACTCAATTTAGATTTTAGATCTCAAGATTAGATTTTGTAGTTTTGAGTAGTTTTAGTTTTTGTAGCTTTCTTTCGAAAGAAAATTGTTTTGTAGCTTCTAGTTTGGAAAAGAAAATAATTTTTCTCGTGAGCTTTGATAGTTTATTGAAAAGACAAAATATTTTCTTTCAATCATTTTTCATGTTTAAAGAAGGAATTTAAAAGATCGCATTCTCTAACTCTTTCTTTAGATAGAAAGTTCATTGAAAGAAAAAAGAATTGAATATCATCATAGGTGCATTTTAGTGTTTTTTGGAAGTCGAGTCTTCACATCATCCAAAGTTTCATTTCCGCACCCTTTGACTTAAGAAACAGCTCTTAAAAGTAACGCTTAAATAAAATTCATTTAGTAATCTTTTTATTTCTAGGGCTCTCATCACCAACATAGCTTAGGCTAGTATCTTGGAATAGGGAGTAATTAACTCTCCAAGATAGCTAAAACAAACAAATAGATATATCTTGCGGTAGGAAGAATTCCAGTTGTTGCATATATGCTCTGGGAAGCTCCTCTTAAAGGAGTTAAGCACGAGATCATATATGAACCAGTGGGGTAATCAATCCTTCCTCATTGGGAACGATAGAAGATATACACGTATTAAAAACGGTAAACCTCGGATAGACCATTGTCGAGGAGCCAGGGGTCACTTGTCAGTAAACCTTGGATTATTTCAAGGAGCCTTCAAGGGGATTGAGCATTGTTACTCTGCCCTTGTGTGTGTGTCAGATCGTAGATTGTTCCCCCAGGCATATTTGTTTCAGTTGGTGACCTTAGTGGCTATAATCTTTAGGATTCTTTCTTAAGGTGACGGTGGAGGAAAGATCCCACTGTACCTGGAACAGACGTCGACTAGACTCACTTGGACTCTCTGGGGGGTTCTCTTCACTCGAGATGGTTTTGTGAAGAAACTTGTGCCAGTCTGTTTCATTAAGAAGGTTGTCGGGGTAACTGTTCCAATCGCCCTTTTCGTGTATTCTACTAAGTTGGATTTCATCACCAACTAGTGATTTTAGTACGGAAAGTTACCTGTTTGTGTGTGGTTTGAACTCTTAGATTTTTAAGCGAATGATTTAATTGTTTGTTTCTTAGAGACTTTAGGTGGTTTTATTGAAATTTTTCTTTGTTTGCGTGTGATTAGATAATTTTTAATCGTGGCGGAATTTCCAAGACAATCCCGGAGAATACAAGGGAAACCCCCCGAATATTCACCAAGTCAAATTGAAGGGCTTCGAGCTCTGGTACCACACAGTAGCCGTAGACTTAGGTCAATAGAAGTTGAAAGCTCAACTATAGTTATACATCCTGATCATCAAATACCTACAACAGAATACATTCAAGAACCGATTTCAGTTTCTGAAGTTACTGAAAGTATTTCTCCTTCTAGTGAATTATCTGACGAACCTGAAATCTCTGAACCTGAAACTGAATCTTCTGTTTTGGAAACATCCTCAGGATTTATTACACCAACTTCTAGCGATCCAGGTTCACCTAGGGTAAGAAATATCATTACAGAAAATCTTCCCTCTGGACTTATTTCTATTGAAGAACTTACTAATCCAGACGAAGACATATCTCTTCCCAACTCCCCTCAATCGTTAAATATTAGGGAGCGTGAATCTATTTTCTACAACCCCATTCGAACTAATCCTTGGTATCTCTCTTTAACAGACTTTTTAGAGAATCCGGGTCTTGCTTTTTATCCACCTCGAGTTCCATTTCATCCTACACCCAGAGGTTATTATCCGTCATCTATTATGGCTGGTGAGTCATCCATGTTTTCTCAAACGCCTGAATCATTTTTACATGGTGGTCCTTCTGTTCCTTCGGGATATCAGTCTTTGTCTGGTACTTTCTCGGGAGCAACTCCTCAACCCATCGAAAATGTGTTATCATATGGTCTTGATGGACTTAAAATTGAAACGTCGAAAGCAGAGCAAATTTTTATGATGTCCGGTAATATTCCCAATCCTCAAGCTCAAGGCAGTCAGTTTCCTTCTGGGGGCCAACCTCAGGGAATTCAGTTACCGCCTGGGGGGCAACCTCAAGATAGTCAGTTACCACCCGGGGCTCAACCTCAAGGTAGCTTTTTCCCAGGACAACTGTGGATCCATATTATTTTGGGGGGCAACCCCAAGGATAGTACATACCTTAGGGTTATCAACCTCAAGGACAGTACATTCCTCAAGGTCAACCCCAAACTCAATATGCTCCTCAGGGTCCTCAACAACCCCAACTTCAGTACGTGCCTCAAGGTGATCAACCTCAAGGGCAGTACCCAATGCAAGGTTACCAACAGCCTTCTGGTCAACCATCTGTTCAAGGAGCCGGAAATTTACCTTTTAATTATCAACCCTACGTTCAACCAGGTTTTGGTCCTTACGTTCAACCTTCTACGGGACAATACCCCGGAATGATGGTGTGGGATCCATCCCAATATCAACAACCTTTGCAGCCTAATGTGCAGTTACCTTATCAACCTGGCCAGCCATTGGTTTCTGGTTCAACCCAGCAACCTGTTCAGCCAGCTATTCAAACTCCTGAACCTAGTTCAGTTCAGCAGGCTGGGCCTAGTACACCTCAGACTCCGCCCCAAACTGCTGCAACTGCTGCAACGTCTGTTCAACCTGTCACATCTGTTTCTGGAGTATCTGTAGCCCCGAGTTCGGCTACCCCTGTATCCATGCAAATTCCTCAGGTCTCTGTACCTCAGTCAGGACCTTCAGTTCAGACTACAGTTCAGATGCCTGCAGGACAAACCGGTACAAGTACAGTTGTTACAAGTCAACCTCAATTTACGTATCAACCGTACCAGGGACAGCCGCAATTCGGTCCCTATGTACAAAATCCAAGCTATCAGTATCAACCGTACCCTGGTTATACTTATCAACAACCTCAGTATGGTCCGGTTCATCCTGGTTATCCGGGAGGTTACACAATACCTAATGCTAATCCGATTCCTAGTTATCCTGGGTATCCGCCTCCTGGATCTGCTTTGGCTTCTCAAGGTTTTCGTGACCCTAACCGTCAATTACCGTTTATCGCAACTTTGGACTTACCTGATTTGACGCGCCTTACAAATGATCCTATTTTTTATTATCAGAACTGGCCGCCAATGCCTCATAAGTTGCCCAGTGATATACCAAAATTTGAAGGTAAGTCAGGAGAGGATCCATCCAATCATGTTATGACTTATCACCTTTGGTGTGCATCTAATTCAATCATTGATGATTCGATTCACTTACGTCTTTTCCAAAGAACCCTTATAGGTCTTGCAGCTAAATGGTACATTGAGTTACCACGCAGCTCGTTTCATAATTTCAGTCAGATAGCAACATATTTCTTAACTCATTTCCAGTTTCCTGTCAGATACGACAACGGCACAGAATTATTAACTTCACTAAAACAATCTACGTCCACGTATATTTCTGATCATATTCATGAATGGCGACGTAGACGACGTTTGGTGAAAGTTTATATTCCGGATCAAATTTTGGCAGAATGGTTTGTTAAATCATTATTACCCAAGATCACTGAAGATGTAGCTAAGGCTGGTGTTGTTACTGAAGAGCAAGTAATTTCTCAGGCTCAGTACCTAGACCTCGTCTATACGCAGTCAGGTACTCTACATGAGAAAATTCCCGATCTTCCAAAGCAAGGTCAAATAGCTGCTGCTCCTTCAGGGTCTCATGCCGCTGACGGTATGATTGGTACAGTTAATTCTAAAAGCAAGAAGAAATCCTCAAAGAATTCTTCGACTCCAATTATAACCTTACCTGATTCCCCGAAAGGAGAATCTTCTCCCGAAGTTTCCGCCGACATTCATGTCGTTGAATCATCTACGACAAAATAAAAAACCGGTGGTAAAAAGAAGGGGAGGAACAAAAACAAAAAGAATTCGAAAGAGAAAACAGATAAAGATGAATCCAATGACGAAAAACGTAAACCTTGTTATCCTTGCTTCATTTGTGAACAAGATCATTTCACAAGAGAATTTCCATATCGAGACGAAGTTACGAAACTCGTTAAAGGATCACAACAACCTGCTGTCTCGAAGGATCCTTTTCCAGTTCAAGATAATAAAATGATTGGTTCTTCCTCGACTACTTTAGAAGAGCCTATTATGATGATGTCTCATGTAAGGATTGTGACGCGATCGCAAGATTACGGTTCTAAGAATCCTGTCGATGGCAAAGAAGCAGAGTCTTCTAATGCAAATACATCAAATACAACTCCTCCTGTTTCCGGTCCGCTACAGATCGAGAAACAAAATCCAGACTTGATAATCAAACCGCCTGCTAAAGGTGTTCTTCGTAAATCAGCTTTCAATCCACATGTGAGAGCTGCTCAGAATTACAACATTGTTGAAGATTTAGCTGTTTCTCCTTCAGCAATGTCGGCTTTGGAAGTGCTGCAATCGTGTCCAGCACAACGTAAATTATTATTGTCTGCCATAGGAGCTGTCGATGTTCAGGATTCTAACCTTATAATCTTCAATTTAGAAAATAGTACACCATGTCTTCCTCACCAAATGGCTTTCCAGATTCCAGTGTTAGTAAAAAACAAACCTATTTTTCGGACTGTGATTGATGAGGGAGCTTCAACGTGTATTATGTCGATTCAGTGTTGGAAATCACTTGGATCTCCTACACTTAACCAATCCCCGACAATTCTAAAGGCTTTTGATGGTTGAGGTTTTCAACCGTATGGTATTTTGCAGGATTTACCCATAGGGGTCGAAGGAAAAATCGTTAATCTAGATGTGGAAGTGGTTGATGCCCCTCTAGATTACAACCTTCTTCTGGGTCGTAGTTGGTCCTATGCTATGACTGCTGTTGTCTCTTCGGTTTTTCGGCTCATAAAATTTCCATATCAAGGAAAGATCGTGACAATAGATCAGTTAACTTATTTCTCGTCCGACCCAGCCTCTACAGAAACAATCCAGCACGTTGGTAAAACGGCTATCCCTTATAAGGATGTTGGAGTAGGTTTGATTAAAGATTCTGGTTTACTAGGAACTTTTTCCTTTCCTCCTCCTAACGTATCGCCTTCTACTGCAACTATTCATATGATTTCGTCAGACACTCTTATGTTCGATGATCCTTGGATTATACCTTCAGAATCCGAGATAGATTCATTTGATGGCGTGATGCCCTTGAGTCCATTTGAAATTGCGTACCAGGCTGTACAGTCATTTTCCGACCCCTCTTCAACCGAAACCGATCCAATGAATGGGATCCAAGAGGAATCACTTTCTATATCTAGTTTAGCTACAACGACATTTCCTGAACTTGTTCATACAGATGAGCAAATTCGTGAGTTTTTTTCTGTTGATGATTTACCATGGGAAGATCTACATCATCGGTCTTCATTTTTACCTGAATTAGATCATTTTGGAAATGATTTCGCTTCAATTTTTACTGCTGAATATGCCAAGGAACCTCAGAATCCATTGCAAAATCTTGATTCTGAGTTAAATTTGGAAAATATATCTAGAACGATTCCAATTGACATTTTAGTAAAACCAGGAATAATTGAAAACATTCATATAGGTGCAAGTTGTACGGATGAAGAAATTCAGACTTATAAAGCCCTATTTCAAGAATTCCGTGACGTGTTTTCCTGGTCTTATGAAGAAATGCCAGGAATTGATCCATCGATCGTAGTTCATGAAATTAAGACTTACCTGGATGCTAAACCTGTTCGTCAACGATTACGTCAAATTCATCCTAGAAAAGCTGCTGCTATAAAAGCTGAAGTTGAAAAATTACTTCGAGCATGATTCATTTATCCAATTCCCTTAACGGATTGGGTATCGAATATTGTTCCTGTGACTTAAAAACAAGGAACGATAAGAGTATGTATCGATTATAGGGATATTAATCGAGCGTGTCCAAAAGATAATTATCCAACTCCCTATATCGATCAAATAATCGATGATTGTGCTGGCAGTGAATTATTTTCCTTCATGGATGGTTTTTCCAGCTACAATCAAATAAACATACTCCCTGCAGATCAACCTAAAACAACTTTTATTTGTCCATGGGGAACGTTTGCTTATTGTAAACTACCTTTTGGACTAAAGAACGCTGGAGCAACTTTTCAACAGGCTATGTCTTATGCATTTCATGACATTAAGCACATTTTTCAGCCATATCTCGATGATTTACCTGCCCATTCATTAAGTAGGGCCGATCATCCCACTCATTTACGAGAAATTTTTATGAGATGTAGGCATTATCGGATAAGGTTGAATCCGCATAAATGTGTTTTCTGCGTAGAATCGGGTCGATTACTGGGATTTGTTGTCTCAAAAACAGGCATTCGTGTCGATCCATCGAAGGTCGAAGCTATTGTTAAATTGCCTCCTCCTTCGACTTTACGCCAACTCCAAAGTTTGCAGGGGAAAGCAAACTTTTTACGTAGATTTATTCCTAACTATGCCGAGCTTACAAAGGGTTTTACCCGGTTGTTGAAACAGAACATCCCGTTCTTTTGGGACGAGATCGCTGATCGATCTTTTGATGCACTTAAACACGCGTTAACCCATGCACCGTTATTGCATCCTCCCAACTACAACCAAGATTACATTTTGTACCTCGCTGCTTCTCATTCCACAATTGGGATGGTACTAGTTCAGGAAGATGAATCTCACAATGAACATGTGATTTATTATCTTAGTCGGAATCTGCATCCGACTGAAATTAAATACACACATGTGGAGAAATTGGCCTTGGCAGCTGTTCAAGCTGTCCAACGTTTTAGACATTACATATTGTTACGTAAAACCACGGTAATTTCTAATTGCAACCCTATGATGTATATTTTGACCAAACAATTGCTAGGGGGCAAATATTCTAAATGGATAGTTATCCTGCAGGAATTTGACTTGGAATTTGAAAAATCCAAGGCAAAGAAATCTTTGGTATTTGCGGAACTAATGTGTGATTTCCCCTCTACTGATACTGAAACAGTGGCAGAAGAGTCCATTGTGGACGAATCTTTGTTTCTTATCAGTACACTTGATCCATGGTATGGGGATATTATTGTGTATCTCCAAACCCAATCTTTTCGGCCTGACATTTCACGAACTCAGCGACAGAAAATACGCTTCCAATCCCAACAATATAATATCATTGGTGATACACTTTATCGACGTGGAGCGGATTCTGTTTTCCGACGTTGTCTAACTCATGAAGAAGTTGAGAAGGTGTTAAATGACTGTCATTCTGGAGCATGTGGCGGTCATATGTCTGGGTATGCCATAGCCCAAAAGATATTGCGTGCAGGTTATTTCTGGCCAACGTTGTTTAAAGATTGCATTTATGCGGTTCGGAAATGCCACAACTGTCAAATTTTTGATCGAAAAATGCGCGCGCCACCCGCTCCTCTTCACCCAATAATTGCTGTTGGTCCTTTCGCAAAATGGGGTATCGATTTTATCACATGTAACCCTCACTCGGCCGGGGGGCATGCCTATATTATTCTCGCAGTAGATTATTTTACAAAATGGGCCGAGGCGATGCCTACATATTCAGCTGACGGCAAGACTGCTGCAACATTCGTATTTAATCACATAATTTCTAGGTTCGGTGTTCCTCAAGCTATTATTACAGATCATGGAAGTCATTTTCGGAACGTCATGATGACTGAACTGACAGACCACATGGAAGTCATTTTCGGAATGTCATGATGACTGAACTGACAGAACAACTTGGCCTACGCCACGATAGTTCCACTCCGTACTATCCGCAAGCCAATGGTCTGGTTGAAGCCATTAACAAAGTTTTAGTCACCATGATTAAACGAATCATTGGTATTCACAAGATGAATTGGCATTCCATGTTATTTTCAGCGCTTTGGGCATATCGAACCTCAGTCAAAACATCAACGGGTTTCACTCCTTTTCAACTGGTTTACGGTTTGGAAGCTGTGTTGCCGATTGAATGCGAAATACCGTCATTAAAATTAGCCGTAGAATTACTTCCAGCTACTTCTGAAGAGGAGAAACGTTTCTTGTACTTAGCCCAATTAGATGAGAATCGACGAAATGATGCAATAGCAAATGAGGCTCATGTTAAAAGGATCAAAGCTCAGTATGATAGAAATGTGACCCCTTGAAATTTTTCAGAAGGAGACCTAGTTTTACTTTATGATCAAGCTAACGACAAGCTAGGAGCTGGGAAATTCGTGCCTATGTGGCATGGTCCTTATATTGTGAAACGAAAGTTAGCAAAAGGGGCCTATGAGTTGATAGATTTTGACGGTGTCCCTTTGGATAAACCCAGAAATGGGCTTTATCTAAAGCGATATTATGCTTAAAACAAGGTGTGGAGATTTTTGTTAGTTTAGATTTCTTTACTGCTGGTGTGTTTTAGATTAGAAAAGTGTGCCTAGTTTAGAAGTGTGTTTTTGTCACTATGACTGCTTATCTGAGTTTTACTCTTGATATTGCAGATGTCGACGTCTCTTCAAACCTACATTGGTTTTGCCGATGGTGCTTGTCGTAGTACACGGAACATTTCTTCCGCAGCTTGGGTTATCTATTCACCCTCTGACGAGTTAGTATCCATGCATGGGGTAAGCCTTGGTCAAACAACAAATAACATTGCCGAGTATAGTGCATTGATTGAGTTATTATCTGAGTCCATATCATTTGGAATTCGGAGTTTGATTGTAAGGTTGGATTCTGAACTTGTTGTATTACAGCTTAACAGGGTTTATACCATTAGAAATCCAGTGTTATTAAGGTTGTTTTTAAGAGTTCGTCTCTTGGAACGTGAGTTTGATTACATTGAATATCAGCATATTCCAAGACATTTGAATACATTAGCAGATTCAATTGCTTCTAGTATGATAAATAGACATTTGCAATAATCAAAAGCAGTAAAACAAACAACATTCACATATGTACACAGATAGCCGACAAATAGTGATATATCATAGTATAGGAGTGTTTTCAAAAAATATACATCGTCTTCGATCATAGGTTGGAAACACCTTATGATCGGCAAAAATGATAATACAAAAGTCAAAAATATGAGTCTACACGATCATCCCATCACTGATGGTGATCACGATACGAAACCACTGCCCGGGCTACCCTGCATAGGAACCTCCTGAAAGGTCCTGGAACTCCAATCACATATCTCTGTAGCCTGAGAGGAATGTCATCTATACTGGTCTCTGGAATATCTAGAGTCAAGCGCTCTAGATGATGCTCCAAATCAGTCAAAATCTCTGCTGATTGGCCTCCTGGGGCTGGTGCGGGCGCAACTGGTTGTCTCCTCTCGAAAGGTTGGAGATGAGTTGGTCGATGTGGACCCACGTCTGTATTCAAAAAAATTTCATTATTAGTTTTCAAAGACGATAAAAAACTAAAAAAAAATTAGAATTTAGCAAACGTTGAAAAATGTTTTTACCTAAATCATCCCATTGTTCCCCTGCAGGGACAACCATCTCTCTGTCGCCGTAGAAATCTATCCCGGCATGTGGAAAATCCTCTATCACAAAAATTTGGTGATCTAGCCAACGAAAATATGAAGAAGGGAATCATATAATCTCAGTACCCTTAATAGCATGATGGGCCATCAACGCAGACCAACGAACCATTCTTGGTTCTCGAGGTCAACCGACATCAACAGCGATACTCTGTGGAGCTAATAAGGGGATCCTCTCTAGAGCGAAGGAAACGACGATGGATCCATATCCAAAGTTTTTCAGTTTCCCATTTTTTGCTCTGGTTAGTTGGCCTTTTACATTCGCCAACACAGCTTCACACCAGTTAAAGATGGTGCCGCAAAAACAGTCCATAGCAACACGCATTTGGGAACCGGTAGCTACATGAAGCGCAACACTCCCACACAGTTTGGTGACAGTAAAAGCAATAACTTTTAGTTCAGGACGGATGATGTGTTTTATGTCAATCCGTTTGTCTCGAGGATTTTCCTGATCATTGCAAAATTCTAGTTGAAGACTAGCGACAGTCTGGCCACCTGGCCTAGTCCCAAACAAGGATACTTGTTCGCCCCTCTTGGACAAACCAGTCAAAAAGTATATATCCTCCAGCTCAATTTCGAGCCGGTGGCCACCAATGAAGAAGCACTGGTCCTCCACGTTCCATCTGTTTACCAACCATGTTAAGAGCTCTACTTGTGCCCTCATGCCAGAGATAGCCCAAAATTTGTATAAACCACATGCTTTTAATGCCCTTTGTGTGGGAAAATGGAGCATGACGGCTTCATCTACTTCCTCGTGCTCACGTTCTCGCCAGATAAGCATCTTGTTACTCCTACAATACAGAAAAAGGCAAGTTAGAAGAGTGTTATTTAAAAAAATTTGGCAGATAAATGAGAAAACCATGCTTTAAAATTAACCGCGCGGGTACCGCACCCGCTCTTTGTAAACAGAGCGTAGGTCCGCACGCGGGCTGTGTGCCGGGTGCGGTACCCACGATTTTTTCCTTTTAGGAAAAAATCGGGGTCCGCAGGTAACCTGTGTCCCACCTGTGGACCCCGCGGGCGCATTTTTGAACCATTTTTTGCCCTAAAAAATCAAACTAAAGCCTAAAAACGAATTTCAAACGGATGAAAAACAAGATAAGGAGGTCGTGGATTACCTGGGACTGACGGTTTTTGATTCCAACGGACGAATTTTCCAGAATCTTCACGGGAAATTTTTTATCCAAAAGCTTTTTACTTTTCACTCTGGAACTGAATGGTAAAATTGAAGTTGAAAAAGTCGTTTTTATAAGTTTTTTCGAATGAATGAATTTTCAATTTATTTATTTTTCACTTTAAAAGGGTATTTTTGAGAGCATTTTTACTTATCTTAAACAGGTATGTGTAATGTTTCAAGTTTTTGTGCAGAAACAGGATTTTTCAGGGGAAATGATCGTTTTTCAACAAAGATCATACTTTTATCACTTTTTCGGACTCTTTCAAAATTTTACGAAAAAGCAAAACTTTGGAGTCCTCTTTTAAGCCCTTTTCAGACTCTCTAAATATGAAAAGATCGCCGAGTACTTGACTATTCGAACTCGTTAAAGTAAATGAACAGTCGTCCTTTTCAGTATAAGTTTACCCCTTTTACGGACTGGAATGGACTATTTACGAAAAAGGTATACGTTGACTAAATACGGTCAATAGAGTTCTCTCCCGCATTATTTTATCCTTTTTCAGGCTCGAGAGACTAAATTTACGAAAAAGTACACCCACGGAGTTTTCTTAAGTTTTTCTTCTGACTCCTGAAACTGAAAAACACCAAGTTTCTCCTATACTGGACTCGTTAAAACTTAACAGTAAAGGACCTGTTTAATTTTCAACAGGAACGAACCACTCCTTCTTAGGGTTCGAATTTTAAACTAAGTTGGACTCATCCGAAGGATGAGCTTATAATCAAGCAAATGTTATCCTCCTCAAGCTTGTAAAAAATAAAGAGGTACTTGCCAGAAATGGTGGGGGAAAAAGAGAGAAAAATGGGCGTGTTTGTTGTATTTTAATTTTTTCGAAAACTCAGTCAACTACTCTTGGACACGACACTTTTATTTACCTGGGTTGGGAAATCCTTTGCCTAACAGTTAATCAAACCACATTGAAAGTTTTCAGCCGGTTTCTGGGTATTAGCTTTGGGTCAATTGTTACCAAGCCATCTGCAGTGTCGTTATGTGTCCAAGAGAACAGTTCAAATAAACCATTCATCTGCAAAATATCTGTCATCCATTTTGACCATCCCTGAGTCAGTCCTTGCCAATATATTTTCAAAACTTGATCTATGATTTCGTGTTGTGGGCTTGCCTACGACAGATCACTTTCTATCAACATCACCACATTATCTAGGAAGATGATCCAGAAATCGTCAGTACCTTTAAATCTGCATACCTCAATGGCATGTTTCTCGCCTTCGACGACAGGTTGCATCATTGACTTCGATCGAATGATTTCATGAAATGTTCGACTTCAGCTCATTCATTCACATTTCACGGATTGTACTGAGTACTTTGAGAGCCATTAACATTACTGGTGGTTTCTCTCACACTTGTTAACAGTTCACATCATTGACTGGTAATCAAGTGGTTTCTACCATGTTCGACTTCAACACATTTATTCACATGGATAGAATCGTACTAGTTTGAGATGCGGAAATCAAGACCCTGGATCTAGTTTCCACCATCCAGGCTGCGAGGAATTTTGTTGTCATCTATACAGTAGAATATTTATAAACAGATGGCTGCGTCCATACTGTGTCTACATATATTTTGTACTATGATGTATTCAAAATCATTCCTGTATCAGAACGATTTGAGTTAGTTTCTAGTTAGTTTTAATCTGAGTATGGGAATGCCTACCTCAGTGATGACATATATATGTATATATTTTGCATTGAATGTTTTTACAGGTTCCGACTCGGGTGTCCACGGGATGATCTTTGAAATGATAAAGTACTGCACTCTTCATATATGACAGACTTCAGCTTCATCTATTCCGGACTTTGCACTTTAGGGGGCAATTTGTTACACTAAAAATTGTCATCCTGACATTTTACTATGAGTATGAGCTCATTATTACTCATACTTCCTCCTTTTTCAAGTCTAACATATCAGCTCCTCATGTCAAGCTTTCAAAATCAGAGAAAAGTTCCTAAAAATCCCCTAAACATTGGTATTGCACTTTCTCTATTCATTTCCTGCGGTCCCGCACCTAAAGTTCAGCTTGCCTGCGGAACCATACCGCATGTTCTTTGTGTTATGGGTGCGGACCTCTGTAAAACTCAAAAAGGCAAGAAAGTAAAGATAAAAAGTTGATTTCAGATGAATTCTAGAAGATTCTAGATGGGAATTTTCGGGAATGGATACGCTTTGAGAAGGTTCATGCATCCCTCACTTGATAGAGCTAACCCCTTGATGTAAGGAGCTAATCCCTTTGAAGGAGGATTCTATCCCTTCATATTTGGAACAAGAAACCTCCTCTTTTCCACTATAAAAAGAGGCCTTGGGAAGCCTCAAAGGGAGTTCAAGCTTAAGATATTTGAAGTTAAATGCTGTTGAGATTCAGACTCAGTTAACTAAGACTTTCTGTGAGGTTAAATCACTCATCTCTATATGTCTTGGTTCAAAGAGTGCAATGCTTGTCAAATTAGAAGAGATTCCTGCTTCGGACCCCAGGAAGACCTGCACAACATCAAGGCACGGGTTGTAAAGGTTTTCTTTATTTGAAGTTAATACAAATATACTCATTTCTCTCATTAAACTGTCGATTCATGGTTTATTTCATAAATTCCTTGATCATTATGATAAGTATGGTTTATAATAATGTCTATACAGGTGCTGCATAATCTTTTTGCTTGTTTGTGACTGCAGATTCACGAGGAACGTTCTTTCAGTGCACGGGAAGGACTTCAACGAAATCAAGCAAGCGTTGGACATAAGGTAGGCCTTATATCTATATAGTGTTTTTATAAATCTTATATGCTTAGAGAGAGATTAGTATAATTGGCTGTTTGTTGCTAGTTACCTTTTGTACTAGAGAGATCGGTCTTGTCCGCAAGACGGATTAATCTACACAACACGCATACGTAGTAAGAGGGGACAATCGTGGGTGTAATGACCATAAGCTTCGTAACGAACAAGTCTTATTTGTGTGAAGAGGCCTGTCCGGCTTGGGCTGAGTGCCCTGTTGCTGGTTAGCAGTGTTAGGATCAATACCTTGAGGATTAGGTCCACGAGTACTAGGGGCAGATTGATTTGGATTGCCTCTCCGCCTTCTTTGAGAAGGGGGATTAGTCGCGTCCTGCTGTGCAAATACTTGCCCTGGAGGGGGC